>OY998183.1:46812232-48062232 GCA_963921935.1 Galeruca laticollis | reverse complement strand
CCGGTGTTTCACCCGTGGACTTATTGACAGCAGATCGATAAGCCAATGCGAATAGAGAAAGATACTGGTTCCAATCTCTCTGATGGCTGGATACTACTTTGGACAGGTATTTTCCAATAGTCCTGTTCATTTCCTCGACCATTCCATTTGACTGTGGATGTAATGCTGTTGTCCTAGTCTTCTTCATTCCCAGCTTCTCGCAAATCTCCTGGAATAGATGACTTTCGAAATTTATTACATGGTCACTGTGGACTTCCAAGGGCACTCCATATCGGCTGATAAATTCTTTCACCAATACATCTGCTACAGTTGTGGCCTCTTGGTTCGGGATAGCGTAAATTTCCACCCATTTTGTGAAATAGTCCATTACAACCAGTATGTATTTGCTACCATTTTCTGTCGTTGGAAATGGTCCAGCGATATCTAAAGCAATTCTTTCGAAAGCGCTTTCAACATTGTACTGTGTCATGGGTGCCTTTCTCCTGCGATGTGGTCCATTACTCGTAGCACAAGTGGTACATTTCTTACACCAGTCCGTCACATCGTCGGAGCTGTTCATCCAATAGAACCTTTCACGGACTCGCTGAAGGGTTTTCTTCACTGCCAGATAACTTCCCGATGGACTGTCGTGTAACTTCTTCAGTACCTCAGCTACTCTTGTTCTCGGGATAACTAGCTGTCTCCTCATCTCAGAACCATCATCGTTTTCAAGGACTCTTTTCAACAGCCCCTCTTCCAGGACAAGGGAGTCCCACTGAACCCAATTCGCCTTGAGTTTCGGTGAAAATCTTGACACTTCTTGCCAGGTAGGTCGCCGATTTTTTTCCTTCCATTGCCGGATCATCTTCAGGTGAGGATCATTCTCCTGATATTCTCTGATCCTGGTGGGGGACCATTCTTCATTGACCACTGTAATTCTTGAAACTGCAACTTCCTTAGATTTCGAGTTGTTGCATTGTGAATAGTCTACAGGGCATGGCCGTCTAGGCATGGAGTTGGCTTTTTGGTGATTCACATTAGCTGGACGTTCACCCCTGTCTGATTTCCCCTGTGTCTGGAGTTCTTGGGTTACAGGAGTCTTGGGGCGCTTAGACGGACTGCGTACGTGCTCTAGCTCGCCACACGTCCGGCATTTGATCTTCTTCGGCCTCTTGTCTGCCATACCTTTCAACAAGTTGACGATCTGATCAAGTTTGTCATCGTCATCTTCTTTCTGCATGATTCTACCTTTGTTGTACCGCGAGCTTTTCTTAGCTGCTTTGCATTTAAGAGGTTCTTGGTTTACAGGAGTCGTAGGACGCTTAAACGAACTGCGCGCATGCTCTAGCTCGCCACAATCACAGCACCTGATTTTCTTCGGCTTCTTGTCTACCATACCTTCCAACAAGTTGACGATCTGGTCAAGTCTGTCATCGTCACCTTCTTCCTGTATGGTCCTATCTTTGTTGTATCCTGAAGCCTTCGTTGTGGCTTCATATCCAAGGGCAGCTGTCAATGCGTCGACTAATGTTTTGGGATGGGCTAAGCGAAGCGTCCTCTGCATATCGGGATCACGTAAGCCAACAATAAAGGCATGTATCCCCAGACATTCCATCATGTTCTCTGCTGCTGATGAATAGACAAATCGAACGAGTCGGGCAATATCCACTTCGTATTCTTTAAGTGCTTCGTCTCGTTTCTGCCTTCGGTTCATAGGCTGGAATTGGTACAAATGTTCTAGATGTTCGTGACCATATCGCATGTCCAACCTTTTCTTCAGCTGCTCGAAGTCATTCGTTTCTTCAAGCGGTATCGTCTGAAGTACATCTAAGGCATCTCCCGGAAGCGCGATGATTAAGTTTACTGCCTTCTCCCTATCGGGCCAATTATTCACTCTAGCGACTGCTTCAAATTGTTTCACATAATTGGTCCACGATGCCTTTCCCTCGAACGTGGGAGCCTCGACTCGGGCAAAATTGCTAATATCTTCTGTCTTGTGTTGTGTTGCTAGCTTGCATATCTCGATCTTCATTTGTTCTGCTGGCGTGTCTTGTGTTCTTAAATCTGTTATCTTACTCTCTAACTCCTTGATTTTTTCGTCCATCGTTGTCATTTTATTCTCCATATCCGATTTAAGAGACGAAATTTTATTTTCCACGTCAGCGTCAATGTATTTTTCATTAATAAGAAATCGGCAGAAAGTTTGTCCATGTTAGCAGAAATATCGTCCTTCATGGTTGAAATATCGTTCTTCATATTAGCAGAAATATCGCTTTTCATTGTGGTAATCTTCTCGTCCATATCAGCAGAAATATTAGCAGAAATTGACGAGATTAAGGTGGAAACCTCGTGATTGAATAAAAATAATTCTGGATCAAAGCCGTCATTTTCCAGTGCCACTTTAAGTCTTTCTACTAATTCACTTTTCATACCGGACGTTTCCAACTCACGATCTTCCAATTCTGCTCTTAATTCCGTGAGTTTCAGATCACATAGTCTCTTGGCCATTTTTACGTAGCAATTTATTTATATCACCCCACACCTGACACCAATGTAATGTTTTTCTAATATATTTAAACAGCAAACGGGTGGAATAAATTTTAAACAAACGGTATGGCTACTTACTAATTTATTTAAACACTAAACTAATCACTAACACTCTACTTATATATACTCAGTATATTCACTTAAACTAATTTATATGAACACTTAACTAATTTGTATTCACTTATTTACTGTTTGCTATTTCGGTGTATTTATTTCACGAGATCACTTTATCAACTAAACTAACTCTTCCTGATCAGTCCCTGATATATTAAAGCCTTTTTTACTAGTAAATTCCGGACTGCGGCTTACACACACACACAAAAACAATTGGTTTTGGCCTTTTCTAGATAAGTCTGGTCACAAAAACAATGTTTAGATAATATAGTCGTAAACAGTTATAAAAAAACAGTGCGTATCCGCCATAATTTTAACTTTGATACCTGGCTTAGACAAGGTCGGATTCAGGGACTATACCAGTTGTGCTGTTTCGTAACACTATTAACTTATTGTCCTACCGTTTATTTAATAACTCCAAAGCATAAGCATAATTTTCGTTAGACAACGGTAAATCATTTATGAGATCTAACGCTTCACCCCTTAAAGCCCCCTATAAATATAAAAATTTCTGAACATTATCTAGTGTAGGATTGTTATTAATTATCGCAGAAAAAAGAACTACGAATATGCGCCAATATCCAATTTTTCTTGACAACGTAGGAGTATTAACATTGGGTAATCTAACCGCTCCCTGTATTGAACCCGTATTATGTTGTCCTACTGATTGTTGCGAACTATTTGCTATATTACTAAGTTTAATTTGTTTGTTATTCTAGACCAAACAGAGAGGTACTTTAACTCAACCTCATCTCTGTCCTCACTTTCGTCCTCGCCAAGTTCTTCTATTTTAGTTTGAACATTACAATAATCTTCATATTTTTTCTGTAATAAGATTTCCTTAGTAACATATTCATTTACATCTATATTTGGGTCATTAAAATTTGAAAATACACACGTTTCTAATTTTTTGATTGCACCTTTTATTACCGCTCTGTTTTTTATAGCCGTCCATAATTATATTTTAACTATATATCCAAATTCAATAAATAACTAACAAAGAACTAAAGATTCTAATAATGAATTTTTTTTCTGTCATGTTGAATCCTTAAAATACAGATAATACACCCTAAATATAAAAGGTACTAATTGACTTTTAACCATAATAGTAATCATAAGCTTTTATATTCTCTAAGCCTATAAATAACAGTCCCAATGACCCAAATACTGCAAACTATAAATCACATAGATACTACATAACTAACAATAGTATTTTAAAATAACCAATATCCCTTAATTTTACCAATGTTGAAGTACTATTCTTACACCAATAAAACATTCAAGTCTTACAATGCATTGAACCCCAATTTATACATATAAAGATTCAATAATAAGAGTTTAAAATAATGTTTTAGCTTTGAATAATAAATAAATCAACTTAACAAATTTTTATATATTCAGCACTTCAAATTTCCTGCAAAACCAATCGCGCTTTCAACAAATATTCGCTAACTTCAGTTTGAACCCGACTTTATGCTGACGACATTATAATATAAAAAGATCTGAGCTTATGTATCAGACGAAACTGCCTTGTTAGCTCCTGGTTAGTGCTCAATTTTTTCCATTATCATTTATACTTTTCCATAGGTAGCTAGTTCCCACATATTCAAACATCCAATCCGGTTCACTTGGACCAATATTTTGGTAGGATTCAATAAAAAACGAAGGACCAGAAATCATGCTATTTTATATCTTTATTGCATAACTTCAACTGATTCCAAAAACACTTACTTCACTAAATAAAAGTACATCTTAAACTTTATAAATCCGATTTCATGTTACACCCCAGGTACCAGAGCGTTAGTCTGTTTCCCCCTACATAATATATGATGCAGTGATATATTTATCTGACCAGACCCATTATGTCACCTTATTCTATGAGACAAGGCCCTTTAACAAGCATGTGTTTGTGAAGAAATAAATATTCTCATGTCCAGACCATTACAAGTGGTGTCTGGACAATTTCAAAGGTAGTGGTTCGCACGAGATCAACGCCGATGTAATGATAAGTCTCGTCTCAAGTCTCGTCTCGCAGCCTCTAGTCGTCTCGTCTCGTTTCTCGTATGAGAGTCTCGTAAAAGTATCGAAATCTCATCATTCATAATCTTATTGTTTCAGTGCAATAAGGAATACTTAAATACTTGCTATAATATAAGAGTCGGAAGAGAAAATTACAATTGTTGAAAAATAACATGTATTTGAAAGTAATACAACTAAAGAAAATAAAAACTTAACATTATTTTATAAATGAAATAACTGAAAAAACCAAAGGTAAAAAACAGCCCTAAGCCCTCTCGGTTGTAAATGTTTTGTTTTTTACCCATTCGTTTAGACATAACAAACATCGGGCAGATTCATTGTTGAGGCGATTTCGATGCTTTCTTATAGTTAATGCAGCACGTGAGAATAATCTTTCCGCCGGGACTGAAGTAGCCGGTATGCTTAAAAGATCTCGTGCCATTGAACTTAGAATGGGAAATTCAGAAGCGTGCATTTTCCACCATTGTAGTATATCTGTTTCTTTAATCCATCGAGGCATAGAATAGTATTTTTGAAGCTCCTGCATCCATTCTCTTTCTGCATGCGTAGGGTTTACTGCATACAAAACATCAAAATCAATTAAAAGATCTGACTTTTCCGGTCCTGGATCTTCTCGTTCCCTCGCCGCCGTTTTTTTCGTACATTGTCCTTCTGAATTTTCTGATTGTTTAAAATAGGCTTTGTATTTATCTTGAAATTTCTAAATCAAAGTATCTTTCAATTCTTGGTCTCATGTTGTCATATCAAACGCTTCTAACTTATGCCGCGGATCGAGAATTAAAACTACAGCATAAATCAAATTAGCTTTACGATAATGCTTTAATATTTTGTCTCTCGCAGCTTGAAAACTAACAATAAGCTGCTCTTCGACAGCGGTTCGATCTACCTTTTGGTCCCATTTAAATATTTTGTTCCTAATATTATCTATTAGTATATTGATACATACAACCACCATAGGTAATGTGACGTACTTCTTTCCTCCGAGCTTTTTGGAAAGAATTTGAAAGTTGATTAGTAATTTATGCACTTCTTCTAGCAGAATCCATTCATTGTCCATAAGAGTATATTGTTTTAAATCAACAACATTTTGACACAGTACACCAAGTCCATATCTAGCTTCAAGAGCTACTTTCAACATATCATTACTGGAATTCCAGCGTGTAGGCACATCCAACACAGGTGTTAATTGGCGCAGTCAACTCGCACACACTTCAGAACTTAATTAAAAGTTGTTCTGACCATGTAATTTTCGAAAAGATTGAACGTATTCTACATAGTGCATTAGAATTATCTTCAATTTCATCAACTTCGGCTTCCTCATCGACACTATCATCACTCAATTCTTCATTTGCCTCAGAATTCAGCTGAACTGAAACAAATCTTGCACGGCCAAATTAATCACATGTCCAAAACATCGAAAATGGCAGTCCTCTACATTTAAATCGGGAATAAGTTCCTGAAGTTCTTTAATAAAAGTTGTATTTGCTGAGGCATTGTCCATTGTTATTCCTTGAAGTTTGTGGATCAAGCCTTTAGCCTCTACACTTCTGAAAAATGTGAGAGCGATGTCTTTTCCTTTATGTTTTCCATGAGCAGGAACAAAATCTAGAGCGATCGATTGCAATTCCCAATTGTCTTCTATAAAATGTGTTGTAATTCCATAATAAGATCTGCCGCTAATAGAGGTCCAGCCGTCTATAGTAGATGATAATTTTCAAGAATTGTTTGTCAACATTTCGATAATTTTTTGCTTTAGGCAGTCGAATCGTAACATTTCTAATCGTCTCAATTTATCCTTTTATGGAAAATCCTTTACAGATATTTCTTTAAAAAATTTTTTAGTATCTTGGTCATGGAAGAAATTAAAAGGTAAATATTTTTTTGCCATCCAATCAACAATCGCCAAGTCAAAATGATCCTTTTTTGGTTTCACTGATGTAGTCTGAAAATAATAATATGTAATGTGATAAGACCTTTTATAACGAGCGGAAATCAAAATATAGTTATTTATGATACAATTGCTAGAAGTGGCATTTTATATTGAGAAATATGCGTCCACGAGTGGAACAACTCCAGGAGCAAAATAAAATCACTTTCAACAAATGTATCATACAATATTCTTTGCCACGAAAGTATAATAAAAAATATTCAGACGATATTTCAATGTTTGATTCACTTTTCGCATTGTTGTTTTATGTTTTAGTGAAGTTTTTCACATCGAAATGAAACTAAAAAATAGCATATTTTGGTTGTCAGTGTCAAAATATCTATTTATGTAACCACCTGCGAAATGACACAATTTGTGTAATGCAATAGATAATTGATGCATGAATAGTTCTTTCTCTACTCTCTATTTTTTGCTTTTTAGTATAGTGGTAGTAGTTAGTATGGCTGGGGAAGCTTGCAATCACTAAAAGAAACCAACGGCACCTAAAGTGTGGAATAACAATCCAGGCCCATATTTAAAATATGAAAGTTGATTATTGGTCCGAAAAAAACCGAAACGATGCGACTTGTGGGCCTTTTCGAAAATGCACCTTTTTAGTTTTTTCAAAATAACTAAAAAACAAAAATCATCAAAATGGAATAATTCCAAGTAATGACAGCTGTGTGCCGCAGAATCGAAATTCAAATATATCCTAGGTATGCACTGGCTAATTTTTTCAGAAAGCAGAACATTCTAAAAATAATCGTTTTGAAATACTCCACTCCTGGATATTCCTGTGTACAGAATAGTGTAATCTATATCAAGGGTGGACTAAGCAAAAAGCTTGTTCTACGATGTTCTACCAGTGTAGAATTTTCAATTCCACACGGGTTCTAGACTCTAATTTTTCTACGACTATCATATAAAAAACTAAACAACATATTTATATTGAATTGCTAGCTCCTTAATTTCTGGAGAAGTTGTGCTGAAATCATCACTGCTGCCGGTATCAAATAATAAAAAGGAATGAACTTATGTAATAGCTATTAATAAAATACAATTATATAAATTTACTTACTTTTTATTAAGTATTAATCAATTTGTACCTAAAATTTAAAAAAATAGATAATAAACAATTTTGGCAGTTGACAATTGTTGTTCTTCTTTTTCTTTCTTTTTTACTCTTTTTTTCTTAAAAAGTGTCAGAAAATACACTTATGCTGCACTTCTGGCTCTAACAATTAATATCCAAAAACCATATTAATCAATTTACGTTCACTTTAGAGGATTTTTTTGTTGAAGCTTTTACATTATAGTTACTTTGTTGATATACTCTGAGGTCTACTTAGATAGGTGGATTATAAAATAATATAAAAAATGTCAGATTGATATATAGTTGATTGATGTCAAAAACGATTTTTTGATAAAAGCATTTTTCTAAAAGTTACGACAGTTTTTCCTTAGTAAAGTTAATAAATTAAAATAAACAGTCAGGTTCACGGTTAATAACTTTAACATTTTTATGGATTTTGATACTTCCGCACTACTTCTACTCTGCCTAGTGGAGCTGGTGTAGAAAACGTAACACGCCTATTTTCTCTTTCTGTCAAATGAACCGTGTTACTTAGAGGGCGCCACAAGTATTCATGGATATTCATGAATATTCTTACCCTACGGCTAGAATGAAGCTATTGCATCATCAAACTACGTCGGAATATTGAAATTCTATAATAGTCGTAGAAAAAATTGATACCGGACACAGTGTTATTGATAAGGTATTAAATAAACTGGAATATTACTCATCTGTGTCACTTATGTGTATTTTGACAAAAATTATTTCAAAGACGCCGTAGAAAATCATTCAAAAGAAAAAATCTGATTTTTGATATTGACATATTTGTAAACCTACTTGGGTTCTAAAATGTTATCTTACACCAACAATTTAATATTTAAGTCTTATCATAACTGATACCCAAAAATTCAAACCTATTTTTCTGGCAATGTGCCTTATGTAACACAGAACCTGATAATTTTAAAGCAGCTACTATAGAGTGAGCTTATTATAAAATGAGTTAATCTTCCCTAATTTTCTTTTTACCAGTAACTTGATCTGTTACTTTTTTCTGATCATGTTCTCCTGTTATACCAAAACTCCAAAAAGCGCGACTATTGCAACCCTTTTAACACTAAACAAGCCACAGGTGGGTACGAAAATAAACATGCGCTTATCAAGTCAGATAAAGTAGTTCTCTGTAAAAAGTAATCTATTAGCAGTAATTATTATCAATTAATCCTTGAATATATTTTCAATATTTATCAATTGTTAATATTGAAATTATTTCAAAACTACTTCCATATTCAAATTAAATAAACATTTCTAATAATGTAATATTTGGGATATTTTCTAGATGATATTCTTGTTTATATAACAAGGATGATATTCCATCTATAACATTAACCGCCATCTAGTAGATAGAGAGTAGAAATGTTAAGCATATATTATAGTTTCCTGTGCGATTTCTGTCAGTGACAATATTGGGAACTATAGCTTCATACCAGTTACGTCAGAACTGTTGAATACAAGTCAAAATGTATTAGGATGGCAGAGCAGTGAGGAGGTATTTCAATTTAAATTCTTGTGAATCAGATTCTCTCTTTATAGTTTCAAGGAATGATGTTACAATCTAGTGTATTTTACACGGCTTTATAAGAGTATAACTGTCAGACTGTAAATTTGTCACTTAATATGTAACAGGCCATTTTTTTATTGATTATTGTTATATTGAAATCGAAATGAGTTGAAAACATTCTGTTTTGGGGAAGGGAAGTATGAACTAAAAGAGGTATTAGACACATTCATTCTGGTTCATTTTTTAATAAAACTGCCATGAAACTCATAATAATTTATTTATTAAATATTTAATAATCAGAAAAACGATTATCATTGATTCATAATTAGTCTCTACTTGAAGAATCTTCTTTAAAATAATTGTGGTCGGCCCAATTCATGCAGTATCATTTTGCGAATTTGATGGAAGATCCTTCCAATATCCAAATATTTGATCGTCCGAAAATTACGATTAGAGCTAAATGATATTTTCTCTATAAGTCTGGTTAGTTGATGATTTTTTTAATTGAATTAGGTATGTATTTATTATACAAGTATTACTGTAGATGAAATTGGACTAGAATAATGGTTTAAGATTATACATATATTTTAATTGTATTGACACATAAAAATGTTGGAGAATCACTATTTTTTCCTGTTGTATTGGTTTATTAACATTAATAACAACGTTAGTGATAAGTCAGATTGAGAATCACATCGAAAATAAACCGGATTAAACTAAGTAGGAACGTAATTTCTTGAGATTTTCTTATGAAAACTTGGCAAAATAATGACTGCTGGTAGGTAATTGTGTGAAAATTGTTTATCTTTCGAAGGTATCCCCTATTTAATTTTCAAAGTATGTAGGTAAGTTAGAAATATTGTTGTGGCCAATTCGTTCATATAAAAATATGTCTTGTGGAATTTTGAACAGCAGTTGATGTCTAATAACGTTATAACATTTACGTTACTGATTTTTAAGTACTCGTTTTGCTATTGTTATAATAAATGAAATTATCTGTTTCTAAATAATTCACTATATAATAAGAAGATCATAAAATTTTGACGATTGTTTTGATATCTTAAAATATCATCGTCAGAATGGCAGAAGTTACATGTGATGTGATACGTACATGATGATTAATAATTATTTTTTATTAGACCAAGAAGTGACTTATCTTGTGATTGACTTATTACATATGAATAGAAAAAAGAAGATGCGATATTACAAATATTGAGGCTGAGGTGAATTCTGCTTAAGATGACATACTCAGGTAAGATGACATAGTATATCAGCTTCAATTTTCGCGTCACAAGTACGTAATCACCTTTCACACATAGGCTCACAGATGGCGTACTCAGTTAAAACATTAGAGCGCACACGCATGCGTTGTTTAAATGTAGTGTAAATTGTTTTGATTTCGTCACCCTTAAATATAATTTTGAAGTGTTTGTGCCAATAAATAACTATCAGGTAAGTAATTTGTTGCACTCGTCTAATTTACAATGAAATGTGGTTAACATGAGTTATAAATATTGAAATATCAAAACCTTAAAACATCTATTTCTGAAGCAAATCCACTAGAGTACGAAACCATCTTCAGTAGGTAAATGTATTAAAATCCTTAAATTCGTACAAAGTTTTTATTCCCACATGCCGACTAGTTTCGACTTAACAAAGTCATCTTCGGGGCGGGTAAGCTACAAGTATGATGGTAAATTTAATATAGCAATTCGGATTGTATTCAAATAACTGTACCCACTATGCAAATAAATATTACAGTTATGTTAATTCAACATCACAATGTGTTAATGTTCTTCCTTTTTTCCTCTTGTTTTCATCACATGCACATCTATACAACCGCTTATGCCCAGCTTGTGGTTGTTAACTTTTGTGATCGATCTTTCAACTTAACTTCTCAGCGATGTTGAAGCGCTGCCTTTTTACATTACTGAGATGTTACTAGAACTTCCTCAAAAGGAAGTCTTTATAACGAACTAAAAACAACATTTCTGTTACATTCTAAAATGCCTTTTAACATCTTGTCGATGTTAATTCAATGTCTAAAAAATAACATCTTATCAATGATCTAAATGCGACATTTCAAAAACAATACAGTGTATTCTCGTAGATGTTATATGGACATTTCATAAACCTCTAAATAATATACCTCAAACATTCTGGATGACATCCTATAGATGTTTTCGTGCGTAATCAGCAAATACAGGGTGAACAACTAAGAACGCCGGCTGTCGGCCATATTTCAAAAAATAGTCATGGTACAACTTTAAAAACATACCTTCAGGAAAATGACCCTGGAAAATCGCTGGAAAATATCATTGAGTTCCTAAAATATCTGCTATGGGGTGGAATGAACACTTAAAAACATAATATTGTGATTATCTCCAAAAAAGACACACTAAAGGTATCCTAGAAATACAATTTTTGATATATTGTTGAGATTATGAAAAAATGTAGTTAGGGACTTTTGTCTTTATTCTTCAAGTTAGGGGTGGGGAAGGCTCAACCTAAAAAACAAAAATGTCGTAACACTTTTTTGTTTTTTAATCGATTTCAATGTTTTTGGCGTCATTTAATAGTTTTTCCTCATTAATAAGATGTGTCTAACAAAAATAACAAAATTGTACAATTTTGTCAACGCTATGACGAAAAGTCGACAATTTTCCCATTTTTCTCGGAAATTTCAAATGTAATGAGGCAGTTTTTAAATTCGAATGAAAAGGGGTTAAAAAAATAGGAATCTATGCCAAGATATACGATATCAGATATAAAAATTAAAAGAATGCTTCAATTTACATTTGAAATTTCCGAGTGGATACAAAATTATCTAATTTTGTTATCAATCTTATTAAACCGAAAAACTCTTTTAAATGTAGCTAAAATCATTGATATCGGTTGAAAAACGAAAAAGTTATACATTTGTTCATAAGTTTGTACCTTCCGTACTCATTATTTGGAGAATAATGGCAAAAAATCTTCTTAATTAAATTTTTTCATAATCTCATCAAAATTTCATAAATTGTATTTTTAGGACACCTTTAGTATGTTTTTTTGGAGTATTATGTTTTCGAGTGTTCATTCCACCCCTAGCGGATATTTTAGAGACTGCCAAAGATTTCTCAGCAATTTTTCAGAATCACTTACCTAAAGGTAATTTTTTTGGAAGTTGTACCATGATTCTTTTCTGAGAGGTGGCCTACAGTCGTTCTTAGTTGTTCACCCTGTACATTTAAAATGAAATACCAAAAAAAGCAATAAAGGATTTAAAACGTTTATTCACTATTAATGAACAGTACAGTAAAGTTGAAAAACACAGATACAAAATTAGAAAAAAATGACTTGTCCAGAATTCCAACCTAAAAAAAATAAAATTGTGTAAGTATATTACATAACAAGTGTGGAAAGTGTAAACTATTGAACGCATTCAGTGAAAGCAAGAAATAGAAAGGGTATATTAATCTGTAGTTGTTATAACGTAACATACTTTGAAACTGAATTAATAAAGTTTAACGGATACACATACATTACAGCTAGTTTACAAAAAAGTTATTAGAATAGTTTTTCAATAATATTAAAACTAATAAAATTTTATATCATGAAGGTTTTATTAAACATTACGTTAAATCAACAGAAATCCAATCTGATTACATAAAATTCTATCGTTTACTTACGGTTACTTTTTCTCACGCAAGAGTCGCTGTTTCGAGTGCCGCAACCATTCCATAACGTACACTTCAAAGTCCTTATCTGTGAAACATTTGAAGGTGTTCTGAACAGCAGCTTATAAAACAATCACTTTAGATCCAATTGTGCCCATAGAAACCTTTGATCGATCATCATAAACTACATCAAACTTGATTTTCAGCCAATTGACTGGGACCCATTTTCCATGAGATACAAACGGGGTTCTTCAAAGGAATAATAACATATTTTATTCCGAGAAGTGACTTTTCATGATTTACCTTCTATTACATGCCTCACTCCGTTTGGAAGGTAAATTCAGGTGTGCCATGAAAATTGATACTTTTTTCTGTCTAAAATAATATACTATTCTCATCTTGTTATTTTCATCCTGGAACAAATCGTATATTAACATCGTGGAATTGTAATTCAATGAAAACTAAGCATTATTAATACACTATACAAAAAAACTACTTATGAAGAAGAGATATGAACACATTATCAAGTTAAATGAGTTTATAATTAATTGTATCCAATTGAGTATCCAATAGCTGTGTTTCTACAATAATGAATAATTGAATTCTGTTTGTTGACTGGAGCATGCAGTGTTATAAGTTACATATTCTTAAACTAGATTATTATAGGTACCGTTGTACAGCTTATTTATTGTATTCAGCGTATTTTCAGAGGGAAATGAGCTTTTTAACAGAAATTCCTTTGAAGTCTTAAACAGTCTCTAATTGTTTACAAGAACTGTTATTATTAATGTTAAAAATTTCTAAACGGGCAAAACTATATTGATGGACTAGAACTAGAGATACTTGATTCAATATTTTTGTACTGTTTAATACAATGTCTGTATCAGACTATCTGAAATAGTTACTCCCCTTTACATAATTACCAACTATTTGTTTTTTATTTTATTTATGTAAGTAGCTTCTGAAACATCCTGAACATTGGAAAGATTTTCTTCTAGATTCATATTTCTGCCAACATATGATCATGATTTATTATTAATAATAATATCTACTCTATTGCAAGATTAATTTTTTTGTAGGGTATAATGCATATTTAGGATTTGAAATATTGTGAATCGTTTTTAAAATATACTAACTAACTAAAATATTTTGAAAGTTGAAAAAACCCTTATTTTGTAAACTCTATTATTAATGTTAGTGTACAATTCCGCCACTTGGAATTTCAATGTACAATAGCCGATTAAAGTATTGAATACGTATTAAGTTTTAATAATTATGATTTTGGAATAGGTAGGTACTTACCGATAAAAACTGTTGTTCGTCCATTATAACAAGAATTATAACTAAGTATCGAAACTTTAGCGAAGTAGGAAATAATGAAAACCACATTATTCAAGTACTTTTTCTTGTAAAAAATGTGCTTCCTGCAAATAAAATATAACACAAAACTGAAAACCACGCGTCATTTCATGCTTGTCATATGTTTCCACAGATAACTACTGTTTGTCAGTTCCTCTTCTGTTTCCTTCTTTTTTTTATGTTATTGTGATGTTTAATATGAGATATTACTAAGAGGTTTATGAACTAACATCGTACAGACGTAATCGTAAGAAATTACTAAAAATTATTTCGAAAGATGTAAAAATAACTGCAACACATGTGATCATCTAAGAAACATGTTAATTTGTGATATAACAGTAACGTTCTATATGTGACATTAGTGAGAAGTATACAAATTAACATCGTATGAATGTTTCCGATAGGAAGTTGCTAAAAAGATGTTCATAGGATGTGTATGTAACTTCGAATTCAAGTATTATTGTGTACATCAAAAATATGTTTTATTTACATGACATGGATGTTAATAGAGTTGGTTATAAAATTAAGACATCTAGGAGATATCTTATTAACGATTTATATAAACATCACGAAAAGTCTCTAAAAAGAACATCACAAAAAAGACTTGTTATGTTTCTTGTTTAGTGGGTAACTTACCAGTCAATTCAAAAAACTTCACACAGTACGGAGAACAGCATGAATTTAAAATAAACTGCAAAAACAAGACAAGACAGCAGAACTAGACGAACTAACGTTTCAAATGATTTGACCGTTAACACACTCAAATGAAGATACTATTTTATAATCTAAAATCCTAAAGAGAGGTGGAACTTCAATAGTTGATTTTGAATTTAATGATACAGTGTTTTCATTATTAATTGATTTAAAATTTTCTAAGTTCTCCAAAGCGTTCAGTCTAGTTCCATGTTCACAAACATATAAAATTTTAAAATTGTCATCCATTACAAAAGAATGGTTACTAAATTGCAAATGTCTGTAGAAAACGGAACTATTCCTTGTCAAATGTTCCTGGATTCTCAACTTAAACTTCCTACCACACTGCCCTATGTATTCAGCGGTGCAATTTATAAACCCCACTTCTATCAAATTGTGAAGTTGGGTCTTTGATTCGAGGAAAGATAGTTTTTATGTTTAGTAGAGTTTTAAAGGCTACTTTATATTCTGTTCTATTCTGAATAATGTTGGCCAATTGATAGGAAAGTGGACCGTAGTAAGAAATGCTAACAAAATTTTGTTGTTCCCTTTTGTCTAATGCATATGTCATTTATTAAAAGCTTATCCATCTTTCTATTAACTAAATTGTTAATTAGTGTTGTGGAGTAACGGTTAATAACTGCTAAAAGTTAGATTGTTTCTAATTCTTTATTAAAATCATCAGGACACATTGGAATAAAAAAAATGCCGATGAACGTATGACCTGAACGACGAAAGCTTCTGCAGTTGATGCACCATTTTTAATTGGTGTGGATAAAATTGGTTTTTGATCAACACTGTACTATATCTGACTCTGACACAGGTAGACGCTACTTGAGCTGTGATAGAAGAAGGGTTCACTAAAATGTCTGCATTTATATAAATTTGTTTATCAATCCCAATATTGGGTCGACCCGATTGTTTGGCATCATGAACAATTCCTGTTTGTTGAAACTTATGAAAAAGCTCCCTCAAATAATCCTCGATATTGGGCGATCGGGGTATCCCTCATTAAAAATACGTTCCACCGCATGAAAATTGTTTCTACTTTCACCAATAATTAATATCTCTGTTCATTTGTCAGCTAGAACACGTACCATTTTGTTTATGTAGATACTTAAACGTCTCGTTAAACAATAATTAAACTGAAAATTCAATATATCATCGCATGTAAAAACGTCAATAAAAAAACTTCAACCTTTTTGACAATTAACCATAAGCGCACTTTTGAATCTTTATTATTTAAAAGCGAAACTCAAATTTCAGTGTTTTTTTATTTTAACCATCAAAAACATTGTAAATCCAGAAAAAGACAGTATGATTGAATGTATGACTAAATTCCTTCCAAACGAGGTGTCACTTATAGTAAGGTCCTATTTAATATTATTGGTTTCAGTTGCCCGGTGACGTCACCGATGCCTATTACGACACCTGTTACCACTAGTAGAGAAGCTTACAATAGTTTGTTTTCACGCTCCAAATTTCAACAGTCTAAGTATCATCGTTCCAAATAAAAGAGGGGCGGAGTGGACTTTTGAGAAGCGAGGCCAGGAGAGCGTTGGGTATGTTGCCAATCATGCAAGTAATGGTGCCACACTCTATGTGCCGGTATTGCACCAAGGGCGAATATATTTATTTGTGAATTGTGCACCGATAACTAAGTATGCCATCTTAGACTGCCATGTGTCATATCCACCGTACGGACATGATTGTGTTTTTTTTAACTTTTTTCACTTATTGGGTTCCAATAACGTTAGAACTTATTTTGTGTTCCGTACCTAAATAAACGTTTTGAATGTATAATCTGAGATCTTCGTTCTATAACCTTTGAATTTTGAAATAATTAGTTAAAAACAAAAAGTATATAATCTTAAACAAAATTCCCCTATATATTATTGGCAATATGGGATATCCTGGATAACTCTTTTCCCGTATAAGATCACTTTAACTGTGCAATGGTAAAGGAGCCAAGGAAAACTATTATCTGGGGACATTTACAATTATAACTCAAGAAGAAGACAGTTTAATAGTGGAGAACACCGTAGATTTGTCTGTTCATTGACGATTTTATATTGTGGGTCTATCGAGTGTCTTCTGGTTTCTAATTCCTCAAGGAAATCCAGTTCTTGTTTCTTATCACAAATATGCAATGCTTCTAGTTCTGTATTAGGTGTTAATAAACGTTTGGTGTCAAGTGAATGTTTTGCGTAATGGTGTTTCCTTGGTTGGTTTAATTTAATTTCAAAATTTCGAATTTTTTTACCTATATAGACAGCATAACCTTCATTCTTTATTGGAAATATTTTTGTTTTTACATTTAACAATTATTTTGTACTTACATTACTTTCTATTTTAACTGAAACTGTTATGTTTGTGGTGAAGACACTATCTCTGAAATATTACTATATCCTTTTCTTTCGTTTCTAAATAATTCCACAATATATTAAAAAAATGGTATAAATTCTAAAAAATTGACAATTGTTTCAATACTACTATCATCGTCAGAATGACAGAAATTACATTACATTCTGACGATGATAGTAATATCGAAACAATTGTCAATTTTTTAGAATTTGTACCATTTTTTCAATATATTGAATATAATCTGAAAATGCTCTATGTATCATTGAATCGTGTGCTGCTAATTTATGTGACATAGGATGATTCGAATTATATGGTATAGTTTCGTTTTGTTGGGTTTTTAAAAATCGAATAATCAAGTACATCAGTGGCGTAAGCAGGATGAAGTTCTAGGGGGAAGGGGGTGGTAGGTGGGTAATGAACAACCGGAAATTTTGAGCCTCTAAATCTGCATTATAGCGTTTTTCTCTTATAAAATTGTAGCCTACAGTTCCTAGCTTTTAGTACATTTCAATCAAGTAGGTTTGCTGTGATTATATTGTAGATTTTTTTTCATTTTTAGGGTTTGGGGGGTTGACTTTTATCCTCCTCATCACCCTTCGTAGTTACGCCACTGAAGTATATTATTGACTCTTTGAATTTGAATTTTTAGATAAATAAAAATAATAATTGAGTTATTTTCTTCTACTTCTAATGTAAATTTAATTTTGGTGTGCAAATTATGGATATGGTTGAGAAACACATCTTATTATCGTTCACTACCTACAAAACCAGCTAATATGTCCTCTAGAAACCTAAAGCAAAATAAGATAAAACATTTCTTAAAAGGTTACATTCAAAGATTTTTCTTTCTAAACTGTCCCTAAACATGTTTGCCAAGATTAGTGATATAGGGCATCCCATTCAAAAATGACGTTGAACAGAGACAATTAATTCGGTTCTATCCATTTATTTTAACGTCTTCTGTCAGCTGTCATTTTTTAAAATCTTGACACTGACATTTTCAGCCATAGAGTAGTTCTGAGGATAATTATAAATACTTTATGTGTGGCGGTATATTTCATTAGCATTTCTTATTATTTTTGTTGGATATGTGGTGTTATTGTTTCACTGTTTTGTTATTATGTTGATTATTATTAGACAAATTTGCTAATTTAAATGTGAGTTGAACAGAAACTATTTTTTTGAAGTCTACCAACAACAATAACTCACATGATAAGGAAATGCTGCGTTTAGTAGCTACATGAATGGATATTAAATTTAATTGTTAACTATTTATTGGAAGCATTCCTTCAGTTAATCGACTATTACTAGTATTACCAACCAAGCTTATTGAGACAATATAACGAGATAGGTACATTTATTATTGCATATTCTCGAAATCTGGTAAAAATTGTTGCTGAGCAACTGAAGAGAGCTCCATGTCGATGGGTTTCGTGTCATCGTATAAAGCTGGTGCTTCGCAGAGAATGGATATGGTGCCCGCTATGGAAGCTATGATAAATATCCAAAGAAATAGTCGATCTAGAACCATAGCTACGAAACCCCAGTCTTGGTCCTCCTAGAAATAAAATAAACTCATCACACTAAAGACATTTGCAGAAGACACTGTTATTCTAGCTGTCTGTGAGTACAGCTTCAGCAAACTAATTTTTCCACGCGGAAGAAAAGACTAAAAGATGGAAGTTGAAATAAATGAAAGTAGTAACTAAAAAAGGCACATGTCTTACAGTAAACATCAATAATACAGTTGCTGCATCTCACTTCCTATGTCCTGTACTTGAGAACCTTCCTAGGTAGGTGTTAAACAAATGGACAACAAGATAAAAGAAATATGCTGGTGGATCGGAAGGAAATGACGAATGTCATTGGAAAACAAAATACCAAAGTATGAAACTATGGGGGTATGGGCTGTGTGAGAGAGTTGATCATAACTTTAACTCAGCACGCACAATCAAAAATTCCAAAACAGTTAACAGATATTCATTAATACGTTTCCAGCAAGATGCAGCAACAGGTCTTTCTAGAAACAATATCAGAGGAAAGCTGGAAGCTTAATGAGTAATTAGAAGCCCATATCAAACATCTAATACAAGGGACACAGAAAACTGAAACGAGGCGAGCCAGCAGATTTGAAATGAGGAAAAGAAGATGCCTTCTAAAAAAAGCTCCCACTGGATAACATCAGCTAGGAAGCTAGTGGAAGAATATTGGAGGAGAAGATCGAGATAATATGGTATAAAAATTACGACAACAAATAAAATGTTGTACAAAATGCAAATACTGTATGTATATTACGAGTAATGGCAAATACTCAAAGAAATAACAAACGGTGAGCGGACATCCCACATCTTAAAGGTATATTATGGAGCAAAAACATATCGTAGAATAGCAAACACAAAATAAATAACAGCACAGTTATATCGTTCTATCATATAACAGCATACAGCCGTGAAGTCTGCCTCTGAAAGAAAAAAAATTAAAACGCTCGAAGCCACAGAAATGGAGAGGTGCGGCAACAATCTCAAGATATGACAGAGTTAGAAATGAGAGAATTAGAGAGATTATGAAAGTTTGGCATGCTAATACGGAACACATAACAGTTGATCAGCCAAGAGAGTATGAACATGTCAAACGAATAGTAGAAGATTGACTAAACCAACAAATTTTGAATCGGAAACCTACGAAGATGGAAAAGAATATTGAAAAAAGAGGTTTAGAAGAAGCTTCATGGAAAGACCAAAAGAAATGGAGATCAGGAATTGGAAATTATATCTCATTTTTACTTACGGCATTAAATTGGTCCTGCCTCTGAATATGATGCTGAATAAACATTACATTATGTATTGCTTTTTCTAATTCAAACGGATACTTTTTTCTTGTACCTGAATCACTTTCATCCAATCCTGAAAATACTGAAGGCAGTCCATTGTATCCTAAACGTTCACTTAAAGTACCAGCAAACCCTCTCAACCTAAAAACCATTATTGCTGAGTAATCAATCAATTGTATAGTTGTATTAAAAATAAAAGGGTTTAAAGATTAAAACTAACTTTTCCGCACTTATAGGGTTCATCCGTGAGACGCCTTGGACAATATCCAATTATAAAATTGGTCAATTATAAAGGATCCGCTAGCTGTATCGTTCTAACGAACTGAAATTTCTCCATAAATAGCCAAAAATATGGTATATCTGGATTTATAGGACCCGTTGTGAGGGCGGCTACCCACAATCTGACTATCTCACAGACCTTGGACTATCCGACCTAGCTCTGTCAGACCACCGGAACGTGTGTGGAAGAAGAAGCTTCTGACTTCTATGTCTCTCATACGGCCTGAAGTATGATGAAAAATCAATTAATTTTGAGACCGAGGTCTGACATATCTAGGCTGAATGACCGCAGTCGGAGCGTGTGTGGCGGTTACAGTTCTCAGTTAGCAGACTTCTCAATTTTTGAAAATTATTTGACATGCAAGGTTTAATTTATTTTATTTCTCCAAATAATTGTTTGATTTGGGTGGCAGAGAGGTAACCAGTTTTTTTAATTAAAAAAGATTAATAAATATTTAATTATTTTTAAACAGGTAAAATTTGGAAAAATAGCTTTGTAACGAAAAGTGCAAAAGTGGAGCATCTTGAGCTACTCCTTAAGCCGAGGCCACACAGAGCGCTACGTACGCTATGTTCGCTTTGTTTGCGATGCATTTCGAAATCAACCATCGGTATTTTACACGTACCCGGCCACACCGACACTGGTACGCTATGTCCGCTATGTTCGCGATCTAAGTCACGTCGCCCAAGGTTTGATTCTCGGCTATATTCAACACATCGCGAGGGCTGCCGTGGTGATCTTTGCTTCAGTGTAGTGTGATCTGTCGAAGGAAAATGTCTTTCCTCGAACTGTTAATTGAAGAAGTGCGGAAGCATGATTGTCTGTGGAACAAAAGCCTGGAATCTTATAGAAATCAAAATATACGAGATAATGACTGGGAAAGAATATCTAATGAATTGAAACAAACCGGTAAATTATGATATTATATATTGTAATTTATCTAGTTTATACGATTTACTACTCTTTCTTGCCATGGAACTTGGCTCTGATTAGACACAAAATAATTTGTAAATGAATTATGAATTTGAATTGCGTCCCTTGTAGCATTTGTTGCAGCAGCTACATGCGGTGGCACTAAGGGGTTGTCCTCTACCTCTTCGTTTACAACTCCAGGCTTACCTTGTGTAGGTGTCTCATGGATACACTTGTGAAGAATGATAGTTGCTAAAATAATTTTCTCAGCAAGATCAATGCGAAATTCCAGTGATAAATTCTTCAAACGCTTGTAAGAATGCCAAAGGCGTTTTCTACTGTGTTTCCACTTCTTGAAAGCCTGTAGCTAACTATTCTTTCAGACTCGGAAAGCCTTCGAGCGCACCTTGGATAAGAACGCATCAGAAATCTTTTAAGCGGAAATGCTTCGTCTGCCACGATAACATAAGGTAAAAAATCTCCACCTAAATCTTCATCAGGAGGTAATCCAAAAGTTTGACTCGCCAAGCGCTTTCCCATACTGCTATTCATAAAAACATTCCCATCACTAACTCTCCCATATTTCCCTACGTCAACAGAAAGGAATCTTTTATTGCCGTCAACAAGTGCTAATAAAACAATGGAGTGGTACTTCTTGTAGTTAAAGAATTGTGAGCCTTGTGCCGGAGCTGCTTTGATTTGGACAAGCTTGCCATATATCGCAGTAACGCAGTGAGGGAAGTTCCACTTTTCTTGAAATACACTTTCAAATGCTTTCCAAATATCTGTATTAGGTACCGGCATATCTATAGGCTGAAGGTTTTTCCAAATGGCATCAGACACATCTTCAATAATGTTGCTTACAGTAGCTCTGCCCATGCGATATGTGAAAGCCATTTACCGAAACGAATTCCCAGCTGCAAGATACCTACAACAAAGAAAAGTAATGCTTGATGATTTTTCACCCGATATGGTTAATAGACGGATACCAAATCGTTTTTTAAATTTATCCAGCCATCCATCGCTCGCACGGAAATCATCTTTTTGGGTAATTTTTTTATAGAATTCGATTGCTTTGACTTTCAGAATTTCTCCAGATATAGGAGTGTGTTTAGAACGCCGCTGTATGAACCATAAGTAAAGAGCGTTTTCCATCTTTGGACAATCGCCAACTTTTATTGTTTTACGCTTTCCTGGCCCTGATTCCATTGTCTTAACGTGGTCTACTATCTTTTGCCTTTTATTCTTAAGATCGTGTATAGTAGCACGCCCAACACAGAGTAGCACAGATATTGGATTTAATTATAAAGGCAAAAAGGCCACAATAATCTGCCACTTCTAAAAACGGTAGCGTAGCGGTACAGACACCAATGGTGTCACCACAGTCCGATCGGACCCACCAACCAATGTTGTCGCCACCATCTGATCAGTACCAACAACAATACGTTACTGGCAGTGGAACAGGATAGAACAACCCATGGAGCAACACAGGACGTGTGTATTGACAACCATTTAATATTCCTCAACCTTCCTGTAATCAGAATGTTGGACGAACATATTTCAACTTAAAGTGATATTATATTTTCAAATGATGTTATATGGTCAGAAAACAAAAAAAAATAAACTAAGGTCTTTTTTTACTTACCTGAGGCAGATAGCTAATCTGTCTCTAGCGGGAATCCTTTCTCGGTAGCTTGTTTTCTGCTTCTCAATATCCTTTTTTATAATGCCTAACAATTGGTAAAACTGCTGCGGGCTCATTCGAAAATATTCTCTAAATTTAGTTTCATCTTCTCGCAACTGAACTACGAGATGATGAAATTCACCGAAATCATTTCTCATTTTGTTCACTTCGTGGACGCATTTTCTTTTAGGTTTATTTTTGCACAACGATAACAATATAAGTAACTCATCGTCATCGCTATCACTATCCCATGGCACCGTGCTTGGTAACATGGTGAAATATAACTGAGCCTAGACTGATTTTAAAAATGCGCAAACGCAAAAGATATACTTAAATATGTAACTTTCCGTGTGGCCGCTGAACTTAGCGAACATCGGATACTTGGCGTCCGTACAACAAAGAAAAGTAATATTACATTAAACAAATTTTTATTCGACGGTATTTGTCGAGGGGTGCGCAAAACCATGTACAAGTGTACGCCATAATTATTTATTTCTTCATTTAAAGGCATTGAAAAGTATTTATTTGTAACATGTGGTACTGCATATACTTAATAATATTTAATGGGATTTAAAGTATTAGAGAAATAGTGAAAAGTATTACAGTGCAATCTCACTAATCCGGCACTATTGAAAACCGGAGGGTGCCGGATTATTGGAATGTTCGGATTACTGAGTTGTACAGAAAAAGTTATAGGTAATAAATAAAATAAAGCATTTCATAGAGTGAATAAATGTATGTAATGTTTTAAATTAACATGTAAGTACATACATATGTAATTAACTAGATTTGAAATAATCCTTAATTGAGGTCTGCTTTTGTGCAGCTTGTAGTCCTTGCTTAAAAACCTTTTCTCGCATGTTGCGAAGAATTATAATATCTCCGGCAGATATGCTGTTTTCTTCTGCCCATGTTTAGCAGATATTGAAACAAATCAATGCATCATCTGGTTTAACTCTTACAGCAGTTGGTGGCTCCAATATTTCTAAAGAGCTTTCTTCTTGTACTGCTTCACGTACAATTTCTTCATCAGTCATAATTTCCTCTGTTCCTTCGATTCCTTCAAACCAAGAATTCAAATTTTCTTCACTTGTCTCCAATCCTTTTTCTGATAGATTTTGAACCCAATCGGCAATAGGCACATTATCCTCAGTATCCCATTCATTTGTTTCTTCTGTTACTGATACATCATTCATAGTAGGCCACAACTTTTTCCATGAAGATTGGATTGAGTTAGGAGAAACAGAGTTCCAAGCATGAGCGAGAGAGAATACAACATCCTTCAAATTCAATCCTTCAAGGCTCTGCGTTACATTACCATCCTCAGATATAATATGGATCAGCAATTTATTTTTATACAAAGACTTTATTTTTTGGATAACACATCGGCTGCAGTAAAGGTGTGCAGTTTGGTGGTAGGAAGATGGCTTGGATATTCCCATCACTTGATTTAAGTTCTTGTTCATTTGGGTGGCCTGGAGCATTGTCAAGTACGAGTAAAGCTTTTATGGGCAAGTTTGATCTTTGCATAAACTTCTTGACTTCTGGGACAAAGTCTTCATGAAACCATTCGCTAAATACCTCTCTCGTGACCCAACTTTTAATTTGATTCTTGTAGCAGACTGGGAGACAAATGTTCTTGAAAGCTCTAGGATTTTTTGCTTTGGCAATCACTAAAAAATCCAATTTGTGTGTTCCAGTAGCATTTGAACACGGCATGAATGTGATTCTATCTTTACTCACTTTACGACCTGGTACACTTGCTTCTTCAGCAGATACGAACGTTTTATTGGGCAATAGTCTCCAGAACAGACCACTCTCGTCTGCGTTATAGATTTGGTCAGGAAGAAGACCCAGTTTTTCTACTTTGTTTTTAAAATGCTCGATGAAAGGCTGTACTGCAGATTCGTTGCTTGATGATTTTTCACCCGATATGGTTAATAGACGGATACCAAATCGTTTTTTAAATTTATCCAGCCATCCATCGCTCGCACGGAAATCATCTTTTTGGGTAATTTTTTTATAGAATTCGATTGCTTTGACTTTCAGAATTTCTCCAGATATAGGAGTGTGTTTAGAACGCCGCTGTATGAACCATAAGTAAAGAGCGTTTTCCATCTTTGGACAATCGCCAACTTTTATTGTTTTACGCTTTCCTGGCCCTGATTCCATTGTCTTAACGTGGTCTACTATCTTTTGCCTTTTCTTCTTAAGATCGTGTATAGTAGCACGCCCAACACCATATTCTTTTGCCAATTTACACATATTTTGTCCACCATCTAACTTTTTTAAAATCTTCATTTTATCATTCAAATCTAGTGTTTTGCGTTTGCGCTTATTTGACATTTTTTACTATAAAAACAAATACGTTAGCACGTGCACGTGATAAGTTTTTTGAGGTTAGACTGCTAGTCGACGACGAAGTGACTACCAAAGCGCAAAGCGCACAGGTATAGAGGGGTGAGGGAGGCGTGAGCAAAGGGTGGCGGATTATTGGACGTGCCCATCTATCGAAGTGCCGGATTAGTGAGAATATACCGTAGAAATATTTATTAAATATTCAAAGGAATGAAAAACAAAAAATGGCAAACTGAATAGTATTAAGTTTTAAATTTAGGCTAAGGATAAAGAAAAATTGATATCAAATGACTTCTTTTATTTATTGTTAATTCAGATTTTTTCTATTAATAAATAGCTGATAAAACAAAAATTACAGTAGATGACGTGAAACGTCAGTGGAAAAAACTGCAAGATTCTTACAGACAAGCCATGTTAAGAATAAAAACCAAGAGTAGACAATCCGCGACAATACCAAAACCTCTGAAGTACGAAGAGTTGATGTCTTTTCTTGCATCGGATACATTGCCAAGAAGGTAAATTAAAAATAGCAAATGAATAAAACGTGCAATGAATGTATATTTCTAGAGCACTCAGTCCAACGTCGTTGATCCTGACGAAGAAAACTTGGATAATGTAGAAGCAATCGAAACTAATCATGATACCCAGGGGCAGTATAAAGAGGAAAAATATGCGTTAGAATATGACCAGTCTAACTCTGCATTAAACAGCCAAGGTCCACGTTATAACAGGAAGAACGTTCAGAAAGAAGACGATGGAGTTCAAAAGGTTATAACATTTCTAAGTAAGAAAGATAGCAATAAAACAAAAATGGGAATCTCCATTACTTTTTTGCAAGGGCTTGCGAGAGCACCAAAAACCTACCACGCTATCTGCAGCTCAGAGTTAAATAAGAGATATTGGATTTAATTATAAAGGCAAAAAGGCCACAATAATCTGCCACTTCTAAAAACGGTAGCGTAGCGGTACAGACACCAATGGTGTCACCACAGTCCGATCGGACCCACCAACCAATGTTGTCGCCACCATCTGATCAGTACCAACAACAATACGTTACTGGCAGTGGAACAGGATAGAACAACCCATGGAGCAACACAGGACGTGTGTATTGACAAACATTTAATATTCCTCAACCTTCCTGTAATCAGAATGTTGGACGAACATATTTCAACTTAAAGTGATATTATATTTTCAAATGATGTTATATGGTCAGAAAACAAAAAAAAATAAACTAAGGTCTATTTTTACTTACCTGAGGCAGATAGCTAATCTGTCTCTAGCGGGAATCCTTTCTCGGTAGTTTGTTTTCTGCTTCTCAATATTCTTTTTTATAATGCCCAACAATTGGTAAAACTGCTGCGGGCTCATTCGAAAATATTCTCTAAATTTAGTTTCATCTTCTCGCAACTGATCTACGAGATGATGAAATTCACCGAAATCATTTCTCATTTTGTTCACTTCGTGGACGCATTTTCTTTTAGGTTTATTTTTGCACAACGATAACAATATAAGTAACTCATCGTCATCGCTATCACTATCCCATGGCACCGTGCTTGGTAACATGGTGAAATATAACTGAGCCTAGACTGATTTTAAAAATGCGCAAACGCAAAAGATATACTTAAATATGTAACTTTCCGTGTGGCCGCTGAACTTAGCGAACATCGGATACTTGGCGTCCATAGCGTCTATAGCTTATCTAGAACAGTGTTCTGTGTGGCCTCGGCATTACACCATTGTCTGCGATGATGTTTTTATTTTGAACGTACTATTGCTACGAAAAATAACGCGAGAAAAAGTGGATAATTTACTGGAAACATGGTAAACTGTGGACTGAGACAGACCTAGGTGTAGTCGTGTGTGTACTCCGTCGGTCTCAATCCTAGGGTCAGGCTGTCAGTCAGTCGGATCGTGAGTGGCCACCTTAATGGCTCTGGTAAGCTAACAAGATATGTTACAAAAAATGACTCGCGACATACATACAGGATTTTTTCCTAAGAAACCGTTATGCGTTTTACCTCGCTGAAAAACCAAAAAATAAGTCGAACGAATTTTTGGGGTAAATCAATACTTTTCACGCATCCTAAATAGGGTTGTGCAGTAAAGCAATAAATAACTGGAACTGTTCAACAATTGAGTTCAGCTTTTGTACAGTATTATGTCCTTAAGATAACTGATGGAAGGAGAATAGGGAATAATAAAAAAATCACTTTATTGCAAATTTGTCCATCAACTAGGCTTAAGAGGACTGTCTAATCCTATGTAATAGGATATTTGTGGATAAAAATGTATGCGTCAGTCGAAAACTAACAGCTTTAGAAGTGAAACTTCTTATGTGGCGCAAAAACTGTCAATGAGTGTAAAAAGGAAATTCTTAAGCATCAACAAAATAAAACGATAATTCTTTAAAAAATCATGTGTCCTAAATATAAATAATACTTTTCTCGAATAGACTATAAAAAACTATTTACAACAAAAGACAAACAAACGTAAATATTCTTTTTGAGAAACTATTTTATTAAATGTTCGAACAAACCACAATTTTGAGCTTTAATTTAATTTCGTTGCTCTACGTAAATGTATGAATATTTTACAGAGTCGTTCCCGACGGGTATGCAGTGAATGCCCCGCACACCGGCGCCAAACTTTAGGGACGCAAAATATTTGGTTACCGTTACAAAAATTCTCACTTCTATAACAAAAAAATCTGACACAGTTTTATACTCTTATACCAATTATAGGTACCATATGTATTATATTCGAATTCGGTAAACTTTGATTATACTATACCCATGTAGATAGATGCCAGTTTTTGAGTTATGATTTATGAGTTACCGGCATCTTTGTCACAAAGGATGCCGCCCCCTCTGAGGAAATCGCCGGTTGTGCCGTTGTCCGTTGTGCGTTTTACGGCGTAAATTTAACTATCTATTGGTTTTTTAGTTTTTTGCACTAATCGGCAGTGTGTGCTTAAAAGATGCACAAAATCAGCTTTTCTAAAGATTCAGATATTTTTTTTTCCGGCTCTTTCAAATTTTTACATAGCGTGCGGGAGTTCCGTTTCAATTCAGTTCCAGTCATTTTGATTTTTGCTTCTGTCAGTTAAATGCAGTTCTGGTGTTGTCAAGGAATTTTAGTGCCTGTTTAGTGTTTAAACGTGCAATATACGGAATTTTTCTTGTTCCCAAGATCAGTTTGAGGTTTATTGTATGGCAGCAAATAAACTGCTTTAATTAAGTAAAAGACATAATGAGTTTCAGAAATTGCCGAGGGCACTGAGGGTAGTACAAAAAATTATCTGGGGCCCAATATAAGAAACTCCAAATAGAAATGGAGGCGCAGCGGAAAAAGCTTAGTGAATCGCTGAAAACATTCCTAAAACCGAGCTGTTCTTCGCCGAATCCACCCCCGGGAAGCAGAGCAGCTTGTTGCAGAGCCAATGGTTATTGACGATCAGCCACCATGCACCTCTGAAACGTATATTCTACTCCATTCACACTCTGATCTGATCACGGTAAGCGCAGATAGAGAAATTGCTGCACCCATTGCCGATATTGATATTGGTGATTCCTCTACGTGGCCGAATTCGTGACAAACGGCGCTGTTCAAATCAAGGAAAAAATTCCTGCTGATGAAACTGGTAGAAAATTCTCATCCACGCAATACTTAAGAAAATTGCCAAACGGCGAAAAAGTTAATAGGGATTGGTTGGTGTACTCTGAAAAAATCAATGCCGTATTCTGCATATTTATAAAGTTTTTAGTACGTTGTCTCATAAATTAACCACTGGATACTCTAATTTGAGACACATTTCTGTTAATATTTCTCGCCATAAAAATAGTATAACACATATGAAAAGTGCTAAAAAATGGCACGAATAAACTCACGTTTGAGTAAAGAACTCACTATCGATAAAGAGCAACAAAAGCATTATGAAATTGAAAAAGGCAATCATTAGAATAATGATTTGTATTGTGCAATATTTGGCTGGTCAAAATTTAGCTTTCAGAGGTGACAGTTCAAATTTTTATGAACCAAAGAATGGCAAATTTTTGAAACTAGTTGAAATGATTGCCAAATTCGATCCAGTTATGATTGAACATCTGTGCAATATTCGAAGGTCTAAGTACAAGAAGTTGAATCAAAATATACCTCATTATCTGAGCAATAACTTTCAGAATAAATTAAATCATTTAATGTCAAAAATATTCAGCGAGAAATATTGAAATGCCTCAGTACAGAAAAATATTACTTTATAATTTTGGATGAAACTCCAGATGGTAGCCATAATTCGCTTCGTTCATTGTTCTTGAAATAAAATCGAAATTCGACAACATTTTCTGGAGGTTTTCAAAGATTTGAATACTACAGGAGAAGGGCTTTTCAATATCTTAAGAGAAGAAATATTGTGAAAATTTGAAATAGGCCTTCATTATATGAGAGGTCAGGTTAACGACAATGGTGCAAATATGTCTGGTGAGCATGTGGGCCTTCAAGCTCACATTCAAAAAACTAACCCCAGAGCAATATTTTTGCCTTGTTCAGCTCACACGTTGAATTTAACTGTAAATCTCTAGGTTGAACGCCCAAAAACTTTTACTATAGAGTACACAATTCTTTCTGTATGTGGAACTGGAACCGTGTACTCTAATATGACAACAAGCCTATGTAACTAACATTTCAAATTTTTGTGTAATTAATTCGCATTTTCTCAGTCCAAATAATATGGAATAATGAAAGAGATAATCACGTATACACAATAATATGAAATTAAATTAAATATTCATATATAAATATAATTAACTAACCTGGCTGTTGTCGTACCAGTATGTAACCCGTTACATCCACTGACTCTGTTCATGGAAGAACTAGAAGTACTTGATGAAGACGATCTACTAGAAGGCATAATTTCTAGCTCTCTCTTTTTCAATGACAATCTATTCATGGGTATTTTATTTGCCGCTAGTTCCGTTAGTAAATCTTTCGGAACTCTCATTAGTAACAGCTTAGGTACACTTTTGATGAAGAAATTTCGCACCCACGGTGCCATTCTATGGGTACTAGGTTTTCTATAATGAACGTTTAAAATTATTATCGTAATAACTACGGAAAATCCTACCATAACCATGGTGAAGAGGATGTATTTTCCTAATAGAGGTAGAGCTAGCGAAGTCGAGGGTATAATTTCGGAGATTAGAAGAAAAAACATCGTTTGTGAGAGGAGAATGTTTATACATAAAGCGATTTTTTCTCCGGAATCGGCTGGCAAATAAAACACCAGCACTGAAAGGTACGAGATTCCTACGCAGGGCACTATGAGGTTTACTGTGTAGAAGAGGGTTTTCCTTCGAAGCGTTATATTGAAGAATATATCTAAAACAAAAATATGTCGTATTAAATTACAACAGTTAATCAAAAATTAAATAAATAATTATGTAATTCGTAATAAGTTATTTGGTAGCGGCTATATTATTTATCACCATTCAGATCTGCTCTGTTCTTTATAATTAATGGTTACTAGTCTATATAAAAAAAATGCAATTTACCATTGAGAAGTATTTTGTAAGGCGGCCGAGTAAAATAGAAAATGGACCAATATGCGGTACCAGAGGTAATAACGAAGACGCAGGTTTCAGAAGAACAAATGGTTGACTTACTATGTTTGGAATTACTTGGAAGATATCCAGATATATTGATAGAGAATTAGACATTACTATCGAAGATTCAATGGAAATATCAGTTGGAACGGTTGTTAGAATCACCGATTCTTCCATACTTTTTCTGGCAAAAAACTTGAAAAATTAATTCACAGATAAGTCAAAATAGACATTTCAAGTTACATTATTCCACAGTTTTATGATAACCAAACGATTACCAATTCAACAAGCTACAAGAACTAAACTGGCGTAAGCAATGAACAATTTTACTTAGAAATAAAGCGTGCGAAAAGTAACTTAATTGAATTTGTCACTAGTTTTACGAAATGAGACATCTGAATGAGGAAGAAGTAATTTATTTTGATGTTTCGAGCGAAAATGGTAGGTACCAGTATTCGACAGGTGGCAAGAAATTTTAAAGTAAGCCATCGTGTTTTGAATTGATATGTAGAAACTAGTCGATATAAAGGACGCATTGGACAGGGTCTTAAAATAAAACAACCCGAATACAAGATATGTTTTTAGTCCTATCTTCTTTGCGTTCTCGTATATCGACAGCAAAAGGTCTTCAAATTGGACTTAGAACCACTCGTAATGTTGAAATTTCCGAAATATCTGACTAGACAGTTGGGAATAGACTAGGATAAGCCTACTTGTGATTCATTAGTACTTAAGGTCGACGACACTCCACCATGTAAATGGGCCATAGTATGAGATGAGACACTGCATCCCGCTTCCGATGGAGTCGCACGAGTACCAGACGTTAGGGGGGCATTCATTTGCAAGATTGTGTAAACTCCCTATAGAAGACGGATACTATAGTGACAATAAATAAGACACTCGTTTCAACTCTTACAACTGTTTTGTTTGTATGATTTACAATCACTTATATTGTTTTATTAAGCGCCAAATTATTAATCGCCTCTTAAAGTCCCTGGCACTAACCAACAGGATAAATTTAACCCTTCTGGTAATATTTAGTTCGTATTATTATTCCAATTTTAACCTTTGGACAGGTACCAAACGGTTACAATGTGGCAACAGTGTATTTTTACCGTTGAGGTTCAAATTAAGCGTAAAAATGTGGTTATGATTATGTTTATGTTGTAGTTTGCACATATAACATTTTTAATATATTGGCAGAGATATTGGTGGTTTGTACGTTTGTAATGTCGTCTATTGTACGCAATTTGGTTAGGAAAGATACTTTTTTTTTATAGTGTTGATAATATCAAAATGGAAGAGCCGGAAACTAAAAAGAAATTAAGGTCTGCAAAGTTTTCGCAAGAAGAAGTTGATATATTAACTCATTTAATAGTTAAACATGCATCTATTATTGAATGCAAAAAGAGTGACGCACTTTCTTGGAAAGAAAAATGGAAGGGCTGGGAAGATCTCACTGCCGAATTCAATGCGTATAGTAACGGTTTACCCAGAACTATGATCAGTTTCAAAACAAAATATGAAACCACGAGAAAAGAGTTAAGGAAAAAAGTTTCCACAAATAAATTAGAGCTATACAGTGTGACAATTTAAAAACTTACAATGGGCTATATCTCACGAACGAAAGATGATATCAAAAAATGCTCAAAACAGTTCCTAGGAAAGGAAGGGGGAACGAAAATAACATACAAAAGAACTTGCCCCCATCAACCCCCTAGGCCCCACCTACCCCAACTGAAAAGTTTAAATGGCAGACCCCTACTTGTGATACATCATTGAAAAGCCTACAAAAAATGCTATCCAACGGTATGAATAATAATGGTATCAATAATTACCAAATTATTATCTAACAATTTTAAAAACAAACGTAGGAACCATACTTGTGATACAATGTTAAAAATCTTTAAAGGTCAATAAAACATTATTTTCAATGATAAGTGACCGAGGGGACTTTTTGTTGTTGAATAAAAACTTTAATTTCCCGTCTTTGCAAAAACAAGTTGTAAACATCTGTTTTTTGGTTTCTGACGCAGTCAATAACTTTTTGTTCATTTGAGACATTTGAATGTCACTAGTGTCATCATTGTGTACGATCAGTACTGTCATTTGCTGTAGTTGTCACGATGGTTCACAGTATACCTGAACGTGTGAAGATCATTTTGATATTTGGCTCCCAGAACCAGTGTTATTTACGAACAGCTCAAATATTTAATGAGAGGCATCCGGACAAACATGTAAGTCACGTGTACATCCGCGATTTGGTTGAAAAATTTAGAGAAACGGGGTCAGTGCAAAATAAAAAAAGGGATGCCCCAAGATTACTGAATGAAGCAAGCCAAGTTCAGGTCCTTGGGCAATTTGCAATAGAGCCTACTACTGCATCAACACGTCAGGTATCTACAATGATAGGACTATCACGTGAGTCGGTCTGGAAGGTGTTGAAATTACATAAGTTCCACCCGTACAAAACGCAAATTCTTCAAGAACTATACGATGATGACCCAGACCGACGAATTGAGTTTTGTGAACTAATGACTGAAAGAATTCGCGTTGAACCTAGACTATTGAAAAATATTTGTTCCAGTGATGAATGTACTTTTATGATGAATGGCAAAGTGAATAAACAAAACTGTCGGTACTGGAGTGATACGAACCCGCATCAATTTAGACAAGGTCACACTCAATACCCTGAAAAACTTAATGTCTGGGTAGGGATATTAGGGGATGCTTTAATTGGCCCCTTGTTCATACCAGGCAATTTAAATGGCGACATTTATCTGGATATGCTGGAAAACACCATCCAACCTTTAATTGTGCATGAATTAGAGAATCAATGGGATGACCAAGGCAATCTAGCTCTAGAAGAAGATTTGCTGCACTACCAACAAGATGGAGCACCTCCTCACTATGCAGCTGGTTGAATACTAATTATCCGAACAAATGGATTGGAAGGAAAGGTTCTATTGAGTGGCCACCGAGGTCAACAGACGTAGCGCCACCTGCTTTTTTTATGTTACCTCAGGTCAGTTGTGTATAAAACTCAACCTGCGTCACTTGGGCACTTGCGGGGAAAAATTACTAAAGCATGTCGTGCTATTACTAGAACAACATTTGTGAAAGTTCGTGCAGAATTTGAAAATAGGCTGTACTATTGTTTACAAAACAACGGAACCCACTTTGAACATTTACTTCATTGACATTTTTAACAAATTTGTAGTTCAACAAAAACTTCATTAAATTTTCCTTTTAAGGCAAGGTTTTGTAATATTTTTTCACCCTGTACCATTTTATTCATACCGTTGGATAGCATTTTTTGTAGGCTTTTCAATGATGTATCACAAGTAGGGGTCTGCCATTTAAACTTCTTCAGTTGGGGTAGGTGGAGCCTAGGGGGTTGATGGGGGCAAGTTCTTTTTTATGTCATTTTAGTTCCCCCTTCCTATCCTAGAAACGCTTTTGAGCATTTTTTGATATCATCTTTCGTTTGTGAGATATAGCCCATTGTAAGTTTTTAAATTGTCACACTGTATAAAATAGGAGGTGGAGTGGCATCCGGAGAAGAAAAAAATTGCAGCATAATTTATTCAAGTACAGAGGGCTTACCTCCACGAAATGATGATGATGCAAGTATATATGCAGGTAAGTATTGTTCTTGGGATAAAATGAATCGATGATGTATCTCAATCTGCTTTTCTGGGATTACGAGTATACAAAATACAAGAAGCAAATTGTTTTTGGGACTTGAATACCTTTACTAGTGATTTTAAGAAATGTTTTGATTTTGTTTACAGGTGATGAAATCCCACAATAAAACAAATTAAGATATAAATTTAAGAGAACTCCCAAGGCATTATAGACATGATATATTATCAGTAGTAAGAAGTTACCTACCTCTTTTGTTTAGCGAAATTAAATTCAATATATAAGTTACAAATTAATTAATTATAGAACTAGACAGACAAGTGGAATAGAATAGGTAATTTGTTCTGTGTATACAATATTAATTTTTGCAGGCACATGTGATGATAATGGTGAAATGGAAGACCAAAATAATTCAGTTCAGGAGATTGAACTGCGCAAAGAAGAAAATGAGAGCGAGACCATTTATTTAGAAGTTGTTGAATTATGTAATAAATAATCAGTATAAATAAGAATAATATTTAGCTACTGTTAAGATAAAAATACAAAACGTCTAATACTTATGCCAAATCATTATAACTACAATTTTTGAAATTTTATACTTGGTTATATTTCTATTATTTCAATTTTATATGTACGTCTACTTCATAGGATAATTCCAATTTTCAGTTTAATGACACTGAAATTCAGGTGACAAAAATGGATTGCATGCAGTCGTAAACACAGAAAAATTGTGCAGCTTCCTCTCAAATACTTGGAGAACAATTGCAAGGCAAGTTTATACTATTAGTAAACATGGACAAGTGTCTATAAAAAACTATTTTGTTGACAGGGAACCTCCATGACCAAAATAAGGAAAATGTAACTCCTACTAGTCCTACTACAGGACGAATACAAAGTGGAGTAAAGAGGCAGTTCCGAAAATTGAAACCAGCTATTATTAAAAAGCCAATGTTATCAGAACTAGATGGTCATTAACAAATACGTGATACAAATTATCTAATACTTTGAAAGAAACAGGTATGGACAACTTGGTAATGCAATATTTTAATGTGTAGGGATGAGAAGAAAAATGTAGTAACTAAACTTCAAGCAGCTGAGATAGTAAAGGCATTTACCGTCAAAAAATATTCTTATACAGACTCACTATTTAAGGATTAAAATGGCCTTCAATGGAGAGGAAAATAGTTTAAAAATAAAGAAATTAGAGGAAGATATTAAAAACGCCAAAGTGGAAGTAGAACTAAATGAAATTGAAAAGCGCTTAAACGAAGAAAACTTCAAAAAAATTCTTCAAGGCACTGTATTTAATATCTAGGATAAATATACATTGTTCAATAGAATAAGGAAATTGACGTTGTTATATGTAATTTTAATATTTTAATGTATCACTAATAATTTAGATTATTTGATAAAACATACAGAAATCTCTGCAATTTTTTTAATTCGCCATGAACTAAGTAGACAGAGTATAATGCATGTACCAAAAACTATTGGCTAGACATCCATCAACTACAAATTTGCAAAATAGTTTTTTATTAATGGCACTCGGTAAGTATTTCTTAATCGGTTATCAATGTTTACATTCTGTGGAACCTCAAAATTTATCACTGCTTCCAAATTAGGATTTATGTCTGGAAGATGATATTCCCGATTTACTGCTATATTATGGAAATAGCTGTGGTAATTATTATATCCTGTGTAGTTTTGTTCGTAGTCCAAATGGTAAACATGGAAATCGTCTTTTCCAGACACATATACATCTTTTAATCGTATTTCTTGTCCTCACAAGAGATTCTTGGTATCTGATTTCACTTGCAGCAATAGGGCTGTCTAATGCAATCATAAAATATTTTTAAATAGAATACCCACTCTCACCTAGGATCAAACAATGTTGTAGCCTCCATTGAAAATGGTGTTTTAATTTAAATATGAATTCATGGAAACAATCATGTCATTTGCAGATCCAGGCCACCTGGTAACTATATTTCAAATTCGTAGTTGGTGGTCATAAGCAACTATGGCATTAATCGAGAAAAATCCTATCCTGTTGTAAAACCATTCAGCTTGATTACCGCCTGGACTTTGATTCCTCATATGTATTCCATCAACAACTAATATTGTGGAATTAACTACAGACCTTGAGTTTCATTTAAAAAACTAATAACACTCTTGAAAAATTTGCTATTCTAAAAGATCCCTGCTGGACTGCAATGATTTAATTTCCTTGTGGTAAATTTATATAAGCTGGTTTTAACATACACAATGTTGTAGTTACTTTTCTAATTATTTTGCATGCTGTGGACTGATGCACTCCGCAGTGATCTCCCACAGAATCCTGAAAAGAACCTGTGGCTTAAAATCGTAACGTTAATAGAAGTTATTGTAGTGGACTTGATGCTGCATTTCTGAAAGTAAGTGCACTATTAATAACGTATCCTAATTGGTTGGATATTGAATTTCATCAGTAATAAATGGAGTAATGAATGGAAAACAGTAATTTTCGAGAGACGAAATCTGTTGAAAAAATCGACATTATCCCAGAAATTCAATTGGTCAGGTATTTGGTGAAGTATTCGATGTCTCCGGAAAATAATATTTATGTAATCGTCGAGATCACTGTCTGCGGAATCAGAAAAAATATTTACATCAACAGGAATGTTTCCTGGAATATTTGTTCTATTAAATTATAATATTTATCAAAGACATTTTTTTATGTTTTTAGTATTTTTATCTTATTACTTCCATTTATCTCCCAGAAAAAAATATAAACAGACAGTTTAACTGGCTGTTAAGAAAGTTAATACTAATTTGATTTTATCCTGTAGTTATCACTAACAATATATTCATAATTACAAAATATATACTACCAGGAGGATAACTTTAACAGAAACTTCAACAGGCGATGAATAATTTGGCCCTTAGGATATACTTATTTACTGAAAGCAATACCTTTCAAGGCCGGAGGCATGTTCCGTATAATTGTTTGCGACCCGACCGGTATTGTGAGTTGAAAACTGCGATGATGAGAGTTAACAACTAAATATTCAGCTGATGATTTTTAACAAAATTTGTTCTTAATTTAACCAGTGAGGAAAGTATTAAAAAGCAAATGAAACCAAGTGGAGACCAATAATTTATCGGATGAATCACGATTTCGATAAACTCTTCAAGTACGTGTGTGTATCGATGTACATATTATGAACGCTATTCTGTATCTGTAGCAATCATACAATAAGTTGAAAATTGTTTGGAGGATCTGTGTTGGTTTGGGCCGGAATTGGTCTTGGTGAAAGATAAGATCTTGTAGTAGTTCCAAGTAGAATAAACTCTAAACGGTACATCGTCTCGTTCTGGAGGATTATGTTATACTGGCAGTTTATCGCATAGGCCCGAATTTTGTTTTCACGCAAGATAACACGAAGGCGCATACTGCGATAATAACAACTAGCTTCTTCAGCACCACGGAATTCAAACCGTTGATTGTCAACCACTGAGTCCTTAGTCTAGTCGACAAGTTGAAATTCGTGGAGTATAGAGAATTTTGTCTTGCATAATTTATCGAAGGCATTTATTAGTACACAAAAAATTGCAAAAGATATAAACAAGTTAAGATGAGAGAAAAAGGCAATATGTTTTTAGTCTATATCTCATGAACTATAGACATTTAAGAAAATATTCTTAAAGCGGAGGAAATTTCCGATAAAAACTCCCAACTACCGGATCTCTATTTTCATTATTAACCTTCCGATAAGGTGAAGAGGAACGATCGATTCTTCTTCTTAGAACCCACTTTCCTTGGTAGTGAACCAGCAACAAGCACTGAAATAGCAATGAATTACACCAAAATATCTCGCATGGAAGATTGGGACATTGTTAAGAAAATATTTACCAAACGGTTGGAATGGGCAATAAGTACTTTTCAACCATATAAATCACCAGTGGATGGAATATTTCCAGCACTCCTGCAGCAAGAGATAGAGGAGATTCTTCCTTACCTGCTGAAGATTACAAGAAGCAGTCTAGCAGTGGGTCTAATACCTAGAAAATGGAGAAGAGCAAGAGTAACCTTCATACCAAAAATAGGGAAAACAGATGGGACTGATCCCCGATCTTTTAGACCCATTTGTTGAACGTCGTTCCTACTCAAAACTATAGAGAAAGTAGAGGATAACTACATGAGAACAGAGAATCTGGAGAATATACAACTTCATAAATGTCAGCATGTCTACAGAGCGGGTTAATTAACTGAGACGGCTCTGTATCAGCTGACCGAAGTCATCCAGATAACTCTGAACAACAAAGAAATCGCAATGTGCGCATTCCTGGATATATCTGGGGCCTTTGACAACACAACTCATGTGTCTGTCAAAGAAGCACTAAAAAGGCGAGGAGCAAGTGAAACCATTGTAAAATGGATGTATGAGTTGTTGACGACGAGGATAGCTGAGACACAGGTGCGCAATCAAACCGCCTCAGTTAAAGCCACTCGGGGGACACCTCAAGGGGGAGTGATATATCCCCTTCTATGGAGCCTCGTAGTAGATGAGCTGCTCTACAGGCTATAGAAGCTTGGCTTCGAATGTATGGGCTATGCTGATGACATAGTTCTAATAGTCAGAGGCAAGTTCGAGAGCAACTTCCGTGATTTATTACAAAAGGGCCTCAGAATCATTGAGCAATGGTGCTTGTTAGTGGGGCTAAACATGAACCCAAGCAAGACCATAGTAATTCCATTTACCCGGAAAAGAACACTTCCAGCCATGAAACCCATATCCCTGAACGGGGAAGTTTAAACACCACCACTGGAGCTGGCGCTGGAGTATTTGGGCCTGGCACTAGATACTAATTATCGTTAGGCTCCTTCCCAAGCGTATTTCAGGCAGAAATGAACCTAGAGTGAAACTATCAGAAATGTGACATATCGATTCATTCTGATAGTCAAGCAGCTACCAAAGCTCCCATGTCATTGACTCAAAGTTGGCATGGGAGTGCCGAAGAAAACTTGATGAATTAGGCAAGAATAACAGGGTCCTCTTTAGTCTGGGTTCCTAGCCTCGGGAATCATAGGAAATGAAGAGGCCAATAGACTTGCCAGGAAAGGAGCACAAACGCCCTTTATTGGCCCGGAGCCTTTCTGTGGTGTAGGAAAATGCTCCTTTAGGAAATAGTTTCGGAAGAAGGAGGAAACCGAAAGAGAAGCACTCTGGCAGTGCCTTCCTGGGTTGCAATATTCCAAAAAGTTCCTACGGAACTTTGACACTGCTAGATCCAAAAAATATTTGGATCTCAGTAAAAATAAGCTACATCTCCTCACGGGCTTCCTTACAGGACACTGCCGCCTTAGGAAGCACCTAATGAGAATAGGTCTAGCAGAAACGTTAGGCTCCTTCCCGAGCGTCTTTCAGGCAGAAATGAACCTAGAAAGAAACTATCAGGAATGTGACATATCGATTCATTCTGATAGTCAAGCAGCTATCAAAGCGTTGAGCTCCTATGTCATTGACTCAAAGTTGGCATGGGAGTGCCGAAGAAAACATGATGAACTAGGCAAGAATAGAAGGGTCTTCTTTAGTCTGGGTTCCTAGCCACTCGGCAATCACAGGAAATGAAGAGGCCAATAGACTTGTCAGGAAAGGACCACAAACGCCCTTTATTGGCCTGGAGTCTTTTTGATGCGTAGGAAAATGCTCCTGTAGGAAAGAGTTTCGGAAAAAGGAGGAAACCGAAAGAGAAGAAGCCTTCCCGGGATGGAACATTCCAAAAAGTTCCTTGATGAATATTATCATATCAAATCCCCTGTCGAAGAATTGTGTAATGATCACAACACAACGCGTCAATCGTTCGGTGAGGTGCCTGTACCTCTCGGTGTGTGTAATACCCCCAACCCTCGCTTACCCAAAATTATTATTTCCAAATTTTCTGGGGATTATAAAGAATTTTCCGCTTTCATTGATTTGTATGATGCTTTAGTACATAACAATTCGACTATTACCAATGTTGAAAAGATTAATTATCTCAAAACTTCTTTAGACGGTGCCGCCCTCTCGCTTATTCGACATGTTGAAATGACCAATGATAATTACGTCACCGCGTACGATACAATTGTAAAGAGATACTCAAACAAGCGCTTCATGGCAAAGGCTCATTGGGATGCAATAATGAATACGCAAAAAATTACTGATTCAAACGGAAGTTCGCTTAGAAAATTGTTAGATATATTTACAGAGAACCTAGCTTGTTTAAAGGCTATGAATTTGCCTGTAGAACAATGGGATTTTATATTAGTAATGTTTTTAATGCAACGCCTTAACCAGGATACCATTACCTTATTTGAGCAGGTAGAACGTAAATCAAACATAATTACTTCGTATAAAAAATTGTAAAATTTCTTGGAACATCAGTGTATCGCTCTCAGCAATGCTAATACGCCTGATTTCAATTCTGTCTCAAAAACCATTACATCTGTTACCTCTTTGACTTTGAATGCCAATTCTAGTCCCGCTAAACTATCCTCTTCACAAATATCTCGCACTTTCTCATTCTTTACTTCTAAATCATCTCCCTCGATGACTTGCACACTTTGTAAAGCAAATCATTCTTTATACTCGTGTGCATCTTTTACAAGTAAAACGCCTAGTGAGCGTTTACATTTGTGTAAAAATATGCATCTATGGTTCAATTGTCTGAGCTCGGCTCATGATCTCAATACATGTCGATCTACTTCTGCATGTAAAAAATGCTTTTCACGTAAACACCTCACCTTATTGTGTTTTAAAGTCAGTACGCAGGCCATCACTGCTGTTATTGCTAATCCTACCGCACATGTTTCACCGCCTATTTCAGATGACTCCATTCTTTATCCGCAACCTAGTTCATCTAATGCTCCGGTTAACAATAATTCCACCGCATGCCATTCGGTAACTACCAACCCTCAACAATCTGTGCAATTATCAACCGCGATTATTGATATTTTAAATGTGAAAGTTTTTTTTTCACCTCTCAGATGTCTACTTGACTCGGGAAGTCAGTCTTCTTTCATTACTCGCAAAGCCTTTCGTACCCTAGGCTTAAATAAAACCAACTTTTCAATCGAAGTTACGGGAATTTATTCCACCCGCTCAGTGTAAGCAGTGGTGAAGTTGCTTTGTCTATAAAACCCCGGAATAAACTATCGCCTATATTATATCTTGACGCGATAATAATTGACCCAATCTCTAACAAATTACCTACTGTACCAATTGATGTTCAATCTTGGATTCATATTCGACACTAACCGCTTGCGAATGAACGTTTTTATGATCCTGGACTCATTGATATTTTATTAGGAGCCGATGTTTTCACCAAAATCTTATTACCCGAGCGCATTTTAAACAACGCCGGTGAACCTGACCCTTTAAATACGATTTTTGGATATGTGTTAATGGGACAATTAAATTTTGCTTCGCCAAAAATCTCCGCATATTTTTGAAATTCCGAGTCTCTTAGCGATTCTTTGCGTAAATTTTGGGAACTTGAAAATGTCCCTGAAGTATGCTGTTCAAATCCCGATGATATCTCCTGCGAAAACTACTATAAAGAAACTGTCGCTCGGACTCCTGAAGGCAATTATATAGTGTCAATGCCTTTTCGTATTGAATCCCCCGTGTTTTTGGGAATTAGGGAACTTACCTTAAATCGTTTTCTCTCACTAGAACGCCGCCTACTTAAGCAACCTTCTGTTTATTCCCAATATTGTGACTATATGCAGGATTATCTTGATCTAGGTCATATGTCCCTTGTTAATCCTGATCTCTCCGGTGAAGGTAGATATTATATTCCCCACCATTGCGTCTTGAAACCTGGAAATGTTTCTACTCGCTTACGTGTCGTTTTCAACGCCTCAGCTAAATCATCGAATGAAAAATAATTAAATGATTGTTTATAAGTCGGTCCAAAATTACAACAAGACGTTGTGTCTATTTTACTTAATTTTCGCCTTCATGAATACGTTATGTGCGCCGATATAAAACAAATGTATCGAATGATTTTTATTTCCGAGGTTCAACGAGATTTTCAAAGAATCTATTGGAGGTTTTCTGTCAATGATGAACTTCGAGAGTATCGCCTCAATACGGTAACGTATGGAGTAAGCTGTAGCCCGTTTCTAACTCTTCGTAGTCTACAGCAGTTGACTGAAGACGAAGGCCATCGCTTTCCTCGTGCTGCTAAAGTTCTTCAGCGGTTTTCATATATCGATGACTTTGTTTTGGGAGCTCCATCCCTTCAAGAAGCTCAAACTCTTCGGGATGATCTAATATCTCTATCAAAACTGGCAGGGTTCGAACTGCGTAAGTGGTGCACTAATCACCCCTCACTTTTGCACCCATTTCCAGCTAGTTCTATTAATTCAAATTCACTCTCTTTTTCTTCCAATGATTGTTCTTCACCTCTGAAAATCCTAGGCTTGCAGTGGAATCCAGTTATCGACTCATTCACATTTTCTGTTCAGCCCCAAAGAAATGAAGTCTGCACTAAACGTTCGTTACTATCTGAGCTAGCTCGAGTATACGATCCTTTAGGATTTTTAACGCCTCTCAGCTTTCTTACCAAATATTTAATTCAAAAACTTTGGATGATTGGTTTAAATTGGGATGAAAATGTCCCTTCTGAAATTGCTCATGTTTGGTCGCAGTATCGAGAGGATCTACCTCTACTTGAACACCTACACATCCCTCGGTAAGTTCTTGCGGCAGATGCTGTTCAAAATGAATTGCATGAATTCTGTGATTCCAGTGAAAGGGGCTTCGCTGCTGTGATTTATCTTCGTAGTGTTAGTAGTAATAATAAAATTAACGTCAGTTGGTTGTGTGCCAAATCACGGGTTGCCTCTACTAAAAAAATTACAATTCCTCGTTTGAAACTATGCGCTGCAGCTTTGCTGTCAAAATTAATTGCTTATGTGATAAGGACACTTCCTTAAAGTTCATTACATAACATTCACGCTCGGTCCGATTCCCAAGTAACTTTACACTGGGTTCATAGTTCGCCGCATAAGTATAAAACTTTTGTCGCCAATCGGATCGCTTATATTCAATACAAACTTTCTGCAAATCCCTGGCATTATATTAGTACGAAAGATAATCCAGCTGATATTGCCTCGCAAGCTGCCCTTCCTTCAGAGCTAGTAAAATTAAATTCTTGGTTTCAGGGCCCTTCCTTTCTTTATGAGTTCAACTCTTCTTATCCCGCACCTACGTCTGATAATTATACACTTCCGCTCGAGAAAGAGCGTCACATTACCGCTTTTGCGGTTCATACGGAACACAACTTTTTAGATACTTTGCTTGAGTCATGTTCGTCATTAAGTAAAATCCAACAGATCTTAGGGTATATTTTAAGATTTACATACATCTCCCATCCTGGTGATAAACGCTTTGAAATGTTAGGCTCTTCAGAGCGCTCGAATGTTATATCTATTCTTGTTAAGAGGACACAGATGATCGCTTTCGAGGACGAACTTTCTCGGAAAAGGTTTTCGAAACCAATCGGAAAAATGCATGCTTTCCTGGATGAGAAAGGTACGATCCGTGTAGGTGGTAGATTAAAATATTCATCTTTGTCTTATGATCAGAAGCATCCTTACTTATTACCATGCCGCAGTCGCTTCACTTCATTAGTAATTGATTTTTTTCACAAAAGATATTTAAGCGCTGGTTTTCGTACCACGCAATTTCTAATATCACAACACTTTTGGATACTGTCTCCAAGACAAGCTATTAACGCTGTCCTGAATAAATGTGTCGTTTGCTGGAAAACGTCTCCCGCCCCGTTTCAACCTGTTATGGGAAATCTGCCAAAAATTCGATTATCTACCCTTAAACCCATTTCCCATGTCGGAGTTGATTATGGAGGTCCTTTTTTCATAACATCTATTCGACATCGTGGGGTTCGCTCACATAAAGCTTACCTGCGCCTGTTTATATGCTTTGCCACAAAGGCATTACACTTGGAATTGGCCAATAGTTTATCAACAGAATCGTTTCTCGCGACCTTACAAAGATTTATTGCCCGTCGAGGTCGCGTGTCCGATTTATATTGCGACAACGGCACAAATTTTGTTTCTGCCAATAAGGAACTATTGAAATATTCACAAGAAGCCGCACGCTCTGAAAATATTCGTTTCCATTTTAATCCTCCCGCTGGAGCCCATGTCGGTGGTCTCTGGTAAGCAGGAAAAAAATCTGTCAAATCCCACCTTACTCGCGTCGTTGGGGAACAAGTTTTGACGTATGAAGAATTTTATACCGTGTTGACATTCATTGAGTCTATTTTAAACTGGCGTCCTATCACTCAATTAAGTACCAATATAGGAGACACTAATGCTTTAACCTCCGGCCACTTTCTTACTCTTAAACCGCTGCAGACTATACATGTTCCAAGTCTTGAATCAATTCCCCTGAATCGACTTTCGCGTTGGCAATTGTTGCAGAGAATGCAGCAAGATTTTTGGGCTCGTTGGAAGCGAGAGTACTTGCATTCGCTTCAACAGCGTTCCGAATGGCTAGACCCACATGGAGTCGCTCCACAAGAAGGTATGCTTGTATTAATAAAAGATGACAACGTTCCTCCTTGTCACTGGACATTAGGACGCATGAAGGAATTAGTTTATGGACGTGATAAAGTTGCCCGCGTCGCGGTAATCCGTACTAGCCGTGGTTCCTTAAAAAGACCTCTGGTTAAGTTATGTCCATTCCCTCTTGCTGATGATTAAGCGTCAATTTCATAGGATTAATTATCTAGTTTTTAGTGTATTTGGGGTAAATTTGTGTTGTCCGTTCCCAACATACATTTTTTATGTTTCTTTTTTATTAAATACTTGAGAATTATTGCTTTTTGTTTATGTTTATTTATTTTTCAAATGTATAACTATGCATTTTAGGGGGGAGAATGTTACGAATCTGTCAACAATCTATTTATTTTATTTTAATTCTTCTTGTTATTGCCTATTGCTTGTTGCTTTTACGCGCCACTGTATATCGCCGGAGTCGATTATTCGTGGAAAGTAAGTTAGTTCCGATACAACTCCGAGTTGGCTTACACCGCATGTGTTCCTATGCGTTCCCAGTACTGCTTAGCAAGAAGAATCGCAGCTTATTACAGGTGAGTGGGCAAAGTTTTGAGCTATTCGTAGCAGTAATGTGTTTTTTACATATAAACTTATGACAGTTGTCACATTTTTTCATGGTTTCTGTGTCCAGATTCCTGTGACAAGCCACACAACTACCACATTTTTTCCAGCATGTGCACCTGCATCAGCTTGTTCTTCATCATTCTCTTCAGTTTCCATAATCGCAGTAATAGCATATTTTATATATTTAGGTAGCAATTCTTGAGGGCGTGCAGTTATTAGTGGTTTTACCAGTTCCATACCTAATTTTTCCAAAAATAATATCCTTCTAAAAGTTTTGCCTTCTTCAACATTTGAAAAAATAAAACTAAGTGCCAACGCTTTGTATTACGGGAACATGTATATTCTCCTACCATACCATCCAACGCATCTACGGACCCCTTACATTTGCTATAGTCAAGAATCATTTGAGGTTTGAATTCATTTCCTTCATCCGAAATATCCAAATAAAAATGCTGGGTTGACAGTAGGACAACTCTTGCATTTTTTTAGGTGCATAGGATATCATCTCATGGTATCTTGAGTAAATAAGGCTTTAGTTGAGTATTCCGCTCGGATTCTTTTTGGACGAAAGTCTTTAGGAACTCTTTTTCGATTTTGTCGAATAGTTCCAGTTAGTGTTTTCCGTTTTTTTAGCAATTCTTTTGCAAGGAAAAGAGATGTAAAAAAAATATCGGTTGTAACGCCATAATCCGGCCCCAAACTTTCTACCAAATCTAGCACTACACTTTTGCCTTGTTCTTTTTCGGGTGCATTATTTGCCCTTTCCCTATAAACTTGCATATTCCAACAATATGCATTCTTCACATCGCAAAGTGTCCATATTTTTATGCCATACCTAGCAGGGCTTGGACTTCATATAAACCCTGAATGGACATCTACCACAGAAGGGAACTAGCTGCTCATCAATACTTGAATTGCATTCAGAAATGTATGCTTTCTTACAGTTGGAAATAAAAACATGAAATAGCAGCTAATTTATTTGCTTCTCGTCGTTCTGAGTGCGTCTCAATATTATTGAATATTATAAATCTTAGAATATTTTTCATTCTATTACGAGACATTGTTGCAGGAAATAAGATTCTTTGCAATGCAGGATTTCTATGACTCTATACTTCTAAAATTGATTCTTGGCATGCTTTTATAGAACCAGAAATAAACGCTTTTATTTCTATACGACTTACATTTATCCATTCATCACCTTTCAGGAGTATAGCTCTGCGATTGGTTTCATCAATTATTATTTCCAAAATTTCGTCAGTTATAAATAAATCCATTGCTTCAGAGTCGTAATGTTCGCACCATAACTTGTCAATCTAGGTTTTTTAGTCAATATATTTCTTGCTGGCCAAAATGGTATCCATTTCTTCGTCAGACGATTTACTGTCAGAATGTAGATAATTATCACTATTTCCGTCAGAATCTAAAGAGGAATTTGGTTGTGCCTGATTAGTTTCTAAATCAATTTCTAATACCTCATCTTCAACTTCCAACAGATCTAATTCGTCAGATATATCATCTAAGTTATTTGCTACCTCCTCAAGCTCAGCTTGAGCAAGAAATCTCCACGACATAATGTAAATAAATACCAACTAGCAACTGATGAAAATAGTAATCCACGTTTTGTGCCAACGAATATTCGAGTACACGTTTCGCGATTGCAGACACTGCAAGAACTACCTACCATCAATGCTGATAAAAATGGAGAGCAGCCGACACGACACAAAACGAGACAGGCCGAGCGTTCCATTCACACTCTCGTGCTCTGTCTGGTCAGCATATTTCGGTACGAATCACAAAGCAAGCAATAAACAAAAATATGGAATCGTTCAATAGGACAAAATGTACCATCTAAACAATAAAACCCAATGTGAATAAACAAAAATATTCAAACACTGTCACGTAAAACAACTCTTTAAAAGCGTATAAAGGGAAGTATGCACTTTGGGAAAAGTAAAAATATTTATAACATAGAAAGTCAGTTGGAATCACTTACTGACCCCAAACAGAAAGTATTTTTTTGTAGGATTAGTAATTACATCTTTGATCCAATTATCGCAGAAATATATGAGAAAAGGAGAAAGATGCGAATAAAAAATATAACCTAGTCCGAAAATTTTTTTTCAGAAAGTTACAGCAAAAAAACTTGCGTTGGAGTCACTAAGTGACCCCCCCTGGTCATCAGAATGTTAATAATTTTAATTTAACGCTGAAAGTAGGAAACCGCTCGTAATTTTCGGAATGTGCGCGCGGAGTCAAAAGCTAGTACGTCACATTAAATCATTTTTTAAGGTATTGAATATTAATTAGAAAATTCGAAAATACTTTGTTGTATTCTTAACTTCCCACCAAGTTAGGCGATTGTTGATTAACAAAATTTTCAACAACTTAAGTTTCAATCGTAAATAGAAAAAATGTTTAAATAATTGGCCTAAAAATATTTCGCTTCGTGGAGCTCTTATATACATACAAAATCACGTCATTCCAATTGAAAAAAATGTAATATTTAATATGATATATTTAATAATTTTTTTTTAGTAAACCAAAAATGGAAGTATTGTTGTGAAAAAAATTCGTTTTTTTACAACTGTCAAAAAATGTGACATTTTTAACTGACTTTGGATTGTCAAAATTTCAACAAGGTTAAATTTCGCACTCTATTGTACCAAAACTACAGCTTTGCATAATGACGCACTAAGTGTACAATGGACTGCTAAAAAGAGTAAATTGTGTCCTAGCAACCGCAGCCAACTCTATATCACAGCTGTGCTTATATTTTATAAATATACTCTTGTTATTATTATTGCCTATTCTATTTTAAACTTTAGTTCTAAATAAAATTAGTAGTAGAAAAAATATTGTATATAAAACGGCTGCGACATAATTTTGCCCCTCGATTGATATTCATCATATATCCAATCTCCTGTGCGGAATTTCGTTTCGTAGCCTTGTTATACAAATCACTATTTAAATTTACTGTCATATTACCGTTTTTGTATTTATGAAAGAGATTAATTAACTTAAGTAAATTATTTTTTCCGTCACTTGTTTATAAATTCTTTATAAACAAATGGACTAATTTGATATAATAAAAAAAAATATTTTTCTCCGATCGTGGGAAAAGTGACACTATTTTCTATGCGCAAAGCTCAACATTCCAGAATAAGTAATTTCACAATTCCTTTTTTTCCTTTGTTAATTATGATTTCAAAAATGTGTTTCTACAAATAAATATTTAAACAAATCAAATATGAGAAAAACCATTATAAATAATTAAACATTGGTATCAAGAGAAATTTTTTCGATAAAATTCATTATATTCTCAAGATAACAAAATTTTAAGCAGAATTTATGTTTAAATATCAAACTAGTCTATTTGTTTCTAGGAAATCTATAAGCAAATGACGGAAAAAATAATTTTCTCAAGTTAATCAATGTCTTTCATTATTACAATAACGGTAATGTAGCAGTAAATTTGAAATAATTTCACAACAAAACTTTGATTTTTCATTTCGGGTTAACTGAAAAAAATATAATAAACAAATTATTATTATTTTTTTTAAATTTTTATGACGTGATATTGTTATAGTCTGTTTCTTATTGACTGACAGCACGCGAAAAGGTCACAGATGCTAGTCAGGTAGTAAAGCATAAGCGTCACAGTTCATCTAAGGAATTTATTTACTATTTAATTTTATACCCTATCTGATATATAAAGGTAATATAAATGTAAATTCGGTTAGTTAAAACAACTGACCTTCATACATTTGTAGAGTACATACAGTTAAAACAATAAATTATTTTAAAAATAATCTTGTAACGCAACTATTCTCACTGAAGATTTCATTGATTATCTTGAGAATTTGGAGCAGGTCGATTCTTGGGAGACATATTAACACACCATTTATCAATTCATTCTCCAGATAATTACTTTCTGATTTTTGAAATGTTGATAATAACATTTCCAAGAAACATTACAATAGGGTCCTACTAGGGATTGTCCCAATGACTACTTAGAAATTTTGCAGGTATATACGGTGAAACTTGGTCTCGCCCAAATTTGTATAATTTGTTTTGCTTAGAGTCGCTTATGTTCCATTAGTGTTAACTGTGTTGTGAAAAATGTCTTAAGTTTCACCCTAGTAAAGTGTAAGAGCGTGATTAGCTTACAAACGAAGACTGTAGTATTAAATGTGCATGATGCTGTTGTACATCAAATGCCGTCTGCTACTGTTAGAAATATAGTTTCGACATGTTCCAATATGACAGGAGTTAGTGAATCTACTATTTACAGGCTTCTAAGAGAGAGGAAAAATGGAAATATATCTCCACCTAAAAAGTCAACTGGAAGAAAACCATTTGATCTTGATGAACATATGCAAAATACAATGAGACGAAAACTACATGAATTATAATTTAAAAAAGAGATACCAACCCTTGACAGAATTCTAAGAATGGTGAAGGAGGACGAGAATTTGCCTGACATAGGGCGAAAAACTTTGTGGAAAATATTACACAAATTAAATTCTACTTGGGAGAAGCGAAGTCAAAAATCAGTGCTAATCGACAACGAAGAAATAATATGTTGGAGACGAATTTACGAGATATCCGAAAATACAGACAGGAGGGAAGACAAATCTATTATCTAGATGAGACATGGGTCATTCAGTGAAAAAAATATGGCAGGCCAAAAGTATTCAAACCAGTCGTCAAGCTTTCATAGAAGGTTAATCTACTGGACTGAAAACTCCTATCGGCAAAGTTCGCCGACTAATAATAACGCATATTGGATGCAATCAAGGGTTCGTTGAAGGTGGTTTACTGGAGTTTCAGTCAACATCAACCAAAGATTATCATGAAGAAATGACTGCAGATGTATTTTACTCGAATGGTCGAATTAATTTCAAATAATGCTGTAATCGTTATGGACAATGCCACTTATCATTCGCGATTAACAGAAAATTTTCCATCTACCTCTTGGAGAAAAGCTGATATTAGAAACTGGTTAATCGTAAAAGATATAGCATTTGAAGATGATATGTTGAAAAGAGAACTTTTAGAGGTTGCTTCAGATCACAAGCTACAATTTAAAAAGTTTGTTATTGATGAAACAGCCAAGAATCGTGGGATAACCATGCTTCGTTTGCCGCCATACCATTGTGAATTAAATGCAATAGAGTTAATATGAGCCCAAATGAAAGGTTATTTAGCTAGACATAGACGTGTACTCCTGAAGTACTCATTGACAACAATAACTGAAGAGAACTGGAGAGATGCAGTGAATCATGTAATTAAAGAGGAAGAGAAAATGTGGGTTTTAGATAACCTCATAGAACAAACTATAGAACCGATAGTGATCGACGTTTCTTTGGATGATTCTTGTATGGCCAGCGTAGAGGATGATACTATAGATTGAATTTTATATTTCCTATAAGTGGTATGTTTACTTCACTCAATATACATTAATTCATTGTCAATAAATTTGAATTATGAGAATTAAACTATATTTTCTTTAAATAATTTAATTTAATTAAAATGAAAATGTAACTTGTTAATGGGCCTAAACGAATGAATTTTATTTCAACTGTAATGTTGACCGAATCTAATTAAATAAGCAAAATGAACTAATATCGTAATCTCCGCCACTGCCGCACTGTATATCCTTTTGCTGGCATTGTCCAGTTTTATTACCATATTGTATTTTGAGCTGAAACAGATTTGTACAGATAACCAATACAGACACCTACTTGTTTTGCACTCGAATTTTAGTATTTACTTGTAAAATTCTCAGGATCACTCTGTAAGAGATAATTTTCTATTTGAATATTTAATGAGGCTACTGTGCTGTTAGACATTAGGAAATAGACTATGAGTCTGAGACATATTTGAATATTTTACTTCCGTCCAGCCCCATAAAATATACGAGAAAAGTATTGGTTTACCCCAAAAAAAGTTGGAATTTCGAAATAAATTGAGTTATTTTAGAGAAAAAATCTGCCAATTTTTGCAGAAATTTCGAGTTGTTAGCACGATACAGCCTCCGTAGTGTATACAAGTCACAAATTTTTTGATAGGATATTATTCAAGGCGTCTAATAATACAACCAGTACAACGGGTGCTATGGTAATACTTGAGGAACCAAATTTCTGTCATTTTTGGAATATTTTTGGTTTCTTAGCACGATACGGCCTCCAGAGTATATACAAATAACAAATTTTATGATTGGGTATTGTTCAGGGTATCCAATAGATGAACTCAATGGATCTTCTGTTCACTAAAGCCAGTACAACGGTTGCTTTGGTACATGAAGTACCATATTTTTGGTCATGTTTGGAGAACTTTTTGGTTGTTAGCACGATACAGCCGCAGGAGTGTATACAAGTGACCAATTTTATGATTGGATATTGTTCCGGGTGTCTCACAAATAAATTCAATTGATTTTGAGCATACCAGAGCCAGTACAACGTGTTCTATAATATAAATCCATATATTCTACACTTTTGGAGAAATTTCGGTTCGTTAGCACGATACAGTCTCCGAAATGTATACATATGACCAATTTTGTCGTCGGATATATATTTTCCAGGGCTTATCACATATCCGGAAAATTTAGTTTTAATCTTCAAAACCGTTAATTTTTTACTTACAATGAAGATGTAAGTTGTAGGAAATTTTGTTAATTAACATTGCATAACTTGGTGGAAAATTAACTTTAAGATAAATTTCCAACGGGAATAAATTCCTCGAGGTTTTCAGAATACAACATAATTTTTTCGAATTTTCTAATTAATATTTAATACCTCAAAAAATTATTTAATATGACGTACTAGCTACCTACTTTTAGCGTTAATTTAAAATTATTAATATTGAAGATATAGATCCGGGAGTCAGGAGTTTTTTATCGGAAATTTCCGTCTATTCGAGACTTTTTTTTTAATTTTTAAGATGATAAAGTTCATGAGATATAGACGAAAAACAAAATACCTTTTTTTTGTCATATTAATTTGTTTATAACCTTTGCAATTTTTTATATTCTAATAAATGTTAGATGCCTGGCATACACATTGGCCAATATACTTGCTGAAACATTTGTTCGAACATTTGTCTGAACATTTGTGTGCAATTATGCTACCCACACAATGGCCATATTAACAATATATTTAATTTTTGTCGAGCTCGAACGAATGTAGGCTACAGAACAATGACGGACGTGGAATTTGTTGTAGTTACAACAGCAGTGGCTTCTCTCTCTGTTTTTAATCATTTAACGCTAGTAAATGTTTCGATCAATGAGAAAAAGGTTAGACGGAAAAGAAGATGGTGTATAACAATTAAGCATCGAAACAGAGTAGATATCATACAATAGTATTTATTGTGATAAATTATGAGTTTATTTCTATCTGGGTGCTATCTGCTATTTTCATTCATTTAACACGCAATATTTTTTCCTATAATCGCCAGATTTTTGTAACCCTACATGTCCCATTCCATTTTCAAAAATTGGTTCCCCCTGGTATGATTCCATAAATCGAAAAGTGGATTCGTTGTTCCAATAAGTTGACACGTATTCGTCTACTAACAGCACAACGGCACTGGCTAGACTAAATTTAGGGACGAGTAATGCAACAAACAAGAACCAATGTGTGACCGGCACAAATATTGCCAATAAAAACGTTTCACAACATGTTCAAATCTCTTTGATTTGTCTTGATTTACCGACAACCAAGCGAACTCCGGCAAACTTGGCCCAGCTGCTACCAACCGCGACAAATAGATCAACCACATATTCGCGTTGGCTGACGTTTGCGAGACTTCGCTAAATGTGTATGCCCGCCATTAGACAGACGGAAGCATGACACAGATATGTGAAGCACTAATTGGTGCTGGTGGAAAGCATGCACGTTATTAGGTTGTCGGTGGGGACTCTTCATATATCATTTATACTCAAGGTTTGTATCAATTTCTAGCTCTATGCAAATTATTGTTTCATACCTATTTTGACTGTATTAAAGGACATACAAAATATTATTGAGCATTATTACTTGGAAATATAATCAGAGGAATGAATCTTCTTCTTCTTATTCGTATTTAAGATCTTGCGATTTGTTAGTTTTGAAGGTTCCTCTTTATCATTTCCTGGTAGGTGGACTACCAACTGCTTCCATCTCAAGGTTTAAATATAGATGATCGTTCAAATAAAATATCCCCTAGCGCTTTACAGAGAAAACAATACGTTGTACAATTTTTTTTTATATAAAACAGTAAAATAACAAACATATTCGATTATTGTTATAAATGAAACTAACTTTTTCTAAACAATTTTACCATATGATATGAAAATAATAAAAATTCTAAGAAAATTGACAACTTTTTAAGAATTCTTAAGATTTTCTTGTTATATAGTGGAATTATTTAGAATCAGTTAGTTTCATTTGCAACAATAACATGAATATATTCCACAGAGAAAGGGTTGAAACAGTAAATTTAACATATTGGACGCTGCACATGTGAGTTATACACTCACCGCCACGAAAAACGGGCACCCCCTTAATGTTTATTTTAATTTAATTGATTTGTAACACAATTTGTTTTTACACATTAAGTCAACAAACCTAAAGATTTCTGATGAAGACATGTCTTCCAAATGGACGATATTTCAGTTATTGTACGAAAATATTGACAATGTGATAGTTATCATCATGGCCTTACTTCAGTATTCTAGGCACGCCATGCATTTTTAACTGTTTACGCGATGACATGTCGGTTAAGTATTGGTAATTTCAATTTAGTGTAGTGTTTATTACTTGCTTTCGTCAGTTTCTGTGCTTAGGTTAAGCGCAGAAACTGTGCATTTGTTGTTGGTCTCATTCTAGGTGAAATAAATCAAAGTTGAACATGTCAGGAACGCAAACATCGGTGAACGAACAGCTAGACGACAGTTGAATGAAGTTAATCTGAAATCTCGAAGAACCGCAAGGGAACGAGATCTATACAGGGAACATCGAGTAGCCAGATTACAATTCGCTACGGATCATCAAAATTGGAATGCAGAAGACTGGACATGTATGTTCTTAACTGATGAATCCACATTTTGCCTCAGATCCCTGGATGGTCGCGACCACGTCTGGGGAAGAGAATGTGAACGATATGCCGACTGCACTTTTAGCCCTAAAATGAGTTTTCTAGGAGATTCAGTTATGGTGTGAGCTGGAATATTTTCAGAGGCGCGTACAGAATTGTGCATGGTTCCTAGGGAATCTGTGACTGCGGATAGATCCATAAACTAAATACTGCAACATTATGTTATCCCATATGCACTATTTATTGGAGGCAACTTATACTGATGCATGACAATGCACGTCCTCATGCCGCTCGCATTATCATAGAATATTTAAACGAAGTCAGCATTTCATAAATGGCTTGGTCAGCTCACAGTCCCGACTTAAATCCCATTGAGCATGTTTGGGAATTGCTTGGTAGAAGGACTCGATGTCGGGTACATACTCCTCTTACCTTGTCTAGAAAAATGAATACCGTTATAAGACTCGAGAACGTAATACGATGTATTAATTAGACAGATAAGTAATTACTACTGGTGTTTTCATTGTTTTTTATGTTTCTGATGATAGTTTAAAAAATTATGTTTTTTTTGGGTTTATGCTTTTAAACTTTTAAAATAAAGGCTTTCCAAAACATTTTCTGAACAAATCAAACTTTACAAACCTATACCAAATCATGTCTATTGTTGACAAAAGTTACAATGAACACAAATATAAAATTTTGGCATTTCTACCAAAACTTAAAGGGTGCCCGTTTTTCGTCGCGGTCAGCGTAGTACAACTGCAGTAGAGTGTAATGAAAAGATTAATAATAAATGAAGATAATAGTAGACTGGATCGACAAGAGGACGTGATACAGCGTGAACACAACGAATTGTTCAATGTCTTATTCTGTTTTTAAATCTGAACGTTATAGTTACCTGGATATGGTTCAGCACAACAAGGATAATACCTTTCATGCCTTTCCGCTGGAACACCCAATATATCCCATTCTACACTTGGGTAATATTCTCTTAAGTCTATACCCACTTCAACTTTATCTTCTCCAACCTTTTGATCTATATGTTTCAAGTCGATCTACAAATAGAAATAATTGACTAAAAAATATTATTGCATTGAATGTTGCTTCTTTTTCGACTGATATGAAATATTTCTTGAAATATAAAAAATGCAGTTGTAGAACTAGCTTGCGGTAGTTCCATTTTATTATATTATTGTTTTGAGACGCAACCAAAAGTTCAGAAATTGCTTCCTGCAATTGGAATAAAATTTGAATAACCCATTCAAAATTGAACGGATATAAATCTTCCGATTATATTTAACGATTTACACAATCAAATTTCTACGTTAGATGAATGAATAGTAGACCAGGTGCCGATGGCCTTTCTCCAAATTATTAATAACAAGCTACTTATTGGAGAGCAGCTCAATTTTACCAAGATGCCCAACTTATTTCTCTGCGAAAACAGGTAGCTAACTGGCGCGTATGTCGATTTGGTGATTATGCAAACGTTCTAACAACCGTATATTTTTTAGCTAAATGTTGAGATAATTCTATAAATAATTTGAAACCACGTTTGTCTCATAAAATAAATGGTTCAGTCTCCTAGGGTGTCTATTGCTCAAACGTGTAGCATTTACTAGGGCAGAAAAAGTTATTAATAACCGGCTGATTTTTTCACTATATCTTGGTAAATATTAGTATAAATAAATGGTCACACTGTCCTACAAATAAAGGGGTAGGTTTTCCTAATTCTACACTTTAATGTTATTAGTTCTCTAAATATATTAACTCAGTGATTTTGATACAAACATGGAGGTAAGTGTTTTCTCACATTAATGGTATGGGTGTCAAATGGCTTAACAAGTGGAACGCTTACTTCTAATCACCACAATATTTTAGAGAATTTGCTTCTGTTAATCTGAAACTTTTAGTCAGAAATTTGTGAATTATGGAAGTCACAAAAATGTATTGCTAGCAGTTAATAAATTTATGTTTTGTGTCGCAAACATTCTAGAAGGATGTGCGTTGGAGATGTGTAAATAAACAATCTAAATGTCCTGCAAAATTATACACACCCACTGGTGACCACAGAGTAATTCTTGATTCCAATATGAATCACAATCATCCCTACGATGAACAGCTTCACCGACAAATAATAAGCAATAGTGTTAAACGGAAAGCTTCAACGCATTTATACGCGATACCTGCAAAACTGATACATAAAGAAGTTCGAACAAATAGTCGATTTGAAACCATTCCTACACGTGACCTGGAGCTTGTTCGGCATAACATCTACATGTCAAAAAGGAAACTTCCTCCTCTTCCAATGAATCAGAAAGAAGTCTCCTTATCTTTGGAAAATGTTGCTCTAAAAACAAACGGAGGGGAGCCATTTTTACTGGCAAATGATGTTCATAATAAAATTATTATTTGCACTTGCATTTTTTATGTTCTTTTGAAACCCTGTATATGGATGGCACGTTTGACTTTTGTACAAAATTATTCACACAATTTTTTACTATTCACAGTTTCAGTCAAGGGCATTACAATTTTCTAATTTTCTGTTCGCTGCCTGGCAAAAACCAAACAACTCTATTAAATTTACTGACGGATAAATGTAATGAAATTAACTTGAAGTTTCTTCTAAGACATATTGATATTGACTTTGAATTGGGGATTTATAATGCTGTTAATCAAATATGGAAAGATGTTTGTACGAATTTGATTTAACTACCAAATTTTCCTGTGATTTTTATTTTCAACTTCCCCTGTATAACACAATTCAAATATTCTGCCCAAAACATATAACGAAATATATCATTCTTCTCAACATTTAATATTTCTTTACATCAACAGAAAATTCATTTTATCATTACAACTACATAAGAAATACAGATAAATATCGTCTTATGAAATTCCAATTAATATTTCCCTACACCTTATCGCTTTATAAAAACCCTCTTCCAAACTCCGTTATCTATATCTACCAAATCGTTTCAGACCACAAAAAACTGCGTTTCATAATCTTTTATCCCATTGGTCAACTCCTAATATTTTTCACCTTCTTCGCAACCACTTTACCGACCTATATGCATAAAACCTCAATTTTAGTCACTTCCCAGTCGTCATTCGTACACTTCCCAGCCGGCATTCATCCACTTCTCAGTCATCCTTCTGTCTCTCTCTTCATCAGTCAACCTTCGTATATAATGGTACTCATGTTATAGGAGCACCCGGCGTTGGTACCGGTAAACCATTTGTGTAATTAATCATTCATTACTCCAGCAGATTATGTGATAAATAATCAAAGTGCAAAACGCGTATAATCCAGTGAAATTCTTAGTTATTCATGCAAAAGAACACTTTATAACTTCATACAATATAGTAAAATAAAAGTGCAATAATTGTTTAATTTCTTCATCCATCATAATCCTACAAATCATATGGTGAATACAACAAAAAGTCCTTCGAGCAAAACATTGAACAATACAAACTTTCCATTCCATTTATTATCCCGAGTGCAAAAAGGGTTAATGAAACAATGTTAATATTGTAGGGTGTAGGTTCATTTGTCTCTCAAGCATGGTATAGAAAAAATTTATCTTTATAGGGTTAAGCTATGATTACATAAATAAAAGGAAAAGTTATAAAATATTTCTTTGGGACGCATCTATTGAAGTAGGTGATTGTTTCACATTCGATTTAATTTCTGACATACCAAAAAATAATAAGTTAGAAACATTTTGTGATTATTTGGCTGACAATTATATTACTGAAGATTCATTGTTCATTCCACATATTTGGGCTTCTTCAAGTGCCTCTATTAGCAGAACAACGAATGCCTGTAAATCCTTTCACTCCAGATTCAATAACAGTTTTTACTCCACACACCCAAATATTTTTCAAATTTTAGATAAAATTTTTAAGTTTTCAAAGTGAAGTGTATGTAAAGATCAATGGTTCTAATACGTATATATTCATCCAGTTAGACCTTCCATAAGAATAAAACAAAAGTATATACAAAGTAAAATTGAAGAGTTTATGGCTAAAACCATATGTAGGTTAGATTTTGTTAAAACAATTTCTTATAAATATGCCCCAATTAGGTAACATTTTTTTGTAAATAATTAAGTGATGAAAATATGTCTCAATTATGTAGTTACTAGCTATTGTATATATTTTTCTCTTATTTGATTCTGTTGTATGTATATGGATGTATATAATTTCTAATTATTTTTACCTACAACCACACCTGTAAGTAGTCAAAAACACACAGTCGGCAATCAATGTAAGACGTCTATTACGCACGGTAAAACAAAACGCACGGCTGTAAAGTAAATCGCACGGCTTCCATAGCAACCACTTAGCAACTGTCAATAGACGTAGCCATTTTATTCAAAATGTAATACTTAGATATTTGACGTTGAATTTAATTCTATATATAAATGGTAGATAACATTTATTGGATATGAGACTGCATTAATTACTAAGAGTTATTTGGAATTATATCATAATTGGTTCCGTTTCATTCAATCCGCATCTTTTAGCTATCTGAATGTATCTCATACTAGTAAACAATAGTATATTATACACCAAGCGACTAAAGTGGCCCATTCAATCCTGCGGGTGGTCTTTGATCCTTGAGGGAAGTAATCCACCTAAGGGATTAATGTCTCTTTAGTCGAGAGGTATATACGCTATTTTATGCAATTCCGGTAATTCTACATACATTTTTAATGAAAATAAATACTACTTAGGACGGACTTTTACGAAACTTGGCTGGGCATCGAGGATGTACGTTTTTACTAGTACTTTAAATACCTTCATAAGATTATAAGCACAAGTACAAGTGTGTCGTAGGTAAAGTATATATAAAGTATAATTCGTGTTGTAACGCATTTTACACACTCACGGAATTACGCCGGCGCCACGCGGCTTCGTGCGTAACTTTTCCGTTCGTGCGCAAAATGCCTCTTACAACGCACGTTACGTAATATACTATTATCGTCTAAACAAAAAACTATTCATTTTTTTTTGACATGGCTTTTGCAGACTCATTTTCATAAACTTGGATAAGCGTTTGTAAACATTATATTTCTTTGAAAAGAATGAACACCTCCGTTTAAAGTTGTTCAACTATTTGTAACTTTTTTCTTCTTGTTTTTATAAATAGGATTTTTGGAAATATTTAAACACTGCTTTAGTTTTATTCGGTTCGTGAAATGGAAAGGATATTTGAAATATTTATCTACTTAATTTCGATTTTTTCAAAAACTATTTTAACGTATTATAACAATTGTGCATGTGATAAAAAAACTGAAATTAGTTGTGGTTTGTTGTTTTGTTGAAAGTTTTATATATATGTTACTGGAGAAAATTCAACATGACAGAAATTAATACCTATATCTACAAATTAGATAATGGTAAGTTTTTGACGTTTCCTGGTTCATTATATTCATTTTAAAACTTTTATTACCAGGTGTTATGATTTAAATTTCACTTTTGTATTATTTGGTACCAAATATTACTAATTGAAAAACACCACAGACCTTGTTCTTTTCGCTAAACGACGCCTTCAGTTGGATCCATCCATAACTCTTTCCCGCTTCAGGTGACAATCTCCCTTTTTATAATTATCGGGTGATAACTATATTACTTGGCTTGACTTTGTTTCAACACAGATTTGTCTTTACACTTATTTTAATTATAATTTACTTTTTTATATTTCTTATTTTTATGTATTCATACTTATTACTTGAAAATTTTATAACAAAGAACTGGATCACATTCAATTTACCTCTTGCTTCTTTAGTTACCAACGCTTAACTGCCTAATCGCGGGTCTTTTTATCCGCCCAAAATCCTTTCTATCGTTTATAACCGGAAGCTGGCAATGTTCTAGAAAAATCTTTGAATATTGTTCACCTGTCACTTTGTTTATTAATGTTTTTATGGTTTTTCTGACTTAAACTTGTTATAAAATATTGTTTTTCATTCAATATAACCTTATCGTCATTGATTTAATTCACTAACATCTTATAATTATTGTTTTTTCATGTTATTGATTATTTGAAATCTTCCGATTGGTAAATGCAAATATATCATTTTTATACTTCCTACAACCTAAATATTTACATAATATACATGGATACAGTTCATTTCTTATTTTGTTTTATATTATTACATCGATACACCTAAATTAGGTCCGTAATCATTTATTTTTATTCTTATATTTTATATTCATTTTCATTTTATGTTGGTATACTTGTCTCAACTGTTATATTTCAAACTGGTTTTTGACATTTCCTGTAATTACAGTTTTCTACCTATAATATTATGTTTCCTATTAATTTCTATGATTAAAATATTAACTAACATATCTTATATATAGTTTTACTAATTCTATTGATCAATCATCGTAGCACTGTTGATTTTATTATTACTATCCTATTTATCCTTTAAATATAAGCAGATGACTTGGGTGTCTAAAATTCCTTGTGGCGTTACGTTATTTTATTCATCTTCGTTTGCTTGTTAGGTTCTGTCTAAGGTTGTTTTTTGAAATACAGAATTATTTTAAAACTGTTTTATGAATAATTGTTTATGAATTCTTTTTATTTTCATTTATTTTCTCTATGATTATGCCCATTGATTGTAATTGATTATGTTGTTATATAGATATTTTATTAATTTTGGTACTTTATTTACAAATTATTTTTATTGATAGATATTATTACTTTATCCTTTATTAGGATTTCTATGAATGTTATATGCTCGTTCTATCTACAACAATATATATATATATTGTAATAATTATAAATATTGTAAATATACAAATTTTTTAAATTCAATTTAGATAAATAATGTGTATTACTATGATGTTAAAAAGTTTTAGGGCGCCAACTTACCATTCAAAAGGTGAGTAAACTTAATAATACGATTCAGAATTTGTTGTAGTTGTCTCAAATAAGTGTAAATGTATTTGCTCTGGATCTATACAGTATGACTCTTCTACAGGGGGTCGATTTTTGAAAGATTTATAATATAAATCTATATCTCCATTTTATAATTTTAGTCACGGGAATTTAAATATTATACAGGGATATTAATACGTAAGATATTCATATGTAAGAAATATCTTATGTATATCATAACCAGGTCAGGTTACCTTCAGATTTCGAAAGACTTTTTGCACTAATCCTGATAGTTACTTTCTTATATTATACAGGGATATTCATATGTAAGAAATATCTTATTTATATCATAACCAGGTCAGGTTTCCTTCAGATTTCGGAAGACTCTTTGCAATAATCCGGATAGTTACTTTCTTATATCATACAGAAATATTCATATGTAAGGAATATCTTATTTATATCATAAGCAGGTCAGGTTAGCTTCAGATTTAGAAAGACTTTTTGCACTAATCCTGATAGTTACTTTCTTATATTATACAGGGATTATTCATACGCCAGATATCTTTCATTTATGCCATAGTCAGGAAAGACTACTTTCAGATTTATGGAAGACATTTTTCCCGAGTCATATTAATTATAATCATACCTCGTACAGGAATAGTCATATGCATAGACATCTTTTACTTTGTCATAATAAGGAGAAACTACTTACAGATTATGAAAGTCGTCTTTTCCCTAGTTAAGTTCTAGTGTATTGTACCGGGACATTCTCCCCCGACTAACTTTTACTTTGTCCCAACCAGGGATGAATTACTGTACTTAATTATTTTGTGTTTTTAATATATATGTACATATTATCAACCCAGTCTGTTTCCTTTATCAATAACCCCTACCCTCGGACCAGCAGGAGTGAACGGGTCGACGCGATCGGCCTTAGAACTTAGGCTTGGCACATTGTATAAGCCCAAGAGGCCCCACGGAGACCTTATCCGCTCGCGCCAAGAAACCACCTCCACAGAGGTTACTCACAGGGGGATTGCTGGCTCTAAATTGTGCCATAAGGCACTGGTGACAGCACGCTGCAAAATTCAAGGAAATAGGAATCCAAAGGTTGTCATACACTGTGGTTATTACAGTGGTGACCAAATATTCATTACACTGGATTGCATATAAAGGATAAAATTACCGATCACTACACTGGTGACAGAATAAATAGACAAATTTATTACAGTGGTGAAAGTTCACATTATTACACTGGTGACAGCAGCCACTGGATAATTACAACGGATTCAACACGAAATCATTACAGTGATGTGATTATTAGAAGTACAAGATGTGCGAATCAATTTGACTCATTCCACGAATACTATTAGTCATTATTAAATTTAATAAGACTGTTTCAATATTTATATTATTTTCTCACTGCTGTGTATTTTTGTAAAATAAATAATAACCTCAATTTATATTACTCGTACAAGAAATTTGTATATGCCTCTCTAGACAAGAACCGTAGCCTAGTTGCCCAACTATACAGTAGGATTAACAACGTAATCCATCAATCCAGGGGTCATTCAGGTGAAGTGGCCCAACTATACGACTTCGATTTACCAAGCTACAGTAAAAAAATCAACCGGTTAGTATTCACTTTTTCTGACCCAGTAATTGTTGCATGTTTAAGGGGGAGGATATGAGGCTGCTGGCAAAGAATTAACTTGCTATGAATAATTTGAAAAAAAAACCTCGGCTTCCGCTCTATAGTTACTTCTATACATATTATCTACGTATTTAAGTATCTGGAAATATTTTCACTGTAGATTAAATTGATATATTTCGAAAATTGGCATCAAAAGAGACTTTACTATTAAAAAAATTGCAAAATAATACAAATTTTAGTGGAAAACTTTGTTACGCGCTTTATTTATTATTGTCTACTCTCTAGCTCCAGAAGCGCAACCTCATGCTCAAGCTCAGTTCGGTCGGAGGTGGGTATGCAAAAATTCCTATTTTATTTGGTTGTTAAAAATGGGCGCCATCAGTTAAATTTTGATGAGCCAGCCTTAACTAGTAGACCGCCACGATGGTCAGGATGGAGCAGACAATATATAAGATGTTAGATATTACAAAGAAAATTTTATATTACTATTTACACAAAAAAGAGACTATATACAAAAACTTTTTCACCAAAACGGAAGGAAATATACATAATTGAAATGCGCTACTGTGACGTCACGGAGCCGCTTACAAAAGAAAATATAATGCTTAAACCTATTATTAACTACTTTACTACGGTACTACCCAAGGGGTCTGTTCGCCTCTAACACAAGTTTTAGAAAATATGGTTTCAAAATAATGCCACTAACGTAGGCGGAGAGGCTATACTTATTCTCTTGGTGTTCCCTGACTGAGACCCTCCGCTAGAGGGTTCTTATCCTATTCTCTCTAAACTCCTTTTTTTCCACTCTACAAATACACCTGCGCTTTTACTTTCTCCACAATTTTCCTTCCACACCTGATTCCTCAACAAAATTAGCCAAAATTTAATCAACTCCTTCGCATTCTACTCGAATTTTATTTTGACAAATCCTACGTACAATCTCCCTGACAGCAAGCAGACTCCTTGATAATATATTGAAAAGTCAAACTGATGTTCATCAAATACAATTCGATTGAGACTACATTGATCTATCAATGCACTCTCAAAGTAAGCTTGTCAGCGGAGAATGTAGGTAGTGAACAGGTAATTTAAATGGAATCTTTCGTTTTCTTAAATGTATATGACCGATGTGATTGATAATGTCAACAAAAAGGTACCTATGAATTCGATATATTATAAAATTTATTAACAAAAAACTATAATTAAAGTGTTGCGGGGTGAGTTGCAAGATAGCCCGTAACAACTTCACTCCAACATTACATTGTAGTATTGTACATACAGGCCAAGAAACAGGATATTTGTTATGACAAAAATCAGTTAAAAAAATCGACTATGCCGTTAAAAGTACGACAGACTCCAGTTGTAGGTTTTCGACAAGCAAATACTATTTCGTACTTTTTTATTAACGATTTAAAACGAAAAATCGCATTTCATAACTCTAAAATAAGTAGATTTGTAATTCAATTATTATTTTATCTCATTGAAATTTCTCAATTATTTTCTATGTATGAATAGGTACATATTTGAATAGATTGATGTCAAAAATCATATTTTCTCTGTTGCATGGAGGGATAAAAAAATTGAACTTTACCTGGTTGCCATCGTACGTCCATGAACCAAATTTCATGAAACATGTTTGCTGGTCAAAAGGAAAATACCTTACATCAATTTCGCATGATGACTTGAAAATAGCCGGAGGTGTCCACATTACCTTACCAGTATGTCTTAGTACAGCTTTAGTCATAGTCGTTACTACATATTCGCCATCAGCGCTGAAAAGTTAATAAGAAAATGTACCATTTGAAGAAAATGAACAAGGAATACATTTTAAAAGAGACTTGCTGTCAGTAACGTAGTATTGGAAAAGATATATTAACTAAAAAATAATCAACACATTTGTTTTTCATGTTTACAGAAGTACAGATGCTAAAAACTTTAGGTCTGGTGAACATACAGCTGTTACCTCTTCCGCGTCTAGAAAGTCTCTAGCTACTCTGCAAGTATAAGAGGGTGGATTGTCACGCATAAACATAAAATTATTTCCAACAAGACCTCTGATCGTTCACGATACGCCATTATTATTTTATTCAAATCGAAATAAATTTACCGAAGTAATAAAATTTTACTATTGGATTTAAATGATAACTATGTTAAAATGTTTTGCTGTTATGTTCGCTTTTAGCACGAGAATGTTATTTTGGCCAAGCATACCAAGTTTATTCCTAACAAAGCAATATGCTCTCATAAAAGTTTGAGTTCTTATACAATTTTTCATAAACCGTTTGTTACTTCATCCATTTGTTTTTTGTGTAACTGTGAAATATATATTTTTTATTACTTGCATGAATTTGAATATGGCAAATAAATTGGGTATACCTCGATAGATGGAATTAGCTCATGAAACGGGAAAATTAAAATGGGCAGGTTGGTTTAGGCTGTTTATGACTGGTTTATTTCATTAATCATGACTACAGCTGTTTGAAATAAACATTCAAGTTGTTTTCGCTAGTACAATAGTTAGGGAAAGTGGTTTGTGTGAAAGGAGTCAGTAAATCTTAGCTGAATAGTTTCTAGTAGGTTCGTAGGCCCAAAGCGATGTATTTGATACAATAACAAAATATTATATTATTAATTATTTTATTCGCTGTCGCGTTATTGACATGTCACTCTGACGAAAGGGTAATTAGGTGTTCTTTTTGTATTTTCATTAAATTTCAATTGGGAAAAAATGAGTAGATTTTGTTGAATCTGTTAACCTACTTGTTATAAAGAACTATATCTGGTAACCAAATGTGTTCGGATGGTACGTATAGTTCAGTTACTCCACCATATTCTTGCGGATCCCACATAAATTTATGGTCTTGCCATTCCTTAAAAATAAAATATCTGAATAATGTTAGGATACTATGAATAGAGAAATATAAGACTTACATGTTCTAACCAAACATTTGTAGTGAGAATTTGATCCTTGAGATTCTGAAAATGAATACAAGAAGGTAAATAAATACCAGCTTATCATGTAAAAACAGTCATTCAACATTTGATATTTGTTCACTACTGATAAACAAATCAAGATATTTTTGTTGTCCAAAATCTTCCTGCAAAGGATGGCACCCATTTAATAATATGGGCTAGAAAAATGTATACTATATTCTAAGCGATGATATGACGAAACAGTAGAAATGTAAATGGCCTTAAATATAAAACCAAATCACTAATAAATAATCATTTGTCAATACATACAAATTATAAGTACTTACAAAATTTGGACAATTTCTTATATTGTGCAATTTTCGCTTTTTGCGCTTCTCTACCGTGTGTTTCATTACTAATTGGAAATAATTTAACAGTAGAATCCTGAGTGAAAAATTTGAAGATTTAATCCAAAACACCTAAATAAAATGTAGCTGCTTACTGAGTTACAGGGTGTTTCGTTTCAAAATTTAAAAATAATTTGTGCTTTAAAACTGTCTTACGTATCCACTTCATATTTGACAGAAAGTGTAGACAGTATACACCCTACTTAATTATGTTTAACAAACGTCTCTGGCTACTACCAGAGGCGTACGACAGGGGCAAGTGACTGGTTAATCGTTCCTAAATTCTACGCCACTGGCGGAATAAAAATTTCAGCACAATTTTTCAATTCTCCATTACTTTTTATGTACATAACGTGCTCTTTCGTCATAACGTTGAAGTAAATATTTCTCGAGATATTTTAAGTTAAACATGAAGTAGCACCATTTTTTCAATTTTGATGTGTAATAACTATGTCGATGTTTTGGTCCAGTGGCTTTCATTTGATACGCAAATGTAACTTTAATCCGTAATAACAATAAAGAACACAACTAATAAATGAACGGATGAATTGAAAACAAATTGTGATTCTGAAAATGTAATCTAAATAAAAGTAGGTACCTACAATTTTAATAACACGAAAATATCAGAACAAACAGTGAAAACCTTTTATAACAAATGCTGTATGTGACCCCCGTTTACCTGAATAAGCTTATTTATTCTATGACTTTCTTATTGTTAACACGTAGTTGTGTGTGTGTATAGAACGAAGTAATTAATTTAAAGTTTATTTACACTACTTTGAACTAAAAACCTGTTAAACGATGTTGCAAAAATAGTGAACATATACATAAAGTGCATATTTGTTAAGGATTGATTGCAATTATTTACCTATATCAATTCAATTTCTATCACATTGTAGTGATTCTTACGTTGTAAATATACAAAAACGAACTGATAATACGTGTTTGGTGATTGAATATCGACAGCAATTGAGAGTTGAAAAAAAAGTCAATACAAAATAATGGAAATTAATTTGAATATAGAATTCCAAATTATGAGTCAACTAACTGTGCTTACAAAAAGTGTTACTGGCCTGCATTCCATAATAAGTGAGCAAAACGAAAAAATTGATGAGTGTACCAGAAAAATTGATGATCTTCAGAAAGACAACAAAAATATTCACAGAAAAGTCTCTGAATTCGAAACAAAATTTCAGACAATTAATGCAGATTTGTATCATGAATATAAGATGAGAGCAGAACGAGAGAAAAATGTTATCTTGCAAGGTATCCCTGAATGTAGTAACTATGAGGAAATTGTCGCGGAGATTGTAAACACAGTAACAGCCCCAAAAGTGATTGGAATAATGAAAAAAATGAGACTAGGAAAGCTTAGAGATAGCCAGCCGCGGCTTATGAAAATTGTATTTAAGTCTCATGAAGATGCTTTACTTGTGCTGCGCAATAAATCCAAGTTGCCTGTAAATCAATATCCTCGAATAAAAATGAAAAATGACCTCACTCCGCCACAAATGCAAGAAAATGCTGCAATGTTTGAAGACTTTACTTCTAGAAAGGCTGCTGGAGAATCAATTACAATCAAATATATATTCAATCAACCACGAATTGTTCCAGTATCTGAACAACGACAAAATACATCTGATAGGCCCAAAAGAGAAAGAGATCGCGGTAGCAATTCTTCTCCCGAACAGAATACACCAAAACACAGTAAACTTAATTCTACACACCAAGATAACTATTAGGAGTTTTGTTTTGGAATTGTCATGGCTTCGCTAATCTGCAAAATTTTATCGAGGATTCTGCGAATTCGAATTTCGATGTTATTTGCATGAGTGAAACGTGGTTGATTACAAAAAAGGTGCTTAGTGCAGTTGGGCGTGCCAGTGGCGGACTATGTGTATTTTATAGAAAGTATTTAAATATAACTATTTTAGATAGAATTTATTTATTTTGTTTTGATATGTATAAATTTATTGTGTGTAGCGTATATTTTAATCCCTCCTTGGATCTTTGGCACATTCTTGATATCTTACAGGATGTCCTTGATGACATCAGCAATAGTCATAACGATGTAATGATCATTATTGGAGGAGACTTCAATTGCCGCGTTTCAAATGCTGGCATCACACCATCGGAAATCTTGGAAAATACAAACTCATACGAGAAGAGGTTGAGTTATGATTTAGAATTCAATACTAGAGGTCGAAAACTTATTGATTTTATGTATAATAATTCATTTACACTTCTGAATGGAAGAACTGTGGAAGACAGACCAGCTTTGTTCACATATGTAAGTAGAATGGGAAGTAGTGTGGTGGACTTGTTGTGGGTAAGTAAGTACTTCTCATGCGCCTATCGAACCAAGCCTATTTTATTCCTGATGTGCAGCTTTCATATAATAATTTTTGTTCTGCTATTTTTAAATGCGCGGAAAGTCTCAATATGTTCAGATTCAGAGACACCAGTGTGAGATCAAATTACTATGTTGAGAGTAAACCTTGGTTTGACGATGAGTGTGTGGATGCAAAAAAGCTCTTAAACGCTTCATTGAAATTTTTTAAAAAATATCCCTCTGATGTTTCTCAAAAGCTGCACTACACGCAAGATAAGAAAAATTATAGAAAACTAACAAGGACAAAGTGAAAAGCATATAAAGATGCCTTTATATCCCGTTTATCAAGCTCACGTAATCCTAAAGACTTTTGGTCAGCAATTAAACAATTCCAAAATCACTCAAATCGAAATTTACTATCCGTGGAAGTTTGGGAAAACTTGGTATTTATTCGCAGAAAGTGTATGTTGACGTCCAATTCTCAGACGTGAATCATCCTTTCCTTGATTCCGTAATAACATCCGAAGAGATATACCACGTTCTTGACAAGTGCAAATCTAGGAAAGCACCGGGAAATAATTTAATTTCCTATGAGTTCTTAAAAAATTTTCCTCACAATTGGATACTTTACCTAAATGTTTTGTTTAACAATATTTTTCAAACAGCTCTCATGCCTTTGCAATGAACTGAAATACTACTTACAATGGTACATAAGGATGGACTAGCGTGTGAACCATCGAACTATAGAGGGTTAGCATTAGCTAACTGCACTGGTAAAGCCTTTACCAGTATACTTTACAACAGACTCACACAATGGTCTGAGGAGTGCCACATTTTGCCTGAAGCTCAGGCGGGTTTCCGTTCTGGACGAGGGTGCATAGATAATGTTTACACTTCGAATTCCATTGTCAACTTACATATCAGGCTTAGGAAGCGAAAAATATTTGCTATTTTCGTAGACTTTAAACGAGCTTTTGATTCCATTGACCAGCAAATCCTATGGGCAAAACTTTTTCAGCTAGTTTTATCATATCAAAAATAATGCGTGTCATAAAAAACTTATATGATAATTCCACTATTAAAATAAAAGCCGCTGATGGATTCACCAAGGCATTCGACGTAACTACAGGAATATTACAAGGCGAATCGTTGAGTCCAATACTATTTTTATTCTTCATCGCTGATATTGAAGATTTTTTCTGTAAGAATGGCGCTCGGGATGTAAACATTGATGATAGGAATGAAATATTAACTCTTTTGTATGCAGACGATATTGTAATACTGGCATTTTCTGAAGTTGATGTAGGAAAGAAATTGCAAATCCTTGAAAAATACTGCGCTAGAAATAATTTAACGGTTAACACTACAAAGACTAAGATCATGTCTTTTTATAGAGGTGGGTTTCAACAAAAGTCTTATAAATTTTATTTTAACGAATGTTTATTCACTATGACAAACAATTATAATTATCTAGGAGTACTATTCACATCATCTGGCGTATTTTGCGAGATGTCAAAAACAATAGCAAATAAGGCAAAGCAAGCTATAGGACCAGTGTTATCTTTAATGGCAAAAATGAAAATAAATAATTTGTCACCGCGGATAACACTATTTGAATCTCTTATTGCTAGTATTATGTACAATGCATTGCCTATTTGGGGATTAAGGTATCCAGATATTATAGAGCGTGTTCAGGTATCTTTTCTAAAAATAGTTTTGATGGTGCATTTAAATACTCCTGACTATTCCTTACGACTTGATGCAGGTCGATTAAAATTGTCGTATAATTTGTTCAAGATAACATTAAATTGGATTATTAAGATACTTCTAATGGATGATTACAGATACCCTAAGTTATGTTTCAAACGGCAGTTGAAATTGTTGCCTGTATGTGATGGGAAATATAATTGGGCAAAGCAAGTAAAGTCGTATTTTGATTTTATTGACGCATCTGATATTTGGGATAATATTAGCGCTGTTAAACTAAAAATTAATAGAAAGTCGTTGCTCTCACGGTATTATCAAAAGCTACATTTATTAGACGTTACACGAAAAGAAAACTGCTCATTCCTTACATGATATAAATTACTTTCTAGCTGTTCGTTGCCCAGTTCTTATTTAATCCAGAAAATGCCTATGCAGGTTACCCGCACTATTTCCCAATTACGTTTCACCAACCAGCTGCGTATAAAATTTACCTTGAATGGCTGCTCGTATATAATTGACCCATCAGAACGCTGCCCTGTGTGTAACATGGAAGAACCGGAAACTATCTTCCATATGCTTTTTGAGTGTCCCATATACACCTCTATGAGATCACCGAATTATGACCCTCTCAGAAATATTGAATCTCTCATAGAAACTCTAAATAACCTCAATGTTGATGATGCCAAATGAATTGCTGCTTACATATGGAATATTCTTAAGCTCCGAGCATTCGTGATTACCGAATGATGATTTTTGAGCTCTTTCGTTGGTTTCAGATTAGTCCAATAGAGAAAAAAATATTTAGTTAGTTCCATGCGTCCTTTATATGTGCTAATTTTTTAATGATTTGAATGTAAATCTTGATTTTTTCCTTGTTATTTTTTCTTTATGTATATTTGCCTTCTATTAGATTATTCATGCACTGTCAACCGAACCCTTGCTATGAATGTATATTCTATAGGCAATAAAGTTTATTATGAAATTGACTGTCTCGACCCTTACTTCGTGGAATATGCTCATATTAGTGTTTTTAAATGAAACTCAAGGTCTCTAGTTAATTCCACAATATAATACAAGTTATTGAAAATTCTAAAAAATTTACAATTGTTTCGATAAATCAATATCATCGTCAGAATGACAGAAGTTACATTTCATTTTATGCCTACCTGATGTTTAGTAGTTATTTTTGGCTAGACCAAGAAGTAACCTAACTTGTGATTGGCTTAATATATGTTTATAGAAAAAAGAAGAAGATGTGATATTACAAATATTGAAGCTTAGATATTATTAGCCCTATGGTGATATCCTGGATATCATTTTTCCAGTTAAGATCAGTATAACTGTGCAATGATATAGAAAACCAGGAAAACTATATCTGCTGATCTTTACAATTATCACTTAAGAAGACAGTTTATCAGTGGAGAATTCCCTAAATTTAACTGTTCATTGACAACTTCATATTGTGGGTTTCTTAAATGTCTTCTAATTTCCAGTTCTTCAAGGAAATCCAGTTCTTGTTTCTTTTCACAAATATGCAGTACTTCTAGTTCTGTGTTAGGTGTCAATGAATGATTGGTGTCAAGTAGATGTTTTGCGTAGTGGGATTTATCTGGTTGTTTTAATCTGTATGCTCGTAAGTGCTCACTGTATCGTATTTCAAAATTCCTAAGGGTCTGACCCAAATAGACAGCATTACATTCTGGACATTTGAGTTTATATATACCTGACTTTTTTAATAGTGGTATTTTTGTTTTTACATTTAACAATTTTGTACTAACGTTACTTTCTGTTTTAAAAGAAATTGTTGTATTCGTTGCTGAAGATATTATCTTTGAAATATTATTAGAAATATTTCCTGCATATGTGATGGTATTCTAAGTTTTAATTTCATCAGCTTGTTTAGGATATATTAGTTGTAATGCCACTTTTTCCTCTTTTTTACTAATTAGCTTATTTATCATATCTAATGGATAACCGTTAGATGTTGCTATTTGTCTAATTGTATTATTCTCTCTATCAAAATTACATTTGTTCATAGGAACTGAAAAAGCTCTATGTATCATTGAATTATATGCTGCTAGTCTGTGTGACACAGGGCGGTTAGAATTGAATGGAATTGTTACATCAGTTTGTGTTGGTTTTCGGTAAATTGAATAATCAAGTACATATTTAACTATTTGAATTTTTAAATCAAGAAAATTGATTGAGCTATTTTCTTCAATTTCTAATGTAAATTCAATTTTCGGGTGTAAATTATTGATGTGGTTGAAAAATACATCTAATTGTCGTTCACTACCCATAAAACAAGCTAATATGTCATCTACATATCTATACCAAAATAAAATATTTTTCGAAATATTACTTTCAAAGATCTTTCTTTCTAAATAAGTCAATGATACATAGAGATTTTTCAGTTCCTATGAACAAACGTAATTTTAATAGAGAGATTAATACAATTAGACAAATAGCAACATCTAACGGTTATCCATTAGATATGATAAATAAGCTAATTAGTGAAAAAGAGGAAAAAGTGGCATTACAACTAATATATCCTAAACAAGCTGATGAAATTAAAACTTATAAAACCATCACATATGCAGGAAATATTTCTAATAATATTCCAAAGATAATATCTTCAGCAACGAATACAACAATTTCTTTTAAAACAGAAAGTAACGTTAGTACAAAATTGTTAAATGTGAAAACAAAAATACCACTATTAAAGAAGTCAGGTATATATAAACTCAAATGTCCAGAATGTAATGCTGTCTATTTGGGTCAGACCCTTAGGAATTTTGAAATACGATACAGTGAGCACTTACGAGCATACAGATTAAAACAACCAGATAAATACTACTACGCAAAACATCTACTTGACACCAATCATTCATTGACACAGAACTAGAAGTACTGCATATTTGTGAAAAGAAACAAGAACTGGATTTCCTTGAAGAACTGGAAATTAGAAGACATTTAAGAAACTCACAATATGAAGTTGTCAATGAACAGTTGAATCTAGGGAATTCTCCACTAATAAACTGTCTTCTCAAGTGATAATTGTAAAGATCAGCAGATATAGTTTTCCTGGTTTTCTATATCATTGCACAGTTATACTGATCTTAATTGGAAAAATAATATCCAGGATATCACCATAGGGCTAATAATATCTAAGCTTCAATATTTGTAATATCACATCTTCTTTTTTCTATAAACATATATTAAGCCAATCACAAGTTAGGTTACTTCTTGGTCTAGCCAAAAATAACTACTAAACATCAGGTAGGCATAAAATGAAATGTAACTTCTGTCATTCTGACGATGATATTGATTTATCGAAACAGTTGTCTATTTTTTAGGATTTTCAATAACTTGTATTATATTGTGGAATTAACTAGAGACCTTGAGTTTCATTTAAAAACACTTATAAAGTTTCTTATTATTATATTATTATTATTCATTCTCTGGCTAAATGATCGTTTTACTTCAAAAAATATGTTGGGCTTATTGGCAGTAAAATTAACCAATTTTACAATTTGCTGCTATAGTTCCTGACGAGTGTTTATTTCTTGTGAATAGACTAATGATTTTATATGGCTCAAAAATAAAAATCTAGGGAATTACCTTCAGGAGTTCTAGATGGAAATTCACTATCTCTGCCAATCCAACGATGAGGAAATTGGTCATTGAGATAATTCCTCACTATCTTCCGATAATGAGGTGGTGCACCATCCGGCACGAACCACATGTATCTTATTCTATTAAGTGGCAATTTCTCGAGATGATCGAAAAGAGATGTCTGTAAAAATTGTGAATATGTGTTACCATTCAAATTTGCTGGTAATTCATACAGACCCAACAAACTATTTCCAAAGATACCGCACCACACATTTATCTTAAATTCGTGCCGATAATGTGATTCTCGGGATTCAGGGGGATTTATAATATCCCAATTGTAACTGTTTCCCCAGCTAAAAACTGGTCTACGTATAAATGTGGCCTCATCAGTGAAAAGAATTTTGTTAATAAAATTACGATCTAATTTTTTTCTTCTTATCATCCACTGAGCTAAATTCGGGGTGTAAGGGGGTGGCGCTAAAGACAACGATCCAACAAAGCTGCCCAAAACTCAACCTCACTTGCACGAGTGATGAGGATGTCATCCGGTATACCTTGCTAGAAAACGAACGAGGCTCTGACGACCGAACATTGGCGGTATATCCATACATCGCAAAATACAGGACTAAATCCCTGAACAACGTGGAGAAAGGCAACGAGATACCACCTCCACTAATTTTATCCCAAGAGAGTCACATGGAATGAAATAAAATGAATACATTTAACCCAAAATGTTTCGGAGGTTTAAATCGTTCCCCAATCGGATCTCCGGGCGGAACTGTGTTAAATGAGCATAGAAAGGAGAGATTAAGTTTAAGAAGAGAAGTCAAAATCGGTACTTGGAATGTGAGAAGCTTATACGAAGCTGGGAAACTGGCCAACCTGATACAAGAAATGAAAAGATTAGAAATCGAAGTTCTAGGCGTTGCAGAAACATGGTGACCTGAGGTCGGAATATGCCAAACCATAGGAAGGGAGTAGGAATAATAGTGACTGAAAAAATATCCAGATCTGTAATGAATTTCCTCCCCCAATCAAACAGGATCGCACTACTTAAAACTCATGCTAAACCAATCAACATCAACTTTATTCAGGTGTACGCACCCACAGCGGATTCGTCTGAAGAAGATATCGAGGCGTGCTACGAGGGACTTAGACAGGTTAAAAATCATGAGATTAACCTCATAATGGGAGATTTCAACTCCAAAATTGGAGACGGAAGAGACGAGGAAATAGTGGGCCCTGAGAGATTAGGAACCCGAAATAACCGGGGTGAACGCCTTTGCCAACTTTGTCAGTAGGAAAGCCCGAAAATAACAAACACTTGGTTCAGGCTGCCACCTAAGCGATTGTACACATGGAGAGCTCCAGCCGATCGCCCAGACAACATCGTACGTAATCAGATAGATTTCATACTAATTAATAAGCGTTTTGGAACATCAGTAAAAAGAGTATGTATATATCCTAGTGCCGACGTTCCCTCGGACCATGCTCTCCTGGTAGCAGTAATCAAAACTAAGATCACAAACATAAAAACCCATATAGAACAGAGAAAGATAGACTACGATAGAATTAGAAGCTGAGATATTAAAAACCCATATAGAACAGAGAAAGATAGACTACGATAGAATTAGAAGCTGAGATATTAAGGACAAAATGGTGGCGGAAATTAATGAAAGAATAATGACTTCCGTAGAGCCGAACTTGGAGAAGGATGCAAGTATAGATGACGTATGGGGAGGAGTGGAACAGGCCATGACAAAGTTTGCCGAAAATGAGCTAGGTTATAAGCAGAAAACACGAAAACACAATTGGATGACAGCAGAAATCATGGCACGTTTCGAAAAAAGAAGAAAATTAAAAAATCAAGGAAAATCTGAGAAGTATAAACACATCCTAAGAATTATTAGAACAAAAAAAAGAACAGCAAATAATGACTGGTTGAAGAAACAATGCGAGGAGATAGAACAACTACAGAAAGTACAGGATGAATTTAACCTACACAGAAAGATAAAAGAAGCGTCCGAAGTTTACAGGAAAAGACACTTCGCTAATATAGAAAACGATTATGAAGAGGTGGCGCAGGATGATCAGCAGTTGGTCCGGACGGCATACCTGTCGAACTACTGAAAATATTAGGCGATAAAGGCATTTCCGTCCTGCACAAGGTATTTAACAAAATATATATCCCGGGGGGAGTTCCCTGCCAAATGGTTTACATCATGTTTTATCCCCTTGCCAAAAAAGAACAATGCAACGAAGTGCGAGGATCATATGCTGATCAGTCTGATGAGCCATACGTTAATGATATTCCTCAAGATTATTCACTACAGAATTTCTATAAAGTACGAAAGAGATATCGGATCCACACAGTTTGGATTTAGAAGGGGACTAGGTACGAGATAGGCTATAGTTGCAACTCAAGTATTAGTCCAGAGCTGCAATGATCAGAGGAAAGATGTGATGCTATGCTTAATCGACTACGAGAAAGCGTTCGACAAGGTTCAACACCACAAACTCATCCAAATTCTACGGAAATCAAATGCCGAATCGTAATTGCCCGAAGCACATTTATGAAATTCAGGAAAGTTCTCACCAACACCGATTTCGACCTCGACCTAAGAATCAGATTTGTAAAATTACGTGTGGTCAATGTTACTGTACGGTATGGAGGGCCGGATGCTAAAAGTAAACATCATGAATAGACTTGAAACCTTCGAAATGTGGACCTACAGGCGAATACTGAAAGTCCCAAGGACGGCTAGGAAAACGAATGAGGGAGTCCTACAATTAGTAATCGATAGAAAGATTGGGGGGAGGAGAGGAGTCGGCAGGAAAAAGATGTCATGGCTCCGAAACGTGAGACAATGGACAGGGCTAAGAACAGTAGGAGACCTATTCCGCACCATCAGAAAAAAAGGAGAGTGGGTACATGTGATCGCAAACATTCACTAATGAATAAGAAATGGAAGAAGAAGAAGAGCTAAATTCATGCTCAAAGTATAATCTCTAGGCAATAAATTTTGTACCGGTGTAAAATGGTAAGGTCGTAAATGTTCCTTTTTTAAAATTCGCTAAACTGAAGATTGGCTTACTCCAGTCATTGCTGCTAAACGCCGAGTACTTAGTTTCGGATTATTATCAACTCGCACTAAAATATCATGGTTCTTATCCACAGTTATTATTTTCGGTTGTCCCATACCACTCTTACGTCTAAATTGTCCAGTTTCTCCTAATCCACGAAATATGTTGTTGAAAGTTTATCGCTTGGGTTGAAGTCTGTTTGGATACATTTGTTGATATCTGCGAGCAGCAGCAACACGGGAATAATTTTCGATTACATAAACACAAAGCTTGACTTGCATTTCTAGATTAGTTTAATTGTTGTGACGAGGCATGTTCACTTAACCGACTTTAAATTATACAACAATCGCATTATCAAGTGACATTAGCAACAACTAACAGCTAGGACAGCAATGACAGCACCCCACTGCGCAAATCCAATGATATTGAAAAAGTATTCATCAAATGCCGATTATCTGATTGTAATTAAAAATAGAGATCAGATTATTTGTTTTAAAATATTTTTGAATAATATTTTAGAGTAAGATATATTTTTTTGTAAATTAATGTCAATATCTTTATTGTTGATACGGATTGAAGTTTCATTTTTACATTACATACAATTACATTAATACAATCCACTGGCTCAAAACATCGACATCGTTATTACGTAACAAAATTAACAAAATAGCGAAGCTTCATGTTTAACTTCAAATATTTCGAGAAATATTGACTTTATCGTTATGAGGAAAGAGTACATTATTTATGTAGAAAGTATGGGACAATAGAAACATTCTGCTAAATTTTTTATTCTTGCAGTGGCATAGAATCTGGGAAAGATTAACCAGTCACTTGCCCCTGTCGTACACCTCTGGTAGTAGCCAGAAACGTTTGTGGAACACAATTTAGTAAGGTGTAAAGTGTTTACTCTTTTTGCCAAATATGATATGCATACGTAAAATAGGTTCAAAATACTGAGCACACATCCTCTGTAAATTTTTAAACAAAACACCTGGTAACTCAGTACGCAGCGACATTTTATTTATGTGGTTTGGGTTAAATCTTTATAATTTGAAGTCAGGATTCTACTGTTGAATTACTCCCAATTAGTAACGAAACATCCTGTATAGCTGCGTATTGACAGAATTAAAATCTAATAACCGATTCGGAATTGGTTTACAAAATTAAAACACTGTAACTAACATCAAAATCACAATCCTTTGCCTACAAAGGGTAAATAAAAATTGATTTATCATCTGAAAGAACATGTGCTTTATTTGCTACAAGATATCCAGATCGACCACGACCAACTCGGGACACAGTGAAGAAACTATTAGAGAATTTAACATAATTTGGTTGTTTACAAGCTAAAGTTAAGAGAGTGAAGCTTGTTATTGATGATAATAATAATGAAGTACTTGGATACGATGCTGCTTATCCCGAAGCGTCGTTTACGTTGTGGTGCGAGAGATGTAGGTGTACCAATGGTTCGCATTCAACAAATTTAAAAAAACATAAGTTTCAACCCTACTCTTTAATCCAGTTCAAAGTTTGAAGGAAACAGACTATGATGAAATAATAGAATTTGCCCAATTTGTGTTGATAAAATCTCAAGAAAATTATGAATATTTGAAGAATATTATATGGTGCGATGAATCAAAATTTACGAAAAACGGAATGCTTAGTAAACACAATTCACATTACTGGAACGGAGAAAATCAACACTTAATAAGAAAAAGTGGTTTTGAAGAGCGATGAGAGTTTAATTTCTTTTGTGCGATCAGAGACAACCAGATTGTAGCTCTTTACGTTTATGATGGAAACTCAAATGGTCAGGAATTGTGGTATTATTCTGTTAAATTTTTTTATTTTCTAAAAATTGCTTGATAGGTCAAAGATATCTTGACATATTAAGAGAATTTAAAACAAATTATTTAGATCGTTTACCACCGAATGAATTTAGAAAAATATTTTTCCTTCACGACGAAGCTCCTCCTCACTGTTCCAGAATGGTAAACCAATTTTTAGATAAGGCGTTTGAAGACAGGTGGATAGCTAACAATGGTCCTTTTCGGTGGCGTCCTCGATCATCAGACAAAAACACCTTTAGCTTTTATTATAAGGGGCTTCATAAAAAATGATGTGTATTACCATCACCTAACAACAAATGAAGATTGGAGGTTCAAGGACATTTTTTATAAGTTCTTCTAATTTATGTACGTGCAATTACATTAAGAAACACGGCCTAGTATGTCTAACAGCCCAATGTGAGGAACACGTGCAAGTCTGCAATATAAACACTTTTATATAAGTTATAAATATACCGTATGTAAATACTTTTAATCACTCTTTGTTACTTTTGATACTCTGTTATACGCTTTGTACAGTTCGAAATAAAACTTAAAATTATTTTTGTATTTTTAAAAAAGATATTTTCGGAAGAGAAATTAAAAGTGGCGCAGTCGTAGTAGGATCCGGTACGAGTTGTGATTAAAAGAAACTGTCCAGTTCGAGTGAGACTTTTTCGTGAATTTTCACAACATTTAATGTTTTAACGTTCAAGTGCGGATCGAATCTTGTTACATCGCATCCAGCAGAGTTCCAGAGTGCCCGAAGAGTCAGAGGAAGAGGACTTAACAAGACACAGACTTCAGAAAACGTAAGTGCCAAATAATTTCTTTTCTTGCCACGCCATTTATAGGTCTTGAAAGATATATTCAGTTAAAAGTAAATAAAACTATTTATGAGTGATATTGAAATCGACAATATTTCAAAAAATTTAAAAAATAGTAACTTAAGTGATACAAATAACGGAAACAATATGCCGAATGCTATTAATTGGGACCTCTTAAAACAAAAGGTCAACAATATTAAACCTTTCAATGGTGATTGTGATTATTTGAATAAGTTTATTTTAAAATGTGAAAATTTAATACCTACTTATAATGCATATAATGATCCAGAGTTAAAAGCACATATTTTTGAATATGTACAAGAAAAATTAGGACGCGCGGAAGTTAGGGTAGGAAATAGAACTGAAATAAATAATTGGGTTAAATTGGAACAAGCTTTAATTCAATGTTTTGCCGATAGACGTAATTTGGATCGCTAAGTACAGGAATTGACAAGAAGTAGACCTCTAAATGGAGAACACTTGATAGATTTTGGTAGTAGGTTACAGTTAATTAGGAGTAGATTATTACAAAGGGTTAGTAATGACATAAATATCAACCAATTAGAAGAATAATGTCAAATGAATCCCTTTAATGAAGTTGCTTTAAACACATTTCTATCGGGATGTAGTGGTATATTAAGAAATAATATGCATTTGAAAAAAACAGAGATATTAGAGGACGCAATGGCTTATGTTACAGAATTCGAAAACTTTGACGAAATGTACGGAAACATCGACAGATTTCACCAACCAAACAGAACAAATAATAATACGCAATCTTATAATCCTAGAAATAATTCTCACAACAATTCTCAAAGTGCTCAGTTTCGAAATACTCGTAACAATCCACAGAATCGAAATTCCAATAATAGGTCATATTCTAATAATTATCGTTCACCTTAATTCAATTTCAATAATAGGTCATATTCTAATAATTATCGTCCCTCTCAATCCTTTCAGCAAAATAACAATAATGGCACGCAATTCCCCAGCCGACCAATCGATATACAACCCATTCCACGAAACAGAAAATTCTTAACAAATCGTCAAGTATGTGGTCCACCTAAAAATGTCTTTAGAGCAAATCAAATTCCAGAAAATCAATTACCAAACCCACTACCAATGTCACGAAACCCTTCATTGCAAACGAGAAATCGTTTCCAAAATAATAATTATTTTAGAAATAATACGAATCAAAGACCAAGTTTCATATCCAAAGTTACATTCTAATCAATATAATGATTCCAATTTGCAAAATAAATATTACGAGCCAATAGAACCCGATAATAATCACGAAATAGAAAATGATAATAAAAATTTTCGTATACCAGGTCCATCAAACGAGAGCAAGTAACATAAATTAACATTGTTCCCAACAATGCTTTGTCATACATAGAAATTAGAAATCCAAAATTAAAATTACTAATAGATACTAGTAGTACTAGATCTATAATAAAACCATCGATAATTGAACAATTTTATCTAAAAATGATTTATCAAAGTGATATTACTTTATCAACCACTTTAGGAAGTAAAAATATAAGATACCACGCAATTGTACCAGAAATTAATGAACTGAAATGTGATAATTATTTTATAGATTTGATCCTATATGATTTTCACGATTTTTACGATAGAATCATCGGATTACAAGATCTAATTAATATGAATTTGAATATAGATCTTATTAATAACAAATTAATAAATCAATACGTAGAGATACCTTTTAAATATCGAAAATTTGACGACGCCCAATTCTCTTTTTCCGTGAACGCAAACGAAAGATCTATTCAAAGACTTCCAGTTACTGTTGATAACAGTGAAATTTTAATAGACGCCCAGATTATAGATAATGTTGAAATCCCTAAAACACTATCAGTTGCAAAAATTGGATTTGCTCCTGTAGAAGTCCAAAATTACACTGATAAAAGTATTTCTATTATTTTAATAAAATAAATAAATGCCAATCTATTCAACATAAATCAATACGAAACGGTTCAGTTCAAAAATTTTAATAACAATTTTGAAGAAAATAACCTAGTTTACTCTGAAAACGACATTTTCAAATTTTTCCGCTCTAGTCATATGAATAGCGAAGAAAAGCAAAAAAATATTAGTTTGTTGTACATAGAAACGAAGTAAGACGTCAAGTTCAAGAAATATTGGACAACGGAATAATTAAACCATCATGTTCACCATGCAGTTTGCTAAGGTGGTTCGTAGACAAAAAATTAGATGCTTCTAACACACGTAAATGGAGAGTAGTAGTTGACTATAGAAAACTAAATGAAAAAACTATTGATGATAGATACCCGTTACCGAATATCTCTGACATTTTAGATAAATTAGGTCGTGCACAATACTTTAACACTTTAGATTTAGTGGCTTTCACCAGATTCAAATGAGTGAATGTTCTATAGAAAAAACTGCATTTACCGTTGATGGCGGTCATTATGAGTGTCTCAGAATGCCGTTTGGACTTAAAAACGCCCCGTCTACCTTTCAAAGAGTAGTTAATGAAGTCCTAAAAGATTTACAAAATAAAATCTGTATGGTCTATATGGATGATATAATCATTTTCAGCTCAAGCCTACAAGAACAGATACAAAATTTAAAATTAGTCTTTATCAAACTACGCGAAACACAATTCAAGATACAATTAGATAAATGCGAATTTCTTAGCAAGAAGTAGAATATTTAGGTCACATTGTTACACCTGAAGGTATAAAACCAAACCCGAATAAAATCAAAGCGATACAAAATTTTTCTATACCTAAAACAACAAAAAATATCAAATCTTTCCTAGGTCTTCTCGGTTATTACTGAAAATTTATAAAAAACTTTGCAAAATTAACAAAGGGTATACTATACAAGGAAATAAAAATGCCAATGCTCATATTGTGCAACAGGTGCGCAAAGCTAAGATTGCAATGAGTAAACTTTACCCACTCATTTGTTTGTACACACAGCAAATTAACAACTCACAACAAAATACTCACTTATACATACATAATTCGACCAATACTCACATACGCAGCCTCCGTTTATTACAACGGCACTAAACACAATTTCAACTCCCTGCAAGTGGTCCAAAACAAGTGTTTTCGGATGGCGATTAAACACAATTGTTACCCCAAATTACCCAGAAACACGTGGCTACATGATAAAGCCGATCTACCAACTATCAAAGACTTTATAAGGAAAATCTCAACTAACTTTTATAATCATTGTCTGCCAAAGGATCTTCGTAAGAATCTCATAGACGCAAATCGCGCAGGAGTCATCCGAGATAGTGGGTGTAGGCTTCTGCATGGGACGCTAATTACATAACTAGGTTGAAAACTCCAAACCCTTATTACTACAAACATGTAAATTAATTCCAAACAAATAAATCAAACAAAATCAACGTCAGCCATGTTGCCTTCTCCAAATCTACAAACCCCATGTCATTTTTGAAACCCTGTTTTTTAGCTACTTTTCAGGGATAGCCTAGGCGAAATATTCTGGGAGTCACAAACTATTCAAGGGACAAAGTTGTTGTAGAAAGCGATAGCTAATGGATTATACTATAGAGTAAGGAGTCATGTTTTCCATCCATGATAAACGCAGCTAAATAAAATTGGCCAGAACATCGGCATTTACGATATGTGATTTTCTTTAACTTGTACAAGGAAACCATATCTTACAAATAAAGACCATTTTAAATAAATAATAATAACACCTGCAAAACTGCAACATAAACACTTTTATATAAGTTATATATACCGTACGTAAATACTTTTAATCACTCTTTGTTACTTTTGATACTCTGTTAGACGCTTTGTACAGTTCGAGATTAAATTTAAAATTGTTTTTGTCTTTTTGAAAAAGATATTTTCGGAAAATAAAATAAAAGTTCCTACTTATAATAAGCAACGATACGGTAGAAATACCTATAATTTCAATTCACTGTGCCGCGAGTGAGTCGTGGTCGATCTATATATCTTGTAGCAAATAAATGTAATGTTCTACCAACAGTTCTGTCACATTTACAATGTTTTTAAAGTAAATTTAGATAATCTTCATTGTTTAGTTCCAAGCGAGCCATTTCTATCACTGTACGATGCTATTGAATTCAAATAATGACAATTAAAACTATTTAATTGTAACAGGTAAATAAACAGCCTGCTAAAATGAAAATAAAAATAACACTGCCCACGCCTACAAAATAAAAGGCTGAAATAATTAATATTTTCAAATACACTTTAATATAATATCTCTAAAACGCTTAAGATTGAGTATAGGGAAGTGAACATAAACTGCCCTAATTTTCGCCCTTGGAATTAAGTGAAAGAATAAAAATATAGTTGTTTCATTTAAAAAAATGAAGATATTTGACATTTTTTAACTTGAAATTTTCATAATTTTTTCAACAGCCCTGTATAAAAAAAAATTTCCGACATGTCAGCAATTACCTTGTTCGTCCTACCAATAAACCCGACAAGAAGTTTTTTATTTGGTATATTGGGGATGTTCACACAGAATTTTCAATAAAGTTCTGCACCTATCAATTTTTGATTAAAAAAATTAATATCTCGATATGTATAAATTTAAGATATAGGGTATTTGACATAAAGTGACAGTAAAAGATAATGTAGAATCCGAGAAGTTAATAATATACAGGGAGTTATATTTAAAATTACAAATTGTAGTTTACTTCCGGTCAAAATATTTTCAATATATATGCCGTATTCTGTTATGCATATATACCAATTTTTATCGAAACCGTTTTAGTAGTTTCTAATATATAGATATTGTAAGCTCGTCGTGAAACAGTCTGTATATTTTATATTTTCCAACTTCAATTATATAACCTCGAAATATAGGTTTTTCTCCAATTTTTATATGCAGTAAAAACACACAATATCACAATATGTTTTATTATCTAGTAATTTTTTATACCTTCTTTAAAGTAAATAGCAGATTGTTTCTAGCTGTTGATAATAACTACAGACACACCTATATCTATCAGAATTTTATTTAAAATCCTTACCAGTTCAATCAGCTGTGACAATCTGAGGCCCAATTTCACCAAAACCGTATCAGTATTATTGCTAACTGGTCTGATCAACCTATTGTAATTACTTAACAGGTCATCGTACAGTCTTTTCGCGTCTGGGCTACAAAAACAATGGTCTAAAACACAAAACAAATATAACACAAAAATCACCCATTCAAATTTCATGATTGTATTGTTATCACAAGAAAAATATCACTAACAAAATCACTGAAATCGCATTTTGGGGGTACAAATACCCCCTTGATATTAAAATTCAATTTAGCCAAAAGGTCATTATTGTGGACGTCCTTGTTATAGGATGCGTCTCTTCATATGACTAGAATCCTTTGACGGAGGCTGTGTTTAGGGAAATCAATAGCACCGCGCAGCACGCCAGGAACGGATCGGGCCAAGTTTACTATGAAAATTAAGAAATTGACGATGGAACCATTTTTTCTACAAAAAAGATTATTATACACCTTTGTGGAATAATCAAAATTGGGAGGCATATAAATATTAGTGAGATTGCAGCAACAAAAAGTTCACAAAAGTAGTGTTACGTGGTATTTCCAAGAATATTAAGGAAGTGTTACATGATATTTCCAAGAATATCAAGGAAGTACACTTAGATTTTTTTCATAAGTCAACGTCAGAAGTGAGCTAGAAAGAAAGATACAGCAAAAACCACTGTCTTCACCTCCGATCTTCATCTTCTCTATACCTCAGACTAACCAATTGCACCCAAAACACTCATTAGTGGTTATAAAGGACAAGAACTTATCACCATCTAAAACATCACCTAAGTCACCCAAGTAACGAGTAGGATGAACCTGGTGTGCTGCTACCAATTTCGTAATCGTCGGCTCTATTTTCGATAGAAGTAATCTTGAATCACCGCGATTGACTATTTGCAAATGTTAATTTATGTTAATAAATGGGTTTCCGCACGGAAGCTACGTTCCACTAAATATGATAAAGGAAATGCAATTAAAAACTTTTGAATTATAATGAATTAATTATTGATAAACCGTAGGGGGATCTCCTTTTGCAGCAAAATTATTGGTAGTCGTTTTTGAATTTAGATTCCAATTAAACATTTTTAGTTACTTCTGTATGTGTGGAGATTCCTCTGTATTTGCACTTGAAAAATGATCCAAAATTCAATCAGAAGTGTTCTTCAAAGTGCTTACAATGAGAAAGTATGTCTTCATCTACTCCAACACCGAGTAAAACAGCTTATAAAACCTATATGAACAGGTTGATAAGAAACGAACTTTTGTATATAGAAGGAGAGTTTTTCCTACCACTGAGATAACTGTGGTATCGCCAAATTTTCTTATAATTGTAATGTTTTTCTCATTTAATTAAACGATTTTATTACGGGTGGGATAAATGTATACACACACACGTTATGTCTACTAACTTAATTTATTTATTCACTACACTATTCACTAATTATATACACAGTATATTCACCTAAACTAGTTTATATAAAAACTTCACTACTTAGACTATTTACTTGTTCGCTGTTCACATCACGAGATCACTTTATCAACTAAATTTCTCTCGCTGGTCGGTCCTTTATATATTAGTGCCTTTTTTACTAAATAATTCTAGATTGCGGCTTACACAAAACAATTGGCTCTCTGGCATTTTCTAGATAAGACTGGTCACAAAAACAATGTCAAGATAAGATAGTCACAGAAAATCGTAAACAGTTCTAAGAAATCCCTGCGCACCAGCCATAATTTTAACTTTCATACATGGGTTAGAGTCGGATTCAGGGACTATACCAGTGTGCTGTTTCGTAACATTACCCCCTCCTTAAATGGCAGTTCCTCCTGGTACTTTTGTGGAGCCGAGACTGGATGTTTGAATCGGCAACTGGCCCCATTTCTACACTTTCTGATCTCATGGAAATAGCAGGGCACCGTCTTCATCGGATACTGATAACGGGGCTGCAACTTAATATCTGGACACCGGTATCTCGAAAGATGATCTCTACCATGTTCCTAATAATTCGCCAATCCAACTGGTTACTCGCTATCTTAGGCATAGCCAGTTTCTTCACGCAGGATTCTAACACATGGTCTCGGAGGTTTACTCCTCTCTCTAGTTCACTCTCTAGTTCATTGTCTCCTTCGAATGGCGCTAGTCGGTTTTGGTGAGCTACTTTTGGTTTTACGTTGGCGATCTTGCTTATGCGATATATAACATCATTGATCCTTTTCGTAATGTGGTATGGACCTTCCCAGGATTTTTGTAATTTTGGAGAAAAGCTTTTTCTCCTAGTCGTGTTGTGTAACCATACTTTGTCCCCTTCTTTGAAACCGCCTATTGTGGCCTGCGTGTCGTACCGACTTTTCATTCTGTCGCTGGCAACTTGAAGATTTGTTCGAACTAGTTCATGAATATCGTCCAGCCTTCTTCTCAATTGAATCACGTAGTCTTCTCCTGCTAGATCTTCTCCAGGTCGACAGCCAAATTACAGGTCACAATGAAGGCTCATTTCACGTCCAAACAGGATTTTCGCAGGTGTTTCACCCGTGTACTCTTTGACGGCAGATCGATAAGCCAATGTGAATAGGGGAAAAGACTGATCCCAATCTCTCTGATGGCTGGAAACCACTTTGGACAGGTATTTTCCAAGAGTTCTGTTCATTCTATCGACAATTCCATTTGCCTGTGGATGTAATGCTGTTGTCCTGGTCTTCGTAAATCCCAGCTTGTCACTAATCTCCAGGAATAGATGGCTTTCGAAATTTCTTCCCTGGTCACTGTGGACTTCCAAGGGCACTTCATATCGGCTGATAAATTATTTCACCAATACATCCGCGACAGTTGTGGCCTCTTGATTTGGGATCGCGTAAATTTCCACCCACTTTGTGAAATAATCCATTACAACCAGGATGTATTTACCACCATTTTCTGTCGTCGGAAATGGTCCAGCGATGTCTAAAGCAACCATTTCGAAAGGGCTTCCAACATTATACTGTTTCATAGATGCCTTTCTCTTGCGATGTGGTCTATTACTCGTAGCACAAGTAGTACATTTCTCACACCAGTTCTTCACATCGTCGGAGCTGTTCATCCAATAAAACCATTCACGGACTCGCTGAAGGGTTTTCTCCACTCCCAGATGACCTCCCGATGGACTGTCTTGTAACTCCTTCAGTGAGTCAGCTACTCTTGTTCTAGGGATATCTAGCTGTCTCATCTCGGAACCATCATCGTTTTCAAGGACTCTTTCCAACAGCCCTTTTTCCAGGACAAGGGAGTCCCACTGAGTCCATTATGCCTTGAGTTTCGGTGAAAATCTTTACATTTCTTGCCAAGTAGGTCGCCGATCTTCTTCCTTCCACTGCCGAATCTTCTTTAGGCAAGGATCATTCTCCTGATCTTCTCTGATCCTGGTGGGTGACCATTCTTCATTGACTACTGTAATTTTTGAAACTTCCCTTAGATTTCGACTTGTTGCATTGTGAATAATCTACAAGGCATGACCACCTAGGCAAAGAGTTGGCTTTTCGGTGATTCACATCAGCTGGATGTTCACCCTGTCTGATTTCCTCTGTGACTGGAGTTCTTGGGTTACAGGAGTCTTGGACCGCTTGGACGGACTGCGTACGTTCTCTAGTTCGCCACACTTCCGTCATTTAATCTTCTTCGGCTTCTTGTGTGCCATACCTTTCAACAAATTGACGATCGGGTCAAGTTTGTTATCCTCATCTTCATCCTGCATGGCACTACCTTTGTTGTACCGCGAGTTCTTCATGGCTGCTTTGCATTTAAGAGCTTTTTGGTTTGCAGCAGTCGTATGACGCTTACACGAACTGCGTGCATGCTCTAGCTCACCACGATTACAGCACCTGATTTTCTTCGGCTTCTCGTCTACCATACCTTCCAACAAATGGACGATCTGATCAAGTCTGTCATCGTCACCTTCTTCCTGTATGGTCCTACCTTTGTTGTATCCGCAAGCAATCGTGGCTGCTTCATATTCAAGAGCAGCCGTCAATGCATCGACCAATGTTTTAGGATGGGCTAATCGAAGCGTCTTCTCCATAACGCCTGGAAGCCTAAACATTCCATCATGTTATCTGGTGCTGATGGATAAGCAAATCGAACTAGTCGGGCAATATCCAGTTCATACTCTTGAAGGGTTTCGTCACGTTTCCACGTTCGGTTCTTCAGCTGGAGTCTGTACAAATGTTCTAAATGTTTTTGTGACTATATCGCATGTCCAACCTCTTCTTCAGCTGCTCGAAGTCATCCGTTTTTTCCAAAGGTATCGTCTAAAGTACATCTAAGGCATCTCCGTGATGCGCGATGGTTAAGTTCACTGCTTTCTCCCTATCAGACCAATTATTCACTCTAGCGGCTGCTTCAAACTGTTTCACATAATTGGTCCACGACATTTTTCCATCGATCGTTGGGGCCTTGACTTGGGTAAAACTACCAATCTCTTCTAACTTAGGGTGTGTTTCTGGCTTGCAAGGTTTTGTTTGCTCGGTCTTCTTTTCTTCCGCTGGCGTGTCTTGAGTTCTTATATCTGTCATCTTTCATTCTAACTCCTTGATTTTATCGTCCATCGTTGTCATCCTATTCTCAATTTACTCGTCCATCGTTGACATCTTATTCTCGATTTCAAATTTTAGAAACGAAATTTAATGTTCAACGTCAGCGGCAATGTCGTTTTTCATTGATAAGATATCGGCAGATATGTCGTTCTTGATAGCAGAAATTTTCTCGTCCATATTAGCAGAAGTGTCGTTCTTCATAGCAGAAATATCATTCTTTATAGCCGAAATATCGCTTTTCACATTCGTAGAAATCTTTCTTCCCATGCCAGAAATATCCTCTTTTATGGCAGAAATCTCCTCGTCCATGTTAGCCGAAATTGACGAGGTTAAGGTGGAAGCCTCGTCATCAGAGAAAACTGTGTCTGGATCAAAGCCGTTATTATGCAGGGCCACTTTAAGTCTTTCCACTAATTTACTTTTCTCACCGGACGTTTCCAACTCACGATCTTCTAATTCTGCTCTTAGTTTCGTCACTTTCAGGTCACATAGTCTCTTGGACATTTTTACGTAGCAATTTATTTATATTACCCCACACCTGACACCAATGTAATGTTTTTCGTACTTAATTTAACGTTCTAATACGGGTGGGGTAAATTTATACACACACGCTATGTCTACTAACTTCATTCATTTATTCACTAATTATATACACATAATATTCACTTAAACTAATTTATATAAACACTTCACTACTTAGACTATTTACTTGTTCGTTGTTTATTTCACGAGATCACTTTATCAACTAAATTTCTATCGTTAGTCGGTCCTTTATATATTATTGCCTTTTTTACTAGATAATTCTATAATGCGGCCTACACAAAAACAATTGGCTCTCTGGCATTTTCTAGATAAGACTGGTCACAAAAACAATGTCAAATAAGACAGTCACACAAAATCGTAAACAGTTCTAAGAAATCCCTGCGAATCCGCCATAATTTTGACTTTCATACATGGCTTAGACAGAGTCGGATTCAGGGTCTACACTAGTGTGCTATTTCGCAACATTATATTATAATTTAGATTGCTGGCTGTCAGTGACCCTGTCGCGGTCCAAATTTGGTGTATTACTTTTTATTCTGATGACGAGATTTATTACTTTCCTTTTCCATACTTATAGCAATTCTTTTTTCCATTTGATATTCTGCATCAATAATTTTTTGTCCAAGATCTGCTAGGAAGTTTCCCAGAATCCAACCCGGCAGTCAGATAACTCGTTGCTGATTATTCAAATTTCAACGTCTAATGTTTCTCAGAATCCGATTCTGGCTACGGATGTTGAAATTGCAACAGGATATTTGAACAGTAACGAAATTGCTCTTTCTCATTCTATTGAAAATTCATTAAGTTTCTTATTTAACCTGCTTAATTGATCTCTTTCAAAAGTTCTATCTAGAAGAAAATATTATAAAGAAAAATGAGGATAATTAAAATTTTCTTTTCCTTTATTACTGTTTCGAATCAAAAATGATTTTGTCACATTAATTGGAGAAGTCCAATTTCATTAAAATTTACAGTGTCTCAAAATCGACTCCCATCTATTCTGAATATGAATCAGGGCACTAAAGCAAATTGAATCGTAATAATAAAATTTTTCCGTTTTGTCCTAGGTTAACAGTTATAGACAACAAATAAATATCTCAAATTCAATTTCCAAGTTTCATTAAAAACGAATAGTTGTTATATTACAAGAAATTAATTTATTAAAGGTATCTATAGGATGTTCTTGTCTATAAATATCACCATAGCATGAATACTAGCTACTACATCCTCCGCTCTCTCATCAGATTAGAAGTAAACCTTTTCTTTGAAGAATCCCTAGAAAGACAGTTGAAAAATTTATATTTGATGATCTAGGAAGCCATAGTATGGGTCCTTCTCATGCAATCCAAGAGTCCCAGCGGAATTATGTTGGAACTAACAACACAATCTAGTTGTTAATGAATCTTGATCGAGGTCGAATCATATTCGGAGAGGACAGGTATCCTTTTTGAGGTACTCTTGATATCCAAGTTCAACTTGTGACTACTATAATTTGAGCGAAAACGTTGTGTCAGAGATTGATAAATACAGGGTGTCCCGGGACTAATGGGAAAAAAGTCAGGAGCGTATAATCTGAGCTAAAATAATGTTAGTACTTCATATAAACGTTTTCTATGCAGGCCCTCGTTTTCTAGTTATATGCCTTCAAAGTTTTAATTTTGAATTTGGTTTTTATTTTTATTTTTTGTACTAGTTATTTGATCTTTATAAAATTTACGGCACAGCTATAGTGTACGTCTATGTTCATTTTGGAAAGGTAAACAGATTTACAGTAGTGCATTGAAGCCAGGGACGGACTACTCGCAATGGTTAGTGATCCAAAAATTTCACAGGGATGGCACACCCTATATGAAATTATCGAAATTGACTTCCCCACATATTAAGCTAAGGAAAAGGTACTCTTGTTAGAATTCGATAAAATGAGCCATTTGGCTAATATTTACAGTTTTATTTATGCACTACGTACCAATTTACCTAACTAACTTATTAATACGATGTCCAAGATTCACCTACAGTACTAAAAAAATAATATGATAATAGCAGATGATAAAAACATTAAGAACTCATTTAATGGGAATTAAATAGGTACGCAAAAAACGTAATTAGTTGCTTTTAATCAAAATTACGAACACAACATTTTTAAACCATTAGGAAAACCTCAAAAAACACAAGTTATAAAACATTAGACTAAAAATAATTCCTGAACAACAACAAAAACTAACATTATTCTAATAAATGTTCAATATGCAAAAACTCCAAATATCTCTGACCGGTCAAAGTACCGTCAATAAAGTATGGCTCTATCAAATGATTGCCAACTATTCCTGTCCAAACATTAACCATGAATCTATGCTGGTTCCAAGTTTGGATAATGCCATGTGGATTCACATCATCTCATAAATGCATATAATGAGAATTAATGACTCCATCTCTGGTGAAACCGGATTCGTCCGTAAAGAGTACGTTACTAATAAATGTATTTATTGTCTGCTTGTTGTTGTCGCTGAAACCACTGGCTATACTCAAGTCGTGCAGGATAATCAGCCACTGTCATACTGTGTACTTTTTTCATGTGAAAAGGATATAACAGCTGTTCTTTTAGGACTCGATCAACAACTAATTTCGAGACGGTATGTTCTCTTGATAATTTTCGTAAGTTCGATGATGGTTCATTATCAACTACATTTAACAAGACCTGTTCAACTGCCACAGTACGTACGCTTCGTACTGAACCTTCTCCACATTTTTTTGGCAGAAAACTTCCTTAAATTTAAAATTTTCTTCAGTATACATGGAAAATTACATTTACTTATTCATACCTGTTTCTCGTAACCTGAGATCAATACGGTCAAACATTCGTCTGTCTGACAATGCTCTGATTGCAAAATGTTCTGCATAAAGCCTTCTGGCCTCTAAACAGTTTTAAGAAGCCAGTCCATACATCGAATGCATATCTGCGTACTCAATAAAAGTGAATTCTGCCATAGTAACTGCTAAATTAAGAACTTATGAATTGACAAGTACTGACTACGAACTATTCTACACAACGTTTGACAACTAATCTTATGGTTACTTGATAAACGGTGAAAACATTTTTTAAACTTTCGAATTAATAAGTCGTCAATGTTTTATTATCTTCTGCTATCGTTAAATTATTTTTATGTAGTACTGTAGGTAAATCTTGGACATCGTATTAATAAGTTAATTTTACCTCGTTGTGTACTTATAAAAATGGTGAATGCGTGAATTGGTACGTAGTGCATTCATAAAACTGTAAATATTAGCCAAACGGCTTATTTAATCGAATTCTAACAAGAGTACCTTTTCGTTAGCTTAATATGTGGGGAAGTCAATTTCAATGATTTCATGTAGGGGGTGCCACCCTGCAAATTTTTTTCATCACTATTTATTGCGAGTAGTCCGTTCCTGGCTTCTAGGCAATACTGTAAAACTGTTTAACTTTCCAAAATAAACATACACGTACATTATAGCTTTGCCGTAAATTTTATATAGAACAAATAACTAGTACAAAAAATAAAAATAGAAACCAAATTCAAAATTAAATCTTTGGAGGCCTATAACTCGAAAACGAGGGCCTGCATAGAGAAAGTTTATATGAAGTGCTAACATTATTTTGGCTCAGATTATACGCTACTGCCTTTTTTCCCATTAGTCCCGGGACACACCCTGTATATTGTATAAGCTTTGAACTGTACGAAATAAATCTCTGTTCTTTGAAGAAAGCCACATGGATTTTGTAGATATCTTCTATAAGTGGAAAGACACCTCTGGTAAGGAATCGGAGGAATATAAATTGCTGGTTCCAGTATGAATCCAAAGTTGCTCTCTTTGGACGGGTTTCCCTATATGATTTTGAGAGTCAAAGCTAATATTTCACGAAGGACCACTCTAGTTACACAGCTAGAGACTGTATACATTTAAAACTTGAAGAACGATCAGAGGTCTGAGAAAAACCATCTGATTAGGAATGAGGAACAGGCAAGAAATTACACGTTTCCGTTTATACATTATATTAATTATATTAACACGTTTTGCGAAGCATAGGAAAAGGTATACAGAACCAGACACGTGATATTGCGTTCATCTGTCCTACTTGGCAGCCACTGATAAATACAAATACTGAACTGGAGACTTCCTCGTTTAGAGGTACAGAAAGAATACATACAAGTAATTTCTGCAATCGAAGCTTGGTAGAGCAATGTAGCAACGCTGCAGGTTGCAGGAGACTAATACGTCAGATAAAGTTTGTAGTAATATGCACAAATGAATGTCATTAAAAAGGTATCCACTTACTACCCTGCACAATACTACCGTCGCGATTAAGCTATAAGTACAAATGAAAATTATAGTAGGTACATATTAATAGTTTAAATTAAATAAGCTGATAGTGCCGGATAGAGAGCATTATGTTTGTTAGTATTGTAGTGTTTTTCTCATTTATTCAAACGTTTTTATTACGGGAGGGATAAATTTATACACACACGTTATGTCTACTAACTTGAATTATTTATTCACTACACTAATCACTAATTTATATTATATACACAGTATATTCACTTACATTAATTTATATAAACACTTATCTACTTCGACTATTTACTTGTTCGCTGTTTATATCACGGGATCACTTTATAAACTAAACTTCTCCCGCTGGTCGGTCATTTATATATAAGTGGCCTTTTTTTCTAAATAATTCTAGTTCGCGGCTTACACAAAACAATCGCCTTTCGCGATATTTTTCCAATGCCAGCTGAATCCTTAAAAGATCTTCGGAAAACATACCTATAAAAAAACGGTCACAAAAAATCCCAACAGACCTTCTCAGAATTCGGCACGTTCGCGATTTTTTTAACACCGTTACATAAGGTTACAGGATCGTACTTAGTATCTACTTCGGTGTGCGAGTTCGTAATATTACCCCCTTCTTAAATGGAAGTTCCTCCTTTCTGCAGCCGAGACTGGATGTTTGAATCGGCAACTGGCCCCATTTCTACACTTTCCGATATAATGGAAATAACAGGGCACCGTCTTCATCGGATACTAATAACGGGGGTTATAGCTTCAAATTAATATCTGGACTCCGGTATCTTGGAATATCATCTCTACCATGTTCCTGATGACTCGCCAATCCAGCTGGTTACATTGGGCATTGCCAGTTTCTTCACGCTGGATTCCAACACATGGTCTCAGAGGTTTAGAAGTGCTTCCCACACATCGCGGTAGGTAGATCGATCTTGAAATTCATTTCTAGTTACAACGTAGAAGACCGCGTACATCGAATTGTGTATCAGTCTCAGTGTCTTGCCCGGGGCTAGAATCTGGTCTTCAATTTTTTCCAATTGCCCGAACTTCTTTCGAAAAACAGTTGCCAGCCCTCGTGCGTTCTTGACACTGGTGGGGATGTTGTATGCCAGTGAATAATCTTCCGGGAGAGTGAACAAATATTGTCCTCGTTATGAAGTGACTCCATATCTAGCTTTCCCGGTACCTTCATAGGCGCCCATAAATTCATCGAAGGTAGGGTCAGACACATCTCGAATATGGTTTACTCCTTTCTCTAGGTGATGGTCTCCTTCGAATGGCGCTAGTCGGTTTTGGTGAACTACTTTTGGTTTTCCGTTGAGGATCTTGCTTATGCGATATCTAACATCATTGATCCTATTCTAGATTAAGTATGGACCTTCCCAAGATGTTAATAATTTTCGAGAAAATCTTTTTCCCCCCGTCGGGTTATGTAACCATACTTTGTCTCCTTCTTTAAAACATCCTACTGTGGCCTGCGTGTCGTACGAGCTTTTCTTTCTGTCGGTGGCAACTTGAAGATTTGTTCAAACTAATTCATGGATATCGTCCAGTCTTCTTCTCAACTGGATCACGTGGTCCTCTCCTGCTAGATCTTCTCCAGGCCGACAGCCGAATAGCAGGTCACAAGAAAGCCCCATTTCACGCCCAAACAGTATTTTCGCAGGTGTTTTATCCGTGGACTCATTGACGGCAGATGGAGAGCCAATGCAAAGGGGGAAAGATATTGGTCCCAATCTCTCTGATGGCTGGAAACTACTTTGGTCGGGTATTTTCCAATAGTCCTGTTCATTCTCTAGACCATTCCGTCTGACTGTGGATGTAATGCTGTTTTCCTGGTCTTCTTCATTCCCAGCTTGTCGCAAATCTCCTGGATTAGATGGCTTCCAAATTTTTTCCCTGATCGCTGTGGACTTCCCGAGTCACTCCATATCGGCTGATAAATTCTTTCACCAATACATCCACAACAGTTGTGGCCTCTTGGTTCGGGATAGCGTAAATTTCCACCCACTTTGTGAAATAATCCATAACAACCAGTATGTATTTGCCACCATTTCCTGTCATCGGAAATCATCATCATCACGTAGCGCTACAACCCTGGGTGGGTCTTGGCTGACTGTACAACTTTTTTCCAATTTGTTCGGTCTTCCATCAACCTAGGGTCAAATGAAATGTTCATTTCCCGGAGATCTGCTTGGATGTTATCTCTCCATCGCGTTCTGGGACGTCCGAGTGGTCTTTTGCCTGTGGTCGGTGCCGGAAATGGTCCAACGATATCTAAAGCAATCCTTTCGAAAGGGCTTCCAACATTGTACTATTTCATGGGTGCCTTTCCCTTGCGATGTGGTCCATTACTCGGAGCACAAATCGTACATATCTCTTTTCAACAGCCCTTCTTCCAGAACAAGGGAGTGCCACAGAGCCCAAAAACGCCTTGAGTGTTGGTGAAAATCTTGACACTTCTTGCCAGATAGGTCACCAATTTTCTTCCTTCCATTGCCGAATCTTCTTTAGGGGAGGATCATTCTCCTGATATTTTCTGATCCTGGTGGTGAACTATTCTTCGTTGACTATAGTAGTTCTTGAAACTGCAGCTTCCCTAGATTCCGCCTTATTGCAGTGGGAGCAGTCTGTTGGACACGGCCGTCTGGACAGGGAGTCGGTATTTCGGTGACTCACACTAGCTCGATGTTCGATGTTGAAATCGTACTCTTGAAGTCGTTCAATTCATCTTGCAATCTGGCCCTCGGGATTTTTGAAATGCATCAACCACTTGAGTGGTGAATGATCAGTTCGGATTAAAAACTTTCTACCATAGAGATACTGGTAGAAGTGTTCCACGGACTTCACTACAGCCAAAAGTTATCTTCTTGTGACGCAGTAGTTTCGATCTGGTTTGGAGAGGGCTCTACTGAAATATCCCAGCACTCTTTCTTGTCTTCCTTGGATTTGTGAGAGCACTCCTCCAATTCTTACGTTGCTTGCGTCAGTGTCAAGAATGAAGTCGCCCTCTGGTAATGGCTATCCTAATATCGGCGCCGTGGTTGAATGCCTCTTCACGGTTTCAAAAGTCGTTTGACAGTCTTCGTCCCATTGGGAAGCTCTTGCTTTTTCTGTAAGTCTAGTTGGAGGCTTGGCAATATCTCCAAACTTCCTGATAAATCTTCTATAATATGTGCTAAGTCCAAGGAAGCTCCTAATTTGATGTTTTTCGATTGGTTGCGGCCATTGCTTAATGGAGGCAATTGTCTCTAGATCCACCGCCACTCCTTCATTGCTCATTGTACGACCTAGATAGTTGACTCGGTTTCGGAAGAACTCACATTTCTTCGGGTTTAGCATAAGCTGGGCAGCTTGGAGTTGTTTGAATACGTCTTCCAAATTCTTCAGGTGTACGTCAAATGTCTTCCCCATTACTACGATGTCGCCCAAATAGACCAGGCATGTCTTCCAAGACAACCCTCTCAAGACATTTCCCATGAGTCTTTCAAATGTCGCAGACGCATTACAGAGCCCGAATGGCATACCGATGAATTGCCTTAATCCAGATCCGGCGGTAAAAGTATCATTCTCGTTGTCTTCTGGGTCCATTTCCACTTGCCAATAACCAGACTTCAGGTCCAAGGTGAAAAATAGTTTTCTGCTGGCCAAAGTTTCTAGCGTATCGTCAATTCGAGGCAGAGAATAGCTGTCTTTTTTCGTCACGTTATGTAGCTGGCGATAATCCACGCAGAATCTCGTAGTTCCATCCTTTTTCTTGACGAGCATTACTGGAGACACCCATGGAATAGTAGATGGTTGTATGACTTTTTCTTCTGCCATCTCTTGAATTATCTTTCAGCTTCTTCTCTCTTCGCTCGTGGAAGTCTTCGAGATGATTGCCTGACTCGCTTAGCGTTACCAGTATCGATTTTGTGTTTGACGGCTGATGTTCTACCAGTCTTTCTTCCTTTTGGTACGAATAGGTCTCGATGCTGCAAGAGACTGGGGTTCTTGGTTTGCAGGAGTCCTGGGGCGCTTACACGAACTACGTACATGCCCTATTTCGCCACAATTCCAGCATCTGATCTTTCTCGGCTTCTTGTCCATCATACTTTCCATTAAACTGACGAACTGGTCAAATTTGTCTTCGCCACCTGCTCCTTGGATGGTTCTAATTTTGTTACATCTCGAAGCCTTCGTTGCTGCTTTATATTCAAGAGCAGCTGTCAATGCGTCGACTTATGTTTTTGGGATGGGCTAAACGAAGTTTCCTCTGCATATCGGGGTCACGTAAGCCATCAATGAAGGCCTGGATGCCCAGACATTCCATCATTTTCTCTCCTTGAATTTCTCGTCTGTCGTTGTTATCTTCTCCTCAATATCCAATTTTAGGGAAGAAATTTTATTTTCGATGTCAGCAGAAATGTCATTTTTCAATGATAAGATATCGGCAGAAATATCATTCTTCATAGCAGAAATCTTTTCGTCAATATTACTAGAAACCTTGTCTATCGCTTTTCATAGCGGCAATCTTCTCGTCCATATCTGCAGAAATATTAGCAGAAATTGATGAGATTAAGGTGGAAGCCTCGCCATTGAATAAAAATGTTTCTGGATCCAAGCCGTCACTCTCCAGAGCCACTTTGAGTCTTTCTATTAACTCACTCTTCTTACCGGACGTTTCCAACTCGCGATCTTCCAATTCTGCCTTCAGTTCATTCATTATCAAGTCACATAGTGTCTTGGTCATTTTTACGTAGATATTTATTTGTATTATCTCACCTCAGACACCATGTAATGTTTTTCTTATATATTTAAACGTTTTTATTACGGGTGGGAAAAATTTATACACACAAGTTATGTCTACTAATTTAATTTATTTATTTACTACACTATTCACTAATTTATATTATATACACAGTATATTCACTTACATTAATCTATATAAACATTTCACGACTTAGACTATTGGTTTGCTGTTTATATCACGAGATCACTTTATAAACTAACTTCTCCCGCTGGTCGGTCCTTTATATATAAGTAACTTTTTTTTCTAGATAATTCTAGTTTGCGGCTTACACAAAACAATCGCCTTTAGGGATATTTTTTGAATGTCGGCTCAATCCTTAAAAGATCTTCGGAGAACATGTCTATAAAAAAACGGTCACAAGAAATCCCAACTAACCTTCAAATAATTCGACGCGCTCGCCATTTTTTAACAGCGTTACATAAGGTTACAGGACCGTACTTAGTATCTACTTCTGTGTGCGAGTTCGTAACAGTATAGTAGCTTTCAAGAACTTCAGTGACTTCAATTGGATATTATTCAAATGTTGAAGAAGCCAGAATTGAATTTGTTGATAGAACATCATTTTTCGGAAAAGTCAATGGTTATACTTCAACAATAGTTTTAAATATATTTTATTTATTTTTATTTCATTTTACTGTTCTAGAAGTTTTTCAACTCAATTACAGAACAGGAATAGAATTACAGAAGTTTATATAAATATAAGCAACTTGAAAAGTTAAGTAGCTGAGGCAAAATATTTTACTTCGGCTTCCTTGCGATTGAAAATATCAAGTTGTCAATATACTTGATCTAACTTAGCACACATATTGTAAAGTGGCGAATACTTTTCAACATTTGTACGAGGGGTAACAAGGTTAAATGTTTTGTCAAATCTAGAAGCAGTTCTGGGTACAATAAAGTATAGTTTACTCAAGAGGCCTGGACTTTGCATTTTACTACGAACTAGCTTAAACACAAAATGTAATCCAGTGACAATCGCGACGCGAACTTAAACTATTAAACCAATGTCTCTGCACCTATACACGTTTACCGTAGTTGTGGGATCGTGTGCTCAATACCGTGCAGCTCTATGTGCAGATTGTAACGGTATTTTTGAAATATCGATACACTCCAAATAACTTACACATCTATTAAAACTTGTGGGGTCATTTGACAACAACTAATGGATCATTTGGTCTGTGTATTAGCGTCCTCTGAATTATTCCATTTTTGGAAAATAGGTAATTCAGGGCCCACAAGTAATGCAACAACTATTTGTGTATGAGCTGTCTCACCCACATATAAGTTGCAAACCGAGTAAAAGTTTGGGAGGCCATTGAACGATAAATATTAGATCATTTGGTTTGCGTATTGATGGTATCCTCTGAATTATTCCATTTTTGAAAAATGGATAATACAGGACCCACAAATAATGCAAGAACTTTTTGTGTATGAGTTGTTTCATAAATATATAAGTATACTAAGATCATATTCCGATTTGGAATTAATTGGAAAGTTCACTAGAAAAATCAAAGGGTAGTGTTTTCAGAAGTAATAGTATTGTTTGATTATTAGAATACTTTTATCACCGCTTCTGGTAACACTGGAAATGTTAAAATTCGGTATAATGTACACCTGTCATGTGGTAGAAACGAGTAACGCAAAATTTTGAAAAAAAAGTTCATAGGAAAGCGACCCTAAAAATGGCCTCTAGTTATAAGCAAATAAAAAATTGATATTATCTTCGAATTTTTCTGCATTATGTGATAGTAAGAATATGTACATTGTCACCTCTGAATATAAGAATTTTAACTATCTCTTGCTTCAAACTGTTTGTCCCATCTCCAATAATGAAGCGGTGAGGGGATACAAGAATTTATCTGTGAAGTAATAATCGTTATTGCGATTTTCCAAAGAAAATGAAATGTAATGGTATATTTATTTTTACACCAGAAAACGGAGCAGTCAAAAATATGCAATATTGTGTTATGATGACTGAATTCTGTAGTTCGAGCTGAGAAATAGCGAACTATGGAAATATAACAACTGAAAAGCATGTATCAAATTTTCCATTATTTTTGTAGCTGATGATATTTATTTTTGTGTTTAAGCTGTAAAGGTAAACTTATCATACAGAATTTGTTTCCTTGTAGATTATTTTAAAATTTAAAATGAACTTAACTATGAAGTAGCATTCGATATGCTGAAAATGTATTATCAATATAGCTAAAATTTAACTTTTGTTGCCAGGGCGTATGGAGATCAGTATCCTAAAAGAGTATTCTAGTGGGGTAAAGGTTTGGTTTATTTATGATATGATGAGAGCGTGAGTATTGTTATTCGTGATGTCAATTGAATAATGAATAATCCAACGATTAGATGTTATTAACCCTTAAGAAATTGGGGAAATTAAGTTTTAAAAGAAAAAATTGATACATTTTACAGTCCTACTAATAGTTTAATTTTCTTGAACTGTGGAATGAAATATTTGCCTACAAGCCTATGGGCAAAATCGTAGGGGGTAGTACATTTGACTGCAAGAGAAAAGTGAATATGTGATGGTAAAATTCAATCCATACGAAATATCGCGGGATTTCTGCTCTTGGTTGGCATACATATTCGATAGGTAGGTTGATGGTTTTTCTCGTGAAGCTGCCAACTATTGGTGCCGTGGAACGGATTTGTAAATTTACGAGTCGTCGGACAATTTCGCCTAGGATCTCGAAAATTTGGGTAAATAGATATTCATTACATTTTAAATACGATGTTTTTCGAGTCAAGTAATCATTTGACATTTTATAATATGTTATAGAGAATAATTAGTTTTATTTCGTTAATAATCATGTCACGTGAGGGTTGTGTAGCTATTTGTGGACTTCAAGGATAAATTACAGAATTTTTTGTAACCTATAAGTTTTTTACTGGTTTTGTTCCACCAGTGACAGTAAAAAAGATAATTTGTTTCGGCTTCCATACCGTCGAAGATTATTAATATTTTTGAGTTTTTACTTCTCCGCTCAACCTATCTAATATGCGAGAAAAGTATTGGTTTACCCAAAAAAAAATTGGAATTTTGAATTTTTTTTGAGTTATTTTTAAGTTTTCCATCAACAACAACACGAAAAAACGGTTTTTAGAAAGAAATCCTGTGTGTAAGTCGTCGTCGTCGTTGTCGTCGGCCACTTTTCGTTACATGTCTTGTTACCACAATACAGCCTCCGGAGTGCAACAAGTCACCAATTTTATAATTGCATATTGTTATGGATATGTTACAGATGAACGCTATCGATTTTCAGCTCACCAGAGCCAGTACAACGGGTTCTATGGTACTTGAAGTACCACTTTTTGGTCATTTTTTGAGAAATTTCAGTTTGTTAACACGATACAGCCTCTGGAGTTCAACAAGTCACCAATTTTATGATTGAATATTATTCAGAACATCGCACAGATGGACCCTATTGATATTGAGCTCACCATAGCTAGTACAATAGGTGCTATAGTACTTTAAGTACGTTATTTTTGTCATTTCTAGGAAATTTTCAGTTTGTTACCACGATACAGCCTCCGGAGTATATACAAGTGACCAATTTTATGATTGGATATTATTCAGAGCGTCTTAAAGATGAGCCCTATTGATATTAAGCTCACTAACGCTAGTACAACGAGTGCTATGGTACTTGAAGTACCAAATTTGTGTCATTTTTGGTAGCACGATACAGCCTACAGAGTGTATAAAAGTGACCAATTTTATGATTGAATATTGTTCAAGGTGTCTCACAGATGTACTGTATTGATTTTCAGCTGACTAGAACTAGTACAGCGGGTTCTATAAATCCAGGTATACTGAGTTTTTGGTTATTTTTAGAGAAATTTCGGTTTGTTAGCACGATACATCCCCCGAAGTGTATACAAGTGACAATTTTATGATAGAATATTGTTCAGGGCCACAGTTGCGGAAAAGTTAGTTTTAATCTTTAAAATTTTTATTTTTCAATACATTTAAATTCATGTAAAGGAAAGTTACAGGTAAACGTTGAAAAGTTGGTTAGAAATAGTAAATCACTAGTTTTATTACATTAATAGTAATATATCTAGTTTCGACGGGATGATCATGAGTATTGACATCGCTCCTCTTATTTTTTGTCTGTTAATTTAGTAAGAAAATCGGCACTTATACTATTAATAGACGAAGATTGTGAAAATCTGCGAGTTTTGGTCAATTATAATTGATTTAATGTAATGAGAAGTTATGGGGAAAGGTTGAAAAAGCTAGCTTACCTCTTATACTGTAAGTTAATTTGTTCTTTTTTCTCATAGGGAGTTTTTATTATTGGTTCGCTGTTAATATTTTTGGTCCTTGAAGCTGCGGATACTTTTTTGAGTGAAGTATTGGGTTTCTCCACCGAACCTGAGCTGGTCTGGATTTTGAGATATCGTGACATCGAGTGAATTCGACTACTATTAACCACTATTTTGCTGCTTCAAACTAAATTCAAATCAATTTATAATTTTTATTAATTGTTGCTGATAAATATATACATAATATACTTATCGAGTGAAATTTGTAACTTCTGCTTTGACATATATTATATTTAGGGTCATGTAGGTACACCAACGGTATAGCGCTTTTTTTATTTGATATAAATTTGCGGTGGAGTCATATAATTTCTTTTTATATACCTTCAACTTATATCATTAAATACAATTGCAAAACATATTGGAACAATTGGACACTATCCATTTGGTCTGATTATTGAGTTGTCTGTCTGAAGTTGCAACTTCGGGCTTAGATCGTTCTAATATTCTTAAATTTTGATTATAAATGTCTGGCCTCCAGCCTCATTTATACTTGATCTATAAACCCACATTTTTTTTCTAAATATTTCTTGTGACTCATTTATTCAGATCGTTCTTTTGTCAATTTTAAAATAAATTTCTGGCCGTCGGCTTCATTCATATCCTGAATCTTTAGCCTTCAGCTGTTTGCTAAACTATAAATTGTTAAATAGTTTTCTGTTGAAAAGAGACTCAAGGTACAATCATCACTAAATTCAACTCTTAACCTTTTTAAGTCTGTAGATAGTGTAGTTAACCCTTTGAGGAGTAGTGAGTTAACTTGAAGAAGTCTTGGGTGCTTGCCAAAACCTCTTTGGCACCCTTTTGTGAACCCTTTATTATTATTCGAAGAATCCACCTCATCTTCGAGTCAAAGCTAGTCGTTGGCGAGCACAGATTGTCGTCTGGGGCAATCTATCTCAACATACACTATAGAGGTTTGTATGCTGGTTGGAGATGTCGCGTTATAAAATTTCCATTCGCATTGGCCATTTTCAGATAAAATATTCTTGTACGGAATTTTCCCAAGTTAATGTATCATATAAACATGATTACCTGAAACCCACCGCCGTACAAAAATAATGTGACCGGATGCAAGAAGAATTTTTAATTTCACGAAAATTTTCCTCAGGTATTATGATGGTTTAACCTCATACGATCTGTGTACAATTCGATTTCCATACTTTCATAGATTCATTATATAACAATGCCTTCAATATATACTGGTGAAGGGGTGAAAGGCGCAACCTTCCACCATAGATCCGTAGGGTACAAGGTCATTTAATTATAATAATAATAATATGTGTACTTATCCCAGGAATTAAAAAATTGGGTGTAAGTAATGATGAAAAATATTTTTGATACTTTAAGAATGTTTCCTATTTGCCATTTTTTTATTTATTTCTCTATTTTACATCGGCCTATTTATGCTAATTACCGATGCCGAGAGTACGCATCTTCAAACCGAAAATTTTACCGAACCGTTGGATGCCTCTACTAGAGACCCAACATCCATAGACTCGGGACCGCCCGTTTATTGTCTTCTCCGAAAGATGCAGTATCTTCAATATATCTTGTGTTCATTGATATTGTGCCTACACTCTGAGATATGCTACTCACCCCAGCCCAGTACTCTAGACTAGAGCGCTGCTGGTTGCGCAGTCATTACAACTGTGTTTCCCAGATGGTCACTCATCCAAGTACTAATCGCGCCCCGAGCTGATTGACTGCAGATATCAATATGCCTATAGCGAACCTGTAACGATACCTGAACGCCCAAACGTTTTTTAACGTGCCAAATAATGCGAATTTATGAAGTAAAAAAGTACTCACTAGATATTGGTAGTTACCTAACACTTGACAAATTACTACAATTTAACCCTTGACTGGTATCGTCACTTTTACATACGTAACTGGTATCGTCGGGTCAATTCTGACCCGATGCTTTTTTTTTAATGATTGTTTTAAATTCAAAAATACCATTGCTAATCCATTACTAGCAATATAAACAATAAGTTTACAGACCCAAAAGTAATTAAAATGAAAACACTTTATTATAGGTAGACAAATACAAATACAGTGTCTGAAAACGAGTGACGCAATACAATTTTGAAAATTTTAACATAAAGATGAAAATACAAGAAAACTAACATAATAGGCACTTATATAACATATTTATCCTCTATATTCTATAAAAAAAACACAAATAATTTATCATACAAAAAAACGTGCAATAACGTTTGCATAGCCTAATATTCACATTTTGCATTTGTCGCATAACAATGTAGCTTTGCTGTGTGCTTTACATACGTGCTTGTTACACTTATTACACGTTGTAGAATTTTTGCTGTCATTGTTTGATGGACACATGTAACATCTACGAATTTTTTCCCCCAAGTATCTGCATCCGGAACTCTGGGTTGAGAAGTTGATGGCTGATTTTGATTCGCTGTAGTATCGTCGCATTTTAGAATTGTTTGCATGACTGAACGAAGTTCCCTAGGAAGTCTTATTTCCAATAAACGTCGTCTCATGCAAGGTTCAATTAGAGTTTGACCTAATTGAATAATAAAATTCCGTCGCTTCATAGAACTCTGAGTACCAGTCTGGAACAATATAAATGAATTTACAGACGCTATATTCATTACAGCACACCAAATAGCACACGGCCACCTTCTGGTTCTACGACCCGTATTGTAATTTGCACACTTCTGATCCAATGCATCAACTCCTGCTTTTGTGGAGTTATAAATCAAAATCATGTCAGGTTTCCTTGATTCTGGATCTACTTTGTTGTCATGGTGCATAGATGATAATAAGAGAACGTATTTATTTTGTTTTGGTACATACGACACTAGAGTTGTATTGCTGGTGAACACGAACCTAGAAGTACCTGGCTCAGTTTTTTTATTTGGAACTACATATTGAGGTATTTCTCTTTTATTTTTACGCACAGTGCCGACATAAGTAAGTTGGTTCTTGCGCAATTCTTCAACCAATTCTATTGACGTGAACCAGTTGTCTGCCGTGATATTCCTGTTAGTATTTTTGACATTGTCAATTAGCGATAAAACTGTTAGGGTTGGCACTGATAATTTTCGTGGATTAGGCTGCAGATTTTGTGATTTGCCTGTATAGACGAAAGCATTGAGCAAGTAGTGAGTTTTTGCATCACAAAGGCATAATATCTTCAATCCGTACTTGTTAGGTTTACTTTTCATGTATACACGAAAAGAACATCGGCCCCTAAACCCTACAAGCATCTCATCTATTGTGAGGGATTCACCAGGACTATAGCAATTCTTACAATTCTGTATGAATGACTCAAAAATTTCACGTATGTGGCAAAATTTATCTGACATTCTCGCGTGTCTGGTGGAAACACTATCAAAACGCAATGCGATTAACAAAAACAGGAACCTCTTTAGGGACATAGTAGCTCTGAAAATGTCTCTGCCTGTGCCATCTGAACTAAATAAACCTTCGACGTCTTCATTGTTAGATTTGAAAAAAGATGTCAAATAGAGTAATCCCAAAAATGCTTTCACCTCAACTAAATCGGTGTAATTCACAAATGTGGCTGTTTCTCCATATCTACTGGACATATCCGTAATTTTCTCATTTGTGCAGTCGACAATTGTGCTAATCATTTCATTAGTTATAAGAAGAGACCAGTAATCAACAGGGTTCTTATCTTGCAAGTTTCTTGCCACTGCTTTTAGTCCGGGTAAATGCATAATAATATTATGGCTTCTGGTCCGACCGGGTGTAGGAGCTTGTTTGGACCATTTGTATCTGTTTTTTCCATAAACATAACCTGTAGATGGTGAAGGCAAAACCGAAGAGTTATCTAAATCCGCACTGCTTGTGGCACTGGCACCAAGAGCGAACTCACTTACAGGAACTGGTTCAGCTTCATCAGCCACATCGTCGTCTATAGCATATTCTTCATCTGAATCGTGATCACTATTTATAGTAACCGCGTCACTAATATCGCCATCTTCTTCGTCGTTCAAAAACACCTCACGTACTTCTTGTGCGGTATATCGCTTGCCGTCAATAACTATATAATCCATTATGCACTAAACTCAAAACACACACGTAACTGGTATCGTCGGGTCAAATCTGACCCGAATGCATATATAACGACACTTGCAAAGCTTGAATTGAACTGTCGCTTGAGGCGTTTAATTGTATGCCTATTTTATGAGAAGTCACGGAACCCCCACTCCGTAACTGCAATAGCGCCCAATCTGCGAAAAATTTAAAATGCGCCGGGTCAATTTTGACCCGACGATACCAGTTAAGGGTTAATACCAAAATAAGTAGCGACATCATAATAATATAAGTATTAAGATTTACTTACACATAACCTGACAAAATAATAGAAATATTTAGATTTACTTACACACAAACTGAGAAAACTTACAATTCAATGAAATATGTATATTTTTCGTAGAGGGCGCCACACTCTAGAATATATAGTGTTCCCACTAGAATGGCGAAGTAAGAGAGAAATCATACACCTGATACTTTTCCAAGTTGTGGGGACAGTAACTTTTTGATAAAACTAATTGACACAGATTAATAAAAAGTAGTTGGTAGACCAAACATTTTTTCGGAAACATTTCTATACAACATTCGTACTTAAATGCCGAATATAAACGAAGATAATGGTAAAAAAATTGTGGGGGCGCGTGTATCTTCCCACAACTCTAAATGTCCCCATAGTCCTGGTTTTAATCAGGCGTGTATTTCACAACTGTGGAATAACATACACAATAATTTAGTAATAGATACACCAATAGGAGGATAGAGATTGACTGCTCGGATGAAAATAAGTTTTGAAAATCGTGTTTGTAGGTACTGATTCCAGTTTATCTTCATGAATATGATAGAAAGGACACCAAATAGAGGATGGATACTCCTGTTTGGGCTTAATATAAGCATAATAAAGGATTTTTAATGGATAGTCCTGAACAAAATCTTTCGAAACTCTTACTAAAAATCCGTACATTTTATTAGCTGAAGAATGTAGTCTCAACATGAGAGTTTTGGATCAAATGTCACCCCTAAGTCTACGATAACTGAAGAGCGGTCAAGAACATCATCGTAGTCATAACTTGTAACGAGTTATATTGTTTTTGAAGCATTTTGATTGATTTCATCCGATGGTATTTTAATTTTAATAACTGGATATAACTCGTTACTCACTTTCCAACTTTGATTTCTGGTACCGTTTCAGTCCCGTGATATTAATTTAAGTCTACGATAACTGTAGAGCGGTCAAGAACATTATCGTTTACGAAGTAGTCATAACTTGTAACGAGTTATTTTGTTTTTGAAGCATTTTGATTGATTTTATCCGATGGTATTTTAATTTTAATAACTGGATATAACTCGTTACTCACTTTCCAACTTTGATTTCTGGTACCGTTTCAGTCCCGTGATATGAATTTAAGTATTTATTACATTAGTAATTCAAAAGCCATGATTTACCCTTTACAGAAATATGTAAAATTTATTAAATTCCGCTTTTCAAAATTTAAATTATCGAGGACGCCCGGTATAAAAACTATTTTAATTAAGACCGAAGCCGTCGAGTATAGCAGAAACATTTCTTGTTGTAATTAAATTGATTCAAGTTAATTCCTTCACCACCGTTATCGCCAAAAATTTTAGGTAGGAATTAAATTATAATTTCGAAAACCGAGCGTTTTGAAAGGGTTAGAGTTAGTAGAATAGAGAGATAATTTGGCAGTTAGCAGATATAAAATTGATAGTTGAGAAGTGTCCAGCCGTCCAGTATTTTCTGAGTAAGTGGCAATTTATTTTGAAAACCGAATAAAATATTTCACCGGGGTTTTGAAGTTTTATATTCAATTTCCATAGACGAGTTAGTAGTTCGGCTATTTAAGAATATAATTCCGTATTTTGATAGAGCCGGTAAGCCGGTATTTTTTTTTGAAAAGATAAAAAGAAAATTAATTACAGTTTTTATCACCGTGTTCTGTATCTCAAGACGGAATGTGAAACGGATCAGAGGCTGTTGTCATCGGCCGTTTCCCTTTTGGAACGGGCATAATTTTCACTAGATTACTTAGATTTATTTTAGTTTAGAATTATACATATAGTTTTAGCTGACCGGAAATTTGACAAACTAAAGACCGACTGTGAAACGGATCAGAGGCTGTTGCCACCAGCCGTTTCCCCTTCGGAACGCGCATAAGTTTCTCTAAATTACTTAGATTTATTTTAGTTCCAAATTATATATGGTTCTAACTGACCGGAAGTTTGAAAAATTGAAAACCGACTTTGAAACGGATCAGAGGCTGTTACCACCAGCCGTTTCCCTTTCGGAACGCGCATAATTTTCTCTAGATTACTTAGATTTATTTTAGTTCAGAACTCTATATATAGTTTTGATAGACCAAGAGTTTGAGAAATTGGAAACCGACTGTGAAACGAATCAGAGGCTGTTGCACCAGCCGTTTCCCTTTAGGAACGCGCATAATTTTCTCTAGATAACTTAGATTTATTTAAGTTCAGAACTCTATATACAGTTTTAACTGACCGGAATTTTGAAAAACTAAAAACCGACTGTGAAACGGATCAGAGGCTGTTGCCACCAGCCGTTTCCCTTTCGGAACGCGCATGATATTCTCGAAATTACTTAGATTTATTTTAGTTCCAAATTATATATAGTTTTAACTGGCCGCAAGTTTGAAAAATTGAAAACTGACTGTGAAACGGATCAGAGACTGTTGCCACCAGCCGTTACCGTTTCGGAACGCGCATAATTTTCTCTAGATTACTTATATTTATTTTAGTTCAGAACTCTATATATAGTTTTAACTGACCGAAATTTTGAAAAACTAAAAACCGACTGTGAAACGGACCAGAGGCTGTTGCCACCAGCCGTTTTCCTTTCGGAACGCGAATAATTTTCTCTAAATCACTTAAATTTATTTTAGTTCTTGATTATATATAGTTTTAACTGACCGGAAGTTTGAAAAATTGAAAACCGACTGTGAAACGGTTCAAAGGCTGTTACCAACAGCCGTTTCCCTTTCGGAACGCGCATAATTTTCTCTAGATTACTTAGATTCATTTTAGTTTAGAATTATATATATAGTTTTAATTGACCGGAAGTTTGAAAAATTTAAAACCGACTGTGAAACGGATCAGAGGCTGTTGCCACCAGCCGTTTCCCTTTAGGAACGCGCATAATTTTTTCTAGAGAACTTAGATTTATTTTAGTTCAGAACTCTATATATAGTTTCAACTGACCGGAATTTTGAAAACCTAAAAACCGACTGTGAAACGGATCAGGGGCTGTATCCACCAGCCGTTTCCCATTCGGAACGCGCTTAATTTTCTCTGAATTACTTAGCCTCATTTTAGTTTCAATTTATATATAGTTTTAACTGACCGGAAGTTTGAAAAATTGACAACCGACTGTGAAACGAATCAGAGGCTGTAGCCACCAGCCGTTTCCCTTTGGGAACGCGCATAATTTTCTCTGAATTACTTAGACTCATGTTAGTTTCAAATTATATATAGTTGCAACTGACCGAAAGTTTGAAAAATTGAAAACCGACTGTGAAACGGATCAAAGGCTGTAGCCACCAGCCGTTTCCCTTTGGGAACTCGCATAATTTTCTCTAAATTACTTAGATTTATTTAAGTTCCAAGTTATATATAGTTTCAACTGACCGGAAGTTCGAAAAATTGAAAACCGACTGTGAAACGGATCAGAGGCTGTTGCCACCAGCCCTTTCCCATTCGGAACGCGCATAATTTTCTCTAGATTACTTAGATTCATTTTAATTAAGAACTCTATGTAGAGTTTTAACTGACCAGAATTTTGGAAATCTAAAAACCGACTGGGAAACGGATCAGAGGCTGTAGCCACCAGCCGTTTCCCTTTCGGAACGCACTTAATTTTCTCTGAATTACTTAGACTCATTTTAGTTTCAAATTATATATAGTTTCAACTGACCGGTAGTTTGAAAAATTGAAAACCGACTGTGAAACGAATCAGAGGCTGTTGCCTCCAGCCGTTTCCTTCTCGGAACGCGCATAATTTTCTCTTGATTACTCAGATTTATTTTAGTTCAGAACTCTATATATAGTTTTAACTGACCGGAATTTTGAAAAACTAAAAACCGACTGGGAAACGGATCAGATTCTGTTGCCACCAGCCGTTTCCCGTTCGAAACGCGCATAATTTTCTCTAGGTTACTTAGATTCATTTCAGTTTCAAATTATATATAGTTTTAACTGACCGGATGTTTGAAAAATTGAAAACCGATTGTGAAACGGATCAGAGGCTGTTGCCACCAACCGTTTTCCTTTCGAAACGCGCATGATTTTCTCTAAATTACTCAGACTTATTTTAGTTCCTAATTATATATAGTTTTAACTGACCGGAAGTTTGAAAAATTGAAAACCGACAATGAAACGGATCAGAGGCTGTTTCCACCAGCCGTTTCCCTTTCGGAACGATCATTATTTTCTCTAGATTACCTTGATTTATTTTAGTTCTAAATTGTAGATAGTTTTGTCTAACCGGCAATTAGGAAAAGTTAAAACTGAGTGTGGGGCGGATCAGAGGCTGTTGCCACCAACTGTTCCCCTCTCAGCCGGTAATAATTTCGTTTCATATTTATCTATTCTAAGACACAGCTTTATTTTGCCTGTATTTGGGTAACCGGTGTCCTATCCTCTGACCAATTTTTTGGAATAACTTCAACCGATAATTTGAAAATTTGAAGTGTAAATTCTCCTATAATAATAAGATTATCAACCAAGTACCACTGTTGCCACTGATTGATTGATAATCTAGTTTAAATTCTTCATTTTTGTTGTTATAAACTGGTCTGGTCACATTTTCTCACCAATCTCGATTGACCATCCCTATCGCGAAAATAGTGTTATCCCGTTGACTACCGTGATAGGTAATTATTGTTTTACTGCTGCTTACCCCATAATTACGAAACTGCTTATACCGCTTCCGCTGTTATTAATAATTGCATTTGCTTGCTTACACCTGGTTTATTGTGTTATTGCTCACATTCCTTGATACCGGCAAATTTCGCATGGTGCATAATAACATAAGGCTTGAACACATTTGCTTACTGTACATATTTAACTGATTCGGTACCGCTTGAAAATAATCAGAAATTGTTGAATGTTATTTTGTATGTATATATTTTGAATAAGAGTTGTAATATACAAATAAATACGATCAGTGTTTTCTTCATATCGCGTAGCATCACCGTCTGAGATTTATAGGTTTTGTAGATGTGTTAAATTCAGCGAGATCCCTGGAATTTTCCGTAACCTCCGTCTGAGGCTACCTGGAACTCTTGACGCGAAGGGTCAAGGAGCCGAGGAGTGAACCACGTAAAATAATCTGGTGTCCGAGCATTTGTTTCAAAACTTTGCATCGAGGGTGTTCAAAGTGACGCGTCAGTTGCTAAGATCCTGCGAGAGTAAAAGGAGTACTAAGCGGCAGGAGAGCGTGTCACAATTTACAATAATCAATCTTTAGAATGAATGTCATTACATTTCCATTTAGAATCAGTTAATTTTCCAAGCACCAGTTTTATTAGACGATTGAGGTTAAGAGAAAGTTTTTGACATTCCTCAATTTCATTAATTTAGTTTAGGTTAGATTTACATCAATAATCTCAATAACGACGTTGATAAAAATATTGAACAGAAGGGGTCCCAAATTACTCCCCTGAGGAACACCCGATGTCGATGTGTACACTACCGACTTGAAACCATTTACCATACTGACGAAGAGGAGATAAGTATGATTAAAATAGTTTTCAAAGAGATTCTGGAATACCTATGAAAGAGAGATTTTTCAACAATACGCCATGGTAAATGGAATAGAACGATTTGGAGAAATCGGTATATACAGTAACAATCTGAGCAATTCCATCAGCGCCCTCTGCAAAATATTGCGGAAATTCAACCAACTTGTAACAGTAGAACGACCTTTGAAGAGCACATGTTGCTGATATGTAATGACAGGTGCTATCTGCGTATATAGTCTGTTACGAGAAGTAAAATTTCAAATTTTTTGCCAAAGTTACATACTATTGTTATGGGCCTGAAATTACGAACTTAGTTTTCATCACCTTTCTTGTAACTAGGCGCACTTTAGATAGTTTCCAGCGGACTGGTATTGAATATAACACATATTCATCTTAGACTTGACATGTTTAAATGCTGCTACGACTTCAGTTTCCTCAAAAGCTGTAACTGTTCTAGTGTTAACTTTATCCACGCAGTCCACCTGGAATGTGCCATTGGTATAGGAGCTTGCAAATAAATCCACAAAATCGTTGACAAATTCCCTAGGACCATCCAAAAGTTGCGTCTTTTATCTGCTTGGGTTATCCTCAATCTTCGTTCCAACTAACTCACTGAAATATCTATGAGCCTTCCGAGTATCACGCTTGATTTTCACCCTGTGGTGTCAAAATTCATCATAAGCTTCCAAGTCATTCTCATTTTTAGATTTATCAAAACATGTTGATGTTATGTCATAATTGTGACCATGGAGGATATCTACGTTTTTTGGTTGGAGAATATTTCGGACCACAGAGATTAAAAAAGGTTATAGAATTTTTCATAAATGCATTATTAGCTCTATCAAATGCATGAATATACTCTGCAGAATCCACCTTATCAGGTATATTAAAGACAAATTCGAGAAAAACTCGAAGTATTGTTAGAAAATCTTAGGCATTATATCCAATATTTTTCCAGTATCTATAATTGTACTTGAGAAAATTGCGAATACTCGTGACGATTGATGCTTGTTAACAGGGCTCTATTGTACTGCAATGTCAAGGTCGATTGCGCTCCTCCCCCCATAAGAGATGTGCTCACTACTACCTAAAGCTCGCTTTCCAATTCCAGAGTTCGAATCTGGAATGACTTCAAGGATAATACATACTCATTTCTACAAGTTTGGGCTTGGCAATGGCGAGGTATTATAGAGCTAGGCGATTTGGAGCTTCTTCCTCCTCCCCTCAGAATCTGCACTCGTCAGTTTCTGCCAGAACTATTATCATTAAGAGCTTGCTGCGGCGGCAGTGCCCTGTAAGGAAGTCCTTGAGGAGATGTAGCTTGTTTTGCTGAGATTCTAATACTCTTTGGATCTATCGGTGTCAAAGTTCTGAAGGAACTTTTTGGAGTAAGACAGCCCGGAAAATAACCGCCAGAGTGCTTATCTTTCGGTTTTCCCCTCCAACCGAAACTCTTTCTTATATGAATATTTTCCTACATCACAGAAAGGCCAGGAACCCAGATTAAGAAGACCCTGTTATTCTTGCCTATTTCATCAAGTTTTCTTCGGCACTCCCATATCAACTTCGAATCATTGACACGGGATCTCAGTAATTTGCTTGAATTGAATGATCATCAGAATATTTCAATTTATTTGGACCTGTTTAGTTGTTTTGAACAAGTTTTATAGCGGTCCAATTTTTTGTTTTGGTAGAATTCTTCTCAACAATTGAGGAACATGTGGATCACAGGGATATTGTGTACAATAAAAACCAATATGAGTTTTTAACATTTTTATTCACATATAATTTTCATCAACGTGCTCTTGTGGATTTTTGTAGTTATTGATGGGTTCAACACAAAATATATTAACAACTATTTAACATTCATCAAAATTACTAATACTGTTCTAAGGGATCAGAAATACAGCAACAGAATGTGAGTGAGTGAGAATTAAAAACAATAAACAAGATTTCTTCTGTTTTAATTGCTGTTTTGTTCGAAGTTATGTATATGAACATCAATAAAGGAGAATGGTTTAAATCAAAATTACTACGGAAAAATAATCGATCTAAAACAAAGTTCTACTCTAGTAAAATTTAGATATTTCGAGTTAATATAATAACTTATACATTCCTTTTCAATATAGATACAATTTAAATAAGACTAGTTTCCACTAAATGTATTAAAAGTTCAGATTAGTACCAGATTATGATCATTGAACTCTTTGAATTTGGACGAGTGACAAACAAAATTGAATATCACTTCTGGAAACTATCAAAAAAAGTATTGAAAATTTAAAAAAACTCAAAGTACAATGATAACTGCCAGTTATGAGTAAAATCAGTTCTGTTTCAGGGTTATTTGTAACATAATTATCCCCTAAATCAGGTACAAAAACTATCTCACGAAGACCTTTCCTACAGAAATATGTCACAGGGCATACATACTAAATAACTTGGGCAAATGTTAGAAATGTAAGCATTACCAAGTGCCTTAGGAGGTTTTAGCCCTTTGCCCACAGCGGAGGGGAAAATTATTACTTCGTGTATTTGTTGTTTTTGCGACACCCCCAACATGACAAAGTTATTACCTCATTGCTAATTTTAGGAGAATCACTTATTTTAAGCATGTTGATCCAAGGGGTAACCTTGCTTGACTAAATTTTGGGGTCACTTTGGCAGTCCGATGTCACAAAGTGGGTATGATGGAGCTCTTCAGACAGTGTAAATCACCCCACAGGACGTTTACTACTTTATTAAATATGTTAAAAATAAGGTATTCTGAAAGAATTAGGATGAGTGGTAATAATTTTTTTTATGGCACAACGGAGCCATTCGGGATGTCGGACGGGCCCCAATATATTTATCGGACAACATTTATTTCGTTTTTTATATAAAAAACTTCTATTTAAAATTAAAAATCGAGGCAACAAATTATTAACTTTTGGGAGTGCCAAAAAATGCCCCGCTACCCAGCTCTGAACAAGTCTGATTCGAAAAAAGCATATCCACTAGATCCCATAACAATTATCCGTAGTTATTAATGTTGCCTCTATTTGGATTGTAGGATTATAAGAAACCATGCTAAGCATTTTAGCTCTATCCCGATATTAACACCTCTTGATTGCGATGCTTCTCATAAAACAATTCTTGATACTATTCTGGTATAGTAATATAGTGTGATTAATTTAATAAAGTGTGAGAATGAGCATTCTTTCGAGGGAATTACTACATCACAACTAAGCTCCTAAGCAAATGTTAACAATGAATAAACGAAACCTAAACGTAACAGGAAACTTCTTCATGGAATAATATCTACTTGCGACACTTCGTAGTGACATCATCGGCTGGTTAATGGTGTGAAAGGAATCTGCTCAGCTTTTCATGGAGATAGATCTAATTATTGAGGCATCTTAAAGAATTGGTAATTACAGATAGAGTAGGGGATTATGATGTATTTGCTATTATCGTAATAATGTTCAAAAAAAATTTACCATTGGTAGTTTTTTATATACGAAGCTAATAAAAACAAAGTATTAAACTTTTTCGTTTGTTTTATCACTATTGATAATAAATTACGTGTTTATTATTTCCAATTCTCGTGACTAAAACTGACTATTCACTAAATTCCAAATCTAGACTCACAGGTTTCTACAAAATTTGAGTTTCGACGAAATATTGGTCATGTTTTTATTAATTATTGAAATTGCATTGTAATAAGTTGTGTTTCGTTAACTTGTTTCTAATTTTTATTAACATAATTATTGGAATTAGGATGTATTTTACTAAATAATTTTATTTAAAATGGACGACTAAGACTCCACAAGAATAATATATCATACCAGATATTTATTTCGAGTTACATGCCTCCAGAATTGGAACTTCAATATCGGTTTTTGTTCTCAAAGTCGGATATAATGTGTACGATGCTCGAATAATTGAGCTGCGATACAAGCGTCGCTATTGGTTGTGTTCACCTGTGCTAACGTGTTTTTTTATACTTTTTTGGAAAATTCTTTATTGAAGATATGGCATGTTATGCAATGCCACGAAAGCACAAGAAATATTAATATTCATACCATCAACCGAACTCGGAACGTTTAAATAAATTTAGTATTGTAGCAATCTGCATTTGAATAATTAGTACAGTAAATGGGGAGAAAAATAAGGTATAACCTCCGAATTCTTTACACCCGCTCCGATTTTGATGTGCTTTTGAGGTGCGCTTTTTATTATTAGGAGGTGAAAACCACCGCTTATGCTAAAAAAATATAAAAACCATAAAAACATATATTACATCGATCTAAATCAATTTAAATACGTATAATAAATATATTTGTATGTTGTGAGTTGAAATTAAACAATAGTATCACTATTTCAGCCCTTAAAAACCACCCTTATTGTTGAAAAAAAAAATGGTTTTTTCAGCTTAAAATTTTTGAATGTCGCATAAATTTTAAATAAAAATGTTTTTCATTATAATAAATATTTAATTACAATCACTCAACCCTTAAAAACTACCCCTAATAACCACCCCTAATTAAATGTGTAGAAAAAAATAGTTTTTGAGAAATTGAAATAATTTTATACACATAACATACACATAACCTACACATAAAAAAATTTAAATATTTTTTAACTGGTAGTGGTGGAGAAAATTTCTACTAGCCATAACTCTGTCAATTTTTATCGTACAGAAATGAAAAAAAAAATCCAAAATATTCTGTAAAAAATAAGCTACATTTTCCTGTTTCGAATATTTTTCGTATCTTCAATATTTTGTAAGTTATTTTCAAAAATATCAAATTTTCCTTAAAATGTGAATTTTTTTTTCATTTTAACATTTCTATTTTCGAAAACATGTACTCTAAATTACTTGAACTTGCAGAACTCATAGTTAATACATGAATAAAGTAAATTGCAGAAGGATTTTCTATTTATTTTATTTTTATCAAAAAATTCAGAAGCTTAAGTGCTGACTTTTGTTCAGAAAAAGTGAAAATTCGATTTTATTTTCATCAGAACTTCGTTAATTTTTATGCTAATGACTTCAAACTGGATTCATTTTAAAGATTTTTTGAAGTACTTTGAAAAATAAACGGTATACTTCCTTTTAAAGCTTCAACTTTTTTATTTATTTTACGTTAACTGCATGTAATTTTGGGGCTAGAGAATTTTTTTTTCTAGCCGCCTTATCTCGGTAATAATTGCACCTATGTCATTGATAAACCTCTCAGTCTTTTCCTTTTTTTGTAAGCTTTATTTTAGTTTTGACATGTTTTTTCGTAGCATGTCAAATTGTTGACTTATACAAGGAAAACTGTTCAAAAACGTGATTTTTTTCATAAAAAACGAGCATTTTCAACCAAGAATAACCCCTCTATCGATGTCCGAAGTTATTTCCAACATTTCATTTTCCACCCCCTGGGCAAAAGCGCACTACGGCACTATATCAACTTTGCTTTTTATGGTATTTAGTGTACTAAATTCAACAATACTGAAAATTTACAATGAATGATTGTCGCAGATCTTACCTTCGACCAGCGAGAATGGGATGAAAACAAACATGCTTTTTGCCTTTAACAGGGCTTATTGTCGCATTGCTCTTGCTATGGTATGCTATGCGGTGCTCTATTGAAAGGTATGTGTAATCATCGCTCTTCTCTTTGCTTTTATTGTCGCTTGTATGATTGTTTTACTTTGCGAGTAGCCTTACAAAAAACCAAGGAAATAATACTCTATGATTATCGTAACATAAAATACTCAAGTTAAGAAATTCTGTTCAGAAATCCATAGAATTTCTGAGGGATATCAATTCAAAGTACTATGAGTATTTTATTCCATTCAAAAGCCAAGCGTTTCAATAGCAACTTCCAGAAAAGAGTTTTGGATGAATTTATTGACGTAGCTGCAACTAGTTATCTCTCGATCAGTTGTGACGTGTATGTGGGTGACTCATCCCTGGTTTGTATATTATATATTATAATAAGTTAGAATTAAGGACCAACACTCGCTCACCTTTGAAATCAGCAGAGGCAGTCGTTGAGGATGCACCCTCTCTCCAGACCTCTTCAACATCTATGGAGAATAAATACATAATGATATATGTATTGGACGAGTGGAATTGAGGAATTTCAGTTGTGGGCAAAAATATTACAAACCTGATATATGCAGACGATACAATGTTGATAGTAGCTTCGAAAGAGAAAATGATGGCTCTTCTAAATCAAGCAATGAATGCGGCCTTAATTTGAATGCAGAAAAGAACAAAATTATGATTGTCAATTTACAACTGACAAAAATCCTACAAAGATTTCAAATCGTTAACTATATTATGTACCTAGGTTCACATATAAGTAACATCTGAATGAGAATAGGACTGGCTAGAAGTGCAATGAGTAGACTACCTAAGATCTGGAAAATACCGCTCTGTTAGGAAAAATATTGGAATGATGTTAGTTCAATTACCGATTTTCTTTATCATCCGATATGGAGCTGAAACGTGGACAATTCAAGTAGTGGACATTGATATACAGAAGAAACGCTGAGTCTTTTCGATCACGTGACTGATGCGACATCAACCATATGCATCTTAATCAAAACAATACGACAAACGCTTGTATTGAGTTTCTCTCTTTTTCTGTTATTAGAAGAAGACGGTACCAACATAGTATGTGTTGAATAATATCGTCAACTAAGTCACGTGATGGAGAAGCTTCACCGTTTCTACTGTAATTGTAGCGATCGAAATGTGGTGTTGGAGTTGCACGCTCTGAATTCCATGGACAGCGCATAGGTCGAACGAATCAATTCTTAGAGAACTGAACATCTACAATAGCCTACGTGCCTTGTGTGCCAATTCATATTTTTTTGAAACAATGAAGGAAGATTATAACAATCTGGAGAGGTTAATAGTTCCGAAACTTATAGAGGGATGAAGGTCTAGAGGGCGCTCACCAACCTTATCGGCTGATCAGAGTCAAAAGGCCACCAGCATCTCTTTCTACGTTTCTGGGAACGAAGCTCTAAATCCAAATCAATGGTGAGTTATATCGGCACATGTTATCATTGATAACGCTTTTAAGTAATGAGAGACGACCAGAGAGAAAGAGATATTTATTATCGACAGTACTCTTGTATCAATTATACTCAAGTCCAAAGTGTGAGACTGTTAAGCTGCAATCTCAACATAGAGAACAGCCTGGAATCGCTTCGTGTGATTTTCTAGAAATAATTATTAACGAGAGAGAGAGAGAGAGAGAGAGAGAGAGAGGGAGAGACAGCTAGAGAGAGTGAGACAGAGATAGAGAGAGAGGGAAGAGAGAGAGTCAATGACTTATGCCTCGGTTAGAAGATACAACAAACAATAATTTTATATGAGTAACATTTTTTTATTTTATTGAGGTTTTGCGATATTCACTTGCTTGTGGATAGGGTGTCCCGGGACTAATGGGAAAAAATTCGGGAGCGTATAGTATGAGCCAAAGTAATGTTAGTACTACATATAAACTTTTTCAATACAGGCCCTTGCTTTCGTGTTATAGGCCACCAAAATTTTAATTTTAAATTCGTTTTTTATTTTCAATTCTCGTACTGCTCATTCGATCTTTATAACAATTTCAGCATATTTATAATGATATGTATGTTTATTTTGGTGCGGTAAGCAGATTCACAGTAGTGCATTGAAGCCAGGAACGGACTTCTCGTAATGGTTAGTTATCCACAAATTTGGTAGAGATGATACACTCTGTATGGAAATATCGAAAATAAGTTACCCACACTTCGAGCTAACGAAAATGTAGCCTTATTGGAATTTGATAAAATAACCTGTTTGGCTGGTATTTACAATTTTATTAACTCGGCTCTTGTGTGGTGGGGTGAAAATTACTCGAATAACCTTTTAAACGTGGTTTACTCGGTGATGTCTGTACCTAAGTTACCCTACTTTTGAGTAGCTGGAGATGCTAGCGTCTAGACTGCGAACTACGACAACAATTGCTGTTTCGCTGTAAAAGAGTGTGTAACTTTGTTACGTGCAATAAAAGAGCCGCGTTGGTGATAATAACCCCACCACACATTTTGTGTTATTATTTTAGACTTACATGGGTCATTGTCACCCTCACAATCTATATAATTTAGTTTTTGTCAAGGTGAGTTATTGGTTTTTTACTATTATTTTTCCATTATTTTTATTTCCCAATGGATTTTATATTTTTATTATTGTTTAGATAAAAATGTCCAGCTACGAAAAGTAGAGTAGAGTTGGACAGTGACGAGGAACCTGTTGACACCAGTGATTCTGAAGACTTTGTACACCATAGTTCACATGAATTTGAGTCTGAGCAAGAAGATGGAGTAGAAGCAATCACAGAGGCAGTAATGGAAACATCACCTTTTGGAGAAGATGAAGTTACGGTTGAATAACGTGATCTATCAACTAGGTAGAAAATGAATATGTAACACCTATATATTTAATTTTTTCTATTATAGACAATATTCAGTCCAAACAATCGGGCTGTGACATTAGAGGTGACGAAACACGACAATATTATTGAGACAGAGATAAAAACTAAATGGAAGAAATGTTGGTCTACTCTTTTTGTATGAACAAGAGCTGAAAATATAATTAGAACGCATCTACCTGGTGTTAAAGCCGCTGCGAGTAACTCAAAAACTCCCGAAGAATGCTTTAATTTATTTATAGACGGAGAAATTATATAAAGTATTGTTACCTACATCAATCAGAGGCTTGAGTTGAAATATGCCGCTTTTGATGATAAACATAAATATATAGCAAAGCACACTGAATCAGTCAAAATACGAACATTAGCTTTACTATTAGTATTTTAAATGAAACTCAATGTTTCTAGCTAATCCCACAATATAATGAAAAATGTTGAAAATTCTAAAAAATTGAGAATTGTTTCGATAACTGAATATCACGATGATATTGGCGACGATGCCTCTCCCTTACGACATTATTTGATGAAACCGTATAATAATTACCTAAGACCGTTTAGTATACCCTTGAAAGCGTTCAATTATCGTGGAAAATAACTTTGGGCTTTTGGTGAGCAGATTCCGAATTTTCGATGAAAAAATTACCTGCAAATTAGAAACCGTTAATACAATTGTACTCGCTACATGCGCTCTAGCAACTTTCTACGAAACACCTCACCTGCTACATATTTACCTCGTGGCTCTGTAGATGAACAAGATATCATCAACGGCTCTATAAACCCTGGCCAATGAAGAGCTGAAATTACAGAGTTAAGTAGGATGGAAAGATATCATGAGAGACGAGCAAAAAACTTTGCAAATAAAATTCGAGAAAATTTAAAAAATTATTTCACTATACTCGATAGTCGAAATTGTGTAAAGTGAGTCAGAGCTATCTAATCAACACTTTGGTTAAAGCGCAGTTGCCATATGTATTCTAGAGAGAAATGCTGTATTTTATAAATACACTTCAAATCCATTGTGTCAATATTTCAGGTACAAAAGATGCAATGTAATTAAGTCAATACCAATTTAATATATCTATTTCAAATTTCAAGCAGACTAATAATTAGTTTACTTGAAATGTGAAATATAGTGTTTATGTATATTTCTTGAACGCAAAGTTTGTTGTGAAAAACTCGCCGATTTGACAATGTTGGAGAGTCGCTTCAATGTTCCGGCTTTGAGAACGAGATAGATAGATCGAGCTACGCGAATGAGACAGTGATAGTAAACAGTTATGTGAGGTGTTTATTCTCTTCATGAGCGTAACATCAGTATTTGTGTTGTGGTTTTGTGTGATAAATCGGTTATTATTGGTATTTATTGTAATATTTATATCGGTATATTTAGTGACAATAATGGCGGAGTGTAGCGGTGTTGGCGATAAAAAACGGCGTCGTAACAATTTAATTCGGGAAGAAAAAGTCCTCATATTAAATGTGTACGAAGGACTGCGTGCCATGGACAAACAGTTGGGTGTTAGTGACGCTGTGATTAAGTGCAGTTATTTAACTAAAGTTTCTGAGAGTACTATATACAATATTCTAAAGAAATCGCGGGACGGATCTTTGACAAGAGAACGAGGTGAAAACTGTGAACCGGAAAGTAGGGGAAGAAAGAAAATTGTTTTGGACGACCAAACACGGAATGCTATACGTAGGGAAATACATTCTTTTTATTTTAGGAATCAAATCCCCTCGGTAGCTAAATTGAGCAAGGTAATAGAAGCTGATGATACTTTATTAAACATCAGTGATAAAGTTTTGAGACGAACTTTAAAATTAATAAATTTTCGTTAACAAACAAGAAGTAGAAACAGTGCCTTAATTGAACGAAATGACATTGTGGAATGGAGGAGAAATTATTTAAAACACATACGACAGTTTCGTAACGAAGGACGGCACATATATTATCTTGACGAAACATGGTTAAATGAAGGCCACACTGTGTCAAAAGTATGGCAAGACATGAATATACGAAGCAATCGATAAGTCTTTATGGAGGGTTCCTCTTCCGGTTTAAAAGCTCCCTCTGGGAAAGGACGTCGACTGATTATCACTCACATTGGCAGCGAGGAAGGATTTGTAGAAGGTGAATTACTGAGTTTTCAGTCCAAAAAAACTGTCGATTACCATGAAGAGATGGATGGTAACCGGTTTGAAACATGGTTTAGATCAATTTTAACAAAGGTAACTCCTGGTTCAGTGATAGTTATGGATAATGCTTCATACCACTCTCGTCGACTGGAGCAAATACCTACTTCAGCTAGCCGCAAGAGGATTATAATTGATTGGTTAGAGAGTAAAAGCATTCCGCACAACGAGGCAATGCTAAAAGTTGAATTATTATCTCTCGTACGGAAACATAAAAGCAGTTATATTAAGTACGTTGTCGATGAAATGGCGAAAGATTTCAACGTCTCAGTTGTTAGACTTCCTCCCTACCACTGTGAGTTAAACCCCATCGAGCTGGTTTGGGCCCAAGTGAAAAATTATGTTGCGAGAAAAAACAGTACATTCAAAATGGCTAACGTTGAGAAACTGTTTGACGAGGCGCTGCAAACCGTTACTGCTGAGAGTTGGCGTAAATGTATTCAACACGTATTAAAAGAAGAAATAAAGTTTTGGGATTTAGACATACGTGTAGAAGTAATGACGGAACCACTCATTATCGATATAGGAGGAGAAAGCGATGATTCTGAGGAGTCGTCAGGGAGTGATACCGCTTCCAGTTAGTCAGACATTTTACAAGTGACCTCGCAACATTCCTATACTTATTGGTAATTTATTTTGGTCTTGACAAACAATTTTTTTTAGTTTTAGTAGTAGTAAGTTGGAATTGACTTTTAAACATTTTTTTATTTTGTTTTAACTTACTTATGAACAACTTGTGATAAGTTATTATTTCAAATGTTAAAAATTGAAATTCCAGATATTTCAGTATTCGCACCCTTAAACTATGATACGCTCATGGAGTTCACTTTGAATCGGTAGATAACCGATGACGTCACTTTACAGAATTTCGACTATCGACTTTTTTATATACATCTTATTATAGCTCATCCTTAAAAATGTGTATTATTCTTGGTAACACCCTGTATATACATAATGATACCTACCATAATAATTTCGTATTTCTGTTCTCTCAAATTTAAACGCCAGAGCGTACAAGAACATTTTCTATTTATTTTTTATTTAGGACTATTAAGAACCCTTCAAAAATGATGCGCTCATGAAGTTCGCTTCTGCAACTGATTTTATGGACAGTAAGAGCGATGAGTCACTTTACAGAATTTCGACTATCGAGTATAACGCAGGTGCTGTTTCCTGGCAGTATAAGAATGTGCACTAAGTGAAGTATGATATTTTACAATTCGAAATATAATATGAGATTTGTTATTACCATATATTACAGTCATCAACATTGTAGCCCACACCACATACATTTTTTATAAACAAATGAAAATGTTTACTTACTTGACTTTCTGTACTGCCTATGTTGTCCTGTGCATTACTAGAGCCTTTTACATTTGTCATGAAAGAATTCATTAAAGCAAACCATTTAATATTCGGAACATATACATCATTTATACCGGCACCTGACTTTTTTGATTTATTTATCTTCCCAACTTCTTGATTATAAGTATATCTCAGATTTTTGATTTTTTCTTTTTTTTTGGCAATAACAAAATTTTCCTTTGCCAAATATATTAGAATTTCTTCGAAGGCTTATTGCCTTATTTCTATAATTGAGACTGCTGATATTCCATATACATTCGTACTCCGTGTACACTGCCACTAATTTCATAATTTCATTTACCGTTCATTTGATTTTCGTTTACAAGAGTTAGCAAAATTTTAGATTAGACTTTCAACTAAAATGGCCGAAGCACACAAGCAGCTAGAAAGTCACACTATCGTCTGATAAAACCAAACTTGTGTTTGTTTACAATGGTATAGTCGACAAACAATCCAGTAGAGTAGAGTAAGATTGTAGATGGGGGGAGTATAGTCGAGTGTACCATTTTACACGTGCTATCCACTTTATTTTCGCCTGGACTATCTGTAGTACTCTACTGTTAGTATCACAATCTGTTTACGTTATTCTAGTAGGGGAACAATAAGCACTCTCCCACCGAACTCTACTATTCAATATACAGACTTTAGAGATGGATTGGTCGGGAGGTCTTTTTCAGTGGTCACCGCGATCGGGAGACGTCAATCATATGGGCTAATTTTCCTGGGTTCATCTCAAAAATAGAGTGTACGCAACACCTGTACATACAAGGCTTGATTCAGTAGACAGAATTGTCATACACAACAATTGTATAACACATAACATGGGATTGCTCTTTCAAGTACAAATACTTAGTGGGCTTAGATAGTGCGTGGAAGTGGGAGGAGCTCATATTGACCATTTATCAGATTACCGTTAGTATTTTTGTTGGTTAGGGATTAATGTTTTATAACATGCAGTGCATTTATAACTTTGTGTTTGTAATTTTGATTCAAAGTAACTAATTTCGTTCTTCGCATACTTATTTAATTTCATTGGAATTAGTGGTCAATATTTTTATTATCGACTATTACTAAGTTATGAATTTCTACTACGGTAGGTGAATCTTGGACATGGTATCAAAAAATTACTTTTAACTCGTTACGTACCACTAACCATTGTGAGTAGGCCGTCCTGGCTTCAAGACACTACTGTAAATATGTATGTTTACCTACGACCACCCCTGTAAGTAGTCAAAAACACACAGTCGGCAATCAATGTAAGGCGTCTATTATGCACGGTAAAACAAAACGCACGGCTGTAAAGTAAATCGCACCGCTGTATATATAAATGGTAGATAACATTTATTAGATATGAAATATTGCATTTAATACTAAGAGTAATTTGGAATTATATGATAATTGGTTCCGTTTCATTCAATCCGCATCTTTTAGCTGTTTGAATGTATCTCATATTAGTGAACAATAGTATATTATACACCAAGCGACTAAAAGGGCCCATTTAATCCCGCGGATGGTGTTTGATTCCTGGGGGAAGTAATTCACCTAAGGGATTAATGTCACTTTAGTCGAGAGGTCTATACGCTATTTTATGCAATTCAGGTAATTCTACATACATTTATAATAAAAATAAATACTACTTAGAACGGACTTTTACGAAACTTTGCTGGGCATCGAGGGTGAACTTCTAAGATGCTTGGCTGGGCATCGAGGAGCGACTTTTATAAAACTTAGCTGGGCATCGAGGATGTACGTTTTTACTTGTACTTTAAATACCTAAATAAGATTATAAACACAGGTACAAGTGGGTCGTAGGTAAAGTATAGTACTTAACTCGTGTTGTAACACATTTAACGCACTCACGGAATTACGCACTCGCCGCTGCGCGGCTTCGTGCGTAACTTTTCCGTTCGTGCGTAAAATGCTTCTTACAACACACGTTACGTACCTTACCAACATAGAGATACACTATGTTGTAAATATGCTGAAAATTTTATAAAAATCAAATGAACAGTACGAGAATTGAAAATAAAAAGATCAATTCCAAATTCAAACTTTGGACGCTATACGCTCCCGACTTTTTTCCCATTAGTCCCGGAACACCCTGTATTAAGCGTACATAATTTTTATTCTCTTAGTTAATAAGCTAGGATACCTCGCTCTTTTTGGAATAGTCCGCTGACAGGCGATTTATTTTTCAGTCACACATGCAACTGTTATTTATTCATCAATAATTTTGACAATTTAATATGATATGGAATTATGAATAATTTAATAAATATGTTAAAATTCTGCCTCTGGAGACGAGTACTTTAAGTGGAGTGCTGTAATATGTGAGCATACTTTTTACTTGTCTAAAGCTATGCATTTTATTTTACTCAACACAAATTTGTGCTTTTATTCTAGTAGTGATTAGAGTAATTTTAGCCATCTCTATTATAATTAGAATGTGTTCCAGTTTCGGTCTAGTTGAAATAATTTCAAACTAATTCTTAATACATATTTCTATTTGTTAGTATTTCACACAATGCAATTTCAAACCAGTCTTTTGGATTTGATGATTTGTTTTAGTACAGTGTGATAATTTTACTCTAGTCTTATATTATTTATATTTAAAAAAATATTTCAAGTACGTCTGTATTAGTATAATCAACATACTATTTTATGTCAAAACTACTTTCTCAAAAGTCATATTTTTTATAGAACGCTATTTTCTCTTTTCTCAGTAAATATGGGAATTATACGTCCAATAATAGGTTCTCTCGGATTTTTGAAAGATGGTTAACGTGAATATCAAGTATTTTGCTACACTTTCTGTTTTCGAATATCTCAATGATATTGATACTTGAGGAAGCATTATTAATTGTTAATTATCCTAGTAAACTAAAATAGTGTTATTTTTATTATCCAAAAATTTGGGCGAATAGGAGTAACTATACCCCAATACATAGTACATAAATGTTGATTATTATTAAGTATTTAGTATGCCCATCAAACAATTTTGGATGACGAGAAAGTTTAGGGTTTCGATCACGCGAAATGGTAGTACTGAATAAGGGAAAAAAGACCTAATACTCTCAAATTGGAAATAATTTATATGGGGATGAAAGAGGTGAATATCGCGGTTTCGATGTTCTATGGCGAATTACGTCTCGAGAAATATGGCGTATAAAAGTTGTAGACCATTGAAAATCTACAATTTACATCAGTTGCTTTTTTACCCAACCTCAAAATTTCAGTGAAAATGTGAAAATTCGCTTTTTCGGGTTTTTAACTTTTTTCTCGCACCAAAATTTATTGAATTTTCTCAAAATTGGTGTATAGGTAGATCTTTTTATCCTGAATAGAATCCTATTTTCTATTTAGAAAAATAGCGGTTGGTTTTAGAAATATTGCAATATTTCGACAGAGGTGTGTGATTTAAACCTCAGCTAGGGACCATTATTTTGGTTTTACATCTAATTTCAAGTATTGAAAAAAATATGCATACTTATCAGTGGTGTAGGGTAAAATTCGGGAGCCCCCCGCAGGATTTTAGTCGGGGCCACCTCCATAGATGAATATTATTTATAACTTTTTCTTGAAGCTTTTCAAAGACGGATAATAAAAAAAAATTGAAGAAAATAATATATATTCAAAAAAAAGAATAAATATTATAAAGATTCTCATATAAAAAATAAATGTTCTGAATAAACATAGAAATTTATCTGTGAAATAAATATGAATATTCAACTTAAAAATATATTCAACAAAATTGATTAGCCTTCTTCAATTTATGTGTGCAAACATATCTATCAGCTTGTAGAAATTTCTAGCCACTTCTTGTTCAATCCTGAGGCTCATGACTGATAGACATGTGTGCGACATTGAATTCCTTAGATAATTCTTGATTATCTTAAGCTTAAGCGTATTAGTGCTATAACCACTTCTGGTACCTACACAACTTAATAATGATTAATGTTCAGAAATTAATAGTTGTGTTTGATCTCTTATAAAGGTCATTACACTCAAGTCATCCCTGATAACGCTTCTTACGGTAATCAGTTGTTTGGCAAAGTCAGTCGATAGATCTGCAGTATAAATTGATGATAAATCGTCGGCTATCTCTATCCAATCATTATCACTCAAATGTAGGAGCTAAGACAAGAAAAACGTTCTAATATAGTTTTCCTTCTCAGAAATCTATCGTTCAGTTGCCAAATTAGAACATCCAGATTAGAACTGATAACATTAATTTGAAAAATTTCTCTGGGGAGCTATGCATTTAATCAAAACTCATTTCTCCCAAAAAATTTTTCACGCTTCTTCCTTTGTTTCTGAATGAGAGTTAGATTTGCCATTAACTCGCTGAAACTACAGCTTAATTTTTTATAATTTGAAAACACTTTCTTATTTCTTAAATCGTAAGTTTAAAAATAAATCAAAAACACTATTCATTATATTTTTCTCCCTAGAAAAAGCTGGAATTGTTTATTTTTTCAAATTTTCATTATTAAGAATAGATTTTTGAACTTCCAAGAAAAATGTCGAGAACAAAATGCGAATTTTCCCGGGTTCTCTTCTCTATAAGAAGGCATATTTGTTTCTAGACTTGAAAATGTACGTAAAAACAAAAGAAATGAACACAATCATTGCACCTTTTATGTGCCATATATTTCTATTAAAATTCTCATTTAGCCGTAATTCGCCCTTAGATCTACTTTTTCCTTATTTAATACTAACATTTCCCGTAATCAAGACGCTGTTAAACTTTTTCGCAAAATCTACTTCTTTTCGCCTGACGGGAAAACTGATTACAAAAATATAAGTACTACCAAAATAATATGCGACTAGATAATAAAACCAATCACTATAGAATAACAAATTCGATTCATAAAATTATCATTAGTACAACGCAACATACAGATTTTTTTAAATTTCCTTTAAAAAATCTCTCACATATATAACAATATCAGTTTTAATAATGTATAAAAAAATCAAATAAAATATGGTTTACATTTTTAATAGTGCATAAATTTAAATGCATTTATTTGTATTTTTATTTTGTCCAGATAATATGATTGATCAACAGTAGTTGTTCTTATATCTAACAATTATTTACTTGTTGAATCAAATAATGAATAATACACAATGGATAACTGAATTTTCAAAACATGAAAATTGTTAACATTTATCTATCATAACGGAATAAATCGAGAGTTAATAAGAAAGTGTCATCCAAACTATAGATCAATATCCAATGAAAGACTCTATTCACACCTTTCAATACAAAATTAACATTCACAATATTACATACATTGTGCCAGCACTAGAAAATTAATCAGATACTGCTTAGGCAATTCTTTAGCTGCATTATAGGCTCAACAAAATGTTGGTGGAACTCTGCATGAACCATAATAAAAATCTTTACAGTTTGTGCAATTTGTCGGACACGCCAATGTGTTCAAATTAACTATGTATTCATTTGACATATAAGTGCATTTACAAATTTGAATGGAAGTATTAGTATTGGATACATATAAAAAACTATTTTCACCGATCGAGTACACAAATAATATGTTTTTTATGAAATAAATTTTGTTAACAAAAGTGTCGGTCATAATTATTTTTTCCATATCATCACTCATAGACGATCTTAAAAAAATTGCTTACCTTTTTCTGTTCATGGGCTTTCGGTTGCCAGCTTTAAACAGAAAAATGGTATCTTCGCCGATCGAGTATACGAATGAACTATACAGTGCTATTCAAAAGTCCCCTCCTCCCTCGAATCTTTTCAACGGCTACACTTACATTAATAAAATTTGGAGGGTGAAAATAGAGTGTTGTAAACTCCTCTACGAATGGTAACAGGTGACGTAATAGTCATAGATGACGTCACAGTGCCACTCTGGCCAATAATATCAAATAGGACCTTATGGCTAGTGATATCTCGTTTGAAAAGCATTGACATTGGCTACATAGCCATATTGATTTTGTTTGAGTCCAAATTAGTTTTGACGGATAAATTAAATAAATACCCTCAAAATTTTATCAATGTAAGTGTAGCCGTTCAAAAGATACGAGGGAGGGAGGGGACTTTTGGATAGCACTGTATATCAAGATGAATATAATTTGATTGTAAAACAGTTAGAAGAAAGTAGTTGTGAAAACCCGTTCACGAGTCAAGGCTGTAAGACATTTAAATTTGAAAATTGAAGCGTATGAAGGTGTGACAGGAAGTATATATATCCATTATATCCAGTGCAATAGAGAAGGATGCAGCATGACAGCTGGTCGCGCCACGTTCTCCGTTTGAAATTGTTCAAAAGCGAAGTAGATAGTTGATGGCAAGCGTTGTTTTGAAGCAACTTCATGCTATTCTTATTTGAGTAATAATGAAAAAACAAAACATATTATAAATGTATGATTCCGAAAACGCCGGCAGCGACAGGCGACCGCGACAGACAATAGCGACACCTATCGCGTCTCTGGTGCGACTTTACCCATCTTTAAAATTATCAAATAAAGTAACGTCCGAGTACGGCGACAGCTGTTTATCACCATCTAAGCGACTGACGACAATACATGTACTTGTCCAGTAGTGTTGACTGAAAAAAAATATTATTTTCAAAATTAAATCCATTAAGATCGAAGAGCTACCATTATCAGTTAGATTAACAAAATGTGTTTGGGTGACGTCAACAACTACTTCTACACTGCCGCTAATAATGCCGTCGTCCTCGACAATGACATGTCGTTTACCCAAAGCGATAGTGTCGCTGATCGCTATCGTCTGTCGTAGTCACATGTCACTGTCGCGTCTTCGGAATCCTAAACAAGAATTTCCTTCAGCTATTATGGAATTAAAACTGCATCAGTATAAATGAAGCAAGTTATAGACCTCTTTTAAAATGAAGGCGCCAAAAAAAGAAAACGAACATTCCAATAAACTTCGACTCTAATTCCATTCCACCATTTCTTTTCCGTGCGCCAAATAAAAAATACAATTGAAATTAATTATAAGAAAAACCATTATTTACTTATAATACTTTTCTGAAAACAACAACTATATAATTAGTATATTTAGAAATCGTCGGTATTAATAATAAAATTTGTATTAGTGCAGTTTAGTCGTTTCGGTATTTCATTATCAAATCATTCATTTCTAAAAACCTACAAACATAACCTCAAAATGAGGTTATGTATTGTAAAAATATTGCGACTGTTGTGTTAGTGGTCTGAAGTGCCGTGATGAGCAATTTTGAGAATTTACTTGCTTTCAAGAGGTAAACTTTGTTGTAAAATAGTCCAAGAAGCTGAAGAGGAATGCAAGAAGGATAAAAATAGCGGAGAAGTTGAAACTTAGACAAAAAAAAACAAGTTTATTCATGCGAAAAGCGAGCTACACAGGAATTATTAGAAAAGAAACAATATAATAAAGGTTTGGTTCGTTTGAAATTAACTATTTGCATTTATTTGTCTATATAATTAGATGGTATAAATTAGCTTATTGACTTGCCTTTTTTAGTGTCCGCTGAAAATGCAATGTTAAGGGAATAGTCACAAACAGATCCAGAACCCTCCACTTCCTATCGTAGAAAAACAACGCAATTGTCAGCTATAGTTGTATAATTCTACTAAAATAACAATTATTAATAGAATGTTATTTTTCATATCCATTTAGTGACGATCCAACATACACTAGAGACTCGTCTCCTTCCACATCAGGCAGTGATGCTGAAAATACTAATAGTGAGAAAAAGTTCACCCGGTGGAAAGAAAGCAATCCCGATACTTGGAAATACAATATTGCCAAGAAAAGAAGTGGCCTCCGTAGTCTAGTGGAATGGTGCTCTGTCTGCTAACCGAGAGGCCCCGCGACCAAACCCGGGGCAATACTGTCGGAAGGCAATAGCAAACAACCGACAGAATTTAGCCCTAGTACAAGCCTCTCAACATTGACGTTCGGATTTGTCGTTAACCTGTACGTCCCTTCTGTCTGTGGTAACTGGAGAGCACAACACAGGTAGAGAAGTGAGAGATCGCCAACATCCGATCACGGATATGGCATTGTAAGAAGAAAAAGAAAAGAAAAAGTCAGGATATACATTTCTAAATTAAAAAGAAGAAACGAACAGCAAAAGCATCAACACCTGTCAGTTGCCACAAACGTCGTTTTAAATTCCAACAACATTTTTCGAGAAGAGAGAAAAATATTTTGTTAAGAATACTACAGAATGATATTATTTTCTAAAAAGAACAAAACCATTTGCAGGATTTGCAGTCGTTCTTATTAAAAACCCTTGACATAGGCAACTATGTTATTCTGAATTCGTCTAAACATAGAGGTCCTTCGGGCAATTTTGTTGGCGAGGACAAAAGAGAAAAATCATCGCCCGCCAATAAAACTTAGCTTGACGTCACCCAAGATATAAAGCGACGTAGGAATCGCATTATTCAAGACGTGAAATTAAAAGGCAATATTTGGACAGCAATATGACATGTACGTACAACAATGTGAAAAGGAAGGGGAATCCCTCAACCAGGGGCCTCCTCTTGTGAATGAAGGGACATTTTGGCCTGACATATGTGGACAAAAGAAGAACCAGCATGTAGCAGCTCTATTAATGTACACTGTTCAAAATACTCATATTGAAGTAATTGAACATACATTCTTGGAAAGCGGATACAGTTACATCGAAAGTCATACTCTCTACAATAGCTCTATTTCATTCTGAAATAAGCCTAAAAATATCATCCTGTCAATATTTTGAAAACATTGAAAATTCACATTATATGACAAGAAAAACCAATAAACGGCATTTTTTATTATTTCTTTTAATAATAAACCTGTTTGAAGACAAAGAGTTTCTTTTATTTAATCATTAATCGCTTACTCCCACCTCTCTAAATTAGAATCGTATATTAAATTATAATTTCGTAAGTCAAATGATTTTTAGCAAATGAATGGAACTTTAAATGCGATTTTCTCAAAACTTAATTCGTGGACTTAGTGGGTTTCCCAGTATGCCCACGATATTTTGGTGCATATTTTCCATTGCTCCAAAATACTTCTTAACACCAACCATATATTTGTTTTGTAATAAAATTATTTTCATTCTGATATATACTTTATTCTGATTTACATGTTTGATGCTGGCAACCGAAAGCCTATGAATAAGAAAAGTGAGCAACTGTATGTTGTCATATTCTTTAGGCATTATACTTTCGACAAGTTTAAACGTTTTTAAGATACTTTATGGGTGAAGGTATGCAAAAAAAACTCTTGAATTTTTAATTAAACATAACCTTGAACACATTTTTTAAGCAACCTATCAACGGTACTTTTGTTAACATATTTTATTTTATATGAAATAAATTTCATTCGATTCCTGAATCGTCTACTATGTCTCTAAAGGCGCGTTTAGACTGCAGAAAATTGTTTCGCACAACATGTTAGGCGATGATATTTCGTAATGAGCCACTCGTCAGTCGGTTTTAAGACGAGCAACAAAGAGCCTCACGTTTACATTCAAGTGTTTTGGTAAATTAGCGACTCACCTTCTTCTCGCTATTCCTTCCATGTAAACAGTGGAGACAAAAACAGCGACTAGTGAAACAATTTCGTGCAGGCTACTCGCCTTTAGACTATACGTGAAAATGAAATGTTTAAGAGCGTGTTCACACAACCCACTAATTAGCGTTACTATATGATGAACATGATATTTTGCAGAATAATAGGAACAATAGACGTGGAAGGTGATTTATTGTTGACTATTTTAACCAATAAACACTTTCACAAGTCATTGTGACGTTGCTATAGATTATATTAGCTGTGAATGTGATCTTCCAATTATCAATATTTCTTGGTAATCGTGACGATGCAAAGTGGCTCTGTGTGAGCTCGATCTAAGAGCGCGAATCTGAGTTTAACTTAACAATTTCACTATGCCTCAATCAACTAGTAGCTTTTCACAGACACAAAAAAAGTAAATTTATGTGTATCTTTAGTTTGTAAAAAAATTTCTAGAATATTGATTGGAGTATTTGATGAACTATGTAAATGATACTTATCAAATAATACTGTGAGTGAACTGTTCTTCAATATATCAATATTCTATGAGTCTTTGAAATTCTATACACAATAATAAGATATTGATATACGGAACCGTGTAAATTTGTAATACAACAATAAATGCAAATGAAATATGAAATGCATTATAAGTCTCAAATTGAGTTTACAATCACAATACTTTCCACTGATAAACTTTGAAGAAGACAACATTAATAGAGAACAATTTTAAATATGATAATAGTCTATTGATTTATTTATACAACATAATATTATACAACAAAGTCTGTCTGTCTGCTCGCGATAAACACAAAAACTACTAAACGGAACTTCATGAGGTTTTCACTAATAGATAGAGTGATTCATGAGGAATGTTTAAGTTTATCATTTGTCCAGGTTTTCTATGAATTGGTTGAAATATAACGATAATAGTTGGAAGCGTCGGAAAAAATCAAGCCACCTAGGAGCTTTCATAGAAAATACTGCCTAATACCTTTGAGAATAGTTTTTAATTATTATGAAATTTTGTTAATAACAATTGTCGCTCTTTTCAAAATTAAAGGTAGTTTTAATCTTGAGTAAAATTCATATTTTTTAATAAACCTCGTATACAGCTTGAAAAAATGATAACTGATGGTAGAATGTTTACACCATATAATCTGAATGAATATCTTAAGAGTTATGGCACCGCTGTCGCCCACTTTCATTTAATGAGATAGTACCTACCTATAGTAAGAGTTGTAGGTATTGAGTTGGCTCATTTATTAATTTGTCTTGTAGCGGTCGAGCCGTCCCTGTAGATTCTCCAGTCTGCTACCTTCGACAGCAGTGATGGTCTCCAAGAAATATGGTGATCTTCGAGTTTGCGTAGACTACCGTAGACTAAATGCGATCACCGAACCAGACCAATATACGCTCCCACGGATTGATGATCTCCTTCATGCCGCTAAAGGTCTACCTTATATGTCTAGCTTAGATTTGCAGTCTGGATACTGGCAGATACCGGTCCGAGATAGCGACAGAGACAAGACTGGTTTCATCACTCCCTTTGGAGCATACCGTTTTAAAAGACTGGCCTTCGGTCTCAGAGGAGCACCATCAACCTTTCAACGTCTAATGGACCGATTCAAAGTCCTTAGCAGCGTGGCTCTACTTGTTTGCTTAGACGACTTAATAATCCGATCCTCTACGTTCGAGCAACATCTAAAAGATTTAGAAACCGTCGTAATCCAACTTAGAAACTACAATCTAAAAATAAATAGGAAGAAGTGTCGTTTTAGTTGCTCACGGATTAACTACTTGGGACACCAGATAACAACGACAGGCATAGTTATGGAATCGACAAAGGTATCTGCAATAACGATCCTGCCACCACCCAGCAACGTCAATCAGCTGCTATCCTTCGTTCAAACCTGTTCTTGATATCGAAGGTTCATACCAAATTGTGCCACGTTAGCACGTGTTTCAACCAACCTCACCAAGAAAAAGGCTATCTGGAAGTGGGAACAAAACGCATTCGAACAATTAAAACACCTTCTCACCACTGGTCCTGTGTTGAAACAAGCTGACGACATCCAACCTTATACTATTAAAACGAACTCCAGTGCATACGCACTAGGTGGGGCGTTGGTCCAGGGGGAGGGAGACCAGGAACACCCTATCGAATACGCGAGTAGACTACTAACTGTTAGCGAAAGAAATAACAGTACCACGGAACGTGAAGCTCTTGCTATTGTTTGGGCTGTTTCGAAATTCCGAGGATATATAGAGGGATTCAAAGTTATTGTAATAACTGATCACCAGCCCCTAACATGGTTGCTCACCGTTAAAACGCCAACAGGAAAACTGGCACGATGGGCATTACAACTCCAATCATACAATCTGCATGTGCGTTATGCTCCCGGGCGAACGAACACAGTCCCCTATTTTCTGTCAAGGCCACAATGCAAAGAGCATACAGAGGACTGCACAATTTGCAACATCCACGTGGACTTGTCCAAAACATTCCAAAAAATTCAGATACGTCGCTATCATTTGAATTTTGTTGTTGTTTTTTATAGTTCATTAATTACTATAAAAGTAAGTAATTTTATATTATTATATTCAATTCTATCAATTTTTCGGGAGATACGAGTTTTTCTGGGATTAAAGCTAAATAAATATAGAAGATACGGGGTTTTATTTTTCAAGCTAGTTCAGCGTTTAAGTTTAAAAAATTGAAAACTTGACTTATTTATTTTATTTTATAAAAAAATACAAAATTAAAAAGTTATTACAAAAAATTGAACGCATTTTTTATAAATTTACAAAAAAATTACTGTGAAATTACTCGTGAGGTAAGGAATCATAAAACCCGTGGTAATAAGTGTCAAGACTTTTTTTAGTTGTTGCAGATGGTTATATTTTTCGGTTTTAATTTTCAACCTAGAATCATATAATGGTGGAATGATCTCACTCGTAGTAGTAGTTTTTCTATTTATTCGTATCGGAAGCTACTTGCATTTTTCAGAATACCTGAGTCTAAAATCAATGGTACCACTTGGATCATACTCCAACGCATGAATATCTGTTACTACTGGATCTCCCACCATTTTACCTGGTCTAATAGAATTTATGGTTTGAACTTTACTGTAATTTTTAAAAAAGGTATGATTCAGGTACTTCACCTTGTATGGTTTGGGAGTTTTTCTTGCGTTTGTACAAATTTTAACCTATTCGGCAGGAACGTTTATATTTTGATTCCAACTGCCTTATAATACATGAGTGCATTGAATCAGCCTCCATTTGGGTGTGCCCTTTTTCTAAGTACTTTTGAATTACACAAACTTTATTTTTGACGGAAATTTTTTGTAAAGTACTTGCAAGTGTTGCGTTCCGATTTTGTCCGATACACCCATCACTAAATAATATCAAGTCTTCATTTGGTCCCAATGTTTCTAATTGACTTTCAAGAAAATGACAAATTATTGTTGAAAATTCGTTTGCTCCAACCGTACCTTCTGATTCATTCCAAATAAAGCAGTAAGCATCGTGAGTTTTAATGTCGTAAACCGTGAAGTTATGTACGGCGAATTTGGTTTTATAATATGAAGAAGAAACATTTGATTCCGGGCTTGAAAGTACGGCTTGCAAGTCCATCGTGAATACTTTGTATTTATCACTTTTTTTATCATTGTTTTTTTTTATCCTAGCTTTATTTCTCTTTTCTAGGTGAACGTCGTATTCTTCCTGAGCTATGTTATTTTTTTTGTACAGCACATACGTCACATTCATCATTTTTACGTGAAAATAAGCTCAAATTTAAATCATCAAACACATTAAAAAAATAGGTATTTGAAAGCGGATTTGTTTGTTTTTCTTGACATCATTCTTTAGAGTAGACCTCATATATAATTGTTGTTTTGATTTCCAAACAGGTTCTAAATACAATTTCGTTGTTGTTGAACGACAGTAGTGTGATTCGATTTTTGGCAATTTCAGCAAAAACTCTTTCAAAATAGCTGATCTCTATTCTCTTGAAGTCCTTTTATTTTTCTGCCTTGCCCCTTTATCTTCCTGCCCAGTAACGTACTCTTCTTCATGAGCAGCCTTCTCTTTTTCCATGAGTTCTTCCATCCAGTGTCTACCAGTTTTTTTCCATTATACTTCTTTCCGGATTCACGATAGTTTTCATTTTCCTCTCTTTTCCAAGTACTCTGTTTCACATGTCGTCTTTTTCTTCTTTTTTTAAAGGTTCCTCTTCAGTTTCACTTTTGTTTTCAATGTTGGAAGATACATTTTCATGATTTGGATCTTCACTCTTTATTGTTACATCGGGGCGTTGTACATTATTTAACAAAGGCGCAGTGTCGGAATCAGAGAGTTCATTTTCAGTAGAAAGGGAATCATTTTTTACAATGGTATATAACGGTTTGTCACCATCAGTATTTACAGAACTGGTCCCAGTAACAGAATCTTCAAAAATTAATTCATGTTGGAGTGCCATTTCCAAAATTTTTTGAGCGCGAGACATTCTGAAAGTTTATTTACGATTTGTTAATGCTATGGAACAAAAGTAGTGCTTACCTTTCTTCATTTATTATTCAACGTAAAGCACAATTATTACACTATTAAGCTTCTATCAAACCAAATATTATAACAAATTTTGTCTTGTGTCTGTCAAAGCTTTTAAAATTTTTAGGTTAGAGATCATGGAGTTACGAGATATTCTAGGGCACGCGGATGTATATAGAGTTAACAGGTTTCCTCTTCTTCCCATATTATTGAATTAAAGTAATGTGGAGTTACATGGTTTTTTCCATAGTAGGTAGTTTTTTATTCTCTCACAAATGGAACCAAAATCTCATTTTTGACCAAAATTTGAGTTACGAGGTTTGATAATTAGAGTGACGATATATCTCTCTATATGTGAACACTGTTTAACTCCAAGCCTAAACTGAAAAGTTTTACCGCATACTTATGATAGTGATCACTGGCCTATAATAATAAAAAATTACAAATCCAAGAATACCGAAATATTTTTTTTAGAAAAATGGAAGACAGAAAATGCAGATTGTGAATCTTATCAAAACATTATTAAAAACTCCCTACCGCATCTAGGGACATAAGAAGGTGATATCGACCTTGCAGTCGAAAAATTTACTACATTGCTGGTAAAAGCTGCGGAAGAAACTATAGGAAAGGACAAGCAAACCAAAACGTTACCACACAGTTCCGTGGTGGAATATAGGATGTCAAGAAGCTTTGAAACTTAGCAAACACGCCTTCAATGTTCTGAAAAAGCACCATACAGAGGAAAACCTAGTTAACTTTAAAAAGTACAGAGCAAAAACGAGATAGATAATTAAAAAAAAGTAAACGCGAGTCTTGGAAACAGTATATCTATTCAATAACTGATGATACAACTCCGTCTGAAATGTGGCAAAAGATCCTCAGAATCAAAGGTATTTCATACAACTACAAGATACACTCTCTCAATATGAACTAAAATAATTTTACTGACGACGGACAAATAACAAACGCCTTAGCAGCTTCATTTCATAAACACTCCAGTGGCTCTATGTACGACCTTAGATTCATACAAAATAAGAACTACCTAAATCAAGAGATAGTTATCACCGAAAACAGTTATCCATTGAATTTAATACTAAGTATAAGTGAAGTAAAAGAAGCACATCATGATGTCAATAACTCTAGTCCAGGAGTTGACGAAATCCCCTATAACATCCTTACGAATCTACCAGAAAATGCTAAACAATACCTTTTGGACATGTACAATTTTCTATCCAGTTCGAAGCAATTCCCTAAATCATAGAGAACAGCAATCGTAATTCCTCGTTTAAAATCAAACAACGATATTTCGGATCCCAATTCTCATCGACCAATCTCTATAACATCCACTATATGCGAGCTATTAAAAAAATAATAACCAAACGTCTGCAATACTTTTTGGAATGTAACAATTTAATATGTAAACAACAGAGCGGATTTAGTAAAAAACAGGAGTACAATGGACAACTTAGTTAAACTGGAATCTGCAATAGATGAAGCGTTTGCGAGTAACCGTCAAGTACTAGCTGTTTTTTTCGATATAGTGAAAGCCTACGATACTGTGTGGAAATATGATGTCCTATTAGAATTGAAACGGTGGGATATTGATGGAAACTTCCTGGAATTCGTAGAGAATTTTGTCTGTGGCAGAAATTTTAGAGTTAGATGTAATAATCAACTTTTAAATTCCTATAGTAAAGATCAACACATCGAAAAATTTGTAAAAATTTGAATCTTTCAAGACTTTAGCATCATGGGTACTCCCCGGATGATTACAAGTTGCATATCGAAATCTAAAAAAATATAAATATTTAGTCCATATTAGTGTTTTTATTGAAACTCACGGTTTCTAGTTAATTCCACAATATAATAAAAGTTATTTAAAATTCTAAAAAATTGACCATTGTTTCGATAAATCAATATCATCGTCAGAATGACAGAAGTTACATTTTATTTGATGCCTACCTGATGTTTAGTAAATATTTCTGGCTAGACCAAGAAGTGACCTAACTTGTGATTGACATAATATATGTTTATAGAAAAAAGAATATGTGATATTACAAATATTGAAGCTTAGATATTATAAGCCCTATGGTGATATCCTGGATATCATTTTTCCAATTAAGATCAGTATAACTGTGCAATGATATAGAAAACCAGGAAAACTATATCTGCTGATCTTTACAATTATCACTTAAGCAGACAGTTCATTAGTGGAGAACTCCCTAGATTTTCCTGTTCATTGACAACTTCATATTGTGGGTTTCTTAAATGTATTCTAATTTCCAATTCTTCAAGGAAATCCAGTTCTTGTTTCATTTCACAAATATGCAGCACTTCTAGTTTCGTATTAGGTGTCAATGAATGATTGGTGTCAAGTAGATGTTTTGCGTAGTGGGATTTATCTGGTTGTTTTAACCTGTATGCTCGTAAGTGTTCACTGTATCAGATTTCAAAATTCCTAAGGGTCTGACCCAAATAGACATGCAGTACATTCTGGACATTTGAGTTTATATATACCTGACTTCTTTAATAGTGGTATTTTTGTTTTTACATTTAACAATTTTGTACTAACGTCACTTTCTGTTTTAAAAGAACTTGTGGTATTCGTTGCTGAAGATATTATCTTTGAAATATTAAAAGAAATATTTCCTGCATATGTGACGGTTTTATAAGTTTTTATTTCATAAGCTTGTTTAGGAAATATTAGTGGTAATGCCACTTTTTCCTCTTTTTTACTAACTAGCTTATTTATCATATCTAATGGATAACCGTTGGATGTTGCTATTTGTCTGATTGTAATAATCTCTCTATCAAAATTACATTTTTTCATAGGAACTGAAAAAGCTCTATGTATCATTGAATTATATGCCGCTAGTCTGTGTGACATAGGGTGATTGAAATTGGATGGAATTGTCACATCAGTCTGTGTTGGTTTTCGGTAAATTGAATAATCAAGTACATTATTAACTCTTTGAATTTTTAAATTAAGAAAATTGATTGAGCTATTTTCTTCAATTTCTAATGTAAATTTAATTTTTGGGTGTAAATTATTGATGTGGTTGAAAAATACATCTAATTGTCGTTCACTACCCATAAAACAAGCTAATATGTCATCTACTTTATCTATACCAAAATAAAATATTTTTCGAAATATTACTTTCAAAGATCTTTCTTTCTGAACTGTCCATAAAAATGTTTGCTTAAATAGGTGATATAGGGCTTCCCATTGGTAAACCTTCATTTTGAATATATATCTTATTGTCAAAAGTGAAATAATTCTGATAAATGCATACATCAAATAAATGAAGTATATCTGATATTATTGCTGGATTAATATTTTTATCTTCTAGTAATTTTCTTACAAGTATTAGACATTCTTCAGGAGGAATTTTAGTGAACATATTAGTTACATCGAACGAAATGAGTTTATAGTTATCTTGCAAGTTGATTGCTTTCAGATTTTTGATTAGTTCTATTGAATTTCTATTTGAGTACTGATATTCATATCCGTAACTATTGGGTATATTGTTGAGCATCTTTGCCAATATATTATTAGGAGCATTAACATAAGAAACTACAGGTCTAATTGGTTTCGTTATTTTATGTAATTTAACGGTTCCATATATTTGTGGACAATGAGGATTCTTATGTATGATAGACCTCTTTTCGTAATCACTTAAAAGATAATTTGAATTATTAACAATATCCCTTACATTATTAGAAAACTTTTTTGTTAGGTCTACTTTAGTAACTTTTACATCGCTAGATTCTATAAAGTTATATATTTTGGAATTGTAATTTGTTTTCAGCTGTCAAAATGACAGCTGTGTTCCCCTTATCAGATTTTGTAACTGTTAGGTTATTATCTTCTATCTTCTTTTTTATTGCATTTAAAACTGTAATGTCATTTTTTGTTTGACGTTCAACTTTTGAAGGTTCAATATTATTATTACGAAAAGAGGTTTATCATACATAAGAATCCTCATTGTCCACAATTATATGGAACCGTTAAATTACATAAAATAACGAAACAAATTAGACCTGTAGTTTCTTATGTTAATGCTCCTAATAATATATTGGCAAAGAGGCTCAACAATATACTCAATAGTTACGGATATGAATCTCAGTACTCAATTAGAAATTCAATAGAACTAATCAAAAAGTTGAAAGCAATCCACTTGCAAGATAACTATAAACTCATTTCGTTCGATGTAACTAATATGTTCACTGAAATTCCTCCTAAAGAATGTCTAATACTTGTGAGAAAATTACTAGAAGATGAAAATATTACTCCAGGAATAATATCAGATATACTTAATTTATTTGATGCATGCATTAATCAGAATTATTTCACTTTTGACAATAAGATATATATTCAAAATGAAGGTTTACCAATGGGAAGCCCTATATCACCTATTTTAGCAAACACTTTTATGGACAATTTAGAAAGAAATATCTTTGAAAGTAATATTTCGGAAAATATTTTATTTTGGTACAGATATGTAGATGACATATCAGCTTGTTTTATGGGTAGTGAACGACAATTAGATGTATTTTTCAACCACATCAATAATTTACAACCAAAAATTAAATTTACATTAGAAATTGAAGAAAATAGCTCAATCAATTTTCTTGATTTGAAAATTCAGAGAGTTAATAATGTACTTGATTATTCAATTTACCGAAAACCAACACAGACTGATGTGACAATTCCATTCAATTCCAATCACCCTATGTCACACAGACTAGCGGCATATAATTCAATGATACATAGAGCTTTTTCAGTTCCTATGAACAAATGTAATTTTGATAGAGAGATCAATATAATTAGACAAATAGCAACATCCAACGGTTATCTATTAGATATGATAAATAAGCTAATTAGTAAAAAAGAGGAAAAAGTAGCATTACAACTAATATTTCCTAAACAAGCTGATAAAATATAAACTTATAAAACCATCACATAGGCAAGAAATATTTCTAATAATATTACAAAGATAATATCCTCAGCAATGAATACAACAATTTCTTTTAAAACAGAAAGTAACGTTAGTACAAAATTGTTAAATGTAAAAACAAAAATACCACTATTAAAGAAGTCAGGTATATATAAACTTAGATGTCCAGAATGTAATGCTGTCTATTTCGGTCAGACCCTTAGGAATTTTGAAATCCGATACAGTGAACACTTACGAGCATACAGGTTAAAACAACCAGATAAATCCCACTACGCAAAACATCTACTTTGCACCAATCATTCATTGACACCTAACACAAAACTAGAAGTGCTGCATATTTGTGAAAAGAAACAAGAACTGGATTTTCTTGAAGAATTGGAAATTAGAAGACATTTAAGAAACCCACACTATGAAGTTGTCAATGAACAGTTAAATCTAGGGAGTTCTCCACTAATAAACTGTCTTCTTAAGTGATAATTGTAAAGATCAGCAGATATAGTTTTCCTGGTTTTCTATATCATTGCATAGTTATACTGATCTTAATTGGAAAAGTGATAACCAGGATATCACCATAGGGCTAATAATATCTAAGCTTCAATATTTGTAATAGCACATCTTCTTTTTTCTATAAACATATATTAAGTCAATCACAAGTTTGGTCACTTCTTGGTCTAGCCAAAAATAACTACTAAACATCAGGTAGGCATAAAATGAAATGTAACTTTTGTCATTATGACGATGATATTGATTTATCGATACAATTGTCAATTTTTTAGAATTTTGAATAACTTTTATTATATTGTGAAATTAACTAGAAACCGTGAGTTTCAATGAAAACACTAATATGAGCAGATTCCACGAAACAAGGGTCGAGACAGTTAATTTAATATTTAGTCCATCAATTACAGTACAAATATTTAATTTTTAAAACCTATTTGTACTTGTTATCGACAGCAGTCAGTAAATTATAAGATGTCCACCCTTTACGATTTAAAAAGTCACTTTACCCAATTTTTGGGGGCAATATAGGAATATGTGTTCCATCTATAGCCCCAATTATTCCAGGAACACCACACATATCTTCAAAATGTTTAGTTATTTCTCTTGCTTCTAAATCATTTGGGAATTATAAGAATTAATCTTCTAATTCTGCAATCACTACTTCACAAAAGTCATACAAGCATTTATGCACTACACATTTGCCAGTACCAAATTTATTGGCAAAAAGTCTACATTCTCCACAGGATTCCAATTTGTATAAAGCAATAGCATATTTCTTTTCCACTGTTAAAGGTTCTCTAACAAAGTTTGGTGCTGCAGAGAGGTAAGGCTCAAGCCGAAAACATAAAAAATCAAATGAAGTTTTACTGACTCTAAAATTATTCAAGAAATCTTTTTCGGTAAAATATACTTTTACAATATTTTCACAACAATTTTTGTCTTTATTTTTACTCCACCATCTTTTTTTGTTGTATTTCCTTTTTATAATTCTATTTCTCCTTTGCTTTTCTCTAAAATTTAAAATATTCATATTCATTTGATGCATAAATGCTGCAGCTTCTCGTTGTCTTTCCATGTTGGAGGCCTCCTCGTCCAAGAAGATGTAAGTTACACTTCGAATTAATTGTGGTGTTAATATTAGTAAATTTTTTTTTGTCGACAGTTATTTCATTTTCTTAATATATATTTCAGTCGGCATTAAGGGAAGAAATATTACGCCCCATATTCACAACAAAATCTTATATTTTAAGGTATTTTATTAATGGCTGCAAAATCGGCGTTAGTTTCAATTAACTGCTCAAAAAATTTAAAGCAAATAGGAATAATTAGAATTGTCCGAAAATATTGCTGTTTTATAACAAAAGGAATAAAAATATAGGGTTTGTTTTAGTTAAATAGTTTATTAAGTCTTTACTGATGGTCAAACTGACAGAGAGAAGGATATCCTTTGGTCAATGCCAACCAAAAATGGTGGGTGGGTATGTCATCCGTTAGTTTTGTGAGTAACCAATCATATTTAAAATTGTAATTTATTTGCAGGTATGTTTATTAGTTCAAAGATATGCTTATAATAGTCACATAAGCTCTTTTACTAAGACGTTTAATTTGACTAATACATTATAAAATTATTTAAGCTATTAACAAATAGAAGTAACAAAACAATTTTTCAGATGCCATAGGAAATGTATGAGTCAACTTACAGCTTGTTTATGTATATAACATTCCACGATATTTCGTTTTGACTTTGACCAAAACCCACAGCAAGTAGTTGATAATACAATAAATACAATTATGCATTTATAAAATTTTATTACTAAATCCTTAAGAGTTAACGAAATATTGTGAAACGTTCTTTAACTATATTTTAACGGATATATCCCAAAATAGCAATAGCAAAATCAAATAAAAGAATTAAGTAGATCGTTGACGTTAAAAAGATAAGCGCTAGGTATAAATTATTTTCTGCCCCTTTTTACATTACAAGGGTGCCTTTGCTTAGCAGGAGGAATAAAACGATTTTTCCTTGTCATCACTTCTGTTTCTTTAAAGCCATGGCTGTTTACTTGAAACGTATTTGTTAAAAACTTTCTATTGATACAATATTAAGTTGATACAGTTTTGGACACTTTCATTTATTTCTGTGAATGTTTGGGAGATATTTGGATTTTTAATGAAGGTTCCGTGAATATTTTAATGTAATAAACAGGTCATGGTCCTATTAATCATACAATAGATACTGTTTCCATCGAGTTTGTCCTCACGATTGGTACCTACGTGAATGGTCTAATTTTCTTCAGGCTTTTCCTGGAATTTTTCTGCAATGGTATATATCAATTTATTCCATCTGAAGAGAACATAATATCATTCACAGGAACTGGTGAAAAAGCTGCGTTAAAACAGCTTGTCAACCTGATGATGTTAACGTTTGAAAAGTACACAAAGAAGAAGCACTTTTAAAGTCGCTTTTATCATAGAATATCATCTATTGTGTCCTTTATGCCGCTAAATTTTTATAAACATTTTGGAAATATCGAACTCAGTAAATAATTATTCGTAAGTGTCCTTTGACTTCCACGGTAATAAATCCTTAGTTGAGCTGAGCTTCTCCAAGTATTGGTTTAGTAATAAATTCGTTTTCACAAATCTCTTCGATCTTCTCCATATTTCAAAAATAAATTCTCACAAGTGGAGTCGATATACAATCGAAAAAGCATAATAACCGATCTAACCACAGATTTTTGGGGTTATAACTGCTATAATATTCAAATGTGAAATAATTTTTGATTACATCAGATAAAATTTCGGTGATTATGATTCTAAATAAGTAGGATTGTGGATAAAATGCGTGCTTTAGATGTATTTAATTTTGATATTGTATAATAATTTTGTTGTCATATTTTTCATCTACGCTACATTACAGCAGTTAGTTGACTTCATAGATATCTCATGAGCAAAACAATCAACTATCATGTCAAAATAATTTGTATTTACAAAGGTATGAGGGAGTGCATAATGATAGCCATAATTATTGTGACTAGTTTCTATATTTCATTTTGTGAATATTTCGGACAGTACATCACAATAAAAACCAGTGAAATGCGGTTCATTGAGGGCCATTCTGTTCGTTAAATTTTTGTCTGAAACGAGAAATTCCTAACTTCCAAACTAATAGAGGTAGATATCTTTGAAAGTAAAAAGATACTATGCTCTTGCCTAATGAGAACCTAAGTCATCCATTTGTTTGCTTAAAAACTGGGCCAAAAGTGTAAACTATATATTTCTATTTTAGACTAGAGCGCCAAGTTTGTTATCATCCCATATTTTTTCTCAAATCTTAAATCAACTTTTTCGTTTAAAAACTGAACGCAAAACTTTAAAATTCAAAAATTGAAATACTTTGTAGGTATGTGCAAACTTTTCTCTTGTGTTAACATGAATTTCAAATTTTAGCCATTTGTTATTTGCATATTCATTTGAATCTTTCGGAATAAATATAAAATTTCATAGAATAACCTAGTTTTTGTAAACAAAGTATTATTTTAACTCATACACAATTTTGTTGTTTTGAATAGAATTTGCTTTTAACCTTGAAAATATGCAGTTAACTGAAGTGTTTAAAAATATGAATGCAAATTGAACTGCAGAAATGAATTAAAAAAAATAGTTCATCAAAATCGCAAATTTGCTGTTCACATTCCGGATCACAATTGTCTCCCAAATTAATAATTGAAATTCGTCTATCAACAGTTCGTCTGCCATCAACCTTTTTTGTCATATTATCGCGTTATTTTCTATTTGGCAACACTTAACTCATCAAAGTAGTCTACACATAACTGTTTTGAAAGATATTGCTTATTCCAAGTAAATGTTTAAGTCGAAGTGAATATCCCCCCACCATTAGCATTGTTCATATTATTATTTTGAAGATTATTATGAAAAGTTGGGAATTAATTTTTGTAGCTACATTTTTAGTAATTTGCACAATTCGTATCTGAGTTATCTGACGTAAAAATCATTTTAACATTTAGTATAAATCCTGTCTAGTTGTCTACATAACAATAATTAGTCTGGCCCTTTTATATATCCCATGCCGATGCATTATTTGCTTCATTAGTTGAGATTAGCATATTTGGAGATAGAAGCTTCTCCATTGCTATCGTCACAGATGTATCTTATAATACGTTCATATTGTTATAAAGCTTCGTATATTAAATGTTAGGACATTCATATATTGAGAAGATTGTCCTTTTACCTCTAATATCAAAGTTATCTGTCTCTCACAGTAGTAGAATATATGTTTCCAACAAATAGTATAAATTGCTATGTTTGGCAGTTCAATGTTTTGTTTATATTGCCTTTTTTTCGTAATCCTGATTGTTTGATAATTTTGGCCAAGTATCTCTTTGAAGTTTTATAATTTTTCAATAGATTCCCAGGAATGCCTGATATTTGGTATATTATTCCAATATTCTCGAGATTATCTCTCGTCAAAATTCAATTATGCGCTTTTCTGAGCACATGCGCCCCTCCAAATTAAGCTTCCAATCGGGATACATTATTGCACTTATTGATAAGATAAAGTGTTTCTCATAACTCATATGACCTTGTGCTCAGGCCGAAGATAAACTATTTTACCTAGTCAACTCTATTCAATCACTCCCATACAAGTTTGGAGATGGCATGGATGACTGTAATTTCTTAAACTCTTGCCTTAGAACCGCACCGCACAGTTCTTAGCAGTTACCACAAGTACAGAAGAATAGTGAAGAACGAGAAACCAATCTCCCTTAGTTCCTACGTACGGTCTTCTGTGACCTCAAAGCGGTGTACTGTACAGACCCCTTAAAATACGTTTAAATTTCACTGTTATGTTTTGTTCTGTGTTTTAATTTTGTATTCTTACTGTGGATACCGTTATACGCAAAGGACGCCCCGTTTGTACGTTTAAAGGGTGTGAACAAAAGTTATGATAGCTCATAAAACTTTTTTAGATTTCCGATGGAACCTGAAATGTTACTTTATGGATGAACACTATAGTTCTTGTAATGAGGTTTTAATACGAAGTGCAACGTTTTGCCTCTATCTCAGTTAGTTTGGAATGTAGTAGGAAGGACACATTTTCCGATTACATAGGACTTACAAATAATAAAGTTTCAGTGTAATCCTAATGACATTTACAAAAATATGGAAGTCATTGCCAAAAAATATTATATCCTAACAAATAGAGGCCTGCTATTCGATGAAATATATAGATTTTTCCTATAAAGACTAAATTTTTCAACATTTTCGCTGATTGTGTAAATTGAGGATATTTTCAGACCAGTTTTATTAGGAATTATTTGAAAACTTGGGTGATTGTTCAAAGTTTGTGATCCTTGTAGTAATAAAGGTCTCTTCTGCGAGTCTGATTTGTTCTTGAAGAAATTAACCACGTGCTTGGGGGTTGAAAGTCGGATAGAAAGTGGTCGTTTGGTTGAAGAGAATGGTGCTTTACCATGGAGAAATGCCAATTCCGTTTTCCTTCTATTCAAAACGTTATTGTAAACATTTGTATCTTTATTATTTCTACTGAAATTGTTGTAATAATATTGTAAAATACTTCCTGAGTGACTGTTATTCTTTTTATTGTTCTGTTTATTCGAAACATTATTCTGGATTAATCTTGCCGTGGGGTTGGGGTAATAAATCTTTTTAAGGGGGGTTTGCGGTGCATTTTGCTGTTTATGAAGACAATTACAAGGTGAAGTGGCCTGACAAGCTACTTCACTACGTTGTCACACTTCCTGGAGAAATTTTATTGGACAAATACCCTGTCGGTTGTCTCCGGATCGGATCATCACCATACCGTCCAGCTCTTCTCCAATTTGTATGACTATTTGGTCCCTGAGAAGCATCAGACCATTGTCACCATCCGACACTTGTAGGTTATGTGTGACCTAAAAAAACATCGTGTTAAAAATGCTATTTTACAATTTATTTTTTTAATAATTAAAATAGCTTACTTTTCGTTAAATATACAAGGGTTTAAGAAAAACGTAAATTTTTACTTTTTTCCTATGGAATTACTATCAGTTGCGAAATCTAAGGTATGTCAATAAAATTTGTGAACGTGTTCCTTGTCGAATAGTAATTTAAAATGGATCTTTCTGTAACCGACGTAGAGAGAGCAACTGCTTTGGTTCAAGATGGTAGCTCACAGTGGCCAGAGTGTTGGGAATTTCAAGATGTGAAGTTCAAAGAAATGTGTGTGCATTCACAAGAAGAAATCACTGTGGCCATGAAAATCTATTATAACGATAAATGTTTTGAGGGACGAAAAAGTTACTTATGTGCGAATAAAAAACAGATTAGAGAAGGTAAGGCAAGTTTAAGTCAGTGAAAGAACAATAGAGGAAAGTCGCCTATTATGGGGTATAGTCCTAAAATGGGGTATGCATGTATTTTAGCAACCAGAAATGCGACATCTATGCTTCACTAGCCAAAGCGCATCTTACAGGCTTGTTTCAATTTCTACTTAATATTGAAGCCATGCACTAATCAGCTGTTCTGTCATTTTGGTTTATACGTTTCGAGTGTCGTCAAAGTTTTAACTGGTGCTTAATAAAAGGCTTTTTTTTCAAATACAAGGTAAGTCTTGGCTATTTGAAATAAGCAGGATTAAAGTAAGAGTGTTAATGTTTATTTTGTGCATATAGGTTTTTGTATTGTTTTCATTTAAACAAAAAAATCATTGTTTACTTTTCTGTAAACTATTCCTATTATGTGGTATCCAAAGTATTCTCATTATGGGGTACCCCATATTATGATCAGAAATTAGGAATTAGGTATTAACATGCGTATCCATTTTTTTGAGATGGCAAACCAACGTAGAAGGAAAAACTGGGATGCCAAAAATATATCAGCTATAAAGGCCTGTAGAAGTGAAACAATGGGTTACAAAAAGAGTGCTAAAGCATACGGGGTACCACAAACGACGTTGGAAAGGTTTCTTAAGATGGCTAAGATGGGTAAGAAGCCAGTGTTCTCTGCAGAAATGGAAGATCATGTTTCCACACACTGCTTGCAAATGGACCTAAAATATTTTGGAATAACCAAAGAAGATATTTGCAGAATGGCATTTTCTTTATACAGAGAAAATAAAATAAAAAATCCTTTTGAAAATATGAAAGAGTGCACAGGCTTCAAATGATTTAGAGGTTTTCTTCGGCGTCATCCAGAGCTCTCCTTAAGGACTCCACGAGGACTTTCATAAGCAAGAATAAAATCATTTACTCCTGATAACTTTTCCTAATTTTTAAATTTATATGAACCTCAAATGAATAAAATTGGGCATAATATATCCAGGATATATAACTGCGGTGAGTCTGGGATATCAATTGTTCAACATAAGCACATTAAAGTGATAGCTCGGAAGAAAGAAAAACAAATAGAAGCCATTACGTCCGCAGAACGAGGATCTACAATAACTGTGGTTTTCTGTTTTAATGCCATAGGACAATATATGCCACCATTGATAATATTCCCCAGAAAAAATATGAAGATTGAATTGATGAATGGTGCTCCAGCATGTTCAATAAACGCATGTCATCAGTCGGGATGGATTCAACAGGAAATATTTGTTCAATGGCTGCACCATTTTATAAAATTCACCAAACCAGCCAAAGAAGATCCTTATTTTGGACGGCCATTACTCACATAAGAAGAATTTGGAGATGGGTAATGTTGCAAGAGCTCATCATGTTGTAATAATTTGCCTGCCAGCTCATTCTACCCATAAAATGCAGCCGTTAGATATTGCATTTATGTCACCGTTTAAAACATACTATGCACTGGAAATATCTCAATGGCTTAAGCAACATCCTGGTCGTGTGGTGACAAGTTGCGGAGCTCTTTGGCATGGCATACAATAGAGCAGCCACGGTGGAAACGGCAATTAACGGCTTTAGAAAGACAGGAATGTTTCCAGTAAACCGAAATATTTTTCGAGATGACGATTTTGCTGAAAACAGTTTAGATAAAAATACAAAAGAAAATATTGGGGATCTGGGGAATGATGGTGATGTGGTGAATGCAGGTGATATGGCAAATGATGACGATATGGAAGCAATACCAAAATATATTTCCATACCGAGCATCTCGACAACAAATAGTTTGGATGGTGCTCTCTCTGCTAGGTCAAAGTAAGTTGCAGATCATGCCATTCCAAGCACTTCAAAGTGTAATTCTGAGGAGATGCTCCACATCACTACTTCGAAAACTCCTGCTAAAAAACTGATTTTACCCAGAAACGTATTGCTTATTCCAAATTTGAGCATCAAAATGGATGAACACAAAAAAAACCAGAGGAGGCAAGTGCGTGGTGGTTACGAGTACACCCTATAAAGAAGAACTGAAAGAGACTTAAAAAAAGAAAAAAATGTTCCCAAAAGAAAAGTTTTCAGCGAATCAAAACCGATATTAAACAAAGAGAAAACTACCTACAAAATGAAAAATAAAAAACGCAAGAAACAGACGACCCTAATTGCGATAAAATTGGAGCAGAATGCATGTTTTGTCAAATCATCTTTAAATATGATAGAAGTGGAGATGAGTGGGTTCAGTGTGAAGGATGTTTGGAATGGGCCCATGTCCACTGTACCGAAAATGACACGCCTAACTACATATGTGACTTTTGTACGAGTTTTTAATATATGTATGTTCTTATTTTAGATAGTTTGTTCAAATAACATTTAATTTTCTCTTTGTTTCTGAAAAAAAAATGTTTTTATTTTCATGTGAATCTTTAGATACACTCTATTTGAGTTTTTATACCTGTATGATTTGATTTATTTGTATCATCTATCAATAAAGTTTAAAAAAATTTGAGTAAGATTTATTATTTCTTTGTACCTACTATACATAATTGCACTATTTACATAGTTTTTTCAGGTACCCCGCATTAGGTCATATCAGGTTCAGGTGCCCCATATTAAGTCTTATCAGGGCCCCATATTAGGCTACCTGGTAGCCTAATATGGGGTAGACACAATATTTTTAAATATTTTTTTTATAAAATGATTCTAAAGTTTCAACCGTTTGTTTATTCGGAATTATCTTGCTAGTTCAAAAAAAGAATCAATGTTGCTAAAATGAATGCTAAACTGAGATAAAAAATATGAAATTTTTGTAAAAATTAAAATGGTACCCCATAATAGGTGACTTTCCTCTAATAAGCCTTTTCATATTAGACTGCGCGTCAGGAGACCTGCAAGCTGCAACTGTTCAAGTGTTATTGAGACACGCTCGAGTTGAACGCCTTAGATTAACCATGGAATATGAAAACTGGGGTAATGAAGAATAGAGAAATATCCTATTCACAGATGTAACAAGGCTTTGACATAAAACACCTGTTGAAAATAAAATATTTTACTGAAGAACTGATGAACGTTTCTCCCCACACCATTTTTCTCCTAGACTAATTTATGGAATCGGTTCCGTAACGGTGTGGGCTAGCAAAAGTTTTGAATGTCGGACGGACTTGGTTATAATGAACAGGGGAGCGATGATATCCGAGAGGTACATAAGAGAAGTTTTAGAGCCACATATTGTTCCTTTTACAACTTTCTTCGAAGAAGATTTCATGCTGATGTATTGTAATGCCCAACAGCATGTTGCAAGAATTGTACATGAGTATTTGGCGGAGGTTGAAATCTCAATAGTAAATTGGCCTGCTCAATGCCCAGACCTAAGCCCAATTGAACGTATCTGGGATGCTTTTGGGAGAAAAATACGAGCTCGTGTACCAACTACTGCAAATTTACAATAGCTTAGTGACTTTATAATTGAAGAATGGAATCAAATTGACAAGGCTTACATTCCAAACTTAATTGTTTATAATTCGTTTTCATTATGTTCTGTGTTTGTTAAATTTGTGAACTTATTGTTATTACCATAGGAAAAAATGTAACGTTTTTATTAAACCCTTGTATTTTTTACAAAATGTAATCAATAAAACAGTAATTGTACAGAAACAAAGTGTCTTGTTAAAAAAATGAGAAATTACAAGGTGAAACAACTTTGACACTTAACGTGTGGTTTTAAAGTCGGAGTTTGTGTCACCCTGTATAATAGACGTGCGTCCAATTTTTTTAAAATTAAAAAATATGTGCTAGCTTTCATATAAATTTACCTACAATATGGAAAGAAATTAATCAAATCAAATTGTTTAAAACAACAAATTTATTATGAGAAAACTTTATGAATATTTTGATTGGTTTGATTATTTTGCCGGTGAGTGTAGATACCGAGCAATAAAAAACAATAGGCGACATGCAATCGTTTCATTTTTGCTTTCATTTGAAAGAGTTTTATGTAAAATCAACAAGGTATATGTTAAAAAATTTATATTCTATAATTTGTTGTGAAAAATTGCTGACAGTTAAAAGTTGCGCGTGCAAACGGATATACAGTTGCGGTGATTTCACACTTTTTGTCATTGGTCATATTTGATCGTCGCTAACTTTCATAGTTGCATAAATTCTCCTAGATATAATTGGAATAAATAATCAAGGTAATATGAACTATAAGTTATTATATTAGTAAATAATATAAATTTGATAAACTCTCTTAATAAAAAATGTATATAAAACTGACTACTTGAAAGAAACTGTTAGTGACCTATTTCTTAGAGATGTATAAAGCATTTTTCAGAAGTATATGTGGATAATTTCATTCCTTACAACATTTTGTGATGGGCGCAGTCGGATTTTCAGTGAAACCATAATAATAGTACAGCATTATGATTATACCCGCCTGGAGATAGATTTTAGTTGTGCTCTGGTCTAACTATTGAAAACCACCTCCATTCCTCACATTCAAAAGCTGTACAATCTTTCCATTGTCAGAGCATCCTTCATTTACTCAATTCTCATCAATGTAATATAGGATTTCATTTCTGCGTCGTTCCTTCCAATCAACAGACCCATTTCTTCACTTGAGAGCTCTGCACTTCCAATAGAAAAATTATAACCGTGTCAAAACGTCCTGGAGTCTTGTATTCTTATTCGAATAATTTGATCAATTTTCGCGATAAAAATGATTACTTTTACGACTATAACCAGAAATAAGTTATAAACACAGGAGTGACGTCACTAAATTCTGATTGGTGGATTCAAACACGTTCCTTTTCAAATTGCTAATTGGTAATTATTGTCAAAAACCAATTTAACTACAATAAAAGCGGAGTAGTGGCCATTCATGTATGTTTTCTATCTATATATTTTAGTCATAAAGTATGGTTATGTTAAGTTAGGACTATATTGATTGCATCAATAAGTTTTGGAAATTATATGAACTTCGAGACGTTGTTATGACAAATTATCTGAAAAAGTTATTGATAAAACTTGTAGGGAATGACATGCTCCTTACCTGGAAAATATGCTGATATCTACAGGGTGGCTCATAGCTGCGTGACAAAGCAAACATACGTTTTTTTAAATGCAACACCCTGTATATTTCCTCATATTTAGATTTCTCATATAAGGGCCAATTCTGTAAGCAAATGTTAAATTTTAGAGCATGGTTAAACATTAGACGATCCGCTAACTTCATTTTACTATTCTTTAAGCATCATAAGCTTTAAAATATTAACGGAAGACGTTTAATTTTATGCGATATCTGTTAAAATTTAAACCCTACTCTATACTTTAACAAATACAACCGAATCGATTTAAATTCGAGTGAATAATAGAATTGGCTTCGATATTTGATGTCTTACTAATGAATGAAGAAATTCGAATTGATAGGAAGTTAATTTTGGGGGTTATGATATATTATGTTACTCACAAATCAAATATTTTTTAAGAAACAGTAAAGGAGAATTGAAATAAATTTGAGAGCTAGTTCGAATCGTTTCTAATTACCTGATAAAACATTCACTAAGCTTTTTAGACTTGATAAAGAAACTTGCCAATCAGTCATACATTCCCTATCTGAACACATGCATGATAGTCAAAGATGAACATTTGTTCCTAAACACCTCCGCGTGCTATGTACTTTCCATTTTCTTGGTCATGGCAGCTACCAGACACCCACAGGTCAGCTTCATCAAATTGCATTAAGGCAACCAATGGTCAGTCGCAGCATTGCAGAAGTTACAAATCTAATAGTCATTCATTTATCACATAGGTACATTATATTTCCTGTCGGAGAAAATAGAAATAGGGTAAAGGAGACTTTCAATAAGGAGTTTCCTCATTTTAATGGGTTGTGTGGGGTAATTGATTGCCCTCATAAAAAGATTATATCTCATCCAATTGATCGTGCTGTGTATGCTGCTGCACCATATTACTGTCGCAAAGGCAGCACAAATACGCAAATTATTTGTGATGCCAACAAATTGATTCTGAATATGAATGCCAGATTTCTTGGATCAACTCACGATGCTGCAATGTGGCTTTGTCCTTGCTACGTCAAGACTATGTAAATGGAGGCAATAGCTATTTGATTGGAGATAGTGGATATTCTTTAGAACCATGGTTATTAGTACCATATGATGCTGCTGCAGGTAATTCACCTGAGTCAGGATTCAATACAAGTCTTTCCTCAGCTCGAATTCCTATTGAACACACCAATGGACTTCTAAAAGCAATATTGAGATTTATATTGGGCACTCCATTTTGACCCAATTCGTGCTGCAAATTTAATTTATAGTTGCGCCGTCTTGCTAACTTGGCAAATCAACATCGTACAGAATTACCAGACGATGATGTAATCATAAATCCCAATGATAATGTAATACAAAATAGACCAAATTTAAATGTTAACGGAAACCAATAGTTACAGGCTGGAATGCCATTTTTTCTATGATCAGCTACACTGGTTAAATAAAAAGGTGACTGAATATATGGATATTTTTTTTAAAAAAGTAATAAAAAATAAAAACCACAATTGGTGAAGACTAGTTTAAAAATATAACTAGTAACTTATATGAAGTGAACCAATTATAAAAAAAAACTTTTTATAAATAAAAAACAGAATTATTAGTTGAGACTAGTTTACAACCAAAGTTTCCTATAACTAAAACTCACGATTGGTTAAGACTCCTTTTGAAATAAAACATATAACTAGTAACTCATATGAACTAAACCAATTTTAAAAAAAATTCTTAAAGATAAAAAACAGAGTTATTAGTTGAGACTAGCTTACAACCAAAGTTTCCTATAAATTAAAATCACGATTGTTTAAGAAATAATACACATGAAGTAAAAAAAAATCTAAATTATAATGATAATAGTCTATTAAAATCGCAAATTATTAGCAGTACTCCTGTAGCAGCTTCTTTTGGAAAATTGTTTGGCTGACTGCGAAATAGCAGCTGCCGTATTATCATTAGACTGTGTTAAGTCCTTCAAGCACTCCACGTGAATATTTGTTAAATCTTTCAAGGCTTCTCTTTTCCTTGATTTTTTTTCTGGTGCTCTTAACAAAAGAAATGTCCAAATCTTTTTTTTTCTTTAACATGAGAGATTTTGTCTGTCTCCTGAAAATGATTTTACATGTATAAAACTACTTATTATATATCTTTTTATTGGCACCTGTTCTGTAAATGTTTTACTTTCATTGGTGTGGAAATATTCCTCATTGCTTTTTTTTATGTACTTGGAACAAACTGTAAGATAATCTTTGTTATTTTACCTCAAAATTCAGAGTTAAAACTTAAATCACAGAATTACCGACCTCAATTAATATTTCTTCGAAATTTGCATCCCTTTCAGCATCTAAAGCATAATCATTGTTATCAAGTGCAACACTTGGTACAGAATCATCTATTTCATCTTGAAGTCCAGCTTCCACAACATTAGGTGCTCTAAGAATTATAATTTTGGATAGTAGCGCCAGAAGTTTTTCTTCTAATTCATCCAATTCTTTTCACTTTTTTGCCCCCACTCCTCGTTCCAGTGTTTTCATACACAAGTGCTCTGGATTTTTCCCTGATGTTGGTTTCCAATTCACTAAATGCCTGAAAAATAATTCATGATAGTATATTACTCAAGGCTCTAGTTATTTTTTAAGTTTGCAAGGACTTGCATCTTTCCATTGCTTAACAGTTTTGTTTGCTCCTGGCTCATTATCTAACATCAATGCCAGCTCTTCCCATTCCTTTTTAATAGTAGGTTGCTCTAAATTTGGATGTTTAAATTTCAGCACTTCTTGATTAGTTTCTAAATATGATAATAATAACTGTTTTTGTTTTTTGTTCATTCTGGCACTTCTTGGCATTGACATTGTTATAATCTTATTGCAACTATTTGAAAACTAATGATTATAAAAAACGGATAAGGTAACCTCGATTCAGTTATTTAACAAATACACAATTACTTACCACAAAACTTGCTATGCCCTCAAACTTTAAAAAAAATCTGTTGCCGTTACTTCAGTAGATTAGAGGTTATAAATGGGGATCATTGATCTACTTTCCGAGCTAAATAGTTCAAATGAGACAAGTTCCATCTGTCAACATTGCTTCATTTAACCACTTTAACACCACCGTTAAAATGGATCATTTTAAAGCATCGTTTAAATAATGACGTTGGAGAATTGAAACTGGGTTATATTCAATTAACAAAATGTTGAAAACACATTTTTTAACATGCCTTTAATTTTTAACAAGTTCTTATAGAATTGACCCTATAATCCTCCCTCTTATTATGTAGATTTAGTCTATCCTAACACGGTTTCCAATGTTTTGCAGAATTTTGTTACCTTGAGTCAAAAAGCGAATTTTTTTATATTTCTTTTTGTAATCTACTCACTTAAAGACCTTTTTAACGACAGAGTGAAAGTTCTGATTTGACAATTTTTTCTACATATGAGGATGTGAATCTGATATTTAGTTAATGTACTGTCACCGTGTGAAAAATTTCAGTACAATTGGGTATTGGCAAGTGTGTCATATTTCGATTGCAAGATTTCCCGAAAACAGAAAGCTGAAGTGATAAAATAAACAAAATCTGCCAGCAATTTTCAAGTAAAATCAATTTGGTTAATTTTAATTCTTATTCATACTAATTATGCCCCTTTTTTATTAGATCCCTTTCCAGATCGTTAATACACTTTATTGATCGTTATTTGTATTTTACTTTACAAATTATTAAAAAAAAATTAAGAAGGTAAACGAAATACGTGACCTGTTTTGGAGATTATTATTACATTGAGTTATTACGGTACTGTACTATGTTTTCTATTATAAAACATAAAAACCTCGTACATTACCTAAAAAGTTGACGCGTAATCTAGATAACATAAAAAAACAGAGGGTTCAAAGATGTCGTCATTTAATAATATATAACTGACAAAAGGTGCTTTTGAGGACTAAACAAAAAGGTTTGACTGAGATGAAAATATTATAATTTCCTCCAATTAGAATATTTTCCTCCTAATTTGGCTGAAACACACATCCCTCTTTCTTTCCTAAATCAGTTGAAATATGTTTCAATATGTATGCATTGGTACGTTTCGAAGATGGCATTCTATTTATTTGTGATTATAAAAGAGTTAGTGTTGAAAATTCATACTGTTCGCTAAAATATAAAAATGGGGCGAGGTATCAGGCCACAATTTTATCGACAAACGGTAAGTATCAGAAAAAAATTGTTATTTTAAAAATATTAATACTATTATTATACAGGATGACATAAACTTGAACTTAGCTTACGGTAGAAATTATAGCTTGTTCAACGATGCTCGAACTGATAAACCGATTCTTGGAGGATGAAGCCTCAGTACCAGAGCTATTGTGTGAGTGAAATACACTGCTGATACCAAAAAATGGGATGTCATCAAATCCAGCTGATTATAGACCAATTACATGCCGTAATACGTTTTACAAAGTAGTAACAGATTGCATTGCATAAAATATTATACAGCATTGTGACTCCAACAAAATCCTAGGTGATGAACAAACAGGCTGCAAGAAAGGGTCATTGGCGTGTAAGGAGCAGTTAATCTTAGACCACATTTTGATGTCAGAAGCCATAACAAAGCAGAGAAACTCATTTACATCATTTATAGATTACCGCAAGGCTCCTGTCTCCACGATTGGCTTATAAAAGTCCTGGAAATTTATAAAATAGATCAAAAACTAATTACCTTCCTAGAAAAGATCATGGATAAGTGGCTCACGATATTAAACTTGAAAACACCACAGAGAAAATACAAATAAGAAAAGGTATATATCAAGGAAATCCACGGAATCCATTGTGGTTTTGTATGGCCCTTAACCGGATAGCGTACCTGTTAAATGACGTGATTAAAGGATTTGAGATGAAAGATGAAAACGGACAGAAGCACAAGATCAGCCATCTGCTCTACATCGACGATCTCAAACAGTACGTAGCAACCATGACAGGGCTTCAGATTCAAATAAAAGTAACCGAAAGTTTCTCTGAAGATATAGAGATGAGATTGTAGGTGGATAAGTGTAAAATTCAAAGCATAAATAGAGGAAAAATGAACCAAAACCTAACATGAAAGCACCCACTAAGAAACAATAGCGTCAATGAATACGGATGAGCTGTACAAATACCTGGGGATGAACCAAAGCAAAATGATCGAGGATGCGCTGATTAAACAACCACTGAGAAGCGAGTTTCATAAAAGTGGGAAAAGGGCATTGAAAACATCTTTGAATGCCAAGAACACCTACGCCATGGCGGTCATCACTTATTCCATGGGAGTTGTGAAATGAAGCAATACAGACCTGGAATATATGGACCGATGAATCAAAATTCAACTAACCAAGATAGGAAGCCGTCACCCGAAGAGTGCTGTGGAAACAGTTTATATACAACGCAAAGAAGGAGAGTAGGGTATAGTAAGTCTCCATGATATAAACATTCGTCAAATTGAATCATGAGCCTTTATTTCCACAGAAAAGCAAGAACCTCTGTGCTTCACAATCTAGTAAACTCTCATGATGATAAATATACCCCCTTGAACCTGATAGTAACTGTGACATTCACTCAACAACTCTATAAGAAAAGCGAGATGGATGGCAGAGGAAAGCTCTAACTGGAAGAGATCCCACTATCCTAGCAGTTGAGGGCACAAATAAAAAATAGTCGAATCACTACTTACGAACAGGACACGTTTTCCCTGATCGAAGGGTTTATCATTGTCATACAAGATCAGATTGTGCCAACTAGAAACTATGTCAAATATGTTATAAAAGTCCCAACCGGGATATGTGGCAGGATGGAGGGAAGCATCTAACTTATAACTGAAGAATGTAGCTCTCTCGCCGCATCTGAGTACAAGAAACACTAGGATTAAACAGGAACGATTTTATACAATGTTCGGGCCTCCAGATACCACCTGACACTTGAAACAGAAAAAATTACTTATAACTATAAACCCGCAAGCATCCTTGAAGACGCCCACTACAAATTCTACTGGGATAGAACAATATTTACGTAATGATGCAAACTAGACAATATTCGTCAACTTACTACGCAAAATAAATAATCATTTATTCACTAGTTCTTTATAATATACAGAATTTTTATTTTGTAGCGATTACGATAGAAAAATGGTCGTATATTTTTAAGTACCCTGTATAATTTGGTGAAACTACATATTGTACGAACGAGGATTATGGAAGAAATCTAAATATGAGGAAATAGGCAGGGTATCACATCTAAAAAAAAAAGTATGTATGCTTTATCACGCAGTTATGTGCCACCCTGTAGATATCGGCATATTTTCTAAATAAGGAGCATGCTGTTGTCTACAATTTTTCTTGATAACTTTTTTGTACAATTTCCATAATTACTGTATGTATATTAGCAACATCCACCTCGACCTCTACATCCTTGAAAATAACTATTTTGCAAAGTAAATTCGGTTTGCCAAAGGTAAAACAACTATAGCTATGACTGATATTATATAATCTCGATTGAAAACCGCAACTTTGACTCATTCCATTGTACATTCAAACTCTGTTATTTAGCTTACAATGATAAGGAGAAATGCAGAAAACCAGTTTCATCATTCTTGGACCTCGTCAGTACTGGGAAAACAAAGTTATTCGTCTATCACTTACCTGTAATGGTTTTTCTCCAGAAGACAATTTAGAAACATATTTGGAGGGAAAAAATCCAATTCTACCCAGACATTTTCCCTTCCACCAATCTGGATCAGAAGTATCAATGACTGTTACTTTGTATCCCGCTTTCAAATCTAACTCATCTTGATGTCGTGATTTGAAATTGTACAAAACTACATAGAGGTTGGTAGGTAGAAGGCGATGCGATTTCTAAAAAAAAGCAATAGAACTTATAGTTAATCTATGATAGTTTTCCTTAACATGGCAATAAAGTGTTGGATCACTTGTTTACTAAAATTTTAAGTTTATTAGTTCTACGACAAAGATTTTCAAAAATAATTCAGAAGAAATCTGAAGTATTTTTCGTTGGTTTATTATGATCTTGGACGAATAATATAAGATGGACCTAGCATGTGCGAATATAGTTGTAGGCAACTTACAGTACACCTCATTGTTGTCAAATTTTACAGTTAACATTTTTTTATTATCTGAGCGCATGTTAAATTTCACAAAAATTGATTTATATATCATAATATTAATAAAAATCAATAAGAATCTGGCTCTAGTCTTCATTAAATTTCGTGAATGGAAAATATTTTTCTCAATAAATCTAGACAAACATATTTTCATGATGAATAAAATAATGTTTGTCAAAAAATGTATGAAAAAATATAAACTAAGCAACGTCGAATTGGATTTGTATTCGTTTGTGGTAAAATGTCTGCCTTTCTTTACTTATTATTGAGAAATAGTTTTAAAGAAATTTGTTGAAGTGAAACATTTTTCAGTGTTTATTTACTGTTCATGTGAGATATTAGTGCTAATACAATGTGTAAAATGAGTTATGTTTGTAAAAAGTGGATTATTTGAATTCTAACTCAACATTATTTGTTTAAATAAATAATGTGAAATTGTAGAGCAGAGACAAAAGTGGTTAAATGTACTGAAAATACAGGAAGAAGAATTGCCGAAACAAGCTTATATTTGTTGCTCTTATTTTAAAGCAGACGATTTTCAATGGAAAGAAAAACCTGAAAAAATGTTTTAAAGGAATGTGATACCATTGTCATACTCTCAATCAGATAGCAGTACAAATAGTAAGGTATCTTCCATTAAAATGTATTAATTCAAGCAATTTATATGAGACTCAGGATTTACAGGATACGTCGACATTGGTACAAACATGAATACTGATGGCATTTCATGGTGCTGTAGCCAATTGGCAAATAGTCAAGTCTTTAGGGCAGATTTTCAAATTTAAATTCATTAAAAACATATTTTATTCATACCGTCACCAAAGCAAAGGTTTTTATATTTACCCATCCGTGATTGGTTGGCAATTGCTTAGCAACTTACAAAACTCTACAGAACGGTAGCAACGATGTTATTTAGTGGAGATATCTAGAGTAGTTAGTAAGGGAGTTAAGGGGCAAAGGTCTAATAATGCCAGCACAAATGTCAACGTCACCTGCTCGTGCGATAACTAACGTTATCTGGTGCCACCTGCTAGATAACTAACGAGGCTCTAATGACCGAACGATTGCCGGAATAAGCAGTCCACCTTCAACTTGACAATGGCTATGGGCGGATGAACACGTGAAGGAAAGGAGGGCACGCTTTTGTCCCGAGGTTGAGAAATCGGCCTCAAATTTGAAGGAATTACTAAGATATTCAACGGCTTAAGGATACCAAGAGCAACGGGAAACCATGGTATTAAAGATTAATTAGATATCCCAAGACAAACAATTATGGCGATACAGTTTAATAAAATGGCCCCTAGTCCATGGTAGACCTTAGATGGTCAAGGGGTGCTAAGAATCCCTAGGTTGAAAAATGTTAATGTTGTGAAGACGGAACTTAAGGAAATACTACCACCTACCACTATAGCGGAGTGGGCAAAATTTGTAGATAATACATTCGAAAGAAATAGCCCACCTTTCCGCAGTCAAGATCCGACGGAGCCGATACCGGGAATACTCTACTCTGAGGTCCAAAAAGCACTAAGAGAGATAAAAACTAGAAGAGCAGTTGGATATTCTAAATGAAATTAACTGTCTCGACCCTGTTGAAAATTCTAAAAAATTGACAATTGTTTCGATAACTGAATATCATCGTCAGAATGACAGAAGTTACATTACATTTGATGCCTACCTGATGTTTGGTAGTTATTTTTGGCTACACCAAGAAGATGTGATATTACAAATATTTAAGCTCAGATATTATTAGCCCTATGTTGATATCCTGGATATCATTTTTCCAATTAAGATCAGCATAACTGTGCCATGATATAGAAAACCAGCTGATATATAAACTCAAATGTCCAGAATGTAATGCTATCTATTTGGGTCAGACCCTTAGAAATTTTGAAATCCGATACAATGAACATTTACGAGAATACAGATTAAAACAACCAGATTAATCCCATCACGCAAAACATCTACTTGACACCAACCATTCATTGACACCTAACACAGAACTAGAAGTACTACATATTTGTGATAAGAAACAAGAACTGGATTTCCTTGAAGAGTTGGAAATTAGAAGACACTCAAGAAACACACAATATGAAGTTGTCAATGAGAAGATGAATCTAGGGAGTTCTACACTATTAAAATGTCTTCTTAAGGGATAATTGTAAAGATCAGCCGATATAGTTTTCCTGGTTTTCTATACCATTGCACAGTTATACTGATCTTAATTGTGAAAATGATATCCAGGATACCACCATAGGGCTAATAATATCTAAGCTCCAATATTTGTAATATCACATCTTCTTCTTTTTTCTATTAACATATATTAAGTCAATCACAAGGTAGGTCACTTCTTGGTCTAGCCAAAAATAACTACTAAACATCAGGTAGGCATAAAATGAAATGTAACTTTTGTCATTCTGACAATGATATTGAGTTATTGAAACAATAGTCAATTTTTTTGAATTTTCAAGATTTTTCATTATATTGTGGAATTAGCTAGAAACGTTGAGTTTAATTTAAAACACGGATATTCTAAAGCTTATAGAGAAGGAAAGCATACACATTTTAGTACAACTATTTAATGATATCTATAATTCAGGGTACATCTCTCGTGATTGGCTGGAATCAACCTTCATACCCATACCATAGAAGCCCGGAGCACGGAAGTGCTGAGAATTCCGATTCATCTTAAAAATTATTCATAGGCGCATACGTAGAAAATGCGAACAAGATATAAGCGAAGTACAATGGTTTTCCGTGAGGTCCGTCAAGCTGCCCCCCCCCCCGGTTAGCTTTTTTTTACCAAAATGCTAGCACACATAAAGGGCACCTAGCACAACAATTTTTATAGCTAGCTCACCAACAGCTCACAATAAAAATGCTTTTCAATTCGGGTGGGGCCAGGTTAACGCTAGCCCCCTGCGGTTGGAATTTTTTCGCCAAAATGCTAGCACAAATAAAAGACGCTTAGTACAACCTAGCACACAATTTTTTATAGCTAGTACATCAACAACGCTTTTGAATTCAGGGGGTGGAGGGTGTCTGCAAAATAATGCTATGATTACACGGATGAATGAAAATGTTGGATGTATTTGTCCCTAAACATCATTTTCCTATAAAAAATGGCCACTAAACAGCATTATTGTTGTCAGCTGTTGCCGGATTGTGCGTGAAGTCTATATTTTCCCATCTAGCAGGGTATTTGTTTAATTAATAATTAACTATTATTTAATTCATAATTTTCTATTTATTTTCAATTAATACTAAAAAACGAAAGAATACAAAAAACCTTAATTTTTAAAAATAATTTTGTCAAAATCATAGTAATTTTAATAAAACCAAATAATTAAATTGAACCGTTTAGTCACGGAATCAGAAACAATCCGTGCACAAAAAAATTGCAAATTACGTCACACTATAAAGAAGGCAACGACAAACGTTTGTGTACAGACATTGGATAAATAAATGTACAAAAAAGGGAAGCAGTTGGATATGTCTTTTAGACAAAGTTGTGCAATCTGGGAAGGGGCGGCTGAGATCCCTAAAAATGTTCCAATATATTGAGAATACATGTTTTAGACTGATCGTGGTTCACAGTAGTCCTTATTTAAAAGAAACACTCAAACTTTATATTTAAATTTGCCAGAATATTTATTGCCGAAGTTGATAGATAATTAACCATTGTAATATAGGTCTGTTCCAACCAACACAAAAGCCGTACAATTCGATACAAACTCAGTTGACCTGCTGATTAGTGAATATAATAAGTCTGTGTAATTTACATCAAATTTGTTGCGTTACTGAGATTGTACGGTAATAAAACGGTAATTACTTCGGTTGGAACAAACCCAGCGATAACATAAATATTGCATTTCACTATCAGATTTTTTTTAAATTCCCAAGTTTACTTAGAACGTGCATCTTTTAATTCGTAGAGCCGGTTAATCAGAGCTTCAAATATTTCTGTGGCATATCATAAGATACCAACACTACTATGTATTTTTCAAAGTTTTTAGTATGTAACTGGCAATGTATGATTGTTCGGTTGCAATCTTGCAACTCAGTTTTGAAGAAGATATATTCAACCGATTGACCTGAAATTCTGTATATACGTCTACTTTGCATGCCAATCCATGATTATGTATGTGACGTCATTCTAAATTCAACATGGCGAATCACCAAAGTTGGCGGACTAAGTAAAGTGGACTAATTTTTTTATGCTTTCTTACAATATGGGTAACGGAAGGACTTGCTAAGAGTCCTTTATTATGACATTGAGGTCGAATTGTGCGACTGTGTTACATCGATTGGTTCACTTTGACTTGCGTTATTTGCCGAGATCGGCGGATTGTTAGACTGTGTCTTGAAGAACTGAAAGGACGGAATAAAATTCTTGTACCTACTTTCAATTTGACCCATGGACATTGGATATTTTTTACTACCTCAGAACTATTCTAAATAAATAAATTGTAAAAAAGCCAGATGTTTGGGTAAGAACGGCAGGTCTAGAGGGCTGAGCACTATAAAAAACGTACTTTTCCTTTCATATTACAAGCAAAAAGTACTGTAAGAAAAATTGATGATAAAGGTATTTTTATTTTTCTAAAAACTAGGTATAATCCAATTAACTGTCTCGACCCTTACTTCGTGGAATCTACTCATATTAGTGTTTTAAATGAAACTCAATGTTTCTAGTTAATTTTACAATATACTGAAAAATGTTTGAAAATTCTAAGAAATTGACAATTGTTTCGATCACTGAATATCATCCTCAGAATGACGGAAGTTACATTAAATTTAGAACTTTCAAACATTTTTCAATATATTGTGGAATTAACTAGAAACATTGAGCTTCATTTAAAACACTAATAAGTATAATCCATCTGAAGTTCTCATCGGACTTTTTAAAAGGGTCGTTAAACCAAGTCTATCCTTAAAATTTGAATCATTTTTATAATGCCGTTTTTATGGGTCTTAAGAGTAAATACAATTCTTGTAGGTACATACAAACTGGCCGATTCAGATGTTTGGGTTAAGAAAGGGTTTCCCCGAAGGGCTAATGGTTGTAATAATATGTATTCTTCCTAATAATATTACGAGCAACATGGACTATATAAGTAAAACTAATGATCTAACTATTTTCACGAGTGTAATTCGATAGAATATCTCTCGATTAGACTGTATTAATGCGAAATTTATATTATTTAAACAACATTACATGGTATTTAATTACTCTTTTTGGTTCATTTTCAATCACTTATTTTTTGGTTAAACTTGAAGAATCGTTTTCAAACCGTGACATTTTTATATTTTAAATAAAAATTATGATAATAACAACAATTGTTACTTAGACGTTACTTAGATACGGACTTAAAAGGGAAATTATCGGCCTTGTCGCAGAGTTATCTCCGAAAAGATACTGCTTCATTTGGAATTTTTACCATATGAGTGGAATATTCCGAAAATTTTTCGTAACTACAGTAAAAAACTATTAAACCATTCGTTTTACATATATATTCAACCTATTCATTTATTCATTCATTTATTCATCGAGTAAGTATAGCGGTATTTCACTACCCTCCGTCCCACTCCCCAGAATCTAAAGTGTAGTTGGTGTGCTAATTATGAAAAATTGTGTCCTAAATTGTGCTAGGTGTCCTTCATTTGTGCTAGCATTTTGGCGAAAAAAATCCAACCGGGGGGGGGGGGGGGGTTAGCGTTAACCTGGCCTCACCCGAATTAAAAAGCATTTTTATTGTAAGCTGTTGGTGTGCTAGCTATAAAAAATGGTGTGCTAGGTTGTGCTAGGTGTCCTTTGTCAGTGCTAGCATTTCGGAGGAAAAATTCCAATCGGGGGGCTAGCGTTAACCTGGCCCCACCCGAATTCAAAAGCATTTTTATTGTGAGCTGTTGCTGTGCTAGCTATAAAAATTGTTGTGCTAGGTTGTGCTAGGTGCCCTTTATGTGTGCTAGCATTTTGGTAAAAAGAATCTAACCGGGGGGGCAGCTTGACGGACCTGTTTCTGTGAATGATTGGGTACCAGGGAGGCCTTATTCGCACTCTCTGTCCTGTTACAAAAATCAACGTAAGGAAGTATATATGTGATTCATAGATTATACAAGGGCTTTCGACTGTATCAATCACAACACACGATTAGAACTGCTGAAAAAAAAGGGGCGATGCCCAAGATCTTGAAATCGTACAGAATCTTTATGAACAGCAAGTGAAATGTATCAAACTGAAAAACACCGGAACAAACACCGTACCTATAATATGTGGAGTCTGATAAGGGTGTGTACTTAGCCACATGCTCTTTAACATGTACTCTGAAGTAATTTTCCAAAACGGTCTGGACGAAACAGAAGACGGTCTGAAAGTCAATGGGAAACTCACAAACAACTTAACCGATGACACGGTGAGAATCGCAGACAATCCTGAAGGACTGCAAAGCCTAATCTACAGCATATCGACTTCCGGTGACGAAATGGGAAAGATTACTTACCTTGGCCATGTCATGAGACAAGACAAGTATAGATTCCTACAACTGATCATGGAGGGTGAGATTGAGGGAAAACGTAGACGTAGACAGTGCTCTTGACTGAAAAACATAAGGAATTGGACAGGCTTAGATTCAAACTCCATGCTAAGAAGAACCCAAGACAGAGACGAATTTTCCAGAATTGTTTCCGATCTTCATTGAATGGAAAAGTCACTTCCAGAAGCAGAAGTGAGACTTCAAGATAACTATGGACTTAAAGCAAGCCCAAAAATGAAAACACGACGTATTTTTTTGAAAAGGAAGAAATTAAACTTAAAATGGCAACCTGAATTTCAAGTGAGGGAACTGTAGACGCGCTTCTCTATTTATCATAAATGCATATTGACACATATTTTCATTATGCTATAACTGGATTTGTTTTAGTTTGTAATGATTCATCTGATATTTTTAATTACCGTAATAGATTGGCAAAATGTTTGATTAAAAAACCACATAGTCCAGCAACAAAACATACTATTTTTACTAGATTGAATGAAATAAAAAATTATATCTTGTCACTAAAATTTAATGGACGTGATGTTCTAAATTCCAGAAGAAAAACTGACTTTTTGGGTTTTTTGGCACGCATAGAAAATGTCTGGCTTTTATATAGCATATGTTGATTCTGAGAATGACAAATATATGCTTACTTATACATTTTCTCAAGATCACTTGGAACTGTTTTTTGGTGAAATTAAAAGTGGAGCTGGATTCAATAATAATTCTACTGCACGTTATTTTGAAAATACCTTTAAGAGACTTTGAATTCACCAAGAAGTAAAAGCAGGTGATACAGGGAATATTATTAGGCCTTACTAGGAGACTGTTATTATTCAAGAGGATGTTGAATTTGAGAATCAATTGTAGAAAAACATTGAAAAATGTCAGTATTTAGCTCAGAATCACGGAATTTGATTTATATGTAGTTAGTTATACTGCAGGATTTGCTGTAAAATCTTTGAAACTAATTATTAATTGCAAATATTGCTCATATTTATTAGAATCAGAGAAACCTTTATCTCTATTGAAAGTACAAAAGGAATTTCTCAATTTGACAAATTCTTCATGTTTTGTAACTAAGGTATGTTAGTGTGTAGAAAAATATTTTAGATTTTTCAACCAAACCACCAATATTTTTAACAAGAACATAACGAATTTGGAATTAATTTTAATTTCGGAAACTGTAGCTAACTTGCTTAGTACCATTTTTAATCAACTTTATAACAATATTTATGATGAAGGTCTCATAGAAAATCACGGAATGAAAATGATTACATTTATTTAAAAAAAGTACTATAAGGTGCGAATTAATCATAAAACGAATAGAAAAATTAACGGTTTTAGAGATTAAAACTAACTTTTCCGCATCTGTGAGATACCCTGAACAATATTCTATCATAAAATTGTCCCTTGTATACACATCGGGGTATTTATCGTGCTAACAAATAGAAATGTCTCCAAAAATAATCAAAAATGTAGTATATCTGGATTTATAGGACCAGCTGTACTCCCTCTAGTCAGCTGAAAATCAATAAGGTCCATCTGTGAGACACCTTCAAAAATATCCAATTATTAGTTTAAAACAACCAAGAAAAAAACGCTGTGATAGCAAATCGAACTAAAAAGTAGAAAACAATTATTAAGTATTGGAGAATTTGTGATACTGCTATAAAAAAATCCAAAAATCAATTATGACTAATTAATTTGGAATAGGATCAATATAAACATTGAGATAATAACTCTAATTTTGTAAATATCAATAATAAAATAAAATGATTCTCACATTTAATATCAATCATCCCACGCCTTTTACTATATTAGAGTTTTCTGTTAATATTTTAATTTTTATATTGATCTTATTCCAAATTAATTACAAACTCTCCTATACTTAAACATTTTTTTCTACTTTTTAGTTTGATTTGTTATCAATGCGTATTTTTTAAACGACACTTTATGTTTTTAATGATTTATAATAAATAAACTATTGAAATTGAATCAGTTCATCATTTTTACACTAGTATTTTAAATGAAACTTACTGTCTCTAGTTAACTCCACAGTTTATTGAAAAATGTTACAAATTCTAAAAAATTGACAATTGTTTCGATATTAGTTTATTAGTTAGTTTATTTACCATATGTAATGGTTAACGGTTGGATGTTCCTATTTGTTTATTTGCGTTATTGTCTCTATCAAAATTACATTTGTTCATAGGAACTGAAAATACTCTATGTATCATTAAATTATATGCCGCTAGTCTATGGGACATGGGATGATTGGAACTGTATGGAATAGTCACATAAGTGAATCGGTGAATCGAATAATAAAGTACATTATTAACTCATTTTCAAATTGAGAAAATTGATTGAACTATTTTCTTCAACTTCCAGTGTAAATTTAATTTTTGGGTGTAAATTATTAATGTGGTTGAAAAATATATCTAATTGTCGTTCACTACTACAATGATTTCTTTTAAATCAGAAAGTAACATAAGTACAAAATTATTAAATGTAAAAACAAAAATATCACAATTAAAGAAATCTGGTATATATAAACTTAAATGTCCAGCATCTAATGCAGTCTATTTGAGTCAGACCCTTAGAAATTCTGGAATGCGATACAGTGAACACTTACGAGCATACAGATTAAAACAACCAGATAAATCCCACTACGCCAGACATCTACTTGACACCAATCATTCGTTGACACCTAACACAGAACTTGAAGTACTACATATTTGTGATAAGAAACAAGAATTGGATTTCCTTGAATAATTGGAAATAAATCCAGGGAGTTCTCCTCTTTTAAACTGGCTTTTTAAGTGATTATTGTAAAGATCAGCAGATATAGTTTTCATGGTTTTCTATATCATTGCACAGATATACTGATATTAATTGAGTAAAATGATATCCAGGATATCCTAACCAATAGGGCTAATAATATCTAAGCTGTATTATTTGTAATATTATATCTTCTCTTTTTTATTAACATATATTAAATCAATCACAAGATAGGTCACTTCTTGGACTAGCCAAAAATAATTAAACATCAGGTAGGCATCAAATGAAATGTAACTTCTGTAATTCTGACGATGATAATCAGGTAAGATCGAAACAATTTTTTAGAATATTTTTTTGGAATTTTTAACATTTTTCAATAAACTGTGGAGTTAACTAGAAACAGTAAGTTTCATCTAAAACACTAATATGAGTAGATTCCACAAAGTAAGTGTTGAGACAGTTAATTTCATTTTCATACTACCTTAACACCTACATTTTCAAATATTTGATATTCTTTGTATAAAACTAACCAGCTATAATCCATTAAATATTTTTTTTTAAATCTAATTTTCTTATATTTCTTGTGGTACGGTTTTTTCATAACGTCATTTATTGATGGAAAACAATAACCGTCGTTGAGTTGGCTCCATCGTTCTTCGCGTATTATACATTATGATGCTAGGTCCATCATCTATATTCACCCAAGATTATGATAGAAGTAATTTTATCCCGAATCAATGTCTGATTTGACACCCTGTATCTTTATGAATAATGAAATTGTCAATATTTTGTTTGGTACAAATTGTTTCGGTATTTTTTTAAAGAAACTTCAACATTTCGTGGATAAAATAATTTTTAATGTACGAGGCGACTCAAAACGCTTACTTGAAAATGTCTCAACATCCTCAAATCAATCAATATAACTTCAATTGCTCTTTAAGTTTTCATAACCACTGGCCATGCCCAAATGAAACCGATATTGCATTATTTAGGTTTTATTGATTTCTGTTATGTTTTTGTTTACATTAGGCTCGATTCACAAAGGGGCGATCATCAGGATTGGCGATCTATTCTATTCATTGTCTTATATGTTTCGTTCACAAATGCACCCGCTTATTATCGGTCGGCAGTTAAAAAACGCGCGGGCTTTGGTCTAGCTTGTGGAGTGTACAGATCATCGGTCGAGTCGGCGCCAGAGATTTCCGCATGTAAGCATCACATATGTAAGCATATCATCAGTTGTAGCTTCAACACTGTTGGTTTGTGGTTCAAAGAATTTTATATTGGGTTATTAAGGCAAGATGACAGTTGAAAATGTACTTACCTTATATCTTGTTTCGTGGTACATCCAATTTCGGCGCCTTGAAGCATTCGATAGCACCTTTAGAGCAGCGGCAGCGGGGTATTGGAGTTATAGCGAGTTTTTTGCGTTTATTGTAAAGCTGAATATTGTTTTACACTACTAGCACTAGGCAAGTATATTACTAGGTCGGCTAGGCCGTACTTGTCGCTGATTCAAAACACGGGCAGCACTAGATGGCGGCAAATATGTACACATTCAACATAATTCTACATATTAGCGGAAAATTTGACATACAATTGAATAAAATGGAATAGACGCCTTCAACCCAACCGAATAAGTGATTTTATGATTATAAAGAATGAATCCGAAACAAATACAGTGTTGCACTATTTTATTTTTATTTGCAACACAGACCACGCAAAATAAGTGACACTTCTAATTTTCAATTGATATTTTTACTCACAAAGCGACAACAACGCTTTGATCTGTATTTCCCCAGCTTATGTTGACAACTGATGATACATGTGATGTTGAGACAATAAGATCGACCTGTTACCTGTGGCGAGACATCAGGTCCTTTATGAAACAAGCCTTGATAATAAATATTTTAGGTCAACCGGGCATATCTCATACTTTCATATTTTCAGTATTGGAACTCAAAAAAATCAGAATATATAAATTAGATCGCGAAAATTCTGATTATTCATGAATCGAAATTTTGAGGATAACAGAATTAGCCTATTTTCAACCATTTGTAAGACATTACTGGAGTCAACATCATTTTAATTTAATTTATCGAAGACACGGATGCTGGTAACGTTCTATTTGCCCTAATAACGTCAGAAGATCTGAGGATCTTAGTCTCATATAAGTTACTCAAAAGTTAACCATGGAGTTAAACTTGGCTATTCTCCTGGGGTAGAATATCAACTGCGGAGATAAAATCTCTTTCAGTAAAACTTTCCGGTTGATAAAAAGGTTAAGTTGAAGTTTTCTAAACAGTTTATTTCACAGTTCGTAGCATATATGAACCGCAAAATGTCAAATGAAAGAATTTAAAATGAAGAGTTACATTTTAGTCTTATTGCGACATTCTAAAATACAGTCATGATTATCCATTTATAGTTATTCATGGATGCCAAATGAGATCTGAGAATAAATATATAAAGAATGAATAAAAGAATTCCAACCGAAAGCTTTAAACGTAACTCAAATCGGATGAATTGTAAAATACATATTTCAACGAAAGATACAATCTAGGATAAGTGGAACAATTTGAATATATACATACGGTAAAATATTCTTATAATATTTTTATATATAACGTGCATCAATTTTTATTATGTAAGAACTTTCTGTAGGTTTTCACAAATAACATTGTGGGCTTTTCATTATATTAAATCCGCTTCTAGCATTTTCTATACGGCAGCGTATGTCGATTTTAGACTTCAGGTCTTTTGTTTGTGTGATTTTGTAATACTTATATCTGGATTCCACAATATTTTTCATAATGTAAGGAAGTAAATTATATATTTCTCTATTTACCTTTCCTCCTACTGGACTTGGACATGGAGAAGCACTAGCAGATGAAGGGCTTTTATCGTTCTCGTCTGGTAATTCTACGGAGGACATTCTTATGTTTTTGGCGGATAGTAATCGGCGATTATGAACAGGACTTGAAGGGGCTGTAAAAACATTTCTTGTTAGAATTAGTTTTCGTTGATTTTAATACACACACTTAAAACTTTATGTTGTGAGACATGCATAGCAAGTAGTTCCTTAATAGTTAAATTTTTCATTAAGTTTAAGATCATTATGTGTTTTTTTAACTAATCTTGATTATTAAATTGGAAGTGAATAATAAAGTTCGATTTTGAGAACATCTTATTTCAGTTATTTTATCAAACTATAAATAACTATGAATATTGAATGAATGAAAATTATTTTTCAAATACTACTAGGAATTAATTGAAAAATTCCATGAATAAAATACATCTAAATCAGCACTTTCTGTATAAATATTTTCTAAAATATTCCAAATTTGAAGTCGGTTTCATCCAGTATTGAGGCCAAATATTTTTATGTTTTGAATAAGCTTGCTGGAAGGAATTGTAAACCTGTTTTACTTAATTGGCACTGCTGTCTTGTATACACGCAGTAGGTAGGTATCGCTGTGGCAAAAGACACTATGAAAGAAAATCGTCGTTCAAGATTGGAAGAGACCCTGGCTGAAATGAAATAATTCGTAGTCACAATTTTAAATTGTTTGGGAACCACGATAACGCTGTGTCTCAGAAGGCTTTAATTATAAAGAAATTTATCGGCAATCGTTTTAGGAAACTATCGTATTCCCTTGAATTGGTTCCGAAAAACTTTTCTTTCCAAAATATAAATTACCACTGCAAGGGAGCTATTTTGAGTTGACGTGTATTATTTGAGAATATGTCAGAATTGAAAGGGAAATTTCGATAAGTAATACATATTTTCTGTTTCATTGATTGATCCCCGGTAATTTTTAGACATAGTCGTACCCATGGAGGGTTCAGAAGCCAATCAGTATAAATACATTTTTCCCCTAAAATTATTTATCAAAATTTTCATTGTACAAAACACTCAAGTCAATTATTTCTATGAACAACAGATAGATGGCGGCACTTATTTTGATTATGTGGGGATATTAAATACGTTCCGTGCTAGAAGGGAGTGTAGCTATGAAACTAAACTGATACACATGTAGAACACGATTTTTTTATTTTGTAGTAGAGAAACAAACAACAAGTACATCGAGACTATAGAAAAGACAGAAGCAGATCTAGATAAAAAATGAAAGTGAGGAGGATACATACAGGAAAAGTAAAAGCGATTGGGAAGATGAAGAACGGGATGAGGAGGAGAATAAGAAAATTAAAATTATTAAGAAATCATCAAAAACAGCAACAACAAAAATAGAAGAGAATATAGATTTATTGAAGGAAATGATGAAAATCCATAAATGAACTATCGAATGAGATCAAGCAAATGAGGAAAGATTAGAAAGTGTATAAAGAAGAAATATTAAAACTGAAAATTGAAAATGAAAACACAATAAAAATAATGAAAATATGGAAAGATTGGTGAAACAGATAGAAAACCGACTGGATCGAATAGAAAATGAGAAACGACGTAATAATATTGTAGTACAAGGAATACAGATAAATACTACAAATAAAAAAAATTTAGTAGAAGAGATGAGCAAATTTTTGTAACAAGAATTAGATGTGAAAGCGAAAGTATACGAGGCTATTAAATTGGGAGAGGAAACGTGTCTAATAAAATTAAGCAATGGAAATGATAAACAGATGATTATGAAAAACAAAAATAGATTAAGGAACAAAGAAGAACAGAAAATATTTATTCAAGAAGACATGTCACTAAAGGATAGAGAGATACAAAATATAATTAGAATAAGAGCAAATGAAGAAAAGAAAAAAGGAACATCAATTAAAATTGGACACAGTGAGATTTACATTGGAAAAGAAGAATGGAAATGGGACAATATAGAAAATAGGTTGATGAAAGTAAATAACAATGAAAGACCGAACAACTGAATGAATAGGAAGAAACTGAAGAAGAAAAAAAGAGAAGAAGGAAAAACAACGAAAATTAAATTAGATTAGTAATAAGCTTTGTAAAAATAGTTATAAGAATAGTAATAGTTATGGGCATTTTAGTAATAGTAATGATTATGGTGAAATTAGTAATGGGGAAATGAGAAACATAAATAGACATGTGTTCGAATTTGGTTTTAATTACCAAATTCTCCCGTGATTCTATTTCAATTTCCCCTGTATAATACAAGTCGAATATTATGCTCAAAATACATAACTAAATATATCCTTATTTTCAACAGTTAATATTTCTTTACTTCACTAAAAAAGTCATTTAAATTTACTAACACCTAAGAAAAACAGATAAATATCGTTTTCTGAAATTCTACTGAACATATCAAAGTCCCCGACATATTATCTCTTCATAAAAACTCTCTTCCAAACTCTGTTATCTGTATCTACAAAACCGTTGAAAACCCCACAAAAAACATCTTCATATCTGCAACATTCACTTGTTGTTCGAACGTTACATTTTAAAATACTTTTATCCCATTGGCCAGTTTCTAATAGTTTACTCATTCCTCGATGCTACGTCATCAAACATATAAATACGAAAATAGCCTCATTTTTACTTCACTTCCCAGATAGCTTTCACAATTCTCAGACACTCTCTTTCATCATATAACATGCTACAACTTCGTAAAACCAGCCGGCGTTTTTAACCCGGGAACCATCATGTGTCCGTAATCTTTATTCTTTTAATAAACCAACATAGTATGTGCACAATACTTTCAGTTATCGCGAAAAGTCAAGTGAATTCTTAATTGTCGAAGCAACAGTAAATAACTTATATTTCATGACAATATAAATCATAACGTGATAACAGTGTTTAATTTCATTCTACGGTTCATCGTTACTTCAGTGACAAACGGCCGTAGTGGTCCTTCGCAAAGCCAAAAATACATTCCCTCTAATTAACCCTAAGTAAAGGGGTTAAATTAGAACATGGTCCTGATTCGAGACCGGATAGAACCAGAAAATAGTGAAGCACAGTCCTAGCGAGAGCAGTGAAACAACCCTTGGAGTCCAGAGAATATAGACCCTCAGCGTTCCCGAGAACTCTTCGAGAATTTCAGTCAGCAGAAAACAGACATTAGATAAGGTATTTATCGATAATAAAAGATTTTGTATATTTGCTTATCAACCAACGTAAAATTTTGTAAACATAGAATATAGTGTGATACGAAATTCAGTGATCTAACAATGCAAAAACATTTATCACATTTACAATTTAAAATTACAGTCATGTATATTAATATTATAAGATAATATAGTTAAAACTGATGAATATTTTCATATATTTGCGTATCAAACGATGGAAAAATCTCATAAATTTAACATACAGTGGTAGACGAAAGTCTGCACTCAAACACTTTAAAATAATTAACATTGCTATGGATTTATAATAAAAGTCTTTGATATATTTTTCATGCAACATAAACATTTATATTATAAAGTGTGGTTTAAATAATTTCACCTTAATAGTAATTTGGATTTATAATAAAAGTCTTTGATATTTTTCATGCAACATAAACATTTATATTATACAGTGTGATTTAAATAAGTTCACCTTAATATTAATTTGGATTTATAATAAAAGTCTTTGATATTTTTTATGCAATATAAACATTTATATTATACAGTGTGATTTAAATAAGTTCGCCTTAATATTAATTTGGATTTATAATAAAAGTTTTGATATATTTTTCATGCAACATAAACATTTATATTTATATTATACAGCGTGACTTAAATAATTACACCTGGATGTGTTTGATTATAATAACGCTAATTGACAAAGTGATTTCATATTTGTATATAACATACATTCATTATACAGTGTGTCTAAAATAATTACATATTAAGATTGTTATGGAACCATAATAACACTAGTCGGTACCTATTGTTGTGTGAGAAAACCAGGTACAATCACAGTGTCATTTTAACTTGCAACGAGCCGTAGAAAACTGAACAGGCACGGCTGGTAGCAAAAATATAAAACAAATATATTACGCTGATACAAAATAAGCATTGTTCAAACATAGCCATTAATTTGCATTTCAGGTTAAATATAATAATACACGGCAGATTGTTACTGCCCATGTTAACCGTTTGACAGATTGTAATAACATTTCAAAATGTACTGCCCAACAATTAAGAATATTCACGTCCGAAGCTAGATCTATCGTAAAGTCATTGTCAAATTTAAATATCAATAAGGAAGAGTATTTGATGCACTAATCGTTCACATATTAAAAACAAAGTTAGATTATAATACAAAAAAAATCTCTTGAAGAAAAAGAGACTCATCAAAATTTAATTGCTAGTGATACTTTTTTTGATTTCTTGAAAAAAAATGTACAGTCTTGGAAAACTTGTTAACCCAAGATCCCAAACCCTAACCATTCACCATCAATGCAACAATCTCCAGAATATTATCGTCAGGAAACATAGTGTTCTGGACAACTCATTCACAATACCTTACGGATAACCCCTCTCTTACTCATTACATACATTCTTCCGGTGTGACCAAACCACTTTTAAGAAAAACTTACCGTAACACACATTCTTAAATCACAAAACAATTATAAAATCAAAACTTACTCTCACATTAAAACATTCTTGCTCATAATTCATTATCAAACTAACACTTACACTCGAATAAACGATTCACTTGTACTCAACGCCCTTACAGTGCAGAATAGCACTCACTCATCATTGCTTAAACTCTTTCTCGTCAAGAAAACAATCCTTTAGTCCTCTGGAAGAGGACAGTGATACTTATATACTTGAAACTATGTGAAAAACTTAAACTTATACTTGAACATTGAGAAACAAACACTTTAACACTTAAAACCCTGGACGATTAACAAAAAAAAAAAAAAGCTTAGACACTTTGACATGAACATTACTCTTATGTGAATACCTGGATAAAGGTATTGAAATGAAGAAGAATATACTTGGTTGAAAAGATGAAGAAACTTGGTTGAAGATATGAAGATACTTGGTTGAAAAGATGAAGATACTTGGTTGAAAAGATGAAGAAACTTGGTTGAAAAGATGAAGAAACTTGGTTGAAAAGATGAAGAAACTTGGTTGAAAATGAAGATACTTGGTTGAAAAGATGAATATACTTGGTTAAAGATGAAGATACTTGGTTGAAAAAGGAGATACTTGGTTGAAAAGATGAAGATACTTGGTTGAAAAGATGAAGATACTTGGTTGAAAAGATGAAGAAACTTGGTTGAAAAGATGAAGAAACTTGGTTGAAAATATGAAGATACTTGGTTGAAAAGATGAAGATACTTGGTTGAAAAGATGAAGATACTTGGTTGAAAAGATGAAGAAACTTGGTTGAAAAGATGAAGAAACTTGGTTGAAAATGAAGATACTTGGTTGAAAAGATGAATATACTTGGTTAAAGATGAAGATACTTGGTTGAAAAAGAAGATACTTGGTTGAAAAGATGAAGAAACTTGGTTGAAAAGATGAAGATACTTGGTTGAAGAAGATGCATGGTTGAAGAAGATGACACTTGGATAATATAAACACTTGGGTGACGTTTAGAAGAAAACGGCATCCCCCCTTACTCATATGTTACTTAACCAATCACATTGACGACACTTTGAATTTAAAACGACTTGACAAAAACATTATATACATATCTTACCCTCCTTTTCTTGACGAGAACAGAAATAACTTCTTTACATTAATTAAAACATTTTAAAAACTCATTCTTACCCGCAAAAGAGTCGGGTCCCCTTAACACAAACATCTATAATCATAAAAACATATACAAAAACAATCTCAAAAGAGTTAGAAAAAACTCTTTCATCATACTTAAACACTCGTGGTCACTACCTTACATTTTTACTTTTATGCTAACTCACACATGAATTATTACTTGCACTCGCATACAATTGCACCTTAATCATACTTATACTCATATTGGCACTCAAAGCTCACATTCATAATACTTTTACACTTATTCGTACATACTCGTATTTACATTTGCAATCACATTCATTCATACTTACTCTTACTCACTTGTTGTTGCACGCATTCGTACTTGCTCTAGTCTCATGAGCATACTCTCTTACATTTCTCTCATTATCTCATTAAACACTGGGAAGTCCGAGGTTCCTGGACCGTTACTCGTAAAACAAACTGGTACCACACTTGTCGAACTAGAATCGACGTAAACATTCTCGTTCTTTACTGCATTTATTATTCTTTTATGTGAATACCTGGACAAAGATATTATTCTTTTATGTGAATACCTGGACAAAGGTATTATCATCTTCTTATCGGTTACAACTCTAGTCCATTTCTAGAGTATCTATCTTACACTTTTATCGTTTACAACTCTAGTCCATTTCTAGAGTATATTGCTTACACTCTTATCGTTTACAACTCTAGTCCATTTCTAGAGTATATTGCTTACACTCTTATCGTTTACAACTCTAGTCCATTTCTAGAGTATATTGCTTACACTCTTATCGTTTACAACTCTAGTCCATTTCTAGAGTATATTGCTTACACTCTTATCGTTTACAACTCTAGTCCATTTCTAGAGTATATTGCTTACCTTCTTATCGTTTACAACTCTAGTCCATTTCTAGAGTATATTGCTTACACTCTTATCGTTTACAACTCTAGTCCATTTCTAGAGTATATGGCTTACCTTCTTATCGTTTACAACTCTAGTCCATTTCTAGAGTATATTGCTTACACTCTTATCGTTTAAAACTCTAGTCCATTTCTAGAGTATATTGCTTACCTTCTTATCGTTTACAACTCTAGTCCATTTCTAGAGTATATTGCTTACACTCTTATCGTTTACAACTCTAGTCCATTTCTAGAGTATATTGCTACATTCTTATCGTTTACAACTCTAGTCCATTTCTAGAGTATATTGCTTACAATCTTATCGTTTACAACTCTAGTCCATTTCTAGAGTATATTGCTTACACTCTCATCGTTTACAACTCTAGTCCATTTCTAGAGTATATTGCTTACACTCTTATCGTTTACAACTCTAGTCCATTTCTAGAGTATATTGCTTACACTCTTATCGTTTACAACTCTAGTCCATTTCTAGAGTATATTGCTTACATTCTTATCGTTTACAACTCTAGTCCATTTCTAGAGTATATTGCTTACACTCTTATCGTTTACAACTCTAGTCCATTTCTAGAGTATATTGCTTACATTCGTTACACTCATGACGTTAGAGTCCTTACAACACTCTAACCTCAACTCTTATTCATTCGTTACATACATGACGTTAGAGTCCTTACAACACTCTAACCTCAAATCTTATTCATTCATTACATTCATGACGTTAGAGTCCTTACAACACTCTAACCTCAACTCTTATTCATTCATTATATACATGACGTTAGAGTCCTTACAACACTCTAACCTCAAATCTTATTCATTCATTCACTCATGACGTTAGAGTCCTTACAACACTCTAACCTCAACTCTTATTTATTCATTACACTCATGACGTTAGAGTCCTTACAACACTCTAACCTCAAATCTTATTTATTCATTATATACATGACGTTAGAGTCCTTACAACACTCTAACCTCAAATCTTATTCATTCATTCACTCATGACGTTAGAGTCCTTACAACACTCTAACCTCAACTCTTATTTATTCATTACACTCATGACGTTAGAGTCCTTACAACACTCTAACCTCAAATCTTATTTATTCGTTACATTCATGACGTTAGAGTCCTTACAACACTCTAACCTCAAATCTTATTCATTCATTCACTCATGACGTTCGAGTCCTTACAACACTCTAACCTCAAATCTTATTCATTCGTTACATTCATGACGCTAGAGTCCTTACAACACTCTAACCTCAAATCTTATTCATTCATTACATTCATGACGTCAGAGTCCTTACAACACTCTGACACACATTAGATAACTTTACAACCCCTACACATATTTACATAGTTACTCTCAAAATTATTCACTTTCATTCACAAACCTGCATCAACACTGTACACACACTCACGCTCCATACCCTTTCACTAACATCAGCGTTCGATGTCTGAGAGCAGCCATCTCTCACCTCTCTTCCATTCTTCCCGCGCCCCCAATATGTTCGAATTTGGTTTTAATTACCAAATTCTCCCGTGATTCTATTTCAATTTCCCCTGTATAATACAAGTCGAATATTATGCTCAAAATACATAACTAAATATATCCTTATTTTCAACAGTTAATATTTCTTTACTTCACTAAAAAAGTCATTTAAATTTACTAACACCTAAGAAAAACAGATAAATATCGTTTTCTGAAATTCTACTGAACATATCAAAGTCCCCGACATATTATCTCTTCATAAAAACTCTCTTCCAAACTCTGTTATCTGTATCTACAAAACCGTTGAAAACCCCACAAAAAACATCTTCATATCTGCAACATTCACTTGTTGTTCGAACGTTACATTTTAAAATACTTTTATCCCATTGGCCAGTTTCTAATAGTTTACTCATTCCTCGATGCTACGTCATCAAACATATAAATACGAAAATAGCCTCATTTTTACTTCACTTCCCAGATAGCTTTCACACTTCTCAGACACTCTCTTTCATCATATAACATGCTACAACTTCGTAAAACCAGCCGGCGTTTTTAACCCGGGAACCATCATGTGTCCGTAATCTTTATTCTTTTAATAAACCAACATAGTATGTGCACAATACTTTCAGTTATCGCGAAAAGTCAAGTGAATTCTTAATTGTCGAAGCAACAGTAAATAACTTATATTTCATGACAATATAAATCATAACGTGATAACAGTGTTTAATTTCATTCTACGGTTCATCGTTACTTCAGTGACAAACGGCCGTAGTGGTCCTTCGCAAAGCCAAAAATACATTCCCTCTAATTAACCCTAAGTAAAGGGGTTAAATTAGAACAGACATGAAAATATCAATATTAAAGATATAGATATTAATAATAGTACCTAATAATTATAGCAAAATTAGTATTAGGGAAATGGAAAACATAAATAAACATGAAAATATCAATATTAAAAATATACAGATTAGTAGTACTAATAAGTACAAAAGAAATAGTATTGAGGGAAAACAAATCACAAATACCGATAAAAATAAAAATATTTGCAAGTGTGTATTTCCTGACGGTATCATTTAAATTTTCGTTACAAAAAAATAAAAATAGCAAAGATAACGATAATAACAATAATTTCGAAAACAAGGACAATAACAATGACAATAACAATGACAATGACAATAACAATGACAATAACAATGACAAAGACAACAACAATTATAGAGGCATTAATGAAACAAGTTTCTTGAATGATAATCAAAGTGATAAGAATAATAATATGGATAGTAAAACTAATAATAAAAAACAATTAAGAACAAAAAACACTTTAATATGGAAAATAGCGACATGGAATATAAAAAGTATTGAAGGAAAAGAAATAGAATTAGTGGAAAAATTTCATAAAATAGAGGTTGACATACTAGGAATAACAGAAACAAAAAAAAGGGTCACGGAATACAAAAACTAGCAAAACATAATATACTAATATACAGCGGAGTAGCACAAGAAAGAAGAGCAGCAACAGGAGTAGGACTTTTAATACATAAAAAACTAGAATCACAGATATTAAGCTGGAAAGCATGTTCATAACGGTTATCATCAGTAGAGACGAAAGCGGAGAAAAGCAAAAAGAAAACAATAATAGTAGTATACGGACCAAACGAAGATGATAAAGCGGAAGATAAGCAAATATTCTGTGATGAATTGACAGAAATAATAGAAAAATCAGAAGGTAGATTGTACATCATAGGTGATTTTAACAGTCGAGTCGGTCAAAAAGATGAAGAATATAAAACAGTTATTGGAGCATATGGGGAAAATGTAAGGAATAATAATCGAAGGAGAATGCTTGATTTTTGTGTGATAAATGATATGGTAATAACTAATACATGGTTCCAACATAAGGACATGCACAAATACACTAGAGAAGTAAAGAGCAGAAAGAAAAAATCAATAATATATGATATACTAATAGAAAGACAATACCAAAAAATGATAAAAGACACAAGAGTAAGAAGAGAACCAGAAATCGGCAGGGATCATTTTGTAGTAGAATCCAAATTTAAAGAAGACAAAATGGAAAGATACATAAATACAACACCAAAAAAAGAAAAAGTCGAGCATGAAACAATAAAAACGTACAAACTAACAGAAAAAGAGATAGCACAGAAATACGAAGAGAAAGTAAATAAAAAACTTGATGATAAACAAATTAAAAACAATAATATAGAGGAGTAATGGAATTACTTTAAAAATGTCATACTAGATACTGCAAGAGAAGTGCGCGGGATAAATATACAATTAAGCCATATGAAACAAATTTCGTGGTGGACGATAGAAATAAAAAATCAAGTCAAACAAACAAAACTAGAATGGAAACAATACCTATCTAATAGAACGGAAGAAAAATATAATAACTATAAGGAAGAAAGAAAGAAAACTTAAGAACTGACCAAAGAATCGAAAAACGAACAATGGAAGAAATTTGGACAAAAAATGACGCTAAAGCAAACCAGAAACTTTTTAATAACATATTAATGAATATGAGATAAGAAATGAAACAGGAAACATATTTTATGAAAAATAAGAATGGTGAAATATTAACAGAAGAGGAACAAATCATACAAAGATGGAAAGAATATTATCAAGATCTACTTAATGATACAGAAGATAAAAAGGAACAAATCCGAATTAATTTGCCGCAAGATGTAGGAATAATGATAAGTAAGGAAGAAATAAAACAAGTAATAATAGAAATTAAAAATGAAAAAGCACCTGGATATGACAACAGAGATGATAAAAAATATTGGACAAAAAGGAAGAGATATACTGCGACACATACTCAACAAAGCTATCGAAGGAGAAGTGCTCCCAACTGACTGGCAGAAGGCACTCATTGTACCAATTTTTAAAAAAGGAGATGTGAAAGGCTGCAATAACTATCAAGGGATAACATTAATTAACACCGTGATGAAAATATTGGAAAAAGTGCTAGAAAAAACAATTAGATCGATAATAGAAGATACATTAGAAGAAACGCAAAGTGGATTTAGTATTGAAAGAAGTACCCAAGACCACATATTCACAATAGAACAGATGACAGAAAAAGCAATAAAAGACAAAAAACAACTGTTCGTAGCTTTTTCGGATCTAGAAAAAGCCTTTGATAGAGTACCTAGAGAAATATTGTGGAGAATACTAGCAGAAAGAGGATTAAATGGGAAACTGATATGAATAATACAAACGATTTATAACAACAACGAGAACGCAGTCATAAAAAATAACAAAATATCCGAGAATGTCAATACAAATATAGGACTAAGACAAGGGGAAGCCTAAGCCCGTTATTATTTATTATATACATGGACGAGATTATTTAGAAATGCACAACACTAAGTAAAAAAGTATGTGTAGGCCATTTGCAATTATGCAGAGTAAACATCAGTAAGGGAGAATTTGCAGACGACGTGATAATAATAGCCAAAAATGAAAAAGAGCTACAAGAAAATATGAATGTGTGAAATATGGTACTGTTAGATATGGGTATGAATATAAACAAAAATAAAAATAAACGGTTTTAAAGATTGAAACTAACTTTTCCGCATCTGTGAGATGCCCTGATTGATATTCTATCATAAAATTGTCACTTGTGTACACTATCGTGTTAACAAACCGAAATTTCTCCAAAACTAACCGAAAACGTAGTATATCTGGATTTATAGTACCCGCTGTACTCGCTATAGTCACCTGAAAATCAATAGGGTACATCTGTGAGACACCTTGAGTGAGACTCATGAACAATATCCAATTATAAAATTGGCCAATTGTATACACTCCGGAGGCTGTATAGTACTAAACCCAAAATTTCTCCAATGAAGACAAAAATGTGGCACTTCAGGTACCATAGCACCCGTTGTACTAGCTCTGGTTCATCTATAAGACGCCCTGAACAATATTCAATCATATTCAATCACTTGTATACGTGCTGGAGACTGTATTGTGCTAACAAACTGAAAATTCTTCAAAAATGACAAAAATTTGGTACCTCAAGTAACATAGCCCTCGTTGTACTAGCTTTAGTGAGCTGAATCTCAATAGTGTTCATCTTTAAGACACCCTGAATAATATCCAATCATAAAATTGATTGGTCATTTGTATATACTCTGGAGGCTGTATCGTGATGACAAACTGAAATTTCTCCAAAAATGACAAAAATGTGGTACTTAGAGTACTATAGCACCTGTTGTACTTGCTGTGGTGAGCTGAAAATCAATACGGTTTATCTCGGAGATGTTCTGAATAATAATCAATCATATAATTGGTGATTTGTTGCACTCCGGAGGCTGTATCGTGCTAACAAGACATGTAAGGAAAAGTGACCGACGACAACGACGACGACGACATACACACAGGATTTTTTTTCTTAAAATCATTTTTTCGTGTTGTTCTTGATGAAAAACGTGATAATAGCTCATACATTTTTTTCAGTGGTCAGTGGAAGATAAAAAGAAGAAATAAATAGATACATAGAATTCGACAGAATAGAACAGGTAAAACATATTCAATACCTTGGAACAATAATAGACGAAAACGGAACACAAGAAGCCGATATTAATAACATAGTAGTTAAAACTAACAAACTATACTATGCCGTAAACAATCAATAAAAAAGGAATAATTAAAGATACTAAATTAAAAGTATTCAAAACAATATACCGACCAATTCTCACATTTGGTTGTGAAACATGGATAATAACAGAACAACAGAAAAGTAAAATACAGGCGACAGAAATGAAATATCTAAGAAGAGTTATAGGTGTAACAAAAAAGGAGAGAATGAAAAACATAGATATAAGAAAAGACCTAAAGATATAAGCTACTTTAGAATTTATGGAAGAAAGACAACTGCACTGGTGGAGACATTTACGGCGTACGGATGGTAGAAGATCGGTTAGGAGAGTGTAGAAGGCAAAGATTGTGAAACATAAAAAGGGAGGCAGACCAAGGAAAACGTGGGATGAATTAATAGCTGGATTACTGGAGGAGCCTAGAACGAGGCCAAGGACTTAGCACTGAACAGAAAAGAGTGCAAAAAATTCGTGAAAGGAAAGTAAATATAACATCCTACACCTCTAAGTGGTAGGTGGGTTTTCCGATTTACTTTTCCAACTTTGAGTTTTTGATAATTGTATTTCATTGTGTACTGTATTTTGGCGAATTATTTTCGTTATTGCATTGCAGAGCCATCAAGGCAAATTTTCTATGATAAACTAATTACATTGAACTTACGCAAAGTTTTTAATTCGCTATATGCTATTCAATTTCGTAGCTTAATGCCGTTTACTGACGATCAGATTGAGACAATAGTTGATGAGTCTAGAGTATCGCAAGCTTGGGTTGATCTTCTTGAGCAGCAATTAGCAGTAAATTTGACAACACAACATGTTGATAGCTACCGAACTCCTGAAATTCCTGCATTCTTCAGGGCTGATCCTGCGTTATGGTTTATGAAAGTCGAAGCTTCTCTTTGAAATGCTTGTATTACAGCCGATGCCATCACAGCCATTATTAAGCTGGCTGCACTTGCATGGGGGTGCTTGGTAGTGTCAAGGACATCATTGCCCTGTCACCAACACTGCCTGATGTTTTTACTGAGCTGAAGGAACAAATCAATAAAAACTTTCGCAATATCAAACGAAGTCTAATTGAGAAAACGTTTGAAGGGACAAGCAAACCTTCTTTAATTTTGACTTGGATTCACAATCTTAATGTTAATAATGCGGTTGTTGACTCAATTCTTATTTCGTTGATTTTAGAAAATAAAATTCAGCAACTTTGGACGCCATGGCTGAATTAGCAGATATTTTTAGTGCGTTTCTACAGCACCCCTCAAATGAATTCTGTTACGGCTGAACATTCCGCTTCACAGGCGCTAATTCAGTCGGTAAATGCACTAGAGGGAAAGTCGCGTTCTCTTAGTATAAGTTATTCTCGCGAGCGAAGTTAATCGTCGGAATAAGAAAAACCTAAATTGAGCTATGCGCACCAAAAATACCAAGATAAGCCTACGTCGTGCCGAAGTTGTGGCGCCGAGTACGCCAACTGGAAAGAAAAAAACTAAAGGCTCATCTCCACGTGGAGGCAGAGGCGAAAGGTGCCTATACGTCTCATCGTCTCTATATTCGGGACAGAAAGACCGGTCAGTATTTCTTAGTAGACACCGGTGCTGATATCTCAGTAGTTCCTCCTGACTCTAAAATTAAACTCGCTCGCGCTAGTCTTAAACTCTTCGCGGCTAAGGATACGCACATAGACACTTATGGCGAATCACATCGCGAAAGATATTTTGGATCGCGTAGACCTATTAAATGGAATTTCTGCATCGCGGCCGTGCCTCACCCCATTATTGGAGCAGATCTTTTGGACCACTGCGGGTTGATTGTTGATCTAAAAAAGCGCCTGCTTATTGATTCGACAACTCGCAGTTTTAGGCTCAGAAATTATATCTCGATATTGACACATTTATTTCATTGTTTCAATCCGAATATTTCAGTCTCATATTTGTTAGCTACATATTCCGTAATTACAGGTATAATCCCGCTGTCGCCTCCGGAGAATCGAAATGTATTTCATCACATTATAACTAAAGGTCCTCCGATTGCCGAGCGTCCTCGTACGCTCACACCAGAAAAATTGAAAGCTGCTAAACAGGAAATGAAAGCACTTGTGGAAGCGAGTGTTTGTTTCCCATATAGAAGCCCAAGGGCTAGCTCCGCGCAAATGGCCCAGAAAAAAGATGGTACGTGGCGTTTATGTGGAGATCATCGTCGGCTTAATGCTATCACAATTTATGATAGATGTCAAACCCCTAATTCACTTGATTGCTCCTTAAATATGAGCGGTGAAATGGTATTCTTATCGTTAGACTTACAAAAGGCATATCATCAGATTCCGATGGCGCCGGAAGACATTGAAAGACTGCAATAATAACTCCATCCGGATTGTTCGAATATTTGTTTATGACATTGGGGCTACGAAAACGCTAGCCAGTCTTTACAACGATACTGTATCGGCTGAAAATTAAAGACCTGGCTCTAACGCTCATTCTATGAAGTCACAAAATTTGCAAGGCTGCTCAAAGTCAGAGCAATCGCTGCAGCATCACGCTACCAAGTAACCTATCGTGATCACTTCTCCTGGTCCAAGGAATGTAGGGAATTCTCCGATAGTCTCGCCGCTAGCTTTGAAACCCCTACTAAAAGCTCCTCCGCACAAGTCGCAGAGAGCTGATAGAAGGAAATGTAAATCAGCAATTCTAACAGGGACACCGGAGAATACCTATTTAGAAGAGAAAAAACTAGAACAAGGAAAAGGAAAGTAACGAAACGTGTTTTAAGTGAGGATAAGGAAGTGGAAAACGGTGATGGAAAGAAGAATGCAAAAGAAAAGGAAGGAAAAAGAATGAAAAGGAAATTAATTTACGACGAAGAAGAGGAAGGGGATGAAGTGTTTTGCCTGGTATGCGTATCCCCATACTTTGCTAGCAAGCACAAAGTAATTTAGATTCAGTGCCAAGAATGCAGGTTATGGGCTCACGAAGCTTGCACACCTGGACTGCCATATTACATTTGCCAGAACTGTGATTCAGAGTATTCAGACTGATTCTTTAGACTGACTAGATATATTTTTTTGTTTTCGTTACCGTATTCTTAGGTCTCCAGTTTGTTTGATAGCGTAAGCTTAGTTTGTTTTTTTGTTATATGAGTATAGTTTTTATTATCGTTAACCTATTTTTTATGAAAGTTCTTCGGAACATGTTTCGTTATTTTCTTGGGCACAATAGGAAATTAAGTACCTACAATCATCTTTCCTCAATAAAAGTTGGTTCGATTAGAATAAATATATTTATTTCCCCTTTAATTTATCATGTGACTACCTACCTCACACGATGTGACAACTATCCATGACACGGGGTTATAAGTCTCACTTTTTCTTTTCCATAAAAATTCTAATATTTCCTTAGTGGGTAATGTTAAACAAAAAACCTTTAAGTCCTCAGAAACTAGAACGAGTGCACTATCTATTGATATATAAATTCTATTGCTAAACTAAGAAAGCGGGGGCAATAAACACAAAAGAAAAAAATGTGATTTCCAACCACGGTCTCCCCTATTTCCACAAAAGATAAAGACATTTTTTGAGAAACAGCTTTTTTAAATATACATTTCAAATTAGCGCCAAATTACTCACTGGTGTCATGGCGTCTGCTTGTGATGCTACGTCTCTCTAAAACATTGGGAGGTAAAGTCACGATTCGTTTGAATAGCGTGTTAAAAATGAATAGTGGATAACAGCAAAACTCTAAAAAATGCTCATGATCTTCCAGCGAATCATATATCCATGTCTTAGAAGATATTCACGTCGCTTGATCGTGGGATGCTTTGAGTTTTTAATAAATGAGGATGCAGTCGTGGAATGGGTCGAAACGTTCTAATATATAGGACCGTATATTTATTGTCAAAGTTGATTTAGTACAAACAGAAATAAAACAACAATGAATAAAAAAAGATAATTACTTGCCTGAACTTCCATTAGGATAAGTGCAAATGATAAAAAATAGACAACGTTTTAGTAAAGTTCGATTTTTGTTATAGATATAAGGCACTAATTAAATGACGCCTTGAAAAGACGTTTAACTACTGCGAAAGTTTATACACACGGTATATATATTTACGTAATTTATTTATACACTTAACTAGTCACTTATACTTAATTTATGTATACAATTAATTTCTAATTTATATTGAATACACTGTTCACTATTTATATAAGTAATTTACACGTTCACTCGTTCTACTCATGATTAAATTAAAATGTAGACCGAACTGCAGTCCGTAGGTAGTCGCTCATATATTAAAACGTTTTTCTGGAAGTTCTGGATAACTGAAATTTCTAGATTGCGGCTCCCGACCAGCAACCGACCTTCTCAGAAATGCTTCTATGAAAACAATCTCATTGAAAGTCCTTTCCAGAACATAGTGCACTCTCGCCAAAATTGTCACTTTTAGTTATCTTATTAGACAGGGTCGGCACCAGTGCGGGATTTCGTAACATTATCCCTTCTTAAACGAAAATTCTTCCTGGAAGTTCTGTGTAGCCGGGACTGTTTAAATCAGCGACTAAACTTTCCGGTCGTATGGAAATAACAGGGTACCGTCTTCATCGGGTACTGATAACGGGGGGTATAGTTGCAAATTAATATGTGGACACCGGTATCTTTGAATATCACTTCTATCATGTTCCTGATGACTCGCCAATCCAACTGGTTGCTCTCTATCTTAGGCATTGCTAGATTGTCCACGTTGGATTCCAGCACATGATCTCGAAGGCTTAGTAGCGCTTCTCACACATTCCGGCAGGTGGATCGATATTGAAATTCGTTTTTGGTTACCAGGTAGAAGACGTACCGCGAATTGTGTTTGAGTCTCAGTATCTTGCCAGGCGACCTATGTTTCAGTTCACTCGACATAATATCGCATGCGATTTTCACACTTTATCGAAGGATACGACAAAACTGGTATGTTTGAATATCGCAAGCGATAATTATCGACCATAAAACAACGAGCGGATATTTATCATGCGATAACAATTATCGAAGGGCGTGGCTTAAATTCTAACCTTTACATACGGATCCTAACCTCAATTCATTGTTTACACACTGTGATTGTTTACATAATTTACTGGAGATATATTGAAATGGCAAATTTTGATGAAATTGCAATGATCGCTATTGCAGAAATAGTAGACGAAGCTGTGGGTGTCGTAGCAGACCAGCGAAGGCCCTTCTACCCTCGTATAAATGCATTTGAACTTGGAGATACACAATTTGTGAGAATGTTTCGATTATCAAAAGAATTAGTTCGTGAAGTGATTCGTCTAGTGTCTCCCTATATAGAGGAGGGAAGTAGAGAGTCAGCTATAAATATTGAGACAAAAGTAAGTTACCTTCATTCTTAATAGGTAGGTATATGATTCATAATAAAATATGCTTATGAAGGTTTTAGTAAGTCTTCGATTTCTCGCAAGTGGCAGCTATCAGCTAGACTCAGCTTCCAATATACATATAGCATTAAGTCAGTCATCTGTTTCAAGGAGTCTTGATGAAGTAATTAATGCTTTAAATCAACCAGCTATTTTTAATCAGTTGGTTAGTTTTCCAAGAAATATGCAGGAGCTTGAGAGAAACCGTGATGGGTAAGTAAACAATTTTTATTTGTATAAATTAATCCTAATATGTATTTTGAACACATTTTACACTACCACAACGTCTGATGCGTGTATTGTCTGCAGAAACTAAAAGTTATCCGTGTTGATGTAGTGGCATTGTAAAGTTTGTTAAGTATGAATATTACCAACAGTTCCAGTAAGTTTAACTTTTATGTTGTAGGTTTTATCAAAAGTTTCATTTTCCTGGTGTAGTGGGTTGCATTGATTGCACTCATGTTGCAATCATTGCGCCCCCTAAAAATGATCCCATATATAATGAATATGTGTATGTGAATAGGAAGAACTACCATTCCATAAATGTACAGTTGGTATGTATTTGATTATTCTTAGGAATAGTGTTATGATACCTGCTTATTTTGTTTAGATATGTGATTCACAGATGAAAATTATTATTGTGAATGCTCTTTATCCTGGCAGTAGGTACAAACGACGCCTTCATATGGAACAACTCCAATTTGCAGGAGATTATGCAAAATATTTATCACAACAATCCAAATCAGTTTTATTTACTCGGTAAGATATACAAATATAACACTTTGTTCAATTATATTTTACTTCTATAACATATTTTAGGAGACTCTGGATATCCATTAAGACCATGGCTATTGACTCCTTTGGAAAATGCCAGGATCTCCAGAAGCAGAATATGATAAATGTCATAAACATACACGATGTATTATTGAAAGGTGCAATGGTCTTCTTAAAATGAGGTTCCGATGCCTTTTAAAACATAGAGTACTTCACTACAATCCGGAGAAAGCTGCTCGTATAATTGATGCTTGCATAGTTCTACACAATCTTTGTATAGAACATAACATACCTGCTCCTGAACCAGAAGATATCGATCAACATTTTGATTTAGGTATACTGGATGATGAAGAAAGAGGACGGGAAGAAGGTATTGGTGCAAGAGTTAATCCTCAACTGCAAGAAGGTCGAAGATTGCAGAGAAGACTAATTCAAAATCATTTCACCAACTGATTTTTTTTTATCATAAATAAATAATACTGTGTACGCTTATTTTTTTATTCATGTAATTAAATATAATAAAATAAAATTGTTGCATCATTTCTATAATGGGAATGTAGGCTTCATGGCATCACGGATTCTCGCTAATTTTTTCAAGAGCACGAGCCTTTCTCTCTTCTATCACCAATTTTCTTTATTTTATTTCAACCATCTTGTCGTTATAGCATTGTTTTCTATTTTCTGCTGCTTCCATTATTTCTATTTTTCTTTTATAATATTCCCTTTTAATTTGCAACTTTTCTTTTGCCGTTTCACTTAGTAGTTCTGCTGCAGAAGCAGCCACTTGCAACTTTTTTGCAGATGAAACTGTGTGCTTCTTAACTGAAATAAGTACATATAACCAATTTTATCAATCATGGTGGATTTATTTATTTCCAAAAAAATGTACAATAGCAATAGATAATTGCAATTGAAAACATACCTGAAGTGGGTGTACAGAAAGATTCAGGTGCCACTACGGGTATCATCTTTTCCATTTCCTTTATTTTTACAGTATCGGGCTCTGGCAGCACTTCATATACTGAAATCACAAAATGAGATTTTACTTAGAATACTTAAAATGTATATTTCAGTAGTACATACCTATTTCTTCAACGCATCCTTCATTTTCGTCATCTGTTTTACAATAATAATGATCTTCGAATATATCATTATTATATACTTGCGGTATATCAACCACAGTGGCTAATGCAGGTACTGTATTAGCTTCTACAGTACTTTCGAAATCCTAAAAACAAGTTCATGTAATTAACTGATAGGTAGTAGGAAGTAATCCATTATTTATCAATAATTAAATACGTACAAAGTGTGCAATAGATTCTTGAACTGAAGAGTGTCCATTCACAGCCACATTACTTATCAGGCTTAATATGTCCTCCTCATTCTGTTTCAACTTTGTTGGTAAAGGAGGTCCTCCTCCTGTCCCACAAGCATGTCTTTTAATAGAGGCTTGCTTAGTTTTGACTTTGCTTCTCATATCCTGCCAAGTCTAAAATCATTGTTATTAATCCTTTCGTATTATTACATAAATGTGTGGCATTAAACATTTTTACAAATTTCATAAGTTATTCACATTCGATAGATAATTAATAACTTACTTTTCTCCATTGCGCCCAACTTTTCTTTCCGCCTGGAATTGCATTTAATGTGGTTGCAATCTTCAGCCATTCTTTTTGGCCATCTTTTTTACTAAAATTCGAGGAGAACCGACCACTACATAATGCTGGTCGGTCTTGCATTAATCTAAGGAGTCTATTCTTTTGCTCCGTGGAGACATAACCAGCACGTTTCTCCTTCGTTTCGTTCATAGTTAAATATAAAAATAATTAAATTGTTCACACGTGTTAAATAACAAGAAATTATATTCAAAAAACACACAACGCGAAATAAAAATACACAGCACAAGAAAAAATATAACAGTTGACAACGTGACGATGAGCCAAAAATCATGTGATTTATATACCCTTCAGCTATTGGTTGAACTCGTCAATCAAGCTACGACTCCCTTCATATCCTTCGAAACCGACCAACTCTTTATCGCATTCGGTTCGGGAATATGGTATCGAACGAAAAGAGTATCGCATACGAAATTTTGGTGATCAAAATATCACCTTCGAAATTTATCACGTAAACTCAAACATAGGGTCCCTGGGGCTGGAATCTGATATTCAATGTTTTCTATTTGCCCAAACTTCTTTCGAAATACGGTTGCCAACCCTTGTGCATGTTTGTTACTGGTGGAGATGTTGTGTGCTAGGGAATACTCTTCCGGGAGTGTGAACAAATCTTGTCGTTGCTCTGTAGTGATTCCATATCTATCTTTCCCGGTCGAAGGAAGTGTCAGGCTCTTCTCAAATATGGTTCAATCCTTCATCTTTTTCATGGTCTCCTTCGAATGGTATTAGTCGGTTTTGGTGGACGACTTTCGGTTTTCTATTGGGGATCTTGCTTATGCGATAGATGACGTCATTGAATATTTTCTTGATTAAGAAGGGACCTTTCCAATATTTCTGTAGTTTTGGAGAAAACCCCTTCCCCCCATACTTTGTCCCCTTCTTTGAAACTGCCTTCTGTGGCCTGCGTATCGTATCGTTTATTCATTCTGTCGCTGCCAACTTGAAGATACGTTCTAACCAATTTGAGCATATTGTCCTTTCTTCTTCTTAATTGGATCACGTAATCTTCTCTCGCTAGATCTTCTTCCGGTCGACAACCAAACTCTAGGTCACAAGGTAGCCTCATGGATTTTCGCAGATATTTCACCCGTGGACTCTTTGATAGCAGATCGACAAGCAAATGTAAATTGAGAATGTTAATGGTCCCAGTCTTTCTGTTGGCTGAAAACTATGAGATTAAATAAACAGAAATCAACATCGACGTACTTTTCATGTATACATTATTGGTACACTAATCAATGTGACGTTAATAAAATTACACCAATTAGAAGAAGACGTCTACCTATGGCGTCCACAGCGACGATTAAAGTAACTAGTATACATGGAAAACTTGCATAACAATGTGGCAGTATTAAAAAATCGTATAAGAGATGCTGAGGCGTCTATGACAAGTCAAAACATTCGCAACAGTTACAAGGAACCAGGCCGAATAAACCACAGTGCACAACGGGCAACTGCCCAGGGGCGAAATTCAAATAGGGGGTGAAAAATTCTATGATTATTAAAATTATTCTCGTGGGAGTGGTAAAAGTCTTAAATCTGAACGGGGAAATGATGTTTCATGTTTATATACCATGAAGTCCCGAATGCAGAGCGGCCTTTGTCTTTTTTGGGCTTTTCGTCGGAATCCTCATCGGAAAAATCTCGCACTGGTCCACTCGGTGACTTTTACTGGCTTCAAAGGTGAAACCGACTTTTTTCCGACTATTTGAACGTCGTCAGCATTATCGACGGCATCATTAAAAAATCGGTAGGACTCAAAGAGAATTATTGCACTTACAAGGACGGAATTCTAGAATCAGTTTTGCCAATCCACTCCTCTGAACTATTCCTACTGTGATTTGTCATAAAAGTTGAAATGAACGCTTGTAAAATTTGAATTAAACTCAACATGTGTTATATGAAACCTAGTGGGGCACAGAGGCGTAAAGCTCAGAAACAAAATCAAGAGAAGTCTGAAAAACTTCCATAGAGAATTTCCAAACTGGATAATTTCTTCGTCGTCAAAACCAAACTTAGCTGCTCAAATTCTCAATATGAGTTCTCCGTCAACACAGGTATATGAAATACTTGAGAATTTCGCTGTGATGGTATTCTATTATTTTGTTTAAATGACTCAAAATCAACAGGAACGTCGAGAAAAACAGGCCATTTTCCAGGACAAGGGAGTCCCACTGAGTTCAATATGCCTTGAGCGTAGGTGAAGATCTTGACACTTCTTGCCAGGTAGGTCGTCGATTTTCTGCGTCTATTGCTGATTCATTTTTAGTTGAGGATCGTTCTCCTGGTCTTCTTTGAGCCTGGTGACCATTTTTCGTCAACCACTGTAGTTCTTAGAACTGCAGCTTGCTCAGATTCCGCCTTGTTGCAGTGGGAACAGTCTACTGGGCATAATTGTGTAGGTCGAGAGTCGACATTCCGGTGACTCACACCAGCTCGATGTTCGCCCCTGTCTAGTTTTCCCTGTGACTGGAGTTCTTGGGTTTCAGGATTCCTGGGGCGCATAGACAGACTGCGTACATGCCCTAGCTCGCTATACTTCTGGCATCTGATCTTCTTCGGCTTCTTCTACTATACTCCTTATCAAGTTGACGATCTGGTTTAGTCTTTCATCGTCAGCTTCTCCTTGCATGCTCCTAACTTTGTTGTACCCCGAAGCCGTCATAGCTGCTTTATATTCAAGAGATTCCTGGTTTGCAGGTGTCACAGGGCGCTTACGCGAACAAGTTTCCTCCTACAAACTTCTAAGACACTAGATAGCGCCATGAATGGTAAATAAACTGCCATTGTTCAAAATTAGTTGTGGAAGCAGATGGATTAGAAGGGGAATAAACGATAGATCAAATAACCTGACAAGCAAGAATGGAGATAGTGCGCTCACTCTTTCTGTCATATGTATGAATAACTTTTTGAAATCTCATTATCCCCTTTGTTCTGAATTTTACATGAAACGCAGATAAATAGTTTCTTGTTTTTTGCCAGTTCGCTTGCTACATGTTTTCTTTTATTATATGTCTTTCAACATTGTGATATAAAGAATTTATGTTGCCCCTTCTGACTATTTTTCTCACTACAGTTCAATTTGCTCACATTCGTTTATACAATAATATTCATTCATAAATTCCTTCCGACAGAACTAAATGATTCAGTTGAAAACATGTTTTCCCATTTTTATGAGCAATGTGCAAACTCCTTATATCACATCAAATACAATATTTGAACAAAATTAAGACTTCGTTTGAAAGTGAATAAAAATGCTGAACCGACTTAAAGTAACTCTAACGTAATAAAGATGCTTATAACATGCAGTAAAAGGTGTAATGTAATTCTAAATTGGTGTGCAGCAAAGTGCGATGCATACTTGATATAGCTTTGATGTCATCGTTTCGTGCTAAAGTTATCAGAGCAGGCCTGGAAACCACTGAGAAAGAGCATGCTAATGTTAGTTTCCATAAGAAAATCCAAAAAGTAATAAAAATAAATTGAGTGGTGAAGGATAGGTTAGTTAAGAAAAGTTAAAGTTAAAAGTAATGTTAAGAAAACTAATTGTCTTATAAGGTGGCGCTGACACTCGTCTGTTTCATGGTATGCCTTTAAGCGCGAATAAATGTTTCAGACGTTTGTTGGAAGTTTGTAGATGCTTGAAAATTATGCAAACACATTAATTTGGAGTGTTTATATCTAGCACAAGTAAATTACGTACAGTGTTTCCTTTAGTTAGCGACTATTTTGGATCAAGCATTTTTTAGGACAAATTTTGAATCAGTTTAATAATTCTGGATTGAATTTAGAGGGTATTAAAGGGATATTGGGGTGTAAGGGATCGGACATAAACTACTTACCGATCCAAATGTCAACCTCTCCTGCACGTGTGATGACTCTGGTCATCTGGCGCAACCTGCTAGACAACTAACGAGGCTTTGACGACCGAGTATTAGCGGTGTAAATAATAGAATTAGAATTAAGGAAATGTAATTCTACAAGTCGAAAGCCAAGGGAAACCACAACATGACTGTACAATATCCTTATATTATTCTGGAAAGTCATCCCACTAGTTTGCTAATATCTTCTTATTATGTCAGGAAAACAGAAAGAAATGGACCTCAGTCACGGGCAGGTGTTAAATCACCCGAGAGTGCGAAGAATCTCCTGGCTTGACATGATAAAGCTGAAGATTAGGATTGGTACATAGAATGTACATACCTTGTACGAAGCTGGAAGACTAGACAACGCTATAAAGGAAATGTTACGACTCGACATGGACATCCTAGGCATTGCGGAAACTAGATGGCCTGAAAACGGAATCTGTCAAAATGAAGATGCAACAATATACTACTCCGGAGCAACAACCAATGACCCTTATCCCAGATACGGAGTTGGGATCTTAATAAGAAACAGCTTAAAGAGCTCCGTGAGAAACATAATCAATTATTCAGAAAGAATCATGGTGCTGCAGCTTTCAGCTAAACCACTCAATATAAATATTATGCAAACATACGCCCCCACGGTAGATAAACCCGATTAAAAGATCGAAATATCCTACGAACAACTACACGAAAACCTATCATCACTAAAGTTCCAAGAGATAACAATAGTATCAGGGAATTTCAATGCAAAAGTGGGACAAGGGGAAGCGTTATGGGTCAATTTGGATTGGGCGACAGAAATGATCGAGGAGGTAGACTAATTCAATTTTGGAAAGAAGAGAATCCAACAATCAAAAATACATTTTACGATCTACACCCAAGACGCTTATACACATGAAAATCTCCTCAGGATAACCCCCTTAGAGTAGTAAGAAATCAAATAGATTATATCTTGATCAAAAGACGATTTCAAAAGAACATTACAAGAGTAGCTGCATATCCAGAAGTGAATATTGGATCCGACCACAACCTCCAATAAGGGACTTTATCTTTAGAGGTAAAACAATGACAGAACGTTCAAACACCAAAAGATATAACATAAGAACCTTAAAAAATCCAGATAAACGGAGCAACCTCATCGAAGCACTGAAACAGAGTTTTGAAACCAATTCAATATCCGATGAACAAACTGAAGACGAACACTGGAAAACGATTGAAACAAACATAAAGGGTGTTACTGAAAAGGTGGTTGGATACAATAAATAAGAAGCTCGAAAACCTTGTATGACGAAAGAAATTCTCAACAGAATGGAAGATAGACGACTAGTGAAGATAGAAAACAATAACAACAAATACAACCAAATAAACAAATATTTACGAAATAAAATAAGGCAGGCGAAGGAACTGTGGCTGATTGAGCGATACCAAGAGGCGGAAATACTACACGAAAAGCACGACTCTTTCAACTTCCATAGAAAGTTCAAGGAAATTACAGCCTGTTACAAGAGAAGAATTGTGAGCTCCATTCGACACAATAACAAAATAATAGAAGACAACGAACAGCTACGTTTGATATGGGAGAATTATATAAAATCCCTATACCAAGATGATCGACCAGCAATGCCTACTCTAATTCAACATGAACACAGCACTGGCCCACCAATTCTCGTTTCAGAAGTGGAATATGCTATCGCAAACCTTAAAGACGGAAAGACACCTGGTGAGGACATAATTCAAGCAGAAGTGCGAAAACTAATGGATCCAAAAAATTGATGTCGGCTATTTAATAAAATCTATGACTCTGGCATTATTCCGACTGGATGGCTTAGATCAACGTTTATAGCATTACCGATAAAGAGTATGACCTACACCTGCGATAACCACAGACTCATAAGCCTAATGAGTCATTCGTTAAAGGCATTTCTAATAATTCTTCAAAGCAGAATCTATAAGAGATGCGAAGAGCACAGCGGCAACATACAAGTTGGGCTTGAAAACGCAATGGGCACCAGAGAGGCTATGTACTGCACACAATTGTTGACCCAAAAATTTAAAGACGTCTCCATAGTCTTTATTGATTAGCAGAAAGCTTTCGATAGCATTAAATATGAACACATGCTAGAAATATTACAGCAAATTGCTACCGACACAAAAGATCTTAGAATTATCCAAAATCTATATTGCAATCAAACAGCAGTACTTGGTATCAACAACTCATCAAAAACTCAAGAACTAGAAATAACAAATGATGTTCGTGAAGGCTGTATTTTGTCTCCGCTATTATTCAACGTATACACGGATAATATTTTCCAAAAATCCCTAGAAAATCAACAAAAAGGTGTATAAATGAATGGAATACACATAAATAACATACGTTATGCTGATGATACTGTTATATTGGCAACCGATTTGGAAGATCTACAGCACATTCTAAACACAATTAATTTAGTGGGTAAGGAATATGGACTTACAATAAACATCGATAAGACAAAATTAATGATCATCAGCAGAGACCAAACATAATCAAGGCCAAGTAATGATTGAATATAAGCCCATAGAAGAAATCAACTGTCTTAACCCTTACTTCGTTGAATCTGCTCATATTAGTGTTTTAAATGAAACTCACGGTTTCTAGTTAATTCCACAATTTAATAAAAGTTATTGAAAATTCTAAAAAATTGACAAACGTTTCGATAAATCAATATCATCTGTCATTCTGATATTGTGGAATTAACTAGAAACCGTGAGTTTCATTTAAAACACCCATAGAAGAAGTCAACAAATTTAAATACCTCGGTTGTAACATCCATAACAAACTGCGGACGGCAATGAAAAGAACTGCTTTTATCAAATTTCAAAGATATATATGTCGAAGAAAAGTGTCGCCGAATATAGGAATTCGTATGATGAAATGCTATATTTGGCCCATAATAACATATGGGGCGGGAACATGGTCACTTAAAGTAAAATCCATAGACCGTATAGAGGCCTTTGAGATGTAGACAATCCGTAGGTTATTGAAGATCCCATGGGTAGACCGGGTCACAAACGAGGAAGTACTTAGAAGAGCCAACGTCGGGCGCGAACTATTAACAACTATAAAACAACGCAAGATCTCTTATTTGGGGCACATACTCCGAGGCAATAAATATGACATACTAAGACTAACACTAATGGGCAAAATAGAAGGAAAAAGAGGTCCAGGACGAAGACAACACTCATGGTTACGTGATATCAGAAACTGGTGCGGAGTGAGGAACGTGTGTGATATATTCGCACTAGCCGCGGAAGAGCAATTACGCATTATAGACTAATTATTGGTGGATGATCGCCTACACGCTGTACAGTGGTACTTGGCACGAGAAGGAGAAGAAAAAGGGATATTACAGAAATAAATAACAATTATTTGATCTTTCAACTGAATTTGTGCATAGCAAGTATCTGATTTTTTGCAGTTTTCTAATTTTTTTAATGCGGACGCAATTTTGACGGTTGCTGGCTTATGACAGTCAAAATAAGGACCATTTCATAGAGTTCACTACTGAGTTACTTGATTCGTTGGTAACACTTCAGGTGTCAAAACTGTAAATCGTTTGGAACAAAGCGTTCATATTCCAAAATTGTCGCTAATTGGTACAATATACTTTTAGTTTCCTGTCATACTGACCCAAATTTAATTTGGTGTTGTAAATGATGTTTTATACACACTTTACTGTATGCCGAATTCTTGCATTTTTTCGAGTAACGAACTATTTTGCTCATATAAAACTTAATAATTTTTTCGAATTTGTGCCAGCATAAAGGTAATGGGTCATTTGACACCTTATAATAACTGAGAAAATGAAATTAACTCCTAAGTATTCTAGTAATTTCATAATTGACTGTCTAGTAGAGTTATACTATATAAAGAGTGGGGCAATCTTAATTAATTTACCAAATACAACATCTTCCATCAGCAAAAAATCATAGCAATCATAATAATTATAGATACTGGGCTAAACAGCTTCGCTAGCGAAGCACTTCTTCAAAATGTGTGCCCTCAAAGAATTTCCATCTTATCATACCCATACTTTTTTCTGTTTTTCTAACAGCCTGATAGTGAATGTAAGGAATGTCCACGGATTGAGTTTCAAACAGTAAAAAAAGTTATATTTTTGATTTTACAAAAAAATGTTGAAGGAATAAAAATTTATGCTCGATTTCAAATGACCAAATCTGTAAGTAGAATTTCAGTACTACATATCTATGTTCCAAAAAATTTTTTCATCGTAATACATCTATTATTTGTTGTCAAGAATGTATTTGTCAAAAATAACTTCAAACTGTAATAATAACGTTTTTACCAAAAATATATTTAATACAATAGTCTAGTCGACAAGTTGAAAATGATACAAAATAGAGATACTGCTCTCAAAATTATGTGCTATTGCTCATTGGATTCGGAATGACGCCTAGAAAAATGTGCTAAAAGCTTATATTAGCACATAAAAAATTGCTAAAGTTATAAACAATTAAAGATAAAAGAAAATGGCATTTCGTTTTTGCCAATGTTTCATAAACAATTATTAGTAAAGAAATTTCAAAAAAGATTCTGAAAGAAGAGAAAATTTCCAATAAAAAACACCCGGAACTCTATCTCCATTATTTATAATTTTAATTTAACGCTGAAAATATGTCTGCCCGCGACATTTTTAGATTGCGAGCGCGGCATCAAAAGCGAGTACGGCACATTCATTAATTTATTTAAGGTATTGAATATATTTTTTTTTAATTTGAAAAAATTATGGTGTATTCTGAACACTATAAATAATTTATTCCCGTTGGAAATTTTACTTAAAGTTAATTTTTAAACAAGTTAAACAATTGTTAACTAACAAAATTTTATTGAACTTCAGTCTTAATTGTAAGTGAAAAAAAATGTTTGAATAATAGTTGTTAAAAATGTTCGCTTTGTAGAGCCTTTCTTACCCACATACCCTAATAATTAACAACAATAACAACATTACTTGGAAAAAAATATTATAAACAAAGTATAAATATTTTTTCAACTTTTATGACACGCTCTTGTTAAGTATGTGGGTAAGAAAGGCTCTACGAGGCGAAAATTTTTTACAACCATTATTTAAACATTTTTTTTCACTTACAATTAAGACTGAAGTTCAAGAAAATTTTGTTAGTTAACAATTATTGAACTTGTTGAAAAATTTACTTCAATTAAACTTTCCAACGGAAATAAATTATTTATAGTGTTCAGAATACACCATAATTTTTTCAAATAAAAAAAAAATATTCAATACCTTTAATAAATAAATGTGCCGTACTCGCTTTTGACGCCGAGCTCGCAATTGAAAAATGTCGAGCGCAGACCTATTTTCAGCGTTAAATTATAATTATAAATAATGGAGATAGAGTTCCGGGAGTTAGGAGTTTTTTATTGGAAGTTTCCTCCTCTTCCAGAATCTCTTTTTGAAATATCTTAAATATCAATAGTTTATGCAATATTGGCAAAAAACGGAATGCATTTTTTTTCATCTTAAGTTGTTTATAACTTAAGCAGTTTTTTAAGTGCTAATACACGCTTTTAGCACATTTTTCTAGGCATCATTCCGAATCCAATGAGCTATCGTACATCATTTTGAGAGCAGTATCTCTATTTTGTACCATTTTTAACTTTTCGACTAGATTACAATGAGATGGTACTGGGGAAAATAGCTACCGTTGCATTGCAGAAGAATTTAATGAAAAATTAAACGGAGTAATTGTTTCCCGTGTGGGTATAAAGAAGTTGGTGAAACAATTTATGGAAACTGGTTCTGTTCTGCATATAAAGAAAAGGAAACTAGTACGTTATGAAGATGATGCTTCTAGAGTTTTAATTTTGGATTCTGTCCTAAACTTTCATTACGGAGACGGGCGTTTCAACTGAATATGAGCAAATCTCATATTCATAGAGTTTTGAAGGAACATAAATTGTACCCATATAAACCTATTTTTAATCATACGTTAGAACCGGGAAATGATGAAAAGCGTCTTTATTTTTGCATTGGATGGGAGATAAAATAATGGAGAACCGAAATTTTCACAAAAGTATTGCATTTTTCGATGAAGCAACTTTCTCCAGCAATATTACTGTCACAATATGTTCGTTATTGGAGTGATACTAATCTGGACTATAGAATTGGATTGAAACGTCGATATTTTGTTAAGGTAAACGTGTGGTGTGCTATTTCTTACCATAGAATAATAGGGTCATGTAAATCAGCTCAATTATTTGGATATGTTGAGCAATTTTTTCTGGGATGGTTTAAACGAACTCCCACTTGCATAACGGCAGAGGATGTATTTTCAACAGGACGATTGTGGGGCCTATCATTTGTGCATTGTTGCTGCCTGGCTCAATCAACAATTAAAAAATAATTGGATTGGCAGCAATTGTCCTGTTTTGTGGCCTCCAAGTAACCCTTTATTAGAGGAGATGATTAAAGCAACTACTATACATGGAAAACCTGCAAAGCAGTGTGGCAGTATTAAAAAATCGTATAAGCGATGCTGTGGTGTCCATGACAAGTGAAGAAATTCGCAACAGTTACAAGGAACCAGCGCCGAATAAACCACAGGGCACAATTGGCAACTGCGCAGGGGCGAAATTCAAATAGGGGGTGAAAAAATTTCGTGATTATTAAAATCATACTCGTCAAAGTGGTGAAAGTCTTAAATCTGAATAGGGAAATGATTTTTCATGTTCATATCGAATTTTCGTTTCTGATTGATTAACTTGTTATAAGTATCATCAGGCTAGTCACGTATCATCAGCTTGTACTATAACTTCCTCTCACGTAACTGTTCCACAACCTACATTCCAATCTGCTAGCAACTCCTCCCAAATACAGGAATACTTCTGTTCACAAATAATGGCCCATAGTTGTCAACAGAATAAAGAAATACACTCAAATGACGAAACTCAGGAAAAGAAGGATTCTCAAGAAACTTCTAATCCGAATCACATAAATAAACGCTCCCAATCCGAAGTATCATCTCCAGCTTGCTCCACTCCTACAGAAACAATGCAAGTAGATTTTACAAAACCACAACCAGTACAGAATAAGGAGAAAAAAATTATCAACTCAGCCACTACCACTTCGGCTGCTATTAATATTTAGTCACTATTACAACCAACTAAACAACTGATGCAGGAAGCATCACCGCCATATTTACTAAACTACATCCAATTAGTAAGCCTCTTAGAAGACGTACACGGGCTCTTCCACCCCTCTGGAAATTTCTCAGGAGTACACACAGGACATACAAGGCATACTACATATGCTGACAGAAATATAACCCAAGTTGCAAGAAGGAGTAATAAAAGCCAGAATTACAACAATCAACAAGAAAATTATTACTAAAATGTAACAAGACTTAAATAACCAGTTTGACGTTTTGAATGACACCGATGCGTCACAGCATAGCACATATTAGATAAGCAAAAACAGACAAAATGACTATTATTCAGTGGAACATTCAAGGTGTATTTACACATGTCGAAATGCCTCAACTTTTAATTAAACAAACACTTCCACAAGTCATCGACCAAAAACCAAATCTGACCGCATCATTTAGTAAACAAATTATAGATTTCAATTTCCCGAAATTTATATCAAGCAAGGTTAACTATCCTCCCCCCCGGTCCATGAAGATCCCTAAATGCAATATAAATCTTCTACTGTACCCTAACTCCAATACTCCATTTCCCCTGATTTTACAAAATTTTCAAGAGATCAACAAGTATAAAAACTACTACCAAATATACACAGATGCATCAAAAACATCTCAAATGGAAGCAGGAGGCGCAGCTTTCGTCGACGAAACATCCACCTATCAGTTTCAGCTACCCAAGGAGTATTCCATATATTCGGTAGAATTGTTAGCAATCTCCAAAGCCCTGCAACATATATTACAACAGTACAAATCAAAGGCAGTCATTTTTACTGATTCCTTAAGTGCAATACACGGAATATTCAGAATATACCCAAACCACTCAATGTTATGCCAAATTAAAATCGACCTTGAAACACTCCACAATATGGATAAACAAGTCGAGTTCGTGTGGATTCCATCCCACGTCGGTATAATAGGATATGAGAAAGCTGATCGGCAACCTGGCTGCAATATAAACAGAATAGATAATGAACCCCCTGAAATTTCACATTTCGACATCAGAAGTTGTATTAAACAACATTCGACGGAAATATGGCACAAAAGATGGGAAAAACTTAAGACAATAAACTCCAACGTGTCAACCCAAATCTACTACCGAAGGGAAATGTCACAAAGACGACGGAATCGAGTGATACAGCATCGCATGAGAATAAGACACACCAAGTTAACCCACGAATAGCTATTGAAGAAAGATCAACAAAAATTGTGCCTTGACTGCGATACTCCTTTGACAGTAGAACATATTATTGTCGAATGTCCACTCTACTATACTCGATAGTCGAAATTGTGTAAAGTGAGTCAGAGCTATCTAATCAACACTTTGGTTAAAGTGCAGTTGCCATATGTATTCTAGAGAGAAATGCTGTATTTTATAAATACACTTCAAATCCATTGTGTCCATATTTCAGGTACAAAAGATGCAATGTAATTAAGTCAATACCAATTTAATATATTTATTTCAAATTTCAAGCAGACTAATAATAATTAGTTTACTTGAAATGTGAAATAAAGTGTTTACGTATATTTCTTGAACGCAAAGTTTGTTGTGAAAAACTCGCCGATTTGACAATGTTGGAGAGTCGCTTCAATGTTCCGGCTTTGCGAACGAGATAGATAGATCGAGCTACGCGAATGAGACAGTGATAGTAAACAGTTATGTGAGGTGTTTATTCTCTTCATGAGCGTAACATCAGTATTTGTGTTGTGGTTTTGTGTGATAAATCGGTTATTATTGGTATTTATTGTAATATTTATATCGGTATATTTAGTGACAATAATGGCGGAGTGTAACGGTGTTGGCGATAAAAAACGGCGTCGTAACAATTTAATTCGGGAAGAAAAAGTCCTCATATTAAATGTGTACGAAGGACTGCGTGCCATGGACAAACAGTTGGGTGTTAGTGACGCTGTGATTAAGTGCAGTTATTTAACTAAAGTTTCTGAGAGTACTATATACAATATTCTAAAGAAATCGCGGGACGGATCTTTGACAAGAGAACGAGGTGAAAACTGTAAACCGGAAAGTAGGGGAAGAGAGAAATTTGTTTTGGACGACCAAACACGGAATGCTATACGTAGGGAAATACATTCTTTTTATTTTAGGAATGAAATCCCCTCGGTAGCTAAATTGAGCAAGGTAATAGAAGCTGATGATACTTTACCAAACATCAGTGATAAAGTTTTGAGACGAACTTTAAAATTAATGAATTTTCGTTACCAAACAAGAAGTAGAAACAGTGCCTTAATTGAACGAAATGACATTGTGGAATGGAGGAGAAATTATTTAAAACAGATACGACAGTTTCGTAACGAAGGACGGCACATATATTATCTTGACGAAACATGGTTAAATGAAGGCCACACTGTGTCAAAAGTGTGGCAAGACATGAATATACGAAGCAATCGACAAGCCTTTATGGAGGGTTTCTTTTCCGGTTTAAAAGGTCCCTCTGGGAAAGGACGTCGACTGATTATCACTCACATTGGCAGCGAGGAAGGATTTGTAGAAGGTGGATTACTAAGTTTTCAGTCCAAAAAAACTGTCGATTACCATGAAGAGATGGATGGTAACCGGTTTGAAACATGGTTTAGATCAATTTTAACAAAGGTAACTCCTGGTTCAGTGATAGTTATGGATAATGCTTCATACCACTCTCGTCGACTGGAGCAAATACCTACTTCAGCTAGCCGCAAGAGGGTTATAATTGATTGGTTAGAGAGTAAAAGCATTCCGCACAACGAGGCAATGCTAAAAGTTGAATTATTATCTCTCGTACGGAAACATAAAAGCAGTTATATTAAGTACGTTGTCGATGAAATGGCGGAAGATTTCAACGTCTCAGTTGTTAGACTTCCTCCCTACCACTGTGAGTTAAACCCCATCGAGCTGGTTTGGGCCCAAGTGAAAAATTATGTTGCGAGAAAAAACAGTACATTCAAAATGGCTGACGTTGAGAAACTGTTTGACGCGGCGCTGCATACCGTTACTGCTGAGAGTTGGCGTAAATGTATTCAACACGTATTAAAAGAAGAAATAAAGTTTTGGGATTTAGACATACGTGTAGAAGTAATGACGGAACCACTCATTATCGATATAGGAGGAGAAAGCGATGATTCTGAGGAGTCGTCAGGGAGTGATACCGCTTCCAGTTAGTCAGACATTTTACAAGTGACCTCGCAACATACCTATACTTATTGGTAATTTATTTTGGTCTTGACCAACAACTTTTTTTTAGTTTTAGTAGTAGTAAGTTGGAATTGACTTTTAAACATTTTTTTATTTTGTTTTAACTTACTTATGAACAACTTGTGATAAGTTATTATTTCAAATGTTAAAAATTGAAATTCCAGATATTTCAGTATTCGCACCCTTAAACTATGATACGCTCATGGAGTTCACTTTAAATCGGTAGATAACCGATGACGTCACTTTACAGAATTTCGACTATCGACTTTTTTATATACATCTTATTATAGCTCATCCTTAAAAATGTGTATTATTCTTGGTAACACCCTGTATATACATAATGATACCTACCATAATAATTTCGTATTTCTGTTCTCTCAAATTTAAACGCCAGAGCGTACAAGAACATTTTCTATTTATTTTTTATTTAGGACTATTAAGAACCCTTCAAAAATGATGCGCTCATGAAGTTCGCTTCTGCAACTGATTTTATGGACAGTAAGAGAGATGAGTCACTTTACAGAATTTCGACTATCGAGTATATCAGGAACGACTAGAAAGTGAACTTCCACGTGAAATGAGAAGTGCGCTGGATTATGTCAACAGTGATAAAATGATTAAGTTTTTAAAATTGATTAATCTGTACAAATTAATATACTGCTCAATTGTTTTGTAAACTTAGATTAATACTTTCCTCACAATTGTCCCGCCGCCAATAACCTTTCACGGTTGACGCGGTTCTATTTTAATAAAAAAAAGCTCAGTTTATGAAGTCGAAACTAAAAGAAGAAAAATTATGAAACCGGTCAGTGCAGAATCAAGGAAAAATGCCGTCAAATTTATTGAAGGTACAAGTAATATGGAAATCAATGTATTTTTCGTCATTATTGATACCATGGTAGCGGAGTGGAACAAAAGAAGCTTCTTGAACTTTATAGCGTCGGCTCAAATATTTCATTAGTTGATCCAAAAATGAGCTGACAAGTTCCAAAGATACTGAAACCGATAATGATACCAACACGGAATCCGAAAGCCAAACTGTAAATCTACACAAAATTTTAGGGAAGAAGTTACGTTTCCAAGCCTTTTTCATTCTTGTTGATATGTTGATACAATGTTTTTTTCTTGGGTCGTTTGATTGAATTTTTTTCCTTTTACTCTAATTTATTCAGTTCATGTTTTTTGGTCTACTGTTCAAATCATTTTCTACTGAATACCCTTCAAATTGCTCAATCTTCCGCTACTACAATGGGCTTAAGATATCTTGTAGTCCGTAGACTTCATTCTTAGATTTTTCTGAATGCATTATTACTCATTTTAACCCTCTTGGTACCCCACTCCTCTTTGATTTCTCTTCATTCTTTGGTTTTAATTTGCGGTTCATACCGTAGCTTACAAAATATGTATAGAAGTAACAACTCTTCGAAAATTTGTATTTTTGTGTCTTCGGTATCTATTTATCAGCCCAAAACTATTTTTGATACATATAAAGAGTCGTCTACCTGCTGTACCTCTTTTTTTCTTCTAGTTCCTTATCAGTTAGTACTTGAAGCTCTATTTTGCTTCATATTGCTCACAATCATTATCTTAGTTTTCTTCTTATTTTTGTTTTTGTTGATATTCTCGTTGTTACCAGTACTTTTAATTTTACCTTTCTTGTTTCGGCATCATCAGCAATCATTTGCATACGCTATATCCAGCAATTCAAACCTTTTTCATATTCCAGTGTGCCATCTTCTGACATGCTGCTTGTCTTTTTGCTTTATTCAAACTATCAACCAAGACGATACAGAGTTGTGGGCTTAGGATATATCCGTGTGTCACTACTTTCCTTCCATCTCTTGTCGTTATCTATAACTCATGTTGTGCTTATGTATAGCCCTTAGGCGCCGTTTATCCTTATAGCAGTTTTATTATCCTTCGTAAATAACTACAACGCCATCTACCATCATATAAACAAGTATTGGACTAGTCGTCTTGGATATTCAAATTACGATATGTTTGAGATGTAGCTAAATAATAGTTTTAGGCTTATTTCAGAATGAAATAGGGAATTTGTAAGCACGATAGAGGGCGTATTTTTTGACCGATCGAAATCAAACTCGCTACATCGGTTGTGCCAAAATCTTGGACGAGTTCGTTAATGCGCCAAATCGGCCGAGTAGAAACAAAATGGCGGCCTATCGATGTTGAGAAAAAATCGTATTTCCTTTGTTTTTCAATTGACGCAAAAAGTTACTGACATTTTTCATAGACCTTAACACGTTCTACAACTTTTTTACGTACTCAACATTTTTCTCTAAAACGTACATTAAAGCATTTATTTAAGAAAATTCACAAATTCTATTTGTTTGTTTTTGATTTGATGCCAAAATGTTATTTTATTTTGGATTTGTTGCAAAAATGTTACTCAAATGAGCCTGTCCAATTGATCCTGTGCCATTGGAATTTTTTTAAATGCATTTGATAAAAATCTGATAGAAGATGTTGTGATCAATGGACTAGAAGAAAAAAGGAATATGGCTAATGATAATAATTTGTACAATAACATCAAGTTATTGGGAGAAATTTCATTTTCTGTGTTTGAAAAATGATTTTGTTATTTCTTTATTTGTCAATATGCTAGTGATTTCTGGTGAGATATTTTTATATTAGTTATTATGAAACGACATCACAATTGCATTTGATAAAATGGCGTTTGTTCATGATTTATTACTCATTCAATGATCCGCTTGATAAAAAAATTACGAAAAACTTAAATTTTTAAACATATCAGTAATAACATAATCGAAATTTGGAATAATTAGCAAAAATGAATAAATTGCAGATCAGTTTCAATCATTTAAATTTTCCAGCTTTTGTTAACAAAAATTACGCCAATGAATTGATGGAATGTTGACATTTTTCATAGAAACTCTAAGTAGGTCGTTTCATATAATGTTTTATGGAGCAACGAAAGCACGAGATACAACTTCGACTCAGTTATTCCACAAACTTATTATGAATGAACTGAGCGAAATTTTCTTCTCTATAGAAACGGAAAATTCCCTAAACGACAACTCTTTTTTATCAGTTTCAGAGAACGCTACAGAAACTTGCTCGACCCTACTGAATTATAAACAGAAAGAATACATCGTCAGATCAATATATATTCATATCTTCTGAATTATAAATTTACTACTGGAAATGGTGTGACAGACTGGAAACTTCTGGACGATATTGTGCATCCTTGTGTTACATTGAGGTGGATAAAAGGCAATAACCCTGTCGTCATTTAAAAATCGTAAATCAGATGAAATTTGCTACCAACCCTGCTAAAATTTCTTGAAATATCAAGTGGACTCCTACTACGCTCAATATAATCGGTGAAACGTTAGTAAGATCTTTTGAAAAATAGGTACTTTCATAATAATAAGCACACGATAAATTTCCTAGCTTTAAAAATGGATGAACACACTCGGATTGAATAACAATACATGAATCGAATCATATAATGTTCCATTCCAAAGATCCAGCAGTAGAACCAGATATCATACTAAAATATTTCTTAAAAGCCTTCCAAATTAGCTAAAAATTTGTTGGTTTACAATAGGATATTGACGAACAACACGTTTCCTTTGCGATTGTGAAGATAGTAGATATTTATCCAACACATCACAATGTTACATATTTGAATAATAAATTATGACTACCTTCTGCAATTGAACGATTCCACCATTTTGGCTTGAAAGACATTGTTAAATGAAGCTACGTATCTCTACAAGTGATAATACCTTAGACGTTGTCAACTACTGCGAAATTGATAGAATTACTATTACGAAATTAAGCATAACTGGTTTATTTTAGCATATTTGGTTTGCTGTACATATGAAACAGTTAAAAAACTGAATACTTATTAACTTGTGTTTGCCTGTTCAAGGATAGAGACAATTAAATCAGACAATAAAGTACACGGGAAGTAAATTTACTGTTGCGACACTTATTTAGTGCAATTTAGTCATGTTACCATTATAAATGAAACTGTTTCTGAACAATTCTATTATAAAGAGATTATTTTTTAAAAATTAGCAAATGTTTCGATATGCCAAAATATCATCGTCATAATAATAGAAGTTACATTTGCTGTGATGCCTACCAGACGATTAATAATTATTTTGGCTAGACCAAAAAGTCGTAATTGACTTAATATGTATGAACAGAAAAAAGAAGATATGATATTACAAATATTTAAGCTTAGATATATTATTAGCGCTATGGGGATATCCTGAGTGGATATCTTTTTCCTCATTTAGGATCAGTATAATTGTGTATAAAGGAAACCAAGGAGAACTATTATCTGCTGAACTTTACAATTATTATTTAAGAATACAGTTTGATAGTGGAAAGCTCCCTAGATTTACCTGTTCATTGACGACTTCATATTATGTGTTTCTTAAGTGTCTTCTAATTTCTAATTCCTCAAGGAAATCTAGTTCTCGTTACTTATCACAAATACGTTGTATTCTAGTTCTGTGTTAGGTGTTAATGAATGTTTGGTGTCAAGTAGATGTTTTGCGTAATGATATTTCTCTGAACGTTTTAATCGGTATACTATCATTTCATTGTATCTGATTTAAAAATTTCAAATTAACTGACCTATAAAGACAGCATTATAATCTGACACTTATACAGGGTGTTTCATAGTTAAAACACTATAGGTTAACTGCAAGTAGAGGACACTTTGGTGGTTCAAAGTAGACTTGGTTAATTGGTCTAACATAATTATTAACGGAGAGTGTTTTATTCATTTAGTCCAATGCTTTTGAAGGCCATAACTTTAGAACCACCCTATATATTTCTTTCATTTTTGGTAAGGATAATATTGCATTGATAACATAATAAGATAGTGTAATAAAAATAATTATTATCCAGGTCTGGTTTAAGGAAAATTTTCAAAATTCGATAATCTCCAAAACAACACCCTGTATATCAGGATTTTTAAAATACAATAGATTATTCGAAGAGAACAGAAAGAATAGAGCAGCACCATAATATTTTTCGAAGTGCACATCGCGTTTTACTGCTTAACTTTTAATGTCAAAGTTATTCACATGTATCATTGACATTTTCTTTAGACTTTAGAACCACACTATAGATTTTTTTCTCATTTTTGGTAGGTGTAAGTTACATAAGCATCAATAGTTTATTCCAAAAGAACAGAAAAAATTGAGTTACACGAAAATTTTTTTCGAAGTGCACACTTACTAAAATCATTAACAATAATTATCAAGTAGGTCTAATCTTCTAAAGTAACAGAAGAATTATTAAATAGGCCTAGACTGTTGAAGTACGGAAAATTTTGACAGTTCGTTTTGTTATTGGTAGTTAATCGTTAGTTGTTAGTAAATTTCGCACGAAATAATTTAGACCATTTTGAATAATAATTAATTATGACTCATAAATTTACAAATGTAGAATATGCAGACATACAATTTGTGTATGGCATTTGTAACGGAAATGGTAGAGAAGCAGTAAGGGAATATGAAAGACGCTTTCCTAATCGTCGCACTCCTCATTACCAGACATTTGCGAGAGTATTTGATTTCAGTCGGCAACATGGTAGATTTCCTACAGCGACAACCAATGATTATGGTGAAAGACAACACTTGAATGTACAAAGATGATATACTAGGTGAAGTAAAGATATTAAATTTCAATTTTATACATATTAAGACTAAGAGTCTATTAGAAATGTTCCTTTTGTTCATTACATTAATACTGTCCTGTCCTGTACTTGCAATTAACCTATGATGGTTTAACTATGAAACACCCTGTATATATCAGGCTGTTTAAATGAAGTTATTTTAAATATTACATTTAACAATTTTGTACTTATATCACTTTCTGTTTTGATTGAAATTGTATTTGTCGCTAAATATACTAAATATTATTAATATCATTAGAAATATCACCAGCATACTTATGTGATAGTTCAGTGATATTGTATTTCTTTACATAGTTTGTTTAAGAAAAATTATTTCTAATGTCACTTTTTTTTCTCTTTTTCATTAAGTAATTTATTTAGTAGAAGCAACGGATAACCGTTGGAGGCGGCTATTTGTTCAAATGTATTACTATCTCTATATTACTGCTGATTTATGTGACGGAGATGATTGGAATTATGTGGTATAGTCATATTAGTGTTATTTGATTTTCTCTTTGAGTTTTTATTATATCAAGAATATTAATCGAGTTATTTTCTTCAACTTCTAATGTAAATTTAAATTTTATCTGCCAATTACACAGGTCTACAAATTGCAAGTTTTTAGCAGATGTTTTTATTTTGAGAACTGAATTTATATAATTTTAGTGCGCTGATTCCGAAAATCTTATGCAATTATTTGTATCACGTAAGGTTTTTCTACAATATTTATAGAGAAAACGACATTTTTAAACGTTTATAGTTTTTATTGCATTAAAAAATGTGAAACAAAAATGACAAATGTACTTTATTCACTATTTCTTTGAATGAAATATTCGCCTTTTTGCAAGAAAACTCGTTGTACCATCCAGCAGTAGTCCGCCATCATTGATACGCTCTATCTTCCATGATGTTGATGACATAACGTTTTCTATCTCTTTTGGCACGGTAGGTATCGACACATCTGGTCCATGAGAAACTGGTCGAATAGCAGAGTTAAGATTGAGATATAGAATTTGTTTTTTATTTGTTCTGTTGAGTCCCAGAACATTACACGAAGTAAAATAGCAATCATCACTATGGTTTTTGGGTTCCCGCCATACCATGAGAATCCCAAAGCTTGAACATTTCTTCCTACCTTTTTGCCAGTTTCTTAATCCTTCTAGACAAACAAAACAAACATAATGTGGTGCCCAGGACTTATCTTGGTCACCAATTCTCACACCAAAATAGGCGTAGTAAACCTTTTGCACAAATGGAGTTATAGTTTGCCTCTGCTTTGCCACTATATAACTGCCACAGATATAACAAAAGCTATTTGGATTGTTCACACAATGTTTTCTTTCCATATCTAAACGTTTAAGAAATTTAAAAAACTTCAGAAAATTACAAAACAAACGCAGGCAGAGTAAAACGATGACTGATCGACATAAATGTGTTGGTAAACGTGTATTGACAAGTATCTGAGTCGACTCTGTTGTGTCACTGAGGGAACTGAAATCAGGCAATGTTGCCAGATCACAATGACAATAGCTCTAATATGGGAATTATGGAAAAAATAACGTTAGGTCTATAGATATAGGTACATATGAAAAACATATTTTAGGCATAGAGCTTTGTACAAAAAAAACTATACGAGATAGAGCAAAAGTTAGATGATATTTGAATTCTGTATCACAAAATAACTTAAAAATACCGAATAGCTTCAAAACATCAAAATCATTGTGGACCTATGTTATTAATATGGTTGTCGTTCACTAACCGACAAAACAAGCTAATATGATATCTACATACTATCTACACCAATATAAGAAATTTTTTTTTGTTACATTCAAAAATTTTTATTTCCAAACTGTCCATAAAAATGCTTGCCAAAATTGATGATTTAGAGCTTCTCATTGGAAATATTTCAATAATAGTATCTTTAGCAACAAATACTTTCTTTTAAGACAGAAAATAATGTAAGTATAAAATTATTAAATGTGAGAACAAAAATTTCCCCATTAAAAAATTCTGGTATATATAAACATGAATATCCAAAATATGATGCATATAGGTAAAATAATGCGGAATTTCCAAATAACACACAATTAACACTTACAGATTAAAACAACCAGATAAATCCCATTACGCAAAACATTTACTTGGCACCAAACATTCATTGAGACACTTAAGTTTCCTACACCAGTGCGCAGTTATCCTGATCTTAAATGGGGAAAAAGATATCTTTTGTATGCCCATAGAGGTAATAATATATAAGCTTTATTATTAGTAATATCGTATCTTCTTCTTTCTATCAATATTATGTTAATCACAAGATAAGTCACCTTGCATTAACGGAAAGAACTCATCGTTTGATGAATATAATGTCTTTACATCCTCTGAATTATAAATTTCCTACTGGATATGGTGTGACAGATTGAAGCTTCTGAACGATACTGTGTATCCTACCACAAAAAAAGATCAGAAGAGCTCAGCCAGAGCGGCCGGATTTTAATATCTCGTTTTGCAATTTTGTTATTTTTGTATTGCAATATATTAAAAATAAAGAAATAACTCAATACATAATGTAGTCATCAGAAAATATTTTGTAAAATATCTTTATTTCACAGAAGTCTTAAGTGAGTACATATCTTAACAATCATTATTATAGGAATGTATTTCAATCTTGACAAGATTGAGCGAATGAACATAATCATGAAGGCTGAAAATGATGCGTTTTTTTTAATATTAGAAACTAATTTGGATAATATCAAACTTGAGTTATACACAAAATGGTTCTCACAGAAAATAATTTGTTGACTAACTTCAGTTTTTGTTATAGCTTCTCCCATTTTTTTGAAGTATTACTTATTTATGTGCGTTGATGGCCTCAAGCCTTCAAACAAATCATATGCGTATATATCAATGAAGTTCATTGGTTTATAAATTCTAATGACTACTTTACTTAATTTGAACAAAAAATTACTTTCAAAAACTTTGACTTGTTAGTGATTTTCTGAAAATAATTTTTCAACTTACACTTAGAAAAAATAAATATTCAAATATATTATAGGAAAAGAGATAATTTCATACACTGAATCCTTGAAGAGCTGCTTTGATTCGAATGCGGGTCACTGGAAGCATTCGTTCCGTGATGCTTTCCTCTTCTTACATGCTCCGTACTTTCGGGTGAATCCAGGGATAAACTCTTCATACGTAGGTTGAGTTTTTGTCGTCTAGGAGAATGAGGAGCTGTGAAAAGTCACAAAAAAACTATTAAGCACTTATAAGTAGCTGAATATGGATATTGGGGGAATTACATGCAGGTTAAAAAGCTGTATTTGTTTATTTCTGAAGCAGGGTTGATACCTATGTTTACGGGAATATTGTAGTTATATCTGTGCAAATTTATGATTTTTTTATAACTATTATCGTACGTGTCATATTTTTCAATATCAATATAATAATTCTAGTTATTCCCTCATGATCTTGTCTAACAAACTTTATATTGTCTTTATATTATGTGGCGTTATCAATTTGAAGACTAATTCACAAAGATAACTCAGTATAATGCTTCCATATTTTAATAAGCAATTATTTAGTTTATAAGGGAATTAAGATCAACTTAAGTAATCAGTTCCAGGAGCACTGGTTTGGAAATGCTCTTATTTGTCCAGTCCAACAAAGTCTGTTGGAAGTAATTCATAATGCTATTGTGATCTTCAGGTATTTATAAATCTAGCTTGGTTCTTAACAATTATGTCGAGCTCACAATGGATTATAATGGAGATCCTTTATTTCCTGATCGTGAATCTTCAATATTATTGTTGTCTTTTTCATAATAAAATTCAATATAATGTAAATGAGAGAATAAATATGTAAGACAAGGCTTCCAGAAGTTTCCTTCATATACCTCTTGCTTTCATGATTTTTAAGGTTTCTTAGAAGTTCTGTACTATATCAAAAACATTATTCTTGGTATTTTAAGTGCCAAACTAGATATTTGGCGCTACAGCAAGATAAGTATTTTGAATATTATATTACAAAGTGAGTGAAATATTTGGTCACTCCAAGTATGCACGATTTCACTGATGCGGTTCCTTGGTACCTACCATAATTATTTTTCAATATTTGTTAACTATTCATGAAATTAACTGTCTCAACCTCATTCAACTAAAAGAACGGGAGAAGTACAATCAAGAATTGACGACTGAGAATATACCAAAATAAATGGAATAGAAAATAACAGAAATGAATATAACAAGGAATGAAATGAAAATAAGTCAAGAAGTAATCATTTCATAATATCAGTAAGGTCATGGTCATGATGAGAATGATGTTCACTTACGTAAGCTGTAGGCACTTGTCCTCTTTTTACTATCACATTTCATAACAGGCTTTAAAATTGTACAGCTGTATATAATAACTTCAGTTTTACGATTTTGACATGTTATTGACACTGCTAATTTTTTTGTTGCCCACTATTATGTGAAATCATGAGCAGAGCTACATTTGTATCAAACTTAATGAAGGTTTCTTGAACTCGTAAAATGTGCAGAAAATCAGACGTATAGAAAACAAAAATAATTTTGGATTTCTTATATTGATTTGCACATATATAACTACTGCTATCTCATCTATTATTAAAAATCAGATCAAAAATCAAAACAAACAATTCAAAATAATATTTCATTAAATGTAATTGGCACTAAGGGTTACTACGGTCATTTCTGATAATACAGACCGACGCTTCGGGATCCAAACATTGGACAAATGTTCACGGCACTCGGAGAAGGCTTCATGCTTGTTCCTGACACAAAAACATCGAAAAGAGAATGTTTATACTTTCTAAGAAACGACTGTAGAACTGACAAACATTTTTCATGAAAACGTATATTTAAATATCATCTTCAAGTTGATTCAAAATATGAAGTGTTTAGGAGTTTATGTATACCTCGAATTAAGTAAAAATTTCCGTAACATAGAATTCTTCAAATTAGTAACAATTTAAGTTGAATTAGATAATATTAAACAATTTTCACTAGCATCTTGAAACAAGAAGAAGCAAGCAAGATGCAATTTATATCCAGCATTTTTTTACAGTTCACCAAGATAATGTTTCAATTCAGTGTGCCCAAGAGACGGCTTTTTTCTCAAATACATATTCTGCATCTTGGACATTCAGAATAAAATATTTCTTCAACAAAGTAAATAGAAAATGAGAAGTGCCCAGAATTACTTCAACATATGAGAGCTGATTCAAAAAGACATTTTCTGTATATTTGTTAAATTTGTGTGAATAATAGGAAATTTGCCGATGAATTCACAAATTCTGAAATACACAAATAAAACAAAATAGAGAAAACAATGATATAATTTAATAGCAATATTCAAAGTTGGAGCTGAATATCTGATAATTTGCATATGTTTGTCAGTTTCTAAATCGTCCCTACACTCAGAAAACACTGAACACAAAAATCTAAACACCAACATCTAAACACCAACTAAATCACACAGTGCAGAACAGATTAGTTAAAGCAAGGAGGGAAAAATCTGTTATTAAATGTGTACTTTGAATTCATTGCGAGAGTTTGTGGGAAATGTTTTAAAATGGGAAAGCTAATTGAATTATATTAAAGTCTTGTTACTGACTTTGTTGGGTTTCGGGACAACGGAAATTGCGGCAAACTTAAGTTAATGAAGTTCAACAAAACAATGAAGCTGAAAAAAACTTTGTTGGGTCCGGAATAATGAGAATTTGTAGGAAAAAATCTTGATTAATGAACTTGTTTCCGGATTTAAAATCTCTATTTTATCGACTGTAGTACTTTACGTTTCAGGTAACAACTGCTTGATATCAATTTTCATTTGTTATAACGTATTTTCAATTATATCAATATTATTACTCTCAATATGTTTCTTGCTTCATCAATCTAATGTAAAATATTGATAACATGTTTAGTTGTCATATTTCTGAACTTAATCAATAATATCTGCTACTATGATGATGTTTTTTGTTAACTATCAATAGTACTATGCATGTATTAGGACCCACCATTACTCTCTGGAAATAAATCGACAGTGGGCTTGCCGGTGAACTCACATATGAAATTAATAAAAAACAGCTGAAATATTGTTAGTAACGTAGATGTATGCTGCATGTATTGATCAATATTATCAGTATCAGTACTTTCTGGAAACGTCAACTAAGTTGAAACTATAGGCGATTCATAAAGAGGTATAAAAGTGGTATAGGTACTAGAATTGAAAATTGGATGCTTCTAGTATTTTTCTCTGTGATTTTCTGGAACTCAAATGGGACTATGCAACAATTTTTCATTTCCAAAAATCTACTGTAGGTTTAAGGAACCAGAAAATCACCCATTTAAACGGTTTACTTCGCTGAAGCTTGCATCAAGCACAAAATATACATATTTCTAGCATATTGATTAATTATTTTCACGTCTCTATTTTGTATTAACAATATTAACCTGCTCCAACCTAATACGTTTATTTTAATGATGAAAAGCAATATTATCGTCTCCTCTTTTAATAGCTTAAAGTCAGGTGTTTATCATTTCCTCCAAGTCCTATTATAACCAGCCCTAAATTTTTCGTTAGTGTTTATAGATTTTCATTAAGAAGCTGGGTTGCCCCAATTCATTTCGCAGGTGTTGCCAAAGAAGATAAGGCTTACATGGCATTTATTATGTAAGAATTACTATTCACGAAGGATAAGAAATACTAATAGGCTAGTACAATTACGGACTTTATAAGTTGAAAAAAAAACAATTGCAGCAGGCACCGCTTTGGTGGAAGTTTCAGTAAAAATCAATTTAACTCGAGACCCGAAATAGGGGTGTATTTTATGGGATGAAAAGTATTCTTGAAATTTCAGGAGGAAAATGACATCCTAGCAAATAATGTTCTACCCAAACTTTTTAGATAATAAAAAAATAAAAAACTTTACTATGGAATTATTTTCAACATAATCTCAAATTTCATGAGAAAATGGCAAGAAATCGATTTTTTACTTTTTATTTTTTTTTCATTACCTAAATAAAAAATTATTTGCATGTAATTTTTTTATACTTAATAAACATAAATTTTTTTGAAGCTGAAAAATTAGTGAGTTTTCATATTTTTTCAATTTCGAAAAAATTGCAAAATTTTCCACGGAAAACTATTGAACTTTTTTTCGATTTTCATATTCTGCCCCTGCTCATTTTAACCGTTGAAATGTCTACATCAAGATGACTACTTCATGTGAAATAGGAGCTACTGAAAAGAGTGGTGACCGCGGATATGCATGTTTCTGACTCATTAGCCGTATACGTTAGCATTTACGTTGTGAGTAGATGAGCTCTGTCTGATTTTGGAGCAGTTTGTTTAATTGTGTGTTTATTATTCTTTTATGTGTTAAAATATCTTTGGAATTGTGAATTAGTGTTTTTTAATCAATATTAGTTCTCTTTAATCAATCCAATTTGTGCTTATTAATAAAATTCCAAAGAAATCAATAATTGGAAATACATTTGGCAACGTTTTCATTCAAAGGGAAAAAAATATTGTCATCGATAAAAATTGATGTTGATAAGATGGTTATTAATCCTTTGTTATGATAAGACATCACAAACTGGTGTAGTCCCTGTATCCGACTCTGTCTAATAATATATATGAAAGTTAAAACTTTGGTGAATGCGCACAGATTTCTTAGGCGGACTATTTATCATTTTTTGCCATGTTTTATATTGAAATTCTCAGGAAGGTCCATTGTTTGTTCGGAGCCGCAATCGGAAAGTTTCCGGAATAGAAGTTACTTGAAAAACGTTTAATATATAAAGACTACCTACCAGCGGTGATAGTTAATTTTACAATTTAATGTCGTAGTAAATAGACGTGAATATGAATAAGTATTGGTGAAGTATTTATAAAAATGAGAGCTAGTGAATATACAGTGAATTTCAGTTAGTGTATAGTTAAGTGTATGAATAAACTACGTAAGTAGATATACTGTGTGTTAAAATTTATTCCACCCGTTGTGTATTTAGATAAATAATGCGTCCTGTGGTGTGAGGTAATATAAATAAATAGCTACGTAAAATGGCTTAGGAACTAAGTGACCTAAAAGTGACGGAACTAATAGCAGAATTGGAAAATTGCGAGCTGGAAACGTCCGGTAAGAAGAGTGAATTAGAAGAAAAATATAGAAATTCTCAGGAAGGTCCATTGTTTGTTCGGTGCCGCAATCGGAAAGTTTCCGGAATAGAAGTTACTTGAAAAACGTTTAATATATAAAGACTACCTACCAGCGGTGATAGTTAATTTTACAATTTAATGTCGTAGTAAATAGACGTGAATATGAATAAGTATTGGTGAAGTATTTATAAAAATGAGAGCTAGTGAATATACAGTGAATTTCAGTTAGTGTATAGTTAAGTGTATGAATAAACTACGTAAGTAGATATACTGTGTGTTAAAATTTATTCCACCCGTTGTGTATTTAGATAAATAATGCGTCCTGTGGTGTGAGGTAATATAAATAAATAGCTACGTAAAATGGCTTAGAAACTAAGTGACCTAAAAGTGACGGAACTAATAGCAGAATTGGAAAATTGCGAGCTGGAAACGTCCGGTAAGAAGAGTGAATTAGAAGAAAAATTCAAAGTGGCACTGGCTTCGAACCAGAAGCATTCTTATTCAAATACGAGACAGTCACCTTAATCTCGACAATTTCTGATGTTAAGAACGATATTTCTGCCAAGGAAGAGAGAAGATTGCAACTAATGTGAGAAATGATATATCTGTTATGAAGAACGATATTTCTGCCAATATGGACGGGAAGATTTCTGTTATTAAGAACGATATTTCTGCCGATACCTTATTAATGAAAAACGATATTGCCGTTTACGTTGAAAATGAAATTTCGCCTATGAAATCTGATATTGAGAATAAGATGATAACGAAGACGAGAAAATAAAGGAGTTGGAAATATGACAGATTTAAAAACTTAAGAAAAGCCAGCGGAAGAAGAAAAGATCGAATGAATAAAACCCGGCAAGCCAGAAAGTCACCTTAAGATGGAAGATATTGGCAGTTTTGCCGGAGTCAAGGCCTCAAAGTTCGATGGAAAGACGTCATGGACCAATTACGTAAAACAGTTTGAAGCAGCCGCTAGAGTAAATTATTGGTTCGACAGGGAGAAGGCAGTAAACTTAACCATCGTGCTTCGGGGAAATGCCTTAGATGTACTTTAGACGATACAATTTGACGAAAAGCATGATCGAACAACTGAAGAAGAAGTTGGTCATATTTATTGCCACAAACATCCAGAACATTTGTACCAATCCCAGCTGAAGAACCGAAGGCAGATATTGCACGACTAATTCGATTCGCATACGCAGAGAACATGATAGAATGTCTGTGCATCCAGGCTTTTATTGATGGCTTAGGTGACCCAATGTGCATTGGATGATTCGTTTAGCCGATACCAAAACACTGGTCGATGCATTGACTGCTGTTCTTGAATATGAAGCAGCCACGACGGCTTCGGGTAATAACAAAGTGGAGCCATCCAAGAAGTAGGTGACGAGAACAGATTTGACCAGATCGTCAGCTTGATAAAGAATATGGTAAACAAGAAAACGAGAATGGTCAGAGGCTGAAATTGTCGCGAGCTGGTGCATGTACAGAGTTCGTGTAAGTGCCCCAGGACTCCTACAAACCAACAAATCCAGTCACAGGAAAACTAGAACGGGTCGGCTACAAGGGGGCAGCGCCGATCCATGACCATTCCAAAGACCCTCTCACACTGATAGCTTCTCTCAGATGGCGCAACGACAGTGTATATGTAGATGGAGAAGTGAATGACAAGAAATATACTTTGATGGTAGTTATTCGCGAAGTGAATGACAAGAAATATACTTTGATGGTAGACATTCGAGCAACTAGAACCATTATACGGCCAGAGATAATAAGATCCAAGAAGAAGCTTGTGCCAACGAGATTACGACTGCTGATCGCCTGAGGCAAGAGCGTCAACGTTCACGGAGAAACACAAATCCAATTAGGAATTGTTGCAGAAAAGTTCACGCATATGGTAATCGTAGCTGACATCGAAGCCGACGTGATTAAGAGAATGGACGTAATGAATCTACATGGCTTTCAAATGAACTTTAGAAACAGAACCATTAAAGTGGGCTCCGAGGAAGTGATCCTTCATCCATATGAAGGCAGCGCGGTGTTGGCAGCTGTACAGGAAGATACCGTTCTACCTGCCCGAAGCGAAACCAAGATAGTAGCACGGCTACAGGTAATCATGGAGGAAGGTACACCGGTTATGATGGAGCCAGGGAACCACGACGAAGAGGTTGGTAAAGTGGTACTAATTGGAAAAGGAGTGGTTACGTCGGCTGAGGAGGTCCGAGTATGTGTGATGAACGTAAACTATTACCCAATTAACATCAATAAAGAAACCAGGATTGGATCCTGCGACCAGTGAAGTCTATAGTTCGCCAAACAACGGCAACTGACAATTCCAATGACAAATTCGAACTGATGTTATCAGTAGCTGGTCAATCTTTGAATCCAGCTGAGAGAAGGAAAAAGAGAGAATTCCTCTTGCAGTATCGAGACCTATTCGTACCAAATGAAGGTAAGACTGGTAGAACACAAAATCGAAACTGGTGATGCCAAGCCAATTAGGCAGTCAGTCCGAAGACTACCCCTAACAAAGAATTACCATCAAGGAAGAAAGCAGGATTGGATCCTGCGTGCCAGTGACGTCAATAGTTCGCCAAACAACGGCATCTGACAATTTAAATGAAATTCGAACAGATGTTATCAGTAGCTGGTCAATCCTTGAATAGAGCTGAGAAAAGGAAAAAGGGAGAATTCCTCTTGCAGTATCGAGACCTATTCGTACCAAATGGAGGGAAGACTGGTAGAACAGAAAATCCAAACTGTTGATGCCAAACCAATTAGGCAGTCAGCCCGAAGACTACCACAAGCGAAGAGAGAGGAAACTGAAAAAATAATTCGAGTGATAGAAGAAGAAGTAATAAAACCATCAATTAGTCCATGGATGTCCCTCGTAGTGCTCGTCAAGAAAAAGGATGAAACTACTAGATTCGGCGTGGACTATCGCCAGCTAATCAACGTGATGAAGAAAGACAGCTATCCTTTGCCTCGAATCGACGATACGATAGATACTTTGACCGGCAGCAAACTGTTTTAAGACAGGCGGCTACTGCAGGCGAAACGACACCAAGCTAAGTAAGGATAAGATTTCAGTTAATTAGCTACCATATTTTTACCTCGGCCATTTGAGCTAAACTAAGCGAACATCAAAACCTCAGCTTCGTTTCGCTCGATTTATCTTTTGTCAGATTCGTACGAAGTTTTCGCTACGGCAGAACTTACTTTAAATATATTTTTACGTCCTCCTCATAAAAAGACAGCTGACAACTAAACGAAAATCGTTCCCACTGGCTGCTCAAACTTAGTTTAGGTTAGTAACCGTTAGTTTCGTCTATCACAGCTTAGTATATTTTCCCTCGCAGTGGCCGCCTGGGTTTATGCATGATTCGTACAAAAGAATTATTGCCTTTATTCACGCATTTCCTAGCTGTGACAATATTTCCGATCTGGCTGGCCAAAAACAACTATTGGTCAAATTTTACTAGGAAATAAAAATGTATCAACTTTAGCCGGTATTTCCCTTGAAGAAGGTACAGATCAAGCTGTTATTGCAAATAACGGTTGTGAGTTGATAGCTGAGATTTATCAAATCAAAAACATTCGTAAGAAGTTATCAGATCTGCTGTTAAATGAAATAAGGTATGAGTTATATTAAGTTCCAATTACCACACCAAGCTTTAAACTTGAAAAACTACCACCAACCGAAAGTGCAGCTGCACAACATTCTTACAAACTTGGCTTGATTTTTTCGACAACGACAATTAGAAAAACAACGCTACGCAATGGGGTTAGAGTGAATATATAGGTAGAGTAATGCCTAAATATATATCAGATGATGTCCAGTTGATTCCAGAGACGTTACTTAAAATTATTAGCTGTAGCCGCGTAACTATTTGTGGTAAGCGATGCGGCTGTAGAAAACTGGGATTGAAATGCTGTTCTCTATGTATTAAATGTGATGACAATTGCTCAAATAGAGAAATCGAAATATTTGAAATTGAAAGTGATAAAGTTATTTTTAAAGATCCAACAATCCATCGTGATGAAAATAAAGGAATGGAAATAGACGTAATGTAGATTGTTCGGATAGGCAGTGAAAGTGGTTTAGAAGATGACGAATCATAAATGTCCAATATAATTCAATGTTATCTAATAAATTTAGTTATATGTCTCTAAATAATAAAATAAACTGGCTTGATATGAATTATTCTGCATTTTAATTATTTTATTCAAATATACCCATATCAGAACACTATATTACTACTATTAGTAACGGTTATGTACACTATGTTTATATTATCAAATACACTTGATATGACATCATTGGATATAATCATACTACAATTCTATATTTTTTGGCGCAAATAATAAAAATCGACGCGGAATATTGACAAATGTCCTCCGAAAAGTCGTTTCTTCGGTTTTTCTCGATTTTAAGCGGTTTAATTAAAAATAAAGCCCAAACATACATAGGTCATCTCAAAGTAGCCATTCCAACGGTTAAAATGAGTAGGGGCGTAATATGACAATCGATAAAAGATCTATAAATTTTTCTGTGGAAAATTCTGCAATTTTTTTGGAGAATTGCAAAAATCGGAAGAAGCACTAATATTTCAGTTTCAAAAAAATGCATGCTAATTGAGTATAAGAAACGGAACACTTTCACAAGGTTTCAGAAAAGTATAAAGAAATTCGGGAGAACAAAAACTGAGAAATCAGTTTATAACAATTGTCTCAGGAAATTTGTGGTTAAGTTTAAAAAAATCACACACAAAAGTTTTTAATTTTTTAGTATCTACAACTTTTATGTAGAATATTTTCGCTAGGAGGTCATTTTCTGTCTGAAATTCCAAGAATACTTTTCAACCCCTAAAATCCACCCCTATTTCACCATTTCCAAGGGTTTGGAGTTTAATTTATTTTTATCATTTTACTCACACCTTAAACTAAAGCTTCCATCTATTCACTGAGTGCTGTACATTTTTATCGTCTCAAAATCTAAATGGACTAGCCTAATAATAATTGAAGTAATACGTAAGTTCCAGATCTCATTTTTAATACCATAGGATACTCGTCAAATAATTTACAAGACAGATATAGTTTCATAAATAGCTATTATTAATAACATGACAACATGAACTTATGAATGTTTGAACATACTTCATAATTTTTAAAAATATATAATAGTTTCCCCGAGTCAGTTATAAGATTAAGCTGATGAGAGCATTCATCTACCCGTTTCAATTGAAACAAGTGAGCAAAGCTTTTTGATCGAAAGTAACATCTTTTTATTGAATTGAACTCGATTGATAGAGACAGTGTGAAATTATATAAGCATTGCAAGCTTTTGAAATAAGCTGTTTTTAAATGGCACACTCTTCAGTACCGTAACCAGTATAGAAAAATTTCAGTGTTTGCTAGTGTCTCCAATTACTTTTTGTTTTTCGTCGCTCCAAATGAAGGTAATGGCTGAAAATTGAATAGTCCAGTTGATTGAATCCTACCTATCCATTTGAAAAACTACTCAAAAAAATATTGAGGGTCCTTCAAACCTCTTATGTTTTTTTAAGTGTGATTTTAGTGGAAACAGTCCGCCACTGGAATCCAATATTTATATTTATACGCAGTAGAAATACTTTACATAATTTTTTAAAGTCACGTCCAATAAGCTTTTTTCTCGGAACTCATATGAAACAGCTCCGTTTTTGATGATTTCTTAAAAAAATTGTTTTCGTCTATTATTCCAAACCAACAACACTTGAAAATAACACTTGCTGTTGCTCCACGTCTGGAACGACTATCTTAGATTTTCATCGACGTCATTAGTGTTTGTGCTATCATCTGGACTTGGAAAATGTATTGCAGCGTAAAAAAATGGAATAATTAACTATACAGATCTCAAATGTAAGTTCCAATTCCCCATTATTTCTGCACCTATGAAATCTTTATGAAGTGATATCATGCGGAAGTGAATAATCCAAAATTTACATGTATTGTATGGCCTCTTTCTTCAATATCAAGTAACATACTTTCGAAAAAATCTATTAATTCAGTGAATTTCTCATCATTATCTATCTCAGTATAACTAAAATGAAAACCTAAGGATTGTTCTTTGAAATCGTTTTTAAATAGAGAAAAAATTTTATCAGTTCTTAAAAAATCATTTCTGAAAGTGGTAGTTGTACTACTGTGTAAACGCGTACAGATCTCGAATAGTGATATCCATATATACATATATATATATATATATATATATATATATATATATATATATTTGGTCGCATGTTGTATTAGCATATACAGGGTGTTTTCAAATGACACTTTCAACGTTTGCATGTAGAGACCTCTCGTAAAATTGGACAAGATGATATAGGGATTGATGAGTCCAACCCATTTACTTTTCGAAATACAGGGTGTTGAAGTTATGAAAAATATAATGTTTTAATTTGATAACTTTAAAATGCATGAATATATTGATCTGACATTTGGCAGGTTGATTTTAAATGTGAAAGGGTATATTTTGATGGGAAAACATGTTTCAATTCTTGATCCAGTGGTGTACATTTGGAAGAATATGTCACCTTTCCCCTCCCATTTTTTACGCCACTGGCGTTTGAAGCTATTTTCATTTCATTTTGTATTCCTCAATAGTTTTCACGTGAGAAATGCATGAGCTTTACATATCAAAAAATTTGTAGTTCTCAAGATATTTAATGTTTTTATGAAGTCTGTAAGATCACTTTTTAATAAAAAAATTAAAAAAAAATAGTTTCCTTGAATGTTTTTTAATAACTACCAAACTGCTAATGGTTAGAATATGTAACAGGAACTAATTTGTGAAACAGCAATGCATATAAACCATTGAAAGAGGATTGTTGAAAATATTTTACCAAACTTGTGATTTTATTAACAAAAGATTTAATGACAATAAAAAGTAAGATAATTACAAAGTTAAATAATATCCCATTCAAACATAATTTTTACCTAAGCAGCGAACAAATTACAAAAGATGTTCAAAATGTTGTCCATTTACATTTACACATAATCTGCAACGTTTTCTCATTGAAAATCGCATAACTTGGAAAGACTGGCGATTGCCGGAAATAATTTCTGTCACTGCATGGATTCTTGCTATCAGTGCCTCCTCCTAGGCTATGGATGTCAATAATGAAATGGTAAATGTCATTTTGTTTAACGTCAAAACGAAAATGAATTATTTGTAATTAAATTAGTTCGTGCAACTTCCACACTTTTTGTTATGATGGATTATACTTTTGAAGAAATGGCTGATATGCAACTAATATACGGGGAAGCCAGAATGAATGGTAAATGTTCCGAGCGCTTGTATAGAGAAAGATATCCAAATCGACCTAGATTTCCATGACACACAACATTTTCTCAAATTGACAGGATATTGCGAGAATTTGGACAATTCAATTCAAAATTACAAGGTAGAGGTAGAAGAGGAACTGTACGAACTGTGCAATTAGAGTAGGTTGTTCTAGGCCGTATTGAAAATAGACCCTATTTAAGCACTCGCACCATTGGCAAATCTTTAAATGAAAGTAACTCAACTGTGTGGATTATTTTAAATGAACAGCAATTTTATCCATATAAGTATACCCAAGTTCGAGCCCTAAAACCAACAGATTGTCCTCAAAGGTTGGAGTTTGCCAATTGGTACACCCAAAAATGTTTAGAAAATAGGAATTCTACCAAATTTGTTCTATTTACTGATGAAGGCAAATTCACACGTGAAGGAATTTTTAATTCAAGGAATAGCCACGTGTGGTATGACGAAAATCCATGTTATTCGACAACGTGGATGTCAGGAAAAATTCTTGCTTAACGTGTGGGCAGGAATTCTTGGAGATTGTATAGTGGGTCCACATTTATTATCTAATGGTAATACTCAATGGTAATATTTATTATAATTTTTTTAGAGAAACCCTGCCTGATTTATTAAACGACGTTGTACCATCAAATATTAGGGCGAATATGGATAATGTATGGTTTCAGCACGTTTGGGAATCTGTACATTATTCTCTAGCGGCTAGACATCTTATAACCCAACAATACGGAAACAACTGGATAGGCCGAGGTGGACTCAATATGTGGCCTGCGAGGTCACCGGATTGAAATCCAATCGATTTCTTTCTGTGGAGTTATATGAAGTCCCTAGTCTACGATACAATAGTAGGAACGGAGTACGCCAGTATTTCCAAGGTATGCGATTTTCAATGAGCGAACGTTGCAGATTATGTGTAAATGTAAATGGACAAAATTTTGAACATCTTTTGTAATTTGTTGGCTGCTTAGTTAAGAATTATGTTTGAATGGGATATTATTTAACTTTGTAATTATCTTATTTTTTATTGTCATTAAATCTTTTGTTAATAAAATCACAAGTTTGGAAAACTATTTTCAACAATCCTCTCTCAATATGTTTTATATGCATTGCTGTTTCACAAATTTGTTCCTGTTACATATTCTAACCATTAGTAGTTTGGTAGTTATCAAAAAACATTCATGAAAAATATTTTTTTTTATTTTTTTAATAAAAAGTGATCTTGCAGACTTCATAAAAACATTAAATATCTTGAAAACTACAAATTTTTTGATATTTGAAGGTTATGCGTTTTCACGTGAAAATAGTTTCAAACGCCAGTGGCGTAAAAAATGGGAGGGGAAAGGTGACATATTCTTCCAAATGTACACCTCTGGATCAAGAATTGAAACATGTTTTTCCCTCAAAATATGCCCTTTCACATTTAAAAACAACCTGCCAAATGTCAGATCAAGATATTCATCCATTTTAAAGTTATCAAATTAAAACATTATATTTTTTATAACTTTAACACCTTGTATTTCGAAAAGTAAATGGGTTGGACCCCTCAATCCCTATATCATCTTGTCCAATTTTACGAGAGGTATCTACATGCAAACGTTGTAAGTGTCATTTGAAAACACCCTGTATAGTTGATTAGAGACTCTGAACTGGAAGGCATTAAGGCACTCTTGATGAAACCCAAGAAGGTTGAAACGCGGCAGTGTGCCATTCCGCTAGCAGATGCGAATCACGACAGATGTCCGTATCGGCAAAATGGTCGATCGACGTCACCGTTTTCGAAGGGGTATTAGCCAGAAATGTAGTTGTTTTTCCCTTCGAAGAACGGTCAGGCCAATACGTCGAAATTAATGAAATTTCGACTAAAAGCAGGTGTAGTAGAAAATCGAAATAATTGTTTCATATAGACACCTCGTATTTTATGAAATTATATTCATTTTATTTCATACGACTAATACGGTCGTATTTATCTGAGGTGTTGGTTCGCAACTGAAAGTGAAGATGGCGCCAGCTGACTACTTCTCGCTGGTGTAACTACACGACCCAAGTGGAGGTTGTCGGAGGACGGAATCTTCAGTTCAGATTAGAGACTCTGAACTGGAAGGCATTACGGCACTCTTGAAAAGACCCAAGAAGGTCGAAACGCGTCAGTGTACTATGCCCTTCCGCTATCAGTTGCGAATCACCACAGATGTCCGTATCGGCAAAATGGTCGATCTACGTCACGGTTTTAGAAGGGGATGTAATTCAATATTCTGCGTGGTGTAAGCCAGGAATGTAGTTGTTTTTCCCTTCGAAGAACGGTCAGGCCAATACGTCGAAATTATGGAAATTTCGTTAAAAGCAGGTGTAGTAGGAAATCGAAATTTACGTTTCATATAGACACCTCGTATTTTATGAAGTTATATTCATTTCATTTCATACGACTAATACGGTCGAATTTATCTGAGGCGTTGGTTCGCAACTTAAAGTGAAGATGGCGCCAGCTGAATACTTCTCGCTTGTGTAACTACACGAGCCAAGTAGAGGTTGTCAGAGGACGGAATTTTCAGTTCGGATTGGATACTCTGATCTTGAAGGCTTCACGGCACTCTTGAAGAGACCCAAGAAGGTCGAACCGCTTCAGTGTACTATGCCCTTCCGCTATCATTTGCGACTCACCACAGTTGTCCGTATCGGCAAAATGGTCGATGAACGTCACGGTGTTCGTAGGGGATGTACTTCAATATTCCGCGTGGTATTAGCCAGGAATGTAGTTGTTTTCCCTTCGAAGAACGGTCAGGCCAATACGTCGAAATTATGTAGTAGAAAATCGAAATAAAGTTTTTTTGGAAAAATTCATACGAACCTACATTAATATCATAGTTCCCGCTCCAAAAGGTTTCTGATTTTGAATAATATGAAAAAATCATCAAAATCGGAGCTGTTTCTGAGGACTCTCGAAAATTGTCTGTTTTATGTATTCATTGATGTAACTATTATACCTGTATAGATAATTGATCAATAATTGGAGCACAAGATTTGTTTACAAATGCCAGATTTTACAAGAAAAATGAAAAACATAACGATTTTCAGAAACTTTCTTCAGGCAAATGATTACTATGACGAAAGTTTGTAGTATTGCTTTCAAAGTATCATTTTTGGTAGAGTATCTATCGAAAGTAGACATTTTTTATATCCTGGGGAATAATTTTTTTTCAAATGAGATCGATGTTAAGGAAATTGTACGAATGTTATGTTTTCATTTATCTTTTGTAATGATAATTCTACCAATCAGAATGAACATCACTTTAATCGATTTCAATTTTAATACATAAAAAGCTATATGGAACAATATCATTTGGATCTTCTTTGATTCTTCTATATTTCACAATATTACTACTTGCAGTGAAATATATTTTTTTCTCTGTTTTGAAACCCTGTTTTTCACATATTTTTCGTGAAATGGTTAGTTCCATCTTTTTCTTCATGGTCAATGTTCCACCAAAGACTTTGTAACTCTATACTTTTCACTTTGCTAAACTACGAGTACTTTGCGTTCCACCAACAACAATGTATTTTTCATGCCGTCAGCCATTATCGACAGTATAGTCCGGGAAAGTGAGGAAATTAAAGGCAAACGTTATCCGTAAAGTATTTCTCATTTTTTAATAAAAGTACATGCCCCCACCAACATTTTCCTAGTTAGTCTAATAAATTCCACTGTCGCTTGCGACGGAGCTTGCAAGCACAGCTTGGAACACGTGAAATTCGGGTGTTTTATGCTCCTGCCATTCCTGGATGTGCTTGTACAAAAAAATTGTACAGGTAAAAAGTGTAGAAAATCTTTTGCTCTCAAAAGGTGACGTAATTCGATTTTCCAAAAAAAATTTTGGATATTTTTTCGACAATTATATTTTTAATTGGCAATTATGAATAAAATAACATTATCGAGGTGATTGCAATCGATAGAGTGAAAGTTATATTTTTATAAATAAAACAAACACAATTTTTCAAAATTTTTTTACATAATTTTTAACAACATTTACCGAAAAAAAATAGAGCAAAAGATTTCCTACATTTTTTACCTTTACAATTTTTTTGTACAAGCACATCCAAGAATGCCAGGAGCATAAAACACCCCAATCCTACGTGTTCCAAGCTGTGCTTGCAAGCTCCGTCGCTAGCGTCAGTGGAATTTATTAGACGAAGTAGGAAAATGTTGGTGGGGGGATATACTTTCATTAAAAAAGGAGAAATCATTTACGGATAACTTTTTCCATTGAGCAGATTTTTCGACCTTACTTCCCCGGACTAGTATTGCAGTATTCAAAATCCGCCGGGAACATCAATTTCCTGGCCTAGTACGTACAAAATATTTCGTTAATTTGCTGTTAAAATTGTTGGCATGAGAATTTTTGTGGATTAAACGTCCGGAAAATGTTTTGCGACTGCTCGTATTGTCCCGCCTCGGCTACGCAATACAACTCACACTTGCAAAATATCATTTTCTGAACCAGTGTTCCAAATAACTATCGTAAAGCCAAAGTAAATTGGAAAGGGAAAAGTGCCAAATCTACATTTGTATCATTGTGTGCCACCATTATAAACTAAATGACCAGTAAAAAGTCAAATAACCAAACCTGACAAATTGATTGCTAAGTGTTTTTGTCACTTTTCATATTGTGTGAAGTTAAGTGTAAGATGCCGCAACAAATATTTTTAGTGAAGATTCCAGTAATAATAAGGAAAACAATGAAATAAATTGTATGATTGAAAATAATGGTGACGACAACAAAAAATCATTTTAGATTGACTAACCACGCTCACAAGGGAACACAAGAGTTAATAGAATTATGGAATTCTAAAAGAAAAATTCCTATGTCAAAAATAGCCAAGTCGATTTCATCAAACTTTACTCCTAGAGTGCCTATGTTGCGAGCATTATCTCTCTGCCTTAAAAAACAACGGACAAATAAACAAAGATATATATCTAAAAGCGGGTCCGGTGAACTATAGAGAGACACAAATTTTTGACTGATTTTGCGAAAAATCGATAGTACTCATTTTGAAGATTCTCCTTCGAAAAATTTGCGGGTTATACACAATTTACAGAGAAAAATCCAAAAAAAGATACTTAAACTTAAAATTTCAGTTAGTTTGCTGATAATATTATTTAAATTAACACTTTTATAAATATATATAATTGTAAGACAACAAATTTGTATGTGAATAATTTTAATGACAGAGTTGACAGATACCTTTCCGTGAAACGTAATGCGTAACCAAATCCATAAATCTAAATATGTATTCTCTAATATTTTCTTTTTATCATTCAATGCGAATGAGAACATTTTAAATTTGTTAGGTCATTAAAAAAAATAAAATTGTCTGAACCATTTAATTATAAATCAATATGACGTTTGGTTCTCTTTATTTTATACTTTATAATATACCATGAAACCAAAACTTGAACATTTATATCAGTAGGGGTGCGTTCACAAACCAACGTCTTGAGTGTAAGAGTTATATTTAGGTACAAAGTGACCGTTCATAAAACATTTAATATATATCTCACACTCTGTAACACAGCGTTCATAAACGTAAAAAATAACATGATTCTCAAGTAGTCGATTACAGCTGTCAACCATGCTACAAAGTATCGTATTCTGTTTTGTTGGTTGCATATCTGTAGATATACGCTAGACTGCTGGAGTGCATTCATAATATATTGGCGGGGTGAGGAGAGAACTCTGACAGGGTACCATGTCAGTCAAGCGCCGGGTGGAAACCTAGGCAGAAACCAACTTGAACGATTAAAGCGCGCCCTACCTATTTGTAGGTCGACACTGTCCAAATTTGATTTAGACATTGAAATTATTTTACGTTGGTTGCGGAAAACAGGAATTGTAGAGTTTTTTAACCTTTAACATGATTACCAATGGAATTTGAAAATATTCTGCTGATGGAAACTTATAGCTAACCTCAACCCCCAGAATAACAATTACTGACGCAATAACCTCAATAAACAAGAACATTTGTATAATTCGAATTACGCATGTCATGGTAATAATTTCCTCGATCTCGAGCGACATTCAAATTACTAACTCGAAATACTGTTTATAAGAACGTTCATTTTACAAAATGATGATTCTACAAAGTACGACAAACAATGTGAAATCTAGTAACTGACTAACTTTATTCACAACAAGTAATTTATATATATATATATATATATATATATATATATATACATATATATATTTATATATATATATATATATATATATATATATATATATATATATATATATATATATAATATTTGTGCTGAGTACGGGGTCTTTATCTTATACCGCGGAACAGCAACTAATCGGTTTCTATGGGAATCGTTGATATAAATCCTCCCCTCGTAAATTCAACTTACGCAGCTAGCGAGGAAGTTGAACGGTTGAGTGGTCCACCTGGGATGGTTTCTTTGCAGCTGTGCAGTACTTCGATGCCCACTTTTTATATATACAGACTACAAAAATAAAAATTAACAATAAATAAATTAATAAGGTCCATAAGCTGGGGGTTTTTGAGACTTGTCCGAATGTTAATTGAGGTTGATTTTCTATAAATTTACTTTTTAGTGGTTGAAGATCGTCTAGTCCTGCTTCCTTCAAATGAAAGTCGAGGTTTGATGTGGTTGGGCGGAAGGTACTGTTGTCTAGAATTAATAGTAGTATCGGCTGGCTGAAGCTACTATAGAGTTGTTGGTTATTTATGACTTTGTGATGAGCTACTACTTGGCATCTCAAAGGAATTTCTAAGAGATAAGTACCCGCTATAAGATACTTGGTTTTTTCCTGATTTGGACATTTGAAATTTGCTGTATCCTGGAATGGAATGATGTACAACCAGTGGAAACTGTTTAGTTGTTTCAGAAATGGCTTCGACAATTGAAATTTGGTTTTCTCGCAGGTGAAAGTGCGTTTCATTTCGAGTAAGTTTATTTCACAAGGCCTTTCTTCTTGAATTTCCTGCAGGTCTATTCTCGGGCAGACATACTGCTGAGGGAGAATCTCTTTGCAAGGTTTGCTTGAATAAGCGAGGTTCACACCATTCGTAATTAAAAATTTATTCTGAGTTATTATCACCTTAAACTGACTCCCTTCTAGTATTGGAGCCGAAAATAAATGGTAGTAATCAAAAACTTTGGGATATGTTGTTATAAGAATATTTAAAATATATGTAATTTTATTATTATATGAGTAGCAATCAATTTCAATTAATTTTTCATAGAGTAAAATTTTATCGAATTCAATTTCTAAGGGCAATTCGTTCTTTGTAAATATTTTCTCCAAATTCTTCAATTGTTTGAATAAATCAGAAGTTTTAATCATGCTTGGATGCATCACTTGAAGTTTAGCAAATGTAATTGAATTTTCAATATCGTTTAAAACCGAATTAATCAATTCATACAGATCTATGATTAACCTAATAGCCATCTTAATATGTGCATATTATTCGAAATTTGCTTGTTTGTTGATTGAATTATGGATAAATTTGATTGTTGTTTCCAAAATTTGTTCGTTATTGGTTATTTGTTCGATGGTTCTATTAAATTCATCAATGAGCGAGACTGATAATGAGTTTTGATTTCTTATACTACTAGCTAAATTATTTTGGTTATTTTGTAATTCTTTGATGAGAGTTTCAAATCTTTCTCCATCGTTAGAATCTTAATTTCCAGTGATAAATTTAAAGATTGATCCTATGCCGTTTATAAGACCTCTTTTAGTTCTTGGAGGATGGGGTAATACTCGTATTTCTGCTAGCTTATCGTTAATCTTGGTTTCTGTGAAGTCAAGCAATTTACAATAATTTGAGAGATCATTAGCGTTTTGTATGTTTTGAACAGCAAAGACCCGAATTTTTGTGGATTGAATTTCTAATTTATTTATTTCTACAATAATTGGGTTCAAATCATAATAGTGTATAAGTCCATAACTGTACATTTCAATTTTTACGGTTCCTAACTTAAAGGGTAGCAACCCGAGATTGTTAACTAGATTTCTAATTGTTATTTTATCTTGGAGTTCCATTGTTCCAGAACATCTGAAATAAAGCAAAATTCTAAATTCTAGATGATTGTCTTAATATTAAGTGTGAAAGTTGTGTGAAAGTATCGTACATAATTTTCTATTTTTCACGTTTTTTCCGGGGACGTTTCAAGTTGTCCATATGTTGACGGTTTTTAATTTGATTGGTAAAGTGTACTTATTAGCGTGTTTTTGTCGTATGTGTTTCCTTACATATACTTTTTGATTAGGTTTAAATATTTCCGGTTTGTCTCGGTTTGTATTTAGTTTAGAAGTAATTTTTTCTTTTCGATTAACTAAGTCGGAATTAATTTTTGAGTACAATCATTTTGTTTTTTCTTTAAGATTGTTGATGTAATCATTTAAGAGTATTTTATTTTTGTCAATGTCATAAACATCATTATTATTAATATGTCCGTTGACTATATCTATCGGATTCATGTTTGTACTGGAATGAATCGAATGATTGTAAGCAAGTATAGCATATAACATTTTCATTTTAACTGGGGTTTTGAGAAACCTTTAGTATTTAGGAGTCGTATATGTTCTATTAGAGTTGAATGGAGTCTTTCTATTTGTCCGTTGGATTGAGGATGATTGGGAGAGGTAAAATGGACTTGAATTTTATAAAGGTTCAGTAGTTCTGTTATTACGAAATTTTTGAATTCTGTGCCATTGTCAACTATGATTTGTTTCGGTATGCCGTGATGAGAGAAGAATTTGATAAGATTGTCTACCACTTCTGTACCAGAGGCAGAATTTATGTGATATGCTTGAGCGTATTTAGAAAAGCTATCAATAATAGTTAAGAATTTTGTTTGTTCGATCGTGGAAGAATCTAAATGAATAATTTCGAAAGGATTCGAGGTGGTTAGAGTGATTTTTAATTGCATATGTACTGGATTTTGTTCATATTTACTTGGATGGCAAATTTGACATTCATTTATAAAAGTTTGTACGGATTCTTTTAGGTTAGGCCAATAATATTTTTCTTTCAATCTTAAATAAGTTTCATCTATTCCTCGGTGATTTGTTTTTCCTTCGTGGTAGTTGTGTATGATAGTTTTGATTTCTTCTTGATCTGTTACATCTATTAATTTTGTGGTACAACATTTCAATTGGATTGAATTTGATCTGAAATATTTTTGTAATATTGTCGAAAATGGTTCGTACAATTCGGGGCTTTCGAAATAAACGTGATATTGAATATTTGGTGAGGTAAATTCTTTAATAAAATTGATAATGTCTTGTTCTACGTTATTTTTTGATATTTGCACAGTTATTTGTTTCTTTTTCTCAAATAATATTCTTAATTTAGGTTTCGCTGGAGAATATAAAACGGAACTAATTATAATTTGATTTCGTCCGACGTTAACTGCGCATTTTGCGATAGGGATAACTATTACCGGATTTTCTTCAGCATTAGAATGAATCGTAAGAGACTGTATCGTCGTTGGGTTCATTTTGACGGTCAGGTGTTATCTGCTGTAATGCAGAGTCAGGATTGTTGTCGACAAATTTTCATTGTCCAAGTCAGCGTCGGGATTTACTATCAGGGATATAGTATCTAGGTCAGGGTTATCGTCTTGAGTTACTTCTGTTGTTGGAATTTTTAGTTGATTTTCAACTGTAAATGGCGAAGGTGCATTAATACTTCGTTGTGATTGAGACGGAATTGGTTCATTGCTAAAATTTATATCGCGACTCAAAACATCGTCAACATTTTTCCAAAAATTTTCATCATTAAGAATTTCGTTCGTTTCTTTAGTATTTATTTCTATTCTAGATAATGCATCCGCATTAGTATTGAGGCTTCCACGTTTATATACAACTCTATAATCAAGTTCATCTAATTTAATTCGCCATCTAATGAGTTTAGAATTTGAGTCTTTTAGAGAAAAAAGCCATTGAAGTGGTTTGTGGTCACAAACAATGGTAAATTTTTTGCCATATAAATAAGGTCGGAAATATTTGGTGGCCCATACAATGGCCAAAAGTTCTTTTTCTGTGGTATCGTAGTTGCGTTCAGAATCGTTAAGGGTTCGAGGTGCGTAAGCGATTGGAAGATCTTTTCCGATAGGGCCTTGGGAAAGCACTGTACCGAGTGCTACATTACTGGTGTATGTGGTCAAGTTGAAAGGTTTCGTGATGTCGGGATACTGGAGAATTGGGTCATTGGTCAGAATATTTCTGCATGTTTCGAGGCATGATAAGAATTCGTCATTGTGTTCGATTGTCGCGCCCTTTTTTAGGCATTTTGTCAGTGGTTTCGTCAAGTGGGCGAAGTTTTTTTATAAAACGTCTATAATATCCCATCAGTCCCAAAAAGCCTTTGATTTGTTCAGTAGTTTTGGGTATAGGGTAATCTTTGATGGCTTTAATTTTATCTGGGTTGCATTTCACTCCAGAAGGGGTGACTACATGTCCGAGATAAGCTACTTCTTTTCTCAGGAATTCCGATTTATCTAATTGAATCTTGAAATTAGATTCTCTAAGTCGATCAAATAAACATTTTAGTCTCTCTATATGCTCCTGTAATGAAGTGGAGAAAACGATTATATCGTCAAGGTATACAAGGCATTTTTCATTTTGTATGCCCGCTGGAAGGTAGCTGGGGTATTTTTCAAACCGAATGGCATCCGGAAGAACTCCCAGTTTCCGGATTCGGTGCTGAAAGCTGTTTTCTCTGTATCTTTTTCAGCCATCTCTAGCTGATGAAAACCTGAAGCTAGATGCAAAGTTGTAAAGTATTGGCATCTACCTAACTTGTCTAATGAGTCCGTTATATTAGGAAGTGGGTACTTGTCGTCAATAGTTTTTTCGTTAAGACGTCTATAGTCTATGACTACACGAAATTTGGCTTTCCCAGAAGCGTCTTGTTTCTTGGGTATGACCCAAATTGGCGCATTCCAGGCACTTGAGCTTGGTCGGATAATTTTATGTTCAAGAAATTTCTGAATTTGTTTATCTACTTTTTTTTTGTACACAAAAGGATATCGATAGGTTTTAGGGTAAACAGGAATCTCGTCGGTGGTTCGTATTTCATGATTAATTTTGTTCGTAAAAGTAAGTGGTGTGTTTTCGTTATAAAATATGTCAGAATATTCGGAACAAATATTGAGTATTTTGGATTTTTCCTCGTCGTTCAAGTGATCTGTTCTAATATTATTTGAATCTAAAGTTTGTGTAGAAGTGTCTTCTAGGTTATTCAATTCGAAATTTTTAAAAGCATTGTTACCAAATTTTTCTACAGGAAGTGGTTCTGAAAAACTCAATTTAATTGGATTTGTTGTGATATTTAAAATTGTAGTAATGGCTTCTCCATTTCTTGCAATTGATAGCGACACTGGTATTTCACAATCGTGAAATTTTTGGTGTGGAATAATGATTTCACCATTTTTTATACTTGTTTTTATTTTGATAACATTTTCAGTACTAGGTTCAATAGTAATAGAGTTTATGTCTTTCTGAGTTTTATGAAAATTTAATTTAATTTTACTATGTGGAGTTATTAACCATCCACTAGAAAAGTTTATGTTGGCTTTCAATAATTTCAAGGTATCTAAGCCAATAAATCCTTGGAATACACTATGGAATTTGAATACATAGAATTTGATATTTAAATTATCAGATAAATTGAAAATTTTTGAAGAAGGGATTAGAGTGCTATATTTATGGGAAGATTCTTGAAAAACGGATTTCACAGTAAATGGGTCATGAGTCAGGTTATCTGAAAAATATTTGAACGCAATTTCGGGATCTATGAAAGATTTTGATGATCCAGAATCCATTAAAAGTTTGATAATATACTCGGGGACTATTATATAAGGCAATTCACTATTATTACTTAAATTTAATGGAATTGATTCGAGGGCTATGTTTTCTCTAAATTCCGAGGCGTTTCGTGAAAATTTTTAGAATCTTGATTTGAGGATTCGAAATAATCATTATTGTTTTGTTCTTCAAATTGATATTGTTCGTTTTCAGAATATGAGTTATCGGGATAATAATATTGTTCTGTTTCCTCGTCCTGAATATCAGCATTAAATAATTCCTCGGCTATAAAATTATTTTGTGGTCGAGAATTTCGGAAATGATTTTGATTTGATGGACCTGGGTATGAGTTTCTGATAGGTGAACTCATTGGGTGATTGTTTACTGTATTTCTTGTGGAAATACTCATGGCTGTGGGTTTTGGTAAATTTAAATTTTGATTTGCTTTGAATGCATTATGGTTCTGTTGAGGTTTGAAGACTTGAGAATTCGTAGGAAAACGTTGGGATTGTCTTGGAGTTATAGGGCGAACAGGTATAGGTTGAGATGGAAATGATCTCTGTGCTCTGAAGAAATTATGAGATGTATTAAATTGAACTGGATTACTGTTAAAGTTTTGTCGTTGTACAAAAGGCTTACCAGAGTATTGCGGTTGCTTTATATTTGTTTTATGAGTGAAATTTTGAAAATAATGTACATTGTCTTCTTTTAAAACATATTGTAAAGCTTCGGCTAACTTATTTGGTTTCATGCATCTAATAGCTGTACCTAACGGTTCTTTAAGTCCTGATAAAAATGTTGTTAAAGCTACATTATTATATAAATGTCTTTTCAAAATTTTTCAGTCATTTTCGATTTCATGAACGTCTACATAACTACACAAAAGATTGAGATTGTTTAAAACTCTATCATAGAACTGCTGTGGGTTTTCATTTGATTGTTGTCTCATCATTACTAAATCCCTATTTAGACAAGTTTCGTCTCTCTGATCTGCGAAATTTCTCGTTAAAACATCTCTTAACTCGTTTCAAGTAGATACATTTTGTTTATTTACGACTAATTTAGCATTACCAGTTAATTTAGATATTAGACAATTCAATAAATACACATTTTGGAAACAATTTTGTGTGTCTATTCTGTAAAATGAATCAATTAATGATTTACAGACACTTAGAAGATATCTGTTCAAAACATTTGGATTGCCATCGAAATCTGGCACACATTTTAGATATTCTGGTCTAAATTCGGCCATGATTGAATTATTATTAATTGAACTTTGATTTAAAATTAGTGAGTCAGTTGAAGGATCTAATTTTAAACTTTGAAGAATGTCTGATAATTGGTCAACTTCAGACATAAAAATTTATTGTACTTACAGTAATAATAAAAAAATATTTCAAGCATTCCTATAGAGATATACTCCGGTTCGGCAATTTTTGTCTTCCTCAGATGAATATCTCTGCTAAATTGGACTATTGTCGTTCCAATTCCCGTTGATGGACTTCTTCGTGCTTGGGATCGTTTCGGTGTGTGATACACTGGGTTTCCTGACGTTCTAGGAGCCACTATAAACTTCTACTTGCACAAAACAACTAAGTCCGTAGATTCCGATACTCAGTCAATCGTTAAAACGAAAATTAACGCGTTCGATACGTATTAATTCTGAATATCCTACTGACTGCGCCACTTTCAAATTACTAACTCGAAATACTGTTTTTAAAAACGTTTATTTTTCAAAATGATAATTCTACAACGTACGACAAACAATGTGAAATCTAGTAACTGACTAACTTTATTTACAACAAGTAATTTTATATATATAATATTTCTTCTGAGTACGGGGTCTTCATCTTATACCGTGGAACAGCAACTCATCGGTTTCTATGGGAATCGTTCATATAATTAGCGGGTAACTAAGAGTAAACTTTCGGCGATTCCCGTGGTGCGTTTATGAACGCAGTGTTACAGAGTGTGATATATATATTAAATGTTTTATGAACGGTCGCTTTGTACCAAGTATAACTCTTCCACTCAAGACGTTGGTTTGTGAACGCACCCCTACTGATATAAATGTTCAAGTTTTGGTTTTATGGTATATTATAAAGTATAGAATGAAGAGAACCAAACGTGATATGAATTTAAAATTAAATGGTTCAAACAATTGTATTTTTTATAATGACCTAACAAATTTAAAATGTTCTCATTCGCATTGAATGATGAATTGAAAATATGTTAGAGAATACATATTGAGATTTATGGTTTTGGTTACGCATTACGTTTCACGGAAAGGTATCTGTCAATTATGTCATTAAAATTATTCACATACAAATTTGTTGTCTTACAATTATATATATATTTATGAAACTGTTATTTTAAATAATATTATCAGCAAACTAACTGAAATTTTATTATAATTTGTGAGAATATATATTGTTGATCACTTTCCTGTACAGTGCGATACATTTAAACTGTTTTTTGTATAAAATATTTAATCCAAAAGTGATGGTTTAAGTGGCGAAAAAAAATCTTTTTTTGGATTTTTCTCTGTAAATTGTGTATAACCCGCAAATTTTTCGAAGGATAATCTTCAAAATATGTGAGTACTATCGATTTTTCGCAAAATCAGTCAAAAATTCGTTCTTTTTCATCAGCTGTGACATTATTAGTTTGAAAATTTCCGAAGCGAATTGCTTTCATGTCTTTAATATCCGACTATACAGTTAGTTTCTCTTCAATTAAAACTTCCCTTTTACCATTCTTCGTTCCCTTTCGTTTCAAAAAATCCGACATATAAGGAAGGTCACGACCACAGTCACCGCATACTTTCTAAAGTGTAGTTATCAAGATTTTAAGTATCTACAAAAATTTGCAAATATGACTTATACGTTGGTTGAACACATGAACTTTGTAGTTCATGCAAAGTGAAAAGTGATTATTGATATCAACACATCCTTCGAAAACGAAGGCTTGTGTTGAAAACATTTATGAGAAGTACGAATATCATTTTGGCCCATAGTATACACTCTCGATTTTTTTCCCATTAGTACCGGGACGATGTGTTAATTTATTCTCAAAATAATGAGGTGCTTTGGCACATATTTTGTCAAGAAAAGAGATGAAAGATTCATATGCCATGTTTAAGTGGAACGGACATATATTTTGTCATATTTACCGTCAGATCTGCGGTTTATTAGTATTTATGCACATTATTCGATTTTCTACTTCGGATACACGCAGAATGGATGCTTGTGACATAGAAACAGTGGATGCTCTGAAAGAGCTGGATTTCCTCAATGTCGAAGGTTAAAAATCATGATTTATACTTTTTGCTAACTGCTTTCAAAAATTTAAAATGTAATTTATGTTAGCTTTGAATTTTTTTTGTTATATTTTATTCTTGAGTCATTCTAATTAGATAAAATTAAATGAGTGTTTTCAATGGCTACGATACTGAATTTGGATAAATCAAAGCCAAACTAACTTACTTTCTTGTAATTATATTCGCCTCACTAATAATATCAACAATTATGAAGTAGTGAACGATATTTTTTATTTATCACAGTCGGACAAGTTTGGATAAAATAACAACAAAATTAGGGAAAAAAACTGAAATAAAGTCTTTTGAAAGGTCTTTGTGTTGCAGTTTTTGAAAGGTTCCGTTTATTTTTTTGGTTTTGTTCGTTTTGTTGGTAAAGGCGATATTTTTCCTTTAGGGGCGCTGCCTGTAGGAGAAGGGGGTGTGTTTAAGCCATTCCCATTCTCTAGCTGGGGACCTAATAATAAGGGTTGGCCGAAGGGGCGGTTTCCAGAGCCGTCTTGGGAATTTCGTTCTGAAAATTCAAGTAAAAATGCAGTTTACTTCTTTTTAATATATAACGGCCATTATATTTTGGAAATAATAGAAAAAAAGTATTTTTTACCAGAAGAAGCAAACATTTGTATAGTTGTTAGCTGATTTTGATAAAAATTAGTTTTTATGGAACGTAACAGGTGGTTTGGATCAAAATAAAGCTCACAAGTACACTCTATGAAAAAATATCATCAATTATGTGAATTCTTCTATCGAATAACGATATGTATATGAATTTAATGAAAACAAATTTTTAGGAATGGTTATAAATACCTGCCACTATATCTGTGGTTCATTATTGAGCTCATGTATTTTTGTACTTACTTTGATTATAATTCTCCCTTTGACTGCGGCCTCTACTTGGACCATATGTTTAGCAGACTATACAGGGTGTCCCGAGCCTAATGGGAAAAAAGTCAGGAGCGTATAATCTGAGCCAAAATAATGTTAGTACTTCATATCAACTTTTTCTATGCAGGCCCTCGTTATAGGCCCCCACAGTTTTAATTTTGAATTTGGTTTCTATCTTAATTTTTTGTACTAGTTATTTGATCTTTATAAAATTTACGACAAAGCTATACTGTACGTGTAAGTTTAGTTTGGAAAGGTAAAAAGATTTACAGTAGTGCCTTGAAGCCAAGGACGGACTACTCACAATGGTTAGTGATCCAAAAATTTTACAGGGATGGCACACACTGTATGAAATTATCGAAATTGACTTCCCCACATATTGAGCTAACGAAAAGGTACTCTTGTGGGAATTCGATGAAATAAGCCGTTTGGCTAATATTTACAGTTTTATTAATTCACTACGTACCAATTTACGCATTCACCATACACAACGAGGTAAAATTAACTTATTAATACGATGTCCAAGATTTACCTAGAGTACTACAAAAAATATTTTAGCGATAGCTGAAGATAAAAAACATTGACGACTTATTAATTCGAAAGTTGGTAAAAACTTTTTAAAAGTGTTTTTACCGTTTGTCAAGTAACCATAGGATTAGTTGTCAAACGTTGTGTAGAATAGTTCGTAGTACTTGTCAATAATTCATACGTCCTCATTTCAACAGTTACAATGTCAGAATTCACTTTTATTGAGTACGCAGATATGCATTTAATGTATGGACTGCCATCTCGAAACTGTTTAGAGACCAGAAGGATTTATGCAGAACATTTTGCAAACAGAACATTGCCAGACAGACGAATGTTTGAGCGTATTGATCTCAGGTTACGAGAAACAGGAATGAATAAGTAAGCATAATTTTCCATGTATAAAAAACAAAGTATTGAATTTTAGGAAGTTTTTTGCCAAATAAAAAGCGGAGAAAGTCCAGTACAAAGCATACGTACTGTGGCAGTTGAACAAGACTTGTTAAATGCAGTTGATAATGAACCATCAACGAGTTTACGAAAATTATCGAGAGAACATAACGTCTCGAAATCAGTTGTTCATCGCGTCCTAAAAGAACAGCTGTTATATCCTTCTCACATGAAAAAAGTACACAGTATGACAGTGGTTGATTATCCTCCACGACTTGAGTATAGCCAGTGGTTTCTGCGACAACAACAATTAGACAATACATTTATTAGTAACGTTCTCTTCACGTACAAATCCGGTTTCGACAGAGATGGAGTCATTAATTCCCATAATATGCATTTATGGGATGATGTGAATCCACATGTCATTATCCGAACTAGGAACCAGCATAGATTCATGGTTAATGTTTGGGCAGATATAGTTGGCAATCATTTGATAGGGCCATACTTTATTGACGGTACTTTGACCGGTCAGAGATATTTGGTGTTTTTGCAAAATGAGTTATGGAACCTGTTTGATGATGTGCCACTACAAATTCGTAGGAATTTATGGTTCATGCATGATGGGGCCCCTCCTCATTTCATTTTAGATGTACGACAGCATTTACACAAAAGGTTTCCTAATAGATGGATTGGTTGTGGAGGCCCTTTTCAATGGCCACCGCGACCAGGAGACGTTAATCCCATGTATTTCTTTCTCTGGAGTTATCCCAAAAGTAAGGTATACGCATCACCAGTGCAAATAAGGCAAGATTCAATGGACAGAATTGTGTCACACTTCAATGTTATTAGAAATAATATGGCATTGCTCTTTCAAGTGTAAAGAAACAACTTTCGTAGACTTGGAATGTGTGTGAAAGTGGTAGGAGCTCATATTGAACATTTATTAGAATAACGTTAGTTTTTGTTGTTGTTTAGGAATTATTTTTAGTCTAATCTTTTATAACTTTGTTTTTTGAGGTTTTCTTAATGGTTTAATAACGTTGTGTTCGTAATTTTGATTAAAAGTAACTAATAACGTTGTTTGCGCACCTATTTAATTACCATTGAATAAGTTCCTAATGTTTTTATCATCTTCTATCATCAAATTCTTTTTTTGTAGTACTGTAGGTAAATCTTGGACATGGTACTAATAAGTTAGTTAGGTAAATTGGTACGTAGTGTATTAATAAAACTGTAAATATTAGCGAAATGGCTTATTTTATCTAATTCCAACAAAAGTACCTCTTCGTTAGCTTAATGTATGGGAAAGGCAATTTCGATAATTTCATATAGGCTGTGCCATTCCTGCAAATTTTTTGGATCACCAACCATTGACAGTTGTCCGTCCCTGGCATCAAGGCACTACTGTAAATCTGCTTACCTTGTCAGAATAAACATACACGTACATTATAGCTTTGCCGCAAATTATTTAAAGATCAAATAACTAGTACAAAAAATAAATATAAAAACCAAAATTAAAATTTAAACTTTGGAGGCCTATAACTCAAAAACGAGGGCCTGCATAGAAAAACTTTATAAGAAGTACCATCATTATTTTGGCTCAGATTATAGGCTCCTGACTTTTTTCCCATTAGTCCCGGGACACCCTGTATATTTTATTTAATTCTCAAATCTGTTTCTAGGTTAATCCATTTATTGTTGTAATTGTTACCTCAACAACTCCTAGTTGTATTAGAAAAGCTATAGACAAACAAGTAATTCGCCCATCAACAAAAACGGACAAAGTATCCTTTGAGTGATGACCTTTTGTTTTACTCATCGCTCCATCTCTCTGCCGTAATTTCGTTCACCTAAATTTGAATGACTAACTACAAGAATAAAAACAAACGATTCACAATACCAAAAAAACATTATAATTTGTGCTCTGAGTGTATTTACACAACTTATTTTTAAATTTACTCGTTCTTGATCAAGGAGCAAATCTATAATTGAGAACGACACATATTTTCCTATGAAGATAGGATAATAAAACATTGCAGGGTAAATTGTTAATAGGTTTTCATATAATTAGTTCACTCTACTTTTCCATACAATGCGTCTCGAAATGAATGCCCCTCCTATCCAAATAAATAAAACAAATTATATCGTAAGAATAGAAATGTTGTGTTTGGTCTTTGGTTACCAAGTTATTAATAAAAAAGGAATACTCAAAATTCAATCTTTGCACTTTATCGAATCTGTTATGATAATATAATATAATAAATTTATAAAATGATTTTAAATAAATCGCCTGCAACTTTAATGCAAACATTTGCAAGATTTATCATTTCTAGAATGTTCCTGTCAAAAATGTCACAGAGGATGAATTCGAGCTACCAATAGAAGATTTCGATCAAGAAAACGATCTCGTGATCAATCCTTTGGCAGAAGGAGATCGCTGTTCTAGTCTAGTGGCATGGCACAAGGAAAGATAGTTGCAATCAACGACTACAAAGGAAAGACGAAAGAGCTTAAGAGCTTTCGCCCAGAAAAGTGGGAAAAGTTAGAGGAAGTATAGAGAAAGAGATACATTGTTACGAGAAAAAGAACGAGAAGAGGATGGGGAAAGACAATCAACGAAAAAAAGAACAGAAGGAATCTAGAAGTGTCAGTCCCGGAGAGAAATATTCTACACCTCCGTATAGACCACTAAAGTATTCTAGATCTAGAAATTAGTCCAGAGCCAGAGACCAGGAAAAACATCTAACGGTAGAAAAGAAAAGAAGAAAGCTCACAAAGACAAATCTAGAGTCAAACAAAATAAGTTCGTCAAGAAATAGCCCATAAGCGAAGCCAAATCTTCCAGCGAATCCGATAGCGCTGAATAAACCAGGGAGGACAAACAGAAAATGAAACTGAAGAAACGTAGCAAGAGCTTCGGGCAGCAGCGAAAGTAAAAACGAACGTTCTTCGAGGAGAGTAGAAGTAAAGTAGAAAAAAGATGACGAGACGCTACAGCAGCGATGAAGGATCTTCGTAAAAACGTCACCAAAACTCCGATTCCAAAGAAGAAATGTCGATCTGCGAGTTCGCAAAATTCGAAGAAACTATCGAGATTCCAGCGATAGCGACGTACCGAAGAAGGAGAAATGACATGACAGCACCTACGATTCTGATAAGAAAATACTAAAGATATACAAGAAAGAAAAAGACACTTCATCTGAGAGCGATGACGAATCGTACAATAATGAGAAACACAAAAAAGGTCTCGAAATTCGGAAGCAATTCCGACAAGGTAGAAATTGTGAAAGAGAGTCCAGTTGGTGAGGGGATACTTCCATTCAGTCTAAGCTCCGTCAATGTTCAGGGGAAACTAAAACTTAAGGAGGTGGCAGTGTTGTCAAGTGATATTCTCTAGAAGCTTCTAGAAATGTTCATGTTTGGAAATTGAATATGATGAATCAGAGCGAACAAAATGTGTTTTAACGGAAGGCAATGAATTTAGTGTCATTCTGAGCGTTACTGAGAATCCGCATATCAGTTATAGAGAAATTGCTAATGCTTTTGACATAAGTAGCGTAGGAAAGATTTGAAAAAAAATAATGCACAATTGCATCAAGAGCTGAATAAAAACGATTATAATAGAATAATTGAATTTTGTCAATGTGCAAATGATCCATCGCTATTTGATTAAGTTTTATTTCTCCCACAAAAATGGTAATGTCAACAGGCACAATTCCCACCTGTATTCTACTTCTAATCCATAACACATTCTAACCCATCGTCAGACAAGGTGATCGTCAAATGTTTGGTGTGTCAATAATTGGAATTATATCATTGGAACTCACTTTTTCGAAGACCATCTAAACGGAGAAATGTACTTATATTTTCTAGACAACCATTTACAAGAAATGTAAGAAGCAGTGCAGTACACCACATTATTCTAGCAACTGAACATTTAAACAATAATTTTCCTATAAAATGTATCTTAACCAGAGGACCAATAAGGTGGCCACCACGTTCTCCGGATTTGGACAAAGTAGACTTTTTTTCTGGGTTTATATAAAAGAAAGAGTATATAGAACCCCTTCTACAACTAAAGAAGATATTGAGGAGAGAATCAGAAATGAATTTATAAGCTTCGACGTAAACGGAGGCCATTTTGAACCCTTACTGGTGATTGAATTTTTGTGTGATAGTTTAGAGGCCCTTTCCATTTTATTTATCACACATTAATATTAAATGTTACTTTATGTTTATTTGATAATAGTATAAAATTAGTATACAATGATTACATATTAGTTATTAAGATTTTGTATAACCTGCAATACATTAGCCAAATTGTCAATGCCATAGGAAACTCCTGGTCTATTTTCTGTTTTCATGAACGTTTCTTGGAACAATAATCTTAACTAATGAGTTCTTTTGATATTTCACCCAACAGAGAAAAATGTGTTTATATTATAATGTAATTTTTTTCGAAAAATCTATTTGTGTTTTATAATTTTACGGTCAACACTATAAAATTTCATCTATTTTTCACCGAATTAAGATTTGACTTAAGGGTCCACATCAGTAGATATGTACGTAGTTCGTCGCTGTTCGTCGGGATATTTATTGATGTGGGGGGGGGGGGTGAAGCATCAACCCGGCGCGTCTCCAGGTGGTGGATAGGAGAAGGGCCTTTAAGATGATTTTATATGAGGAGTAGGTCTGCGGGGAAATACCTGGGGGCTCGTTGCGTTTGAAAACTCAACTGTCAGCTCTCGAATACCCTGTCGCGAACCATATTTACCTGTCCCAGCTGTAGTTTCGTGGCTAAGGGATTGTACACAGGGTTACGATGCCGGGTGAAATTTCGAGCTTACCTCGAAATCACCTGTTATACTAATGTCTCCTGGCTGTCTGTGGTCAAGTCTCGCGGGCCAGTGGGATGGGGGGATCTTAGCTTTAATGCCCGGACCAAGAGGAGACAACCTCATTAAAAACCTAAAGTCAAGGTGGGACACCAGGCCGAAGAATGGGTGGCTATATAGAAGAATAGTTCTTACTGGTTTCGACCTTGGAGCACAGGGGGAACTACATTGTATTGAACCCCCTACCTCTGCATTTGGGGCTCTGCAGCGGTGGGACCATTTATTGACAGAGAATGTAAAACTTCCACCAGAAAAGTAGTGGAGAAAACATCTTCATCCGAGCACCTCACAGAAGGAGAAAAGGCCAAACGGCACAAAGGTCGTATGCCGTTTGACCTCCCAAAACTGGGAGAACCGGGCGGTATAGACGACCCACTGAGAAAAGGCTCCAGTGGAGTAGGGGTGCGAAAATACCTGCGACTTCTCAATCAGGGAATATCCCCTGAAGAGGCCAGGGAGCAGGCTATTCAGCGCCCCCCCCCCCCCCGAAGGAACCACCAACTGATAAGACAAAGCTTACAAGGGGCCCGGAGAATATTACTCCTCCGCAACGACCTCTAAGCAAGAAACCAAAAATAGCTGCAACGGTAACCGGGCAATCCACGGGTTACGCAGCAGCTGCCAAAAGAGAGAAGGCTTTTAGGGTGGGAATAATACCCAAGGATTATCCTGGGGTCATCCTGAAAGCAGAGCAGCTCTCCACACTGGGAGACACTCTGGTGGAAGAGCTGTGCCAGAGCAAAGAGAAGGGAATCCACTTCTCAGGTATACATTTCCGTTGTGCAATGATACTGGTCCACTGTGGGTCACAAGAATCGGCGGCGCCGAACTTGAACTCTTGGGACGGACCCAAATTGGTGGCTCGAAGTGTAGACGACATCCCAAGGCCGGTCGCTATAACGGTGTTCTTCCCAAGAAGCCACGACATGACATTGGAGAAGATCCTTAACTGTAAAAAAGAGGGACAGGGAACTATCCTCACGATTGGGATCGATCACTAATCTGGGGAGGCACTGAAGGCAGGAGGTTACGCGGTAAACTTTCGTTTCGCAGAGCCCGAGATCTCCTTCGGCTCTGCTGGGGTGACCGGGCATCGCCTCTGCATCCCGGGAAACTGGGCAAAGCAGCCTGGGGGTCGAGAGTCTGACTCGAGATCAAGAAACCTGCTCGAATTCCGAGGAAGATATTGCCATGGTGGTAGAGGAGGGTCAGGGAGAGAGAATGGAGGGGGATGAATAGAGGCTGAGTAACTCGGCCTCTTTTATCCACAAGAATTCTTCTTCACGTTTATGAATGTTGCTCAGATCAACCTGCATCACACGAAAGGACCATCAGCCGTGATTGCAAGTTTGTTCACTAGACGACAACTGGATATTGTACTGATCCAAGAACCATGGATCAACAAAGAAGGCCAAATCAGAGGTTTGGCATGCAAGGATTCCAAATTGATTTATGATCAAAGGCAAGTATCTCCGCGTGTCTGTGAAATCAGAAGAAATAACACAAAATATAATTGTGTTTCAAAATACGTGTCACGAGACCTTGTTCGTTCACTTCAACATTGAGGGTATCGACCTAGACATCGTCATTGCCTCTGCCTACTTCGCTGGAGACGGGCCGATGCCACCGCCAGAAGAAGTATAAGAGCTAGTGAGACACTGCAATAGCAGACGGCTGCCAATTATAATTGGCTGTGATGCCAATACCGTGTGGGAAAGCACCAATAACAACGCAAAAGGTGAGTGTTTATTAGAATATCTCTTAGCAAATAACCTTGAGACCTTAAATGTAACAACAACCTCCACCTTTGGTACGAGAGCAAGAGAAGAGGTCCTGGATGTAACAATTGTTAATGTTGCTTCTAGGAAAAATGTAAAAGATTGGAGGGTGATGTAATTGTAATTTATATCGAAAAATCTATTTATGTTTTATAATTTCACGGTCAACACTATTTTCTATCCAATTAAGATTTGACTTAAGAAATCGCGAATAACTGAGAAATTAACAACTAGGTATATTCGAGGTGTCCCGAAATTAATAGAACACAGAGCAAGAGTATATTTCTTACATCACAATAATGCCATTAATTCAAATTTACCTTGGTTCATTTGTGGATAATAAAAAAGTTACATGATGTTGAATTTTTAATTCGAGATTCCTCAAATTCTTAGAAAGTGTTCACAAAATTATATTGAAGAGAAAAACGAATCCGTACTCAATTTTGTTGTAAACGCTACAGAGGGCTACGATATGTACTCTTGTTTGATAAAAATTGGTTATAACTTTTTTCTCAGAGTGTGTACGACAGCTTTGGTAGAAAAATATTCTTCTGCAATCTATTTTTCACAGATAAGGTATACTTTTATGTCGATAATTTTATCAGAATCCGAGTTTGTAGTTACTTAAGAAAAAAATTGAAGATGATTCTTAATTACAATCAGGTGGCTACATTGAATTGTCACTATGGGCCCCGTTAACATGTATACACATTCTTATTCGTTTGATAAATGGTAGTCTAATATTAAATAGTATTTCTGCATTTTTTTATAAATTGGTGGCATTTAAAATTGCTTGCCACAACTCTTGTTGTGTATTAATTGGATTACTGTGAACATTTGATTTAAAAATAATACCCCAAATACTGAAAAACATTGGGTTTAAATCTGCCCACTATTTGGGAAATTGTGCGATAAGATAGCTTCCTACCTGTACAGAAAAATGGGCAGAGGCACCGTCTATAGCATAAAAACATATTGTGTCTCACATTTAATTGTAAATCATCAATAAGTTCTTAAAAAATGTAAGTATGAACGACCTTTCGGATTATATGGCAATTAAACGGGGCCCAACACATGATTCCCAGCAATACCACATCAAATGTTTATCTAAAATTCATATTGGAAATGACCAAACATGTTTATTTCTGAAGTTGAAAACACTCTGACGAGTAAATGTGGCTTCGTCTGTAAACAGCACCACATATGTGTCCGAACACAAGAACGATTTGATACCTCTTAGTCCAGCCATGTTTCTACAAGATATACAGACAGTGGAGACAAAAGATTTGGATGAAGTAGTACCCTGATTGAAACTGGAAGAGGATTAAAAAAAAATCAGATCAGAATATCTTATTCAGCTTTTAATGATTCGAAAGTCTAAAGAAACTCAATCGATACAAAAGGGAGACGTTGTATTAATCGGATCCGAACAGAATAGACTACATTGGCCACTAGGTTTTGTATTAGAAACTTATCCTGGAAAACACAAAAGGATACGTGTTGTGAAGCTGCAACTGGAACCATTGTTAGACCGGTACAAAATTTGTACCCATTAGAAGTGACATCTGCAGAAGATACTGCAGATTTACGAGAGAATGTTAAACATAACGAACCTAGACTGGAAGAAAAACCAGAACGTAGTAAACTTAAAGGGCATAGAATAAAAGAAGAACCAGAACATGAGACTAGACAGATTGTCACAAGAAGTGGAAGAGATGCCAAGAAGATTCGATGACGATGTTGGAAATTTTTGACCGTCAAGAAAAAGGCAAATGCGGTGAGAGGATATTAGAAATACAATATTGTTACGAAACACCACACTAGTATAGTCCCTGAATCCGACTCTGTCTAAGCCATGTATGAAAGTTAAAAGTGTTGATATAAATTAATAATTGAGGTTATGTGTATATAAATTCAATTTAAGTGAATAGTTGAGTATATATAAATGAACTGTTAGTGAGTAGTTTAGTGATCAAATGAATTAGTAAGTTAAAGTTTATCCCACCCGTAATAAAAACGTTTGAATAAATAAGAAAAACATTACATTAGTGTCAGGTGTGGGGTAACATAAATAAATAGCTACATCAAAATGGCCAAGAGACTGAGTGATCTGAAAGTTACGGAATTAAGAGCAGCATTGGAAGATCGTGAGTTGGAAACGTCCGATAAGAAAAGTGAATTAGTAGAAAGACTTAAAGTGGCACTGGAAAATGACGACTTTGATCCAGAATGTTTTTTATTCAATTACGAGGCTTTCACCTCAATCTCGATAATTTCTGCCATGGAAGAGAAGATGTCTGCTAATATGGACGAGATTTTAACAATGAAGAACGATTTTTCGGATATGAAGAACGATATCTCTGCTATGAAGAATGATATTTATGCAGATATATTAGCATTGAAAAATCACATTGCGGTTGAAGTCGAGAATAAAATGTCGTCTCTAAAATCAGACATGGAGAATAAGATGACAGATGGACGAGAAAATCAAGGAGTTAGAAACACAACCCAAGACAGATGATAGTGGGAGTTTCACCCGAGTCAAGGCCCCAACGTTCGATGGAAAAATGTCATGGAACAATTATGTGAAACAGTTTGAAGCAGCCGCTAGAGTGAATAATTGGTCCGATAATGAGAAAGCGCTTCGGGGAGATACCTTATATGTACTTCAGACGATACCTTTGGGAGAAATGGATGACTTCGAGCAGCTGAAGAAGAGGTTGGACATACGATATGGGGAAGAAGCTTCTATTAGCCCATCTCAAAACATTGGTCGATGCATTGACTGCTGCTCTTGAATATGAAGCAAACACGATGACTTCGGGATACAACAAAGGTAGGACCATACAGGAAGAAGGTGACGATGGCAGACTTGACCAGATCGTCAACTTGATGGAAAGTCTAGTAGACAAGAAGCCGAAGAAAATCAGGGGCTGCAATTGTAGTGAGCTAGAGCATGCACGCAGTTCGTGTAAGCGTCCTACGGCTCCTGCAAATCAAGAACCTCTTAATTGCAAAGCAACCTCGAAGGTCTCGCGGTACAACAAAGGTAGGACCATGCAGGAAGAAGATGACGATGACAAACTTGACCAGATCATCTACTTGTTGAAATTTATGGCAGACAAGAAACCGAAGAAGTTCAAATGCCGGAAGTCTGGCGAGCTAGAGCACGTACGCAGTCCGTCTAAGCGCCCCAAGACTCCTGAAACCAAAGAACTCCAGTGACAGGGGAAATCAGACAGGGGTGAACATCGAGCTGATGTGAATCACCGAAAAGCCGACTCTCTGCCAAGACGGTCGTGTCCAACAGACTGCTCTCGCTGCATCAAGGTAGAATCTAGGGAAGCTGCAGTTTCAAAAACTACTGTAGTCAGTGAAGAATGGTCACCCACAAGGATCAGGAGAATGGTCATTGCCTAAAGAAGATTCGGCAGTGAAAGGAAGAAAATCGGCGACCTACTTGGCAAGAAGTGTCAAGATTTTCACCGAAACTCAAGACGTATTGGGCTCAGTGGGACTTCCATGTCCTGGAAGAAGGTCTGTTGTAGAGAGTCCATGAAAACGAGAGTAGCTGAGGTACTGAAGAAGTTACACAACAGTCCATCGGGAGGTCATCTTGGAGTGAAGAAAACCCTTCAGCGAGTCCGTGAAAGGTTTTATTGGATGAACAGCTCCGACGATGTGAAGGACTGGCGTAAGAAATATACGACTTGTGCTACGAGTAATGGACCACATCGCAAGAGAAAGGCACCTATGAAACAGTATAATGTTGGAAGCCCTTTCGAAAGGAGTGCTTTAGACATCGCTGGATCATTTCCGGCGACAGAAAATGGTGGTAAATACATTTTGGTTATAATGGATTATTTTACGAAGTGGGTGGAAATTTACGCAATCCCTAATCAAGAGGCCACAACTCTCGTGGATGTATTGGTGAAAGAATTTGTGGAGTGCCCTTGGAAGTCCACAGTGACCAGGGAAGAAATTTCGAAAACCATCTATTCCAGGAGATTTGTGATAACCGTCAAGGAGTCCACGGCTGAAACACCTGCGAAAATCCTGTTTGGACGTGAAATGAGGCTTCCTTGTGACCTGTAATTTGGCTGTCGGCCTGGAGAAGATCTAGCAGGCGAAGACTACGTGATTCAATTGAGAAGAAGGCTGCACGATATTCATGAAATAGTTCGAACAAATCTTCAAGTTGCCAGCGACTGAATGAATGAAAGTCGGTATGACACGCAGACCACGGAAGGTAGTTTTAAAGAAGGGGACAAAGTATGGTTACACAGCCCGACGAGGAGAAAAGGTTTATCTCCAAAATTACAAAAATCCTAGGAAGGTCCATACTTAATCAAGAAAAGGATCAATGATGTTATATATCGCATTAGCAAGATCCGAACGGAAAACCAAAAGAAGTTCACTAAAACCGACTAGCGCCATTCGAAGGGGATCATGACCTAGAGAAAGGAGTAAACCATATTCGAGATGTGTCGGACCCTACCTTCGATGAATTTATGGGCGCGTATGGAGGTACCGGGAAAGCTAGATATAAAGTGACTTGAGAACAACGACAAGATTTGTTCACTCTCCCGGAAGATTATTCACTGGCATACAACATCCTCGCCCGCCTCGAAAACGCACGAGAGTTGGCATTCGTTTTTCGAAAGAAGTTCGGGCAATTAGAAAAACTTGAAGTCCAGATTCCATCCCCTGGCAAGACAATGAAACTGAAACATAATTCGCGCTACGTCTTCTACGTGGTAACTTAAAATTAATTTCAAGATAGATCTACCGACCGCGATGTGTGGGAAGCACTTCAAAATCTCCGAGACCATGTGTTAGAATCCAGCGTAAAGAAACTGACTATGCATAAGATAGCGAGTAACCAGTTGGATTGACGAGTTATCAGGAACATGGTAGAGATTATCTTTCGAGATACCAGTGTCCAGATATTAATTTGCAGCTACAACCTCCGTTATCAGTATCCGATGGAGACGGTGCCCTGGTGTTTCCATGAGATCGAAAAGTGTAGAAATGGTGCCAGTTGCTCAAACATCCAGTCTCGGCTACACAAAAGTTCCAGGAGGAACTGCCGTTTGAGGAGCGGGTAATGTTACGAAACAGCACACTGGTATAGTCCCTGAATCCGACTCTGTATAATCCATGTATAAAAAATAAAATTATGGCGGATGCGCAGGGATTTCTCAGAATTGTATACGATTGTGACTATCTTATCTAGACATTGTTTTTGTGACCAGTCTTATCTAGAAAATGCGAGAGCCAATTGTTTTTGTGTAAGCTGCAATCTAGACTTATCTAGTAAAAAAGGAACTAATATATATAAAGGACCGACCAGCGGAGAGGTTAAGTTTAGTTGATAAAGTGATCTCGTGAAAGAAATAGCGAACAGTAAAGTGTTAAATTAATAATTAAGGTTGTGTGTATATAAATTAAATTTAAGTGAATAGTTAAGTGTATATAAATTGAGTGTTAGTGAGTAGGTTAGTGTTCAAATAAATTATTAAGTAGCCATACCGTTTGTTTAAAGTTTATCCCACCCGTGATAAAAACGTTTAAATAAATAAGAAAAACATTACAATATGTTCAGTTTGCACACTATGTATATAATGAAAATGTTGACTTTGATTTGTCATTTTTGTGAGAAAAATAGAATTGTCAGTTGAAAATAAAAAGAAACTTCACTAGAACCTCGAATTGCATTTTATTTCATATACCGATAGAATTATTAAAAGCTGGTTAAGCTCTCAATTTACTACAAATATATTTTCCTACAATATAATATTAATTCTTACCCAACAAATAAATGTAAATTGTATTTGGATATACTAAATTATAATTCGAAAAGTACCATCAGCCTCTTATCTCATTTTTATGATATCTCCTGCTTTGAGCTTTCTACCTCTAAATTTGCTTATATAAAGTGACAGGTCTTGCAACATTGGTTGCCTATTCACGAAAATATATTTAGTGAGTACTAAACTCTAGCCTCAAAAAGTGTGGATCATCACTATGCAGCCCTGAAAATCGAAGACAAAATTGTTCCCTATTTGGAAACTCTTCAGGTAGTAAATTATGTACTAAAGTAAAGTGATAGGTACGGGTACATTTTTCATTATGAATTAATCTATGAATAAATGATTCAGGTACCACTGTAGCTGCAGACATTCGTCGTTAACTTATTTCACGATTTTCTGTTACACGAAGTAAAATATCCTTCTATTGCTCTACAGCAACAATTTTTAGACCGCCTGCATCTCTTTTTTTAGGACGAAACGATCCAGTATCTTCAAATGTTTCATATAGATTTTTAAATAATACGTAATTTGGTTGTAATCTACTTGGGTAACTTTCTAAATACCTGCGACACGCACGACGTCGATTAACATTTCCTTTTGCATAAATACATACCATATCTCGCATTTCTTCCTTGGAAAAGAAATTATGGCGAGGCATATTTCAGGCGATAATATTAATTTTAAACAAAAACTTTTCAGCATAAGTTAGAAGTCAATAAGCTAATTGTCAATAGTATAATTTGTTTTAAAATAACTACAGCTTACTATGGCAGTTTTACGGAAGTAACTATAACCTTTTATTTCATTTTATTTATTTGAATCCAATAGGAAAACAAGAGATAAATCGGAAACGGTCAAATTTATAGACATAAAACAAGTATACTTTATCTGTTAAAACTAGATTGGATAATAATATTTTTCTAATAAAACTGTCGCACACACACTGAGAAGAAAGTTAAAACCTATTTTTATCACCAACAGTACATTTCATAGCGCCCTCTAGCGTTTACAGCAAGATTAGTTTTTTCGTCACAGAAAACTCCCAGTTCCAAATTTACAAAAGAATTCTTTGAACACTTTCGAAAAGTTCTAAGAATTTCGAATTAAAAATTTGAACTTTAACACCATGTAACTTTTTTATTATCCACAAACGGGCTAAGATAAGTTTAACTTATTATTTTGATATAAAGAATCTACTGTTGCTCTGTGTCCCATTAATTTCATGACACACTTTGAGTCCCCCGATTTTTCATCGGAAAGGATGGGCGTCAATTTTGTTTGTACATACAGGGTTTCCCAAATTGGTGTGTTTTGCAGGGTATCTTGTAAACTAGAAGAGATAGAAGAAAAGCAGTTAAGATGTTATGACTTCTTTTTTTGTTAATGTAACGATAGCCTAATTAAATCTTTAGTAACTCCCTGCAGTTGGAAGACACTGGGCGATTATTGAAAACTGTCGAAAACTACAAGGTACTATAACTTTTTAATTGAGAAAAATATAAAAAAAGACGTTATAAAAATTTTTGATAGATATAATATTAAAGAGTTCAGTGGCGCACAGAATTTTTTTGTTAGGGGGCTCACTAAGGAAATATAATGCAAACTTATGTTGTTTTAAATGGGACACCCTGAATATTTTGACGTTTTTCGTTTCCTTTCTAATTCTCATTTTCCTGACATAACATAATGTATATCCATTTTCAATGTTATCAGGTGAAACACCCTTAAAAAATTGATAAAAAATTTCACATTTTATTATAAGGATACTGATGGGTGACAATTTTATTTATCAAAATTATAATTAATAACAAATTAAACCAGATTAGAAAAACAATAAACTTATGAAACAACAAGAAATATTGTAACAACTAATCTACCTATAACTAATTTTATTAGAATGTAAAAATTACATTAAATGTTCAAAATGTCCTCCGTTTTATTCGAGTAAAAAGTTTTTCGGTCTAATAATCTTCAACCAATTCAGCATTACCAAAAATAAAATCAGTGAACTAAAAACGAAGTAGGTAAATTTAGCTGATTATTGATTTTAAGTACTTATATTATTATTATTTAGAAATTATTGAATCCGTTTATTGGTAAATAACATCACAAAATGAGACGTCTGTATTTTCTTACCGATTTCACTTTTATTTCTAATTATGTTTAACCCGATATGTTCTTATATTTCAGTTTCTTTACCTCAATTGACATAATTGTTATATCTTATAAGAATGTTCATTTCATCAAGTAGGCTTTGGTCCTTTTACCATGGAAAATAGAACAAAACCTGTGTTACCTGTCAGAATAAATTTTACGACGTGCAGTCTTGTCGACAACATGAATTTTGAAAATTATGAAAGATATGATATGCATGTAGCATATACTGAATGTCAAAAGAATGTTAGTGATGCGTCTGAATTATATTTTCAACTATATCCAGAAAGAAGGCACCCTGGTAAGAGAATTTGAAAAAAAACTCGATTCATATTTAATCCAGTATGAATGTTTTGTGAAACTACGGCGTAAGTACGAGAAGATTCATGAAGAAAAAGAGGTAAATACGTTGGGATAGATCCAAGCACATCATGAATCTTCTCTGCGTCAAATTGAAAATGAAATAGGTGTTCCAAAAACTACTGCAGGAAGGATTTTAAAGAAATATAAATTTAGGCCTTATCGGACATCCGTCCATCAAAAATTATACTCATTATACCCAAACGATTTTTTGAGAAGAACACAATTTGCACCGTGGTATAAAGAAAAGTGAAATGAACAGCCAAATTTGTATTCAAAGGTGATATTTAGCGAAGAAGCTCGCATAAGCAGTGCAGGAATATTAAACAGACATAATGAAATATATTGGAATGACTCAAATCCACACTTAGTTCAGGGGATCAGGAGACAAGGCAGATTCGGCTTTAACGTTAGTTGTTTTGTCAAACATAATAAATTGGTTTATCATATATTTGATGATAAACTAACTGCTGCTGGATATATAGATATCTTGGAAATAAACTTACACCAACTTTTGGAGGAAGAAGTGTTGGCTGATAGGGACACATTTTGGTTCCAACAAGATGGAGCACCTGCCCATAATGCTCTATTCATTGGAGATTATTTAAACGGAAAATTTCCAAATCGGTGGATTGGTACTTATGGAGCGGTTAGGTAGCCTCCTCGTTCTCCGGCCTCCTGATTTCTTTATTTGGGGATTTAAAAAAAATAATATTTACAAGACTAACTTCGAGAGTAAGGAAGATTTATCACAAAATATTCATGCCGCATGTATAAAAATAAAGCCAGTGCACATTCTCAATTGTGTAAGATCAGTAAGAAAAAGGTGTCAATTATTATTACAACAGGAGGACATTTTGAACATTTAATGCATCGAAAACATTATGCAACACAAAATACACTAAAATTTTTAAGTGTATAGTTCATATCCTAGATGTCGTCTGCGGCAAGCATCTGAGGTTGAATCATGCGCAGAGCAAAAGATAACCTGCGGCAGTATAACTCAAAACATGGTGCAAGCAAGAGCTCTCGCGTACGAATGCGTTGTAACTACGCTGTACCATAATTTTAATCATTAAAAGAATCGGGCTAGTTCCCACAAGTAGTAAAGTGTTTTTAATAAGCATACAATCGGGCAAGTACCCATAAATAAAAAACCCTTTCAACAGTGCAGTTGATGTGTAAATATGTTAGTGTAAATAAACCAGTGTAAATTGTACATGGCAAGTAACATCGAAGGAAACTTATTTATTTTAACACAGTCCACAAACCCAATGAGTGATATGTTCGTAATCAAATTGTACATATCAAACATTATGGTCAATCGAGCCAGACGTTATTGTGATTTCGCAAGAAAATATCGTATAATCCAACAGACAAATTTGTGATTTCGTGAAACTGGTGAAACAAAGGTGCCAAAAATTGGTAAGAATAGACATTATAGATTTACAAGATCGCGTCTTAACGTGTCCTAAAGACTTAAGTGAAAACTAAAACAAGTGACGTCGATACCATAGAAATCTACAAACTTTGAAAGACTGAATTCGTCTCTCATTCACAAGAGGGCGGTAAAGTCAAATCTGACAAAACTAGAAGCCACCAGTGCTAAAAGATGTCGCCATTGTAATATAAACAATTATGAACTATTAAAAATCAGCTGATTCCGGCCAGCAGTTATATCAAAGATTACAAGTATTCTTTGGTTATGTATATTATGGTTATTGTCTATGGATACATTTGGACAATTGGACACCGAAGCCACACAGCCCAGGAACAAAATAAGAAATTTTAGTTAATAATAAATAAATAATAGCATTATATTCTAAAATAACATACTTTTTAGTTACTTTGTTTCAAAACATAACTTTTTTCTGAAATTACTTATTTGTTTTCTCATTGTGAAACTGTTGAAAGCGTTTTTAAAAATGGGGAGAACAGAAGTTGAAATTAAAAAATTGAAAAGCAAAATCAAGCAGTGCAAAACTATTGCAATTAAAGTAGCAAAATATTAAGTAGATCATAAAGACGACCAACTCACTGACATATTAATCGACTAGCTTTTTATTCGCAAAAACGTTTTAAACAGTGAATATGACTTGTTAAAAGAATCTTTGTCTGAGCTGGAAAGTTGATTCAGATTCTATTGAAGAAATTAAATTCAGTGAATTTGAAGACACTCATTTTGATACAGTTTCAAAAATTAATGCAATTATTTCTTCATATGATAATAATCAAAAAACACCTGTGGTAACAAATTCAATGCAAAAAGTCCCAGTTCAAGTTACATCTACAGCTAAGCTGCAACCTATTCAAATTGAACCATTCAGTGGAAAAGTTTTGAGTCAATTCAAACCTTTTTTGGAACTTTTTGTTGCCTTAATTGATAACAACAAAAATCTGTCAGATGTTGAGAAGTTATTTTATATCAAATCTCATTCAAAAGATGAAGCATTAAGTCTCATTGACTCGCTTCCAATAATAGGTGACTTTTACAGTAAAGCAGTAACATTAATTAATAATAAGTATAATAACCAAACAATGTTAATAAATTCTTACATTTATTCAATTCTTGATTTGCCTAATATAAACAAAGAGACTGCTGTAGCTTTAAGAGAATTTGTAAGCAAGGTTCGACAAAACATTGGTAGTTGAAAAAATATATTAAAGGATACAATTGACAGTTGAGACATGGTATTAATTTGTATTCTATCAAAAAAGTTAGATTCATTTACTAATAGGGCTTATCAGATTGATAGGGATCCTCCAAGGCTTCCAACATTGAAAGGATTTCTAACTTATTTGGAGAATAGAGCAACTGCTTTCGAAGCTGTTTCATCACCAGACTTAACAAAGAATGTCAAAGAAAAATTAAACGTCCACATAGCAGTTGGGAAAAATGATTTCAAATGTGCATTTTGCAATAATTTCAATCATAAAATTTATAACTGTAAAAAATTCCAGTCTGTCAATATCAATGAAAGAAATAATTTCATAAACAAAAATAGCCACTGCAAAATATGTTTAAACAAACATATTGGCAAGAAATGTAACTTCAAAGTAACTTGCAGAATTTGTAACAAACATTCACATAACACTTTACTACGTTATGAAAAGTCTCAACAAGAAAACAAATCAAACTCTGAAACACAAGCAGTTGCATCTACCTCTGCCTCAGTAAACCCCACCAATGTGTCAAAGAATAAAGATGTTTTGTTGCCAACAAATAAAGTTAATGCCAGAGCAAAAAATAATACATTCATTGATGCCATTGCACTTGTTGACAGTGGCTCCCAGTCATGTTTTATCATTGAAAATTTAGTTCAAAAACTAGGGTTAAAAACATATAAAAATAATTTAGACATTCTAGGTGTTAAGGACACCTCATTTAAAGTTAACAAGACAGTAAATTTAAACATTCATTCAAATTTGAATAAGTATGAAATAGAATGTGAATGCGCAGTAGTAAATAAAATTACCAGTGACATACCAACATTTAAAATTGATGTTGAACAGTTAAATTTATCTGAAAATATTATTCTTGCAAACAATGAATTTTACAAGCCAACAAATATTGACATTTTGTTTTCTGCTGATATATTTTTTAGTATTTTAAGAGATGGTAGGATAAATCTAAACAGTGGTTTTATTTTACAAAATACAGCTTTTGGATATCTGATCTCTGGTACTTTACTATCCTCTTCACAATCCAGAAATAACAATTTGGCTGAAATATCTTGTCATTTAAGAATTGATGACACAAACGAAATGCTTTCAAAATTTTGGGAAACAGAAAAAGTTCCACAGGTTTTCAAGGAGTAAAATAATGAACATGAAGCTTGCGAAACAATATTTCAACAAACAACTTTGTTAGAAAACAATAAATTTCAAGTAGACTGACCACTTAAATTAGATATCAATGAAATCAATTTAGGGGGTTCATACTACATTGCATTGAAACGTTTTCAAAATCTAGAAAAACGATTTAAATCAGACCAAAAATTGTTTGATCAATATAATCAGTTTATTAACGATTATTTGAGTCTTGAGCATGCAAAGGTTGTAAATACAAATGAATACAAATCTAGTGACACACCAGTATATTTTATGGGACATCATGCAGTAATTCGTGAAGATAAAAAGTCAACACGTTGTCGCATTGTTTGTACGGTTCCCTGCTCACAAAAAATAAAACCTGTATAATCGATTTTCTTTATAATGATGACATAGTTCAAAATGAGCTATTTGATATTCTGCTGATTTTTCACACTTTCAAATTCATTTTTTTAGCAGATATTGGGAAATGTTTCGAATGATATTAATTAATCCTGAATATAAAATTTTGCAGAACATTCTTTGGAGAGGTGATCCCAATAAGCCCATGGAGTGTTTGCAACTACAAACTGTAACTTATGGTTATAAAAGTTCCACATATTTAGCTACAAGGGGTGTCTCAAAGAACTCGCGTTTAAATATTAAAATGCTTATCCTTTAGCATCTTATGCACTCGAAAATTGTACCTATATTGACGATATTTTGGCTGCAGCCAACACAATTGAAGAAGCCATTCGCTCAAAAAATGCATTGTTTCATTTAATGAAATTAGGTTCCTTCAATTTGCATAAATGGGCATGAAATGACGACAAAATTTTGCTGGATATTCCGTTGCAAAGTCGACAACTTGATGAAATTGACATAAGCAAAAACAATAATGTCATCAAAACTTTAGGCGTTTCCTATGACATCAAAAACGATTGTTTCAAAATATTCTCGCCAAAGGCTGAAAATGATAACTGTCCGACAAAAAGGTAAATACTGTCATATATTTCTAAATTTTGGGATCCTCAGAGTCTCAGCGGGCCAATAATGGTTCAGAGAAAAGTCTTCCTACAAAAATTGTGGTTGGACAAGTTTTCCTGGGATGAGCTGTTGCCAGAAAATATAAAAGTGCCTTGGCAAGAATTTCCAAACAAACTTACAAATATGCCAACAATTGAGGTACCCAGAGATGTAAAATTCTACGGTGCGGAAAATCGGTTTTTCAGACAGCAGTCTCATAGCCTATGGCGCTGTATTACGAGGTATTAGCTTGGCTAAACACCGATCCAATGAGGCTCAATGCCTATGTAGCAAATCGCATACTAAAAATTCAAAAAATAACTGAAAATGCTACGTGGTGTTATATTCAATTAAAAGGTAATCCCGCTGACATTTTGTCAAGAGGTGCTGATCCTCTCGAATTTAAATCAGGAAGTCTATGGTTCCATGGAGCACAATTTTCGTCAGATATTACTTTTATGCATAAAATGAAAGATTTCAATATTGATATCATGTATTCTCTACCTGAAGAAAAAACCCACATTGTAACACTAAAAATTTCCACAAGTTCTTTGTTTTGCACAGACATTTTTCAAAGGTTTTCTTCAATTTCAAAGTTGCAAAGAATAATGGCTTACATCAATAGATTTATTCACAACATCAAAAATCCAACCAATAAAATGATTGACAATTTCAAAATAGGTGAATTAAATGACTCAATGACTATCATCATTAGAGAAGTTTAAAAAGAAAATTTCTCTGAAGAAATTCATAATTTCAAATCAAAAATGGATTTAAAATCAAGCATCAAATCACTGTGTCAATTTCTTGACACAAACAACATTCTTCGCGTTGGTGGAAGGATACAGCAGGCTGATATAAAATATGATCAAATTCATCCCATAATCTTGCCAAAAAACAATAGAATCACTGATCTCATTATTGAAAGAGAACACAAAAGACTCTTACATGCTGGTCAAAAACAGGTGTTGAATAGTCTAAATTTGCAACTTTGGATTGTAAATGGCATTAGAGAAGTAAAAAAGGTCTTACATAAATGTGTAACATGTTTCAAATCAAACGTGCAATGCTCAGAGCAATTAATGGGCTCTTTGCCGGAACATCGAGTTAACCCGTACAGACCATTCCAAAATTGCGGTTTACATTTTTTTGGTCCTATTTACATGAAACAATCACGTATTAGAAAATCCATCATAACAAAAAGTTACGTTGCTTTATTTGTGTATTTTTTTATCAAGGCTATTCATATGGAAGTAGTTTCAGATCTCAAAACAGACACTTTTTTAGCTTGTTTTAAAAGATTTATTTCAAGAAGAGTTAAGCCTGCTATCATTTATTGTGGCAATGAAAAAACGTTCAAAGGAGCCAATAATCAATTAAAAGAATTTTATAAAAACTTTATGAATGTTAATAAAGACTCTTTAATCAACTTCTCAGGGAAAGAACAAATTAATTTCAAGTTCATACCAAGTTATTCTCCAGTATTTGGAGGCTTGTGGGAAAGCTCTGTGAAAAGTGATAAGCACCACATGAAACCAGTAATGGGCAATAGCCAGTTAACGTACGAAGAGTTCAATACTCTTTTTGTTCAAATCGAAGGAATTTTAAATTCCAGGCCGATTACAGCCTCAACAAATGATCCCACAAATTTAAGATATTTAACTCCCGCGCATTTTTTAGTAGGATGTCCTATAACCTCTTATCCCGAAACGAATGTGACAAATACTCCTGAGAACAAACTCAAATTGTGAAAAATTGTATGCCAAAAACAACAACATTTTTGGCAAAGGTGGTCCAAAGACTATTTAACCATTTTACAAAACCGTCCTAAATGGTATTAAAACGTTCCTAACATTCAAGAAGGCATTTTAGTTTTATTAAAGGAGGACAACGTGCCTTCCTTGAAGTGGCCAATGGCCAGAATTATTGAAGTCATACCTGGAAAGGATGGCAAGGTCAGAGTCTGCGACGTCAAAACAGTTTCTGGAACGTATCGGAGATCAGTGACCAAAATGGCAATTTTGCCCCTTTATAACTAATAATTATAAATAAATATATGTTAAGAAAATATGTATATATATATATATGTTTATATACATTTAGAATAATAAGTTGATATATAAGAGGTAATTCACCTAAAATTAATAATTATTATATTTAACAAAAAAAATGTTGCAACATTTAGTAAGACTTCAAATAAGTCATCAAAATTATTATTTTGTAAAATTCGGGCATGTACCCACAATCATTTTAATTACAAGCGAAAGTCTTCGCAAATTTCGGGCTTGTACCCACAATCATTTTAATTACAAGCGAAATGCTTTGTAAAATTCGGGTTTGTACCCACAATATTTCAAATATAAGCAAGGTGCTTTTTAAAATTCTTTGGGCAAGAATAACTACTGTTTAAAATAACAATAATCAATAAAACTGAGAGCATATGGTTTCAAAGAAGCCTGAGGCCCCAGCATGTTGCAAACATTATGCAACACAAAATACACTAAAATTTATAAATGTAAAGTTCATATACTAAATGTCGTCTGCGGCAAGCATCTGAGGTTGAATCATGCGCAGAGCATAAGATAGCCTGCGGCAGTATAACTCAAAACATGTGCAAGCAAGAGCTCTCGCGTACAAATGCGTTGTAACTACGCTGTACCATAATTTAAATCATTAAAAGAATCGGGCTAGTTCCCACAAGTAGTAAAGTGTTTTTAATAAGCATACAATCGGGCAAGTACCCATAAATAAAAAACCCTTTCAACAGTGCAGTTGATGTGTAAATATGTTAGTGTAAATAAACCAGTGTAAATTGTACATGGCAAGTAACATCGAAGGAGACTTATTTATTTTAACACAGTCCACAAACCCAATGAGTGATATGTTCGTAATCAAATTGTACATATCAAACATTATGGTCAATCGAGCCAGACGTTATTGTGATTTCGCAAGAAAATATCGTATAATCCAACAGACAAATTTGTGATTTCGTGAAACTGGTGAAACAAAGGTGCCAAAAATTGGTAAGAATAGACATTATAGATTTACAAGATCGCGTCTTAACGTGTCCTACAGACTTAAGTGAAAACTAAAACAAGTGACGTCGATACCATAGAAATCTACAAACTTTGAAAGACTGAATTCGTCTCTCATTCACAAGAGGGCGGTAAAGTCAAATCTGACAAAACTAGAAGCCACCAGTGCTAAAAGATGTCGCCATTGTAATATAAACAATTATGAACTATTAAAAATCAGCTGATTCCGGCCAGCAGATATATCAAAGATTACAAGTATTCTTTGGTTATGTATATTATGGTTATTGTCTATGGATACATTTGGACAATTGTACACCGAAGCCACACAGCCCAGGAACAAAATAAGAAATTTTAGTTAATAATAAATAAATAATAGCATTATATTCTAAAATAACATACTTTTTAGTTACTTTGTTTCAAAACATAACTTTTTTCTGGAATTACTTATTTGTTTTCTCATTGTGAAACTGTTGAAAGCGTTTTTAAAAATGGGGAGAACAGAAGTTGAAATTAAAAAATTGAGAAGCAAAATCAAGCAGTGCAAAACTATTGCAATTAAAGTAGCAAAATATTAAGTAGATCATAAAGACGACCAACTCACTGACATATTAATCGACTAGCTTTTTATTCGCAAAAACGTTTTAAACAGTGAATATGACTTGTTAAAAGAATCTTTGTCTGAGCTGGAAAGTTGATTCAGATTCTATTGAAGAAATTAAATTCAGTGAATTTGAAGACAGTCATTTTGATACAGTTTCAAAAATTAATGCAATTATTTCTTCATATGATAATAATCAAAAAACACCTGTGGTAACAAATTCAATGCAAAAAGTCCTAGTTCAAGTTACATCTACAGCTAAGCTGCAACCTATTCAAATTGAACCATTCAGTGGAAAAGTTTTGAGTCAATTCAAACCTTTTTTGGAACTTTTTGTTGCCTTAATTGATAACAACAAAAATCTGTCAGATGTTGAGAAGTTATTTTATATCAAATCTCATTTAAAAGATGAAGCATTAAGTCTCATTGACTCGCTTCCAATAATAGGTGACTTTTACAGTAAAGCAGTAACATTATTAAATAATAAGTATAATAACCAAACAATGTTAATAAATTCTTACATTTATTCAATTCTTGATTTGCCTAATATAAACAAAGAGACTGCTGTAGCTTTAAGAGAATTTGTAAGCAAGGTTCGACAAAACATTGGTAGTTGAAAAAATATATTAAAGGATACAATTGACAGTTGAGACATGGTATTAATTTGTATTTTATCAAAAAAGTTAGATTCATTCACTAATAGGGCTTATCAGATTGATAGGGATCCTCCAAGGCTTCCAACATTGAAAGGATTTCTAACTTATTTGGAGAATAGAGCAACTGCTTTCGAAGCTGTTTCATCACCAGACTTAACAAAGAATGTCAAAGAAAAATTAAACGTCCACATAGCAGTTGGAAAAAATGATTTCAAATGTGCATTTTGCAATAATTTCAATCATAAAATTTATAACTGTAAAAAATTCCAGTCTGTCAATATCAATGAAAGAAATAATTTCATAAACAAAAATAGCCACTGCAAAATATGTGAAAAGTGATAAGCACCACATGAAACCAGTAATGGGCAATAGCCAGTTAACGTACGAAGAGTTCAATACTCTTTTTGTTCAAATCGAAGGAATTTTAAATTCCAGGCCGATTACAGCCTCAACAAATGATCCCACAAATTTAAGATATTTAACTCCCGCGCATTTTTTAGTAGGATGTCCTATAACCTCTTATCCCGAAACGAATGTGACAAATACTCCTGAGAACAAACTCAAATTGTGAAAAATTGTATGCCAAAAACAACAACATTTTTGGCAAAGGTGGTCCAAAGACTATTTAACCATTTTACAAAACCGTCCTAAATGGTATTAAAACGTTCCTAACATTCAAGAAGGCATTTTAGTTTTATTAAAGGAGGACAACGTGCCTTCCTTGAAGTGGCCAATGGCCAGAATTATTGAAGTCATACCTGGAAAGGATGGCAAGGTCAGAGTCTGCGACGTCAAAACAGTTTCTGGAACGTATCGGAGATCAGTGACCAAAATGGCAATTTTGCCCCTTTATAACTAAAAATTATAAATAAATATATGTTAAGAAAATATGTATATATATGTTTATATACATTTAGAATAATAAGTTGATATATAAAAGGTAATTCACCTAAAATTAATAATTATTATATTTAACAAAAAAAATGTTGCAATATTTAGTAAGACTTCAAATAAGTCATCAAAATTATTATTTTGTAAAATTCGGGCATGTACCCACAATCATTTTAATTACAAGCGAAAGTCTTCGCAAATTTCGGGCTTGTACCCACAATCATTTTAATTACAAGCGAAATGCTTTGTAAAATTCGGGTTTGTACCCACAATATTTCAAATATAAGCAAGGTGCTTTTTAAAATTCTTTGGGCAAGAATAACTACTGTTTAAAATAACAATAATCAATAAAACTGAGAGCATATGGTTTCAAAGAAGCCTGAGGCCCCAGCATGTTGCAAACATTATGCAACACAAAATACACTAAAATTTATAAATGTAAAGTTCATATACTAAATGTCGTCTGCGGCAAGCATCTGAGGTTGAATCATGCGCAGAGCATAAGATAGCCTGCGGCAGTATAACTCAAAACATGTGCAAGCAAGAGCTCTCGCGTACAAATGCGTTGTAACTACGCTGTACCATAATTTAAATCATTAAAAGAATCGGGCTAGTTCCCACAAGTAGTAAAGTGTTTTTAATAAGCATACAATCGGGCAAGTACCCATAAATAAAAAACCCTTTCAACAGTGCAGTTGATGTGTAAATATGTTAGTGTAAATAAACCAGTGTAAATATATGTAAATAAATTGTACATAGCAAGTAACATCGAAGAAAACTTATTTATTTCAACACAGTACACAAACCCAATGAGTGATATGTGCGTAATCAAATTGTACATATCAAACATAATGTAATTTTTACATTCTAATAAAATTAGTTATAGGTAGATCAGTTGTTACAATATTTCATGTTGTTTCATAAGTTTACTGTTTTTATTCTTTTAATCTGGTTTCATTTTTCATTAAATATAATTTTGATAAATAAAATTGTCATCCATCAGTATACTTTTAATAAAATGTTAAATTTCGTTACTGAGAGAGTTTTTTAAGGGTGTTTCACCTGATAACATCCATAAATGGTTTATTTGCACTGTAGCTCCAACCATTGAAAATGGATATATAATATGTCATATCAGGTGAATGAGAATTAAAAAAGGAAACGAAAAACGTCAAAATATACAAGGTGTCCCATTTAAAACAACATAATTTTGCATTATATTTCCTTAGTGAGCCCCCTAACAAAAAAATTCTGTGCGCCACTGAACTTTTTAATATTATATTTATCAAAAGTTTTTATAACGTTTTTTTTTATATTTTTCCTAAGTGAGAAGTTATAGTACCTTGTAGTTTTCGACAGTTTTCAATAATCGCCCTATATCTTCCAACTGCAGGGAATTACTAAATATTTAATTAGGCTACTTTAACAAATAAGAAGTCATAACATCTTAACTGCTTTTCTTCTATCACTTCTAGTTCACGAGATACATTGTAAAACACACCTATTTGGGTTTATACTGTACTGTATACCCTGTACATACAATTTATATTTGCGGCAAATATTTTTAAAACAACTATTTCCCTGGCTATATGCCACGACGAATGAATACGTTTTATTCAGAAAAGATTTTAGTGGTCGGTACTATCGTCGAGAGACTTCTAGTTTCAATATCAGTGACCTGTACCCAAGTCGTTTCATCTCCAGATTAGATACTCTGAGAGACTTGTACCGATGAGGTGCAATGATACATAAATCGGTTTTCTTCCTTTAAATCGAAACCCGAAAGAATTGGTACCTATCAATCCAAAATAAGACCGACAATTGTAATTTTTTTAGGAGGATGTAATTCAATAGTTGTCTTGACATGTAGGAAAGTAGCTGTTATATACTTCAGGAAACTGTCAGAATGTTGTTGTAGAAATATTTTCAAACAAACAAATATTGACAGTAAAACATCTATTTACAAAAAGGCGAAATTATTAATTATTTTTCACTTTTCTCAGTTTCTTATTAACCGTAAATTTGTTTCAAATGGGGGAATCTAGTGAAATTCGTAAATAACATACACAATTCAATTCTTTATTAGAATCTACACGTTCTCATAATGCAAAAATAATGTTTATAAGATATTTGATAAATAGTTGATGTAGGAACCCAAATAATATTCACTGTTACGAGAAATTACTTGAGAAATTGCAATATCCTCAAATGGTTTGGAAAAACCATTAACCAATATTCAGCAATCATTTTGAAGTAACAAACAATCAGGAATAACAAACACAAAAATTTATATTATTGTTCCAAGATATGTAACACGCATAATTTGTTTCAACATAATCGCATTACATATGGATGTTTTTGGAAAATGTGATGTATTCAGTTGCACTAATAATAATATTTATGATTTACTTGAGATGCCCAGAAACAGAAGGAAAATATATTAACCTGGGGTAATGAGATGGAAAATTGTGAATTTAAATGAAAATTTCACCTGGCACAGGAGTTTTTATTAATATTGATTATTTAGCTACTGACTCATCATTCTTCAATTTATGAAGCAGTTTCGTCTCAATTTAACAATAACTTAACACAAATTTGTAATGTTATTGAAATGGTGATGTTTTTCGTCTCCGTTTACTTGACGTATCCAACATAAATTCAATTTCCTAGTAAATGTCGCATCAAAGAGACGATATATCATGCTTGAATATTCCTTAAGGGGAAAGCTTTAAGTTGAATATCCCTAGACAGGTCGAATGAATAAAAAAATGTCCAGAGGGACAAATGTCACGTCCAGTAGAGAATTTTATGATTTTCATATGAATCTCATCATCTGGAAAAGAATGACCTAACTGTATAGTATATGTTGGCAAACCTTGTATCATCAGAACTTTCAATTCAATAAGCACGGATCATAAAATATCGACAAAGTTTTGTTCGGGTCAGAGATTTGAAAGGAAGTTATAACTATGTACTTAGAATATTTTCACTATTTTACAACAAGAAATAATTATAGGAACGTTTTGATATATTTCTGTTTTGTCAATACACAGTGTGTCCACTGAATCTATATCTAGAGCACAGCATCGCCCACACTGAACTCCTTTTTCGATTCAATTTTTTCTTAAGCAGATTCCTATTCCCCGAATTTCTTCTTTCATTTCCTCAATCCATTCCGCGTGGCGGGTACATTTGGATATTTTCATTTTGATGAAAAAAATGATAATTCGAGAATTATACAGATGTAATTCAAGACAACACGGAAACTGTATTGTTAGCTGATTTAGAAAATGTTCTTGGAACTACACCTCTAAAACAAACTACAGCAAAGGAAACAATCCTCGTGAGGGCTGAGAATATAACTCCTTCACCTTCTTGTAGTTTTACCTCCCAGGTTAAGCAAAAAAATTCGCGACCAGGTTCAAGTTGTGTAATAACCAGCAAACCCTATAAAAATCAGCTAGAGCAAAGTATTCGCGAACAAGAGAGAAAAAAAAATGTTTAAAAGGAAGAAAACCAAAATTGAGCGCAGAAGTCGGAAAACAAATTCAAGAGACTGATCCAACAAAAAAAAGTGAGAAATCTAAAATCAACAAAAAACCCAAAAAAACAAGCACAATTAAAAATATGGGAAAGAAGAAATTGAGCAGTGACGAATCTTCAGATTCTGAAGGCGATGACCTTATCATGGATGATGATTCAGATTTAGATGCGGGCGATGATGATGCGGACGCAGAATGCTTATTTTGCCTGAATTTATATTCTAGAGATACTCATGGTAAACTATGGATCAGATGGGCTCACTTCGACATATTTCCTGAATATTATATTTCATGTGGGTGGACGTATTTTAGACTGACTAAATCTGGTGACGCTGCTGGCCAATGAAAAATACTCCTTAAACTAATCCATTTATTTGAAAATGCAATATATAAATAATTCCTCTCAAAACATGAAGGGTGAGTCAACAACACCTAGCAATATTTAAAAAAATGCCACTATTTTTATAATGACAATAGATATCAGCTTACGGCTTTGACAGGTCAATAAGTGATACTATTTTTCTTTCTGTAAGCTGGTTAGGGTTATAGCATTGTATTCGAAATTTCCCAAAAAAAATTGCAAATTTAGCTAGGTGTTAGATAAAGCCCTCTAGTTTCCAATTGAAACATTTTATGTGTTGTCTTAAAATTCTCTTTAAATTGATTTTATGAAAATCGATTCACAGATACGGAAGTTGCAGTGTTTTTTCAGCAAATGAAAGTATTTATTCCCACATCTTAACAATAGGTAATATAGAAAAATAACTCGAACAGAAGTTGATGTTTTCACAATACTTGATTATGGTATATTTTGTGAAGAACACAATAATTTTATATAAGTGATAGTTTCCGCCATCTAGCGAAAAACAACAAACATTTTAAACACTTTTTTGGGCAGAGTTTGTTATACATTTTTTCCCATAGTTGAAGGATATATATGGTTTATGAATCATCTTGTACAGTGTTTACTCAAATACTACGATACTACAATTTTTTAGATGAATCAATGTTTGAAAAGAAATTTTATGCGGATCCATTTAGATTACTTTCACGTTTCGTTATGTAGTTTTGTAAAAAGACCACTCATCTCTCAGATTGACCGACATATTTGTTAAGCAAATTTAGAAAAGTATTGATCGAAAAGGGATCCAATCATGGTAAAATAAGTTGTGTAAAACATCTCGTTGAAATTTTTATTGGTTCCGAGCGCTAGAGCGATTGAGTAAAACAAAGTATCTACTGGAAGTCAAACTGCATTTTCGTGATAAAATTTGTTGAGAAAATTTTCATACAGCTGATGTTATTGCTGGAGAAAATTCAAAGGGAAATTCGAAGATGAGAAATTGCGATAATTGATTGTAAACTTCCGAATTGCTCTTTAAAAATCGAATCCATTAGATGGCTCTTCGACTTTCCATCACTTCGTTAAATTCTAAAACGAGCTGTGTCTTTGAGATGACGTTTTTAGATAAAATACGCGGAACTGACTGTTATCGGCCGATCAATCAACTCAAATTTGTTCGCTTGAATGATTTTGTGGGCGTTTTTAAAGTATGGGAAGTTTACGTGAACTCTAATTTTCTTTTTTTAATGAAATGTAATCTCTAAAAATGTAGTTAACACATTATAAAATTCACTGCTCGATAATATATGTATCTAAAAAGTTTTTAAATTCAATTAGCTTCTACCGTTTGGTTTTATTTTGGTTTCACAAATCACATTAAGGGTCGGATGGTACATGTTACCGTTATAATCAACTTTATCTATAGATTAAGTGGATACATATTCTGATTCAATTTTAATCTAATTATACAGGGTTTGAAAAATTTTGGTAACAAATTGAATTACGAATCCCAAAAATGGTGTCGTCTCATTTCAGGACCTCTCATTTGAGGACCTATGCAAAATTTACCTGTTTTTGTCTCATTTACGGACCTAGCGTACAATACAAGTTCAAACCGAATCACTTGCGGCCTTTCAATAATCTATTACCTGAGATAAACAACAACGTTCCAATAATACGACGGTTGCAGGTAATTAAGGAATTTCAGACGAAAGTGTATATCTCGTTAAGTTCACCCTCGAAAGGGATTAGACCGATGTGTACCATAAAATGGTCGTACATTGATAAAAGGGCTGATGTTAGCAATATATAAAGCAAATATTTAAAACCACTCGGTAATATCAACGAACAATAACAAGACAAGAAGAATCACTCGAAGCTCCTCCCCTCGTTATGTCTATCTCGCTCGAATATCGGATGCTACTGTGTATAGAACACCGTAAGTCCCCTACGTGCGATATGCATCAATATGCATAACTAGGTTGTCCGTCGTATGGATAGGTAAATAAATATACCAGTTGTCTTTATAAGTGAGCGAATTTTCCTTTAAAAATAAAATAAACATTTTTTACGTAGTGTTTTGTATTTGGTTCTGCATTAAAATGCCACGAATAGGGTGCTGGGCTTTTCCAGTTTTAAGTCAAGTACCGATATCACGCTCTCCAGTGAACTTGTTCATTACTTTCTCTTAATTGATGATGATGTCGCAGGAGACCGAATTTTGGCCTTCGCAAACGAAACAGGAAGGGGATGCTTAAAATAAGCGAACCACTTTTTTGGTGATGGGACTTTTAAAAGTTGTTGTAAACAGTTTCACCAATCCATTGTGATTTGGGAAGTACTCAAGAATCGACAAATATAATTTACTGGGTCGAACTATTGAAATTTTACATCGTGTGGTCCAATTTGTTTAATTTTATTGAACATGTAAACGAAATTATTTAAAGGTAGTTTATTGACATTGAAAATAAAAGTCTTCCGATTTTTCGGTTGTTTTCTTTCTCTAAATTTCTAACATATTATGTTCACTAACAAGAGACAAAAGTTCCTCATAACAATTTTGAAAAAAATCTAACTAAATGTAAATTTTTCTGTAACAAAAAGTGTTCAAATAGCGAACGAAAATGTTTTTGAATGTTTCTATTAATTACCGGATTCTATATATTGTACAAAAAAGTTGCAGGTGTATTGTTAGCGTCTAGGCCTAGAGAGGTTCTCGCCTAGAGGACCCAAAACGGCTTTGACGAAGGTTCTCAAATGATACAAACGGGGCCGAGGTCCTCAAGTGAGAGGTCCGCAAGTGAGACCGTCCTCCAAAAATAGCGCAAAATAAATTTGAATTTGAACCCTTGTGTACCCGCTGTGAGTGTCCATTATTCGTGAACAAACTTCCATCATTCTTTTTTATTTCTAGCCTTTTCGCAGCCACTGCCCATATAATTCCTTTTGCTCGAAAAATGTCGGCCATTTTATTATCCCATAATTTCTTTGCTCGTCCTCTTTTCTTCTTAAGTACTTCTCTAGCTTATCAAATCCGTTTTACCGTTCTATTCTTCTATATTCTACAGAAGTGTCCAAACCATCCAAGTTGTTACTTCTGAATTGTTTTTAGTACGGGTTCTATGACCTTTGACTCTGCGTGAGTAATTCATCTCTGTTGCTTGTAATTTACTTGTTAGTGTATTTGTAAGTACCCAACGTTCACTTCCATGCATAACGACTGGTCTAAATACTGACGTAAACGTTCATTTTGGTGTTACTCGAGATTTCTTCTCTTCCCTGGAACTTCCTATTTAATCTGTAATAAACTTTAACTGCTGCTCTTATTCTTTCGTTCACCTCTGCGTCTTGCTTTTCATTGATCTGTATTCCATACCTAGATATTTGAAACTCATCACTTGTTTTAACTGTTTCTTAGTAATAATATCTACTTCCATGTTATCAAATTAGGTTTCAACTTCTTTTCGTTTCTAGCAAACAATACTAATTCGTCGGCAAAAACACATTCAAAGATTCCAACGATTTCCATATTTCTATATCCTTTTCGTAATTGTTCAACTTTAGTTTTTACGTCTTTTAATACATCATCCATGAATAACGCCAGACTTAGTACTCCTCAGTATTTTAATCATTCTCTCTTTTTTCATCTGTCCCAGTCCATCGCTCGAGGAAGGTGATAATAGTAGAATTGGTTACTGATTCAGACCAATTCACAGTCAACATCACCGGCAACGTGGACGCCGCCAACGAGAACTCCAGACAACCCACGTGATCTGTCGGACTTATTAGTTCGACAGTTCATTGTAATCACACATTATTATTTATGAAAACCTGGAGAAATATTGCACAAAATCCAACTGAAACCACACCATATATAGGAAAGACAATTAATCTCAGGTAAATATTAAACACCCGAAAAGTTAGTAAGTCAGGTAACTTTAACTGGGGAGGCAACCCCCTCCAGCAGTGAGTCCGCTGTCCGTATCAGCTTTCACTCTCTAAATTCCACACTCATTCCCAATAACTCCTAAAAATGTGCTCCAGATGCACCCGCAGCAATAAAACTGCACCCAAATCCACTACGTCTAATATAGAATATCCTGAAATAAATCATATGTTCTACCAACCACGAATATACTTCAGATTCGGCGAATCCACCATCAGACTCTCACAAGATTCAGATAGAGCTAGTAAAGTTCTCAACGAATTGCTCTCCAAACAGCGAACACCAACAAAATCCTTCACTCAGTCAAGATCCCAAACATCTTCAAAGCCTTCAACCTCCTCAAAACCTCTAAGCTCCTCAAAATCTCCAACCTCCTGAATGTAAACAACTGAACACACCTCCTTTGTATCTCCCTGGATGTCTTACGCTTCCTCCGTAAGATCTCAATCTCCCACTCCCTCAATTGCCCGACGACCCTCCATTCAGAACGAGGATTTCAGCCTCATCGTGAGAATCAAACCCCGACCTACTCAAACCGCAACCCCCATCAACAATCCTACCTCAACCCAAACTCCACTCCTCAGAAACGTTCCCTTTCAATATTCCACCTAGAAATCCCTTTTCAACTTGCTAATTACTATAGAACTCCTGAATGGTCACATCCTTTATCTCAAATCAACCTTCAACCGAACCACCCTCCTTAATAATACCTCCTCAACAATGGTACTCTCCACACTCTAAAAAAATCCATAACTCCAGCGGGGACCCCAACATCAACATCCTCCGCTCCACTCAACATCCCCCGTCTTGACAAAACATTCACACTCACATTATCCTTCGTTTGCTGAAATGTAGACGCTTCCATCCCTCTAGAAAAATTTGAAAGAATTGTTCAAATTCAGAATTTCCCGTTTCAAAAAACTTCGCCTAGTCTACAAATAAACCCACTTCCATGTTCCATATAATTACGAATTCCTTAATACATTATCACCAAGCCCTCACTTCTGGTCTCATATTCCTCCATACCAATGCGAACCTTACAACTCCAATCCGCTACCCCCAGTCCCCAAATACTGCAACCGTTGTACCCAAACCGAATACTAATCCGAATCCTGCAGATCTTAACCGATCAGTCCCTCGAGGGGCCCAACCGGCCACCCTGCTGGAAAATGTCCAAAATTCGAAGCTCGAACTTGTAAAAATTGCGCTGTTCCTGTCCTCGCATTCAACCCTCGCTGCCCCAAGAGGCTAGTCACCCAAAAAGAAAAACAACAAACCGCTCCAGTTACACTGGAAAAACTCCAATTGCTATATTACATTTCCATTGATACCAAAAACATTACTATTACCATTATGAATGCCATTCCTAATTCCCGAGATATCATAACCGATACCTTCTATCTATCGACATAACTGCACTAAAAAAAACATAGGTAGGCGTGCTCACTTCGCTTTCACTCCCATGAGGAGTAAAAGTAATTCCACTTAAATCCAGCGATCATTCACCCACCCGTCGGTGTTGCAGGGTTGCTGTGGTTTACCTGTAACCTGGTAAACTGGTTTACCAGCAAAATGGCTGACGGTAGAGAATAATGCAGCCGCAGCTGTACCCGAATTCCACTTTCTCGTTGATTATTATTTATTATTCAATTCACCATTTCCTCATTACCTTAATCATGATCCTAACCTTCAACTTCGACCAAACATTTTCTATCGATTCGAAGCACTCTAACCACCCACACTCATTTCTTGTAAAAACTCTCCAAAAATCACTTCTTAATCGATTCTTATTCACCTTTTCATAACAAAAATTCGACCTTTCTTCTATTCACGTACTCAACCCTCCATCGAGCGCCGCACTGAACGAAAAAAACTCAATCTGAAAACATCCAACCCCTGCCCTGCGGAGGAACTATATCCTATATCAGGGCCCAATTTTCTAAAACTACCTAACCCTTAGAGGAGAGTTGCCATGACCGTACCGTATCCTTCATCGTACCATCTCCTATTTTCCCACTAACAGTGATGCTAGAGCACTCAAGCGGCGACATTACGTACTTGCTATTGTGGAGAGCCAGTAGCAAAAGTAGCACGTGTTTGTTTGTAGTGGTTTATGTTTCATATTAGTTTATGTATTTGTGGCTGGTTCCATGTAATATTTTACCATCTTTTGTAAGCTTACAAATGCTTTTACGGTAAGAGTAATTCACTGCAGTACATATACTTATTCATTAAATATAATTTACTAATGAAAAATCAGCAGGTTTCCGTCGTAGTTTTACTTGTGGGTTATGATTTCTATATTCCCCGCTACGACGACGAGTTGCCTTCGTAGTACCACTTTTAGGTTCCTTCATCGTACCGCTCTTTTAAAGTTCCCTTGATCGCACCGATAACTTTTGAACGACACCCAGTTTCTAATACACATGTGTGTGTGTGTGTTCTAGATGTCAAAAAGGAAATATGGAGAGTGGACCGAAGATGATATGCATCGTGCTCTTATTTCTTTTCGGAACGGAGATATGGGGTTCAACGATTGCTGCCGCATATATAACATTCCTTAACCTACTTTCAACCGCCATCTGAAGGAGACAAATATTTCTGCTAATGGAGAAGTCAAGATCATCGGGAAGCAAACCACATTACCGGAAGATGTAGAAAAAGCATTGCTTGACCACATCTTACGTCTTGAAAGCCTGATGTTTGGATTGCCAATAACTGATGTGAGGAAAGTAGCACTTAAGATAGCTGAACAAAACCTTATATCCCATAATTCTAATAAGCAAACCCAATTAGCGGAGATTATGGATTCAAGGCTCGTCATCTACAACTCAGTTTGCGAGAACCCACTGCAACGTCTCTGGCACGGGTTAAGGGAGACAATAAAGAGAATGTTCATGGTTTTTTTGACATCCTTGAGAAACTCGGAAATGAAAATCAGATTGTCGCGACAAGAATTTTTATTTTAGATGAATCAGGTTTATGTATTGTTCAAAATAAATGTCAAAAGGTACTTGGTCTAAAAGGGAAAAAACAAATTGGTTCAGTGTCTAGTGGCAAGCGTGGAGTGAACACTACGTTTGTCGCTTGCACCAGTGCATCTGGGAACTTTGTATCGCCCATGTTAATATTTGAACGATTGCGAATGGCTAATGAGCTAAAAGTGGATGCTCCCCCTGGAAGTTTAGTCGAAATTTCTGAAACTGGCTACATAATAAGTGATCTATTTTAAAAGTGCATTAGGAATTTCATTGAAATAATAAAACCAACGATTGACAAAAACGTAATTCTAGTTTTGGATGGGCATACTACACATTCGAAGAATCTAAAGGCAATTGAAATGGCCAGGGAACATGGCGTAATAATCTTACAGCTGGTCATATTACTCATCGACTACAACCCCTCGATAAAAGTTTCTTCCGTCCACTGAAAAGTAACTTTAACAAAGCTAAGATCAAATCCCGGACTGTGTGTTACGCAGTACTAGGTGTCTGGGTTGTGTACAGAGGCTTACTCGAAAACGGCTACAATTGAGAACGCAATCAATGGACTTAGAGTTAATGGAGTTTGGCCGGTTGATCGTTCGGTATATAAAGATTGCGACTTTGAGACAGCTGAAAATTTAATCCAACTGTGTATGCCTACTGACCCTGAGTGCTCAAAGAAGGAAGACAATAACTTAATTTCGCAGCCAGAAATTTCAAACCTTGATCACTTAGCAATGAAATGATGGCATACAATAATAGCCAGCATTCGGCAAGTAAAAAGCTTTCAGTTCCGATTGAGACACTGTCTCCTATACCTAAACCTTAATCGAAATCCAAGTCTGGAATGTATGACAAAAAGCATCTATTTTCACTAGCGGCCCATACAAAAACCAAATGGAGCTACAAAAGGAGCTCAAGTTAAACCAAGAGAAAGTTAAAGCGTTGAAAGAGAAATTGGGTTCTGCATCAAAGACAATTTGTATAAAAGAAAATCTATTGAAAATAAGATACACAACCTGAAGAAAAACCTTGGATTCCGTGGAAAATCAGCAAAAGTTTCCTCTGGGCCCATGGTTAACGTTGAATCTTCTTCGAATCAATCTGCTGTTGTCGTAGAAGTTCAACCTGAAGAATGGTATTGTTTCTTGTGTGAAACCAACCTGGTAGAAGATGTGATTCAATGTCAGATTTGTAATTTGACGGTGCATGATTCTTGTCCAGGAATCGCAAAGAAAGACAGGCCTCAACAGTTTAAGTGTGTCAAATGTAGATAAATAGTAGGCATTTATCTTAATTTCATTATAACTCAAGTTTTCATTATAACTCCTTATATCTATAGTATTTGGATATTAACTGTTCATGTACTGAAAAATAGAAATTAACTCTTTATAAGTCTATTATTTGTATTTTACGCTATTAACCACATATGGATTGTACAGGGTAAGATCAAGGAGTCACCTGGTACGATGAAGGCAACTAGTTTCTTTCGTTGTACCACTTGCTGGGCCACTTATTGTTTTCAAGTACTAAATGAACTTGTATCACATTTGAAAAAATTATAAGGTGGGGAAAGAATGGATTTAACTATACAATAATTTTGGGCATAACAACTAGCAGTATGTGAGCTACATAAATTGAAAGACGAGAATTGGTACGATCAAGGCATAAAACATACAGACCCAAAAACAAAAATCTTCGAACATCTCTCACGCTCTTATCCATCTTTGTCATGAAGTCCTCAGATTGGTCATTATCTTTTTTTACCTGGTTCCGTGCTATTTTATAAATGCATTTATTATTATTTCATAATTTAACTCCTCTTTTCCATATTTGATTCCTGTAAACTTGAAGTTACAAAATGAAAATTGATTTTTTCCAAAATCTCATGAAATGTATGCGATTTTGTGATGAAAATGGGATCCTTCCAAAAAGAAAATAGTTAGATCACCCAAATAATTCAGAATTTTTGTATATTTTACAATTTAATCCTTGAAGATGTGTCATTAGTTGAGCACAATGTCCGTAGGGAATTTTTGCTTTCTCTATCTATTTCATGCATTTGTGTGTGTGGGTGTGATTATGTTTGAGGTTCCAGAGACGACTTCAGATATAATTCCTTCAGCCTAATCAGTTTTATATCCATGTGACTGTGCCCACTCAATTTACAATTCAACGAAATTCCATTGTACCATTTTTTATAAACATCTTTTTTGTGAAGCACCTAATTTCTTCTCAAATTGCTAATGCAAATTTTGACAGTTCTGTAGAAAACATTATTGACCATTTCTATGAGTAGAATGCATGTCCATTCGCCAGGCATCAAAGCAAAATATTTATAATTTGCTAAAATGCCAATTACTTTGGAACCCAGTAGGAACCAGGCAGTACATCCATAATATATTGGTCACTTAGTATAAATTTTCATGGTAGCAGATCATCAGATATCCCAGTAGATTCGTAATTTTTTCAGATACCACCTTCATAGGAGAGAAAAAATTGTTAACTTTCTGCCAAATTTCATTTACATAGAAATCTGTTGTTAAATTTGTAGTTGAATTTGGTCTATGTTCCATCAAACCTATAAGAAATTTCATTAAAAAGTTATTTATTTATTCATTGTGTACTCCTCGATCTGATCAATATGCTGAAACTCTTACAAAAATGATCAGAAAAAGAATATTCAGAATATATATGTCGATCAAAAGAGGATAATGTTGAGAACTACTATAAGAGATAAAATTTCGAATCAAATTGTCAGATGCCCCACAGGAGAAGTCGCTGTCGGACAATCCTTCACGTTGGCAATAATGATGGGTTGGGGATGGACAATTAGCAACCCAAAAAGGAAATTTCCAAAAAAGCCTGTATAATGTCTAGCAGAAGATAAACTATTCTTTAAATGATGATCAAAAACAAACAAGAAAATGCAGACCTTAAGAGATAAGAGTACATTTTGATTTAATTATCTCACTGAACAAATTGGGTTCAATTTCCTTTTATAAGATTTTTCTCTCACTCTTGGTAACCCACCATTTTTAGTAATTTATGTATTATAAATATTTCACTTTAAGCGAGGTTTTATCTAGTTATAGATAATTTTCCCACACAGCTTAACTTTTACTCAAAATGCAATATTGTATAATCCTTTCTCACTGAAAGATTCAAAATTATATTTCATTTCAAATCATTTAGTGTAATTGGCCACTTTTGTACAACGCTTTTTCCCGTGAATGAATGGAAATTGGCCATTATTAAAGTTTAACAGCAGTTTTCGATATAAAATCCAAAAGCGTCTATTATTTATCACATTTTTTTTCTTGACAGTTTGATCGCAATATCAATTTTCTTCGAATAATTCACTTATTACTACAGCAGTTCCATCAGCCGGACAAATGATTGAGTGCACATATCCTAGGCCAATCTGAAAGATTATTATTTTGGATACGTATAGGATAGATAATACAGAACCGTTGTCATCCAAAAAAATGTGTCTCTATTATACAACTATATTTAGTTTTAGCTTTTGATTGATGTTGGACAAAACTTGATTGTTTAGAGAACTAATAGAAATTTAAAATGAGTTTTTCAATCCAAATTGATTGAGGGTGGCGACCGGTTGTATCTATGAAGTAGTTTTCTTATTATTAAGAAAAAATATTCGGTCAAAATAATGATTAGAAATATATGTATTATATTTGCTTGATGGCATTTTGTATATTACTCTATTCTCTACAAAATTTTCCTGATAAATGTTAGAAAAAATATTAAAATTACAAGCATCTGCCCTTTTTCTAAACTTTTTGCTCAAGTTATAGTCTTGTATCAGATATTCTTAATTGGTGGAGAGAGTGTACTTTCGATTATGTACAAACTTAGGCAAGTTAGATTTCAGAAACAAATAAACATTATTGAATTCATTGAATATTTCAACTAGAAACTGATTGAGTTTTGACAATGTAATACCATAACCCAGGCAACGAAAAGGTATACAGGGAAATGTTTGGTCACAATTTTTCACGTCGTAGCTTTGTTTGGACTGGCAAAAATCCCCGCTCGTAGCCTTTGAGCCGGAGGGAAGGAGGAGTTCCCGTATTTCGGTTTTCCGCCTTAATCTCGGAAACTATGCCTTGTAGCAGGTTTCACTTGCCTTTTGTACTTGGGCGGCGGAGGATAGGTCTGAAAAGACCGCTGCTGCTTTCTGGACCTCTGGCGACTTCAGGTGCAGCTTTGCAAAAGCGATCTTGCTTTATCAAAATGCGGAAGAAGATGTGTCGCATCCTGTAAAGGCGTGAAGAAACAACAAGTCCTTGAAACATTGTTGCTCACGCTCTTGGGACGAGAAGACGGAATCCCTTATCTTTACTCGTCCAGGATTGATGACAATAATGTCCTTATGCTGTCCATCAACTTCAACCATCAAGAGGACTGTGAGGTCGACATGCTCACCCACAATGCCGACAGCTGTTGTTTCGGTCATTTCCACAGCCGTATCCACGATCAGAACGTCCGCATTACTTTCGGTTTGCGGTTCTGATACCATTGTCCCCAAGCTTCACCTTAAGCTGTAAGTAAATTGATGAGCGTGCGTTTGTTGAACTTGTTCAACAGAAAATCTTCTTGTTTGACGTCTATCTCGGCGTCTTCGGTAAAATGGATAAGAGCAGACTTGCTGATAACTGATAGCTGATAGCACCTTTGCTGTTCTGTATATATTTATATATATATATATATATATATATATATATATATATATATATGTATATAAAACTCAGAAATATTGGGGAATGCAGCAACAGGGAAAAAGAGAATTATTTATTGGTTTTTATCCAAGCTCTCGAAAACGTTCGTTTCCATCATCAGGGATGCTACAAATAGAGGAAAAATTAATTATTCTCAACTCCAACAATAAAGAGACAATAATGTACTTACATCCAATGTGAAATTATTTTCCTTTATGTAGACATTCAAAATTAGCATTAAGGCTGTTAAAAGATAATATAATAATAAAAACACTAAACTTGCACGAAATTTATATCGTAAGATTATTTTAAACAACCACATACGAAACCGTCGATACAAGGTAGGAAATGGAAACGGATAAATGACATCCACTGGTACCAACAGTTTACGGTAGTCGTCTTTAAGCAATTTCTCGAGACGTGAGAGCAGCGCCATGGTTCTATCTACCAATACCAATAGAACTGGAAAGGGGGGTGCATTCAGGCCATATTATATATGGCTAGAAGAAGATTCCCTTTCAACGTCCACTCTTTATGAGATTCGAAAAAGATGAATTGAATGACAGCTGATATGTAAACAATTGGATTGTTGATGTATTGTTGTATACATATTGATTGCAAAATAGCATTATTAAGATAACAACAATAATAATATTAACATTAATAATAACAATAATTAAAATACACATTGAATACAGTGGTATTGACCACACAAATACCCTGATAATTAATTGAATGTTAGTAGCGAGGTGTTGTTATTTTGTGTACCTAGGAAAGTGTTTATGTTGTGTGAACTGTGATTGTTACCTAATGACATTGAGAAGGAATGAATCTCACTCACATGATTGTTATTTGTTTTCTTATTCATGCAATTACTTGACTATGAGATAGAGGCCATCTCTAAGAAGGTTCTCTTGATTTTATGTGACTCAGTAGCCAACACTTTCACTGATTCAAAGTCCATTCGATGGTCTAAGTGTTAACATGTTCTGCGAGGGTGCACCTTTCATGATGTAACCTGCAATCACTCCAATGTGAGACTATACGGTTAGAAAGCGATGTCATAGTCTGACCGATATAGTATTTATCACAAGCACGACAAGGAATACTATAGATAACATTTGTACAAGATGTAAGAGGATTTCTATCATTGACCTTTGAATAAATTGATCTGATTATCAATATAATTTTATTCGCAATTTTAAAATTGTTAAGATCTACAAATAACCTGGAAAGCCTAGGTGTGATGACTCTTATGTGAGGTAGAGTGGAGAAATTTGGTTGAACTGGATTCTCACCAGAAACTCTCTCAATTGGAGTGATGTTAGGATGGTTATAAGTAGCTCGTACATCAATGTTAGCCGAAGTGCTAAATAATAACTTATTGAGTAACGTTCTGGGATAAGAATCATCCAAAAATAAGGTTTGTAAGATATTTAAATTTCTATTATGAAAGTGTTGGTATGAAATTCTAAGTACCTACTCTATTTTTCATCTGTTTGATCAAATTCACCTATATGTGTTTGTGATAAGAGTGAAAATTCAGATATCTTCCTGAACTGCATGGCTTCCTATACCAATCTATGACTATCGTATTATCCGTGGTATGAATAAACTTAGTATCGTGAAATGGTACGGAATTATCGATGTCCTTCTTTTCAATTGTGAACTGGATATATGGATCATAGCTATTGAATGTATTCAGAGCTTCACTCGTCCCTTCTCTCGGTAAAGCTAATATGATATCATCAACATAGTTCCTAACAAAAAAAGGTGTAAAAGACAACACCGGAATGACAGTATCCAGCACATCGTCCATGACGTAGGTCGCTAGGATAGGTGAAATTGATGCACCCATTGGTAAACCAAAAGTTTGCTTATAAATTGTATTATTGAGAGAAAAATATGTACTATCAAACAGGAAAGATATTGAATTCAAAAAGGTTTCCTTCTAAATGGAACAGTGGTTGCTGATATGGTACCAATTCTTGTTAGGGAGTATATTGATGATATCATCTTAGCTTTACCTAGAAAAGGATTGAGGGAAGTTCTGAATACATTCAATAGCTATAATCCATATATCCAATTCACAATTGAAAAGAAGGACATCGATAATTCCGTACCATATCTCGATACTAAGTTTATTCGTACAACGGATAATACGATAGTCGTAGATTGGTATATGAAGCCATGCAGGTCAGGAAGATATCTGAATTTTGTCTCTTATCACACACACTCCATGAAGGTGAATCTGGTCAAACAAATGAAAAATAGAGTACTAAGAATTTCACACCCAAACTTTCACAATAAAAATTTATATATCTTACAAACCTTATTCATGGATATTCCAGACCGTTACTCAATATTAGTGTTTTAAATGAAACAAACGATTTCTAGTTAATACCACAATATAATAAAAATTGTTGAAAATTCTAAAAAATTGACAATTGTTTCGATAAATCAATATCATCATCAGAATAACAGAAGTTACATCTCATTTGTTGCCTACCTGATGTTTAGTAGTTTTTTTTGGCTAGACCAAGAAGTGACCTAACTTGTGATTGATTTAATATATGTTAATAGAAAAAAGAAGAAGATGTGATATTACAAATATTGAAGCTTAGATATTATTAGCCCTATGATGATATCCTGGATATCATTTTTCGAATTAAGATCAGTATAACTGTGCAATGATATAGAAAACTATATCTGCTGATCTTCACAATTATCACTTAAGAAGACAGTTTATTAGTGGAGAACTCCCTAGATTTAACTGTTCATTGACAAATTCATATTGTGGGTCTCTTAAATGTCTTCTAATTTCCAATTCTTCAAGGAAATCCAGTTCTTGTTTCTTTTCACAAATATTTAGCAGTTCTAGTTTTGTGTTAGGTGTCAATGAATGATTGGTGTCAAGTAGATGTTTTGCGTAGTGGGATTTTTCTGGTTGTTTAAACTGTATGCTCGTAAGTGTTCACTGTATCGGTTATATATATATATATATATATATATATATATATATATATATATATATATATATATATATAAAGATTGGAAGTCTTTGCTGACCAGTTAGGAAAAATTGGCAAAAATATTGGGGTAGCAGCAAATAAAAGTACACTCTTTATAATATTTTTTTGTAATTTTTTGTAGTGCTCCCTGATGATGGAAATAAACGTTTCCGAAAGCTTGGAAATATTATAAAGAGTGTACTTTTATTTGCTGCTACCCCAATATTTTTGCCAATTTTTATATATATATATATATATATATATAAAGCAAAATGGTATTCTTGACGGTAGATAAATCAAAAATCTCTCAATATCTTAGGGATTCCGTCGTAAGTAGGGCTGAATGAAACTCTTATTTACTACCCAACGTTTCGAAAAATTTTATTTTCTTTTTCAAGGCTGAAATATGGACATGTTGGTACATTTCATTGATTAACAATTTTTTATACTTACGTGTAAAGTGAGTTAATAAATATTAAAATAGTTCATACTCGGAACAACAAAAAAAAATATATTTTAAGTATAGATACTTTTTAAGTACTAATTCAAAAGGATCTTTTTGATTTGAAGGAACATTATATGTCACAGTTTGAGTGACAGTTTTTTGGTTGAGACATAACCTAGTTGATGTGTTCAACTTTATGACTTAAGAGACAGTCGTCATTATTAGTAGCATGACTTGTCACTTAATCATGATCCTATGAACAAAGGAAGTCCTATATATCATATATTCTCCCTTGTCAACGAGCGAAAGTTGTAAGGTATAATACTCTCACTAATTACCCCACTCAATATCACGATAACAAGAGTGAATGTAGTATATACACCATGATGTTATTAAAATTTGGTTATACATTCGGAATCCCACTATCACAAAAGGTCCTGCCTAGAAATGTTTGAGACTGCCTTAGATGAAAAGTCACTGAATAAAAAGAGAGAAAGCAACCATGTTAATCACACTTATGCGTATCTTCTTTCATTTAACCAACAACATAAGAACAATCAAATTGTAGATATTTCTAACTTATAAATATAAACATCTATATAACTAATAAGTTATAACGGAGTTGTTGAGTATATACTACATTCACTCTTGTTATCGTGAGATTGAGTGGGGTAATTAGTGAGAGTATTATACCTTACAACTTTCGCTCGTTGACAAGGGAGAATATATGATATATAGGACTTCCTTTGTTCATAGGATCATGATTAAGTGACAAGTCATGCTACTAATAATGAAGACTGTCTCTTAAGTCATAAAGTTGAACACATCAACTAGGTTATGTCTCAACCAAAAAACTGTCACTCAAACTGTGACATATAATGTTCCTTCAAATCAAAAAGATCCTTTTGAATTAGTACTTAAAAAGTATCTATACTTAAAATATATTTTTTTTTGTTGTTCCGAGTATGAACTATTTCAATATTTATTAACTCACTTTACACGTAAGTATAAGAAATTGTTAATTAATGAAATGTACCAACATGTCCATATTTCAGCCTTGAAAAAGAAAATAAAATTTTTCGAAACGTTGGGTAGTGAATAATAGTTTCATTCAGCCCTACTTACGACGGAATCCCTAAGATATTGAGAGATTTTTATATTATATATATATATATATATATATATATATATATATATATATATATATGTATATATATATATATATATACAATATATATATATATATATATATATATATATATATATATATATATATATACAATAATAGCAGAAACAAGACCTGGATTTCCTTGAAGAATTGGAAATTAGAAGACATTCAAGAAACCCACAATATTAAGTTGTCAATGAATAGTTAAATCTAGGGAGTTCTCCACTAATAAACTATCTTCTCAAATGATAATTGTAAAGATCAGCAGATATAGTTTTCCTGGTTTTCTATATCATTGCACAGTTATACTGATCTTAATTGGAAAAATGATATCCAGGATATCACCATAGGGCTAATAATATCTAAGCTTCAATATTCGTAATATCACATCTTCTTATTTTTTCTATTAACATATATTAAGTCAATCACAAGTTAGGTCACTTCTTGGTCTAGCCAAAAATAACTAGTAAACATCAGGTAGGCATCAAATGAAATGTAACTTCTGTCATTCTGACGATGATATTGATTTATCGAAACAATTGTCAATTTTTTAGAACTTTCAACAATTTTTATTAAATTGTGGTATTAACTAGAAACCGTGAGTTTCATTTAAAACACTAATATGAGTAGATTCCTCGAAGTAAGGGTCGAGACAGTTAATTTCGTTACTCAATAAGCTATTATTCGGCTACCATTGATGTACGAACTAGTGATAGCCATCCTAACATCACTCCGGTGGAGAGAGTTTCTGTTGAGGACCCAGTTCAACCAATTTTCACTACTCTACCTTACATAAGAGACATCACACCTAGGCATTCCAGGTTATTTATAGATCTTAAACATTTCAAAATTGCAAATAAAACTAAATTGACAATTAGATCAATTTATTCAAAGGTCAAGGATGAGATCCTCTTACATCTTGTACAAATGTTATCTATAGTACTCCTTGTCGTGATTGTGATAAACACTGCATCGGTCAGACAATGAGATCGCTTTCTAACCGTATAGTCTCACATAGGAGTGATTGAAGGTTAGATCCTGAAAAGTGCGCCCTCGCAGAACATGTTAACATTTTAGACCATCCAATGGACTTTGAGTCAGTGATAGTATTGGCTCTGAGTCACATAAAACCATGAGAACCTTCATAGAGATAGCCTTTATCTCACAGTCAAGTAATTGCATAAATAAGAAAACAGATATCAATCATTTCAGTGAGATTTATTCCTCTTTACTATCGTTAGATAACAATCACAGTTCACATAACATAAACAATTTCCAAGGTCCACAAAATAACAACACCTCGCTACTAACATTCAATTAATTATCAGGGTATTTGTGTGGTCAATACCACTGTATTCAATGTATATTTTTATTGTTTTTATTAATGTTAATATTATTATTGTTGTTACCTGAATAATGCTATTTTGCAATCAATATGTGTACAACAATTTAGCAACAATCCAATTGCTTACATCTCAACTGTCATTCAATCCATCTTTTTCGAATCTCATAGAGAGTAGACGTTGAAGGGGAATCTTCTTCTAGCCATATATAATAAGACCTGAACCCTTTCCCCTTCCGGTTCTATTAGTGTTGGTATATAGAACCATGTCGCTGCTCTCACGTCTCGAAAAATTGCTTAATGACCACTACTGTGAACTGTTGGTAACAGTGGATGTTATTTACCCGTTTACATTTCCGTCTTAGATGGAAAAGATTCCTACCCCGTAGCGTCGGTTTCGTTTGTGGTTGTTTGAAATGATTTTACGATATCAGTTTCGTGCAAGTTTAGTGTTTTCATTGTTTTTATTATTATATTAACTCATAACAGCCTTATTGTTGTTATTATTATGCTAACTTTGAATGTCGCTTTCTCCTGACTGACGCCATGTGATGAGTTCTTTAATCTTATGTTCTACATGAAGAAAAATAATTTCACATTGGATGTAAGTACATGATTGTCCCTTTATTGATGGAATTGGGAATAATTCCTTTGTTCCTCTATTTGTAGCATCCCTGATGATGAAAACGAACGTTTTGGAAAGCTTGGATAAATACCAATAAAAATTCTCTTTTTCCCTGTTGCTGCATTTCCCAATATTTCTGAGTTTTATCCTTAACTGGTCAGCAAATAACATTTTTTTCTTCTCTCTGGCTGAAATTTATTTTTTGGGTGCTCAGTTGAAGAGTTGTCCAGGCAAAAAGAGTCCCCGGCTCAAAGGCTATAGGCGGGGAATTTTGATATGTTCACATCCTAACTAGTCAAAACAAAGTTACGAAGTAAAAAATTGTGTTCCAAACATTTCCCTCTATACCTATTTTTTGAGCATTCGTTGCCTAGACTACCAAGTGAAAACATGAAATTCAATGAATCAAATAAATTCAAATACGAATTTTGTAACAATATTAAGTTCAGTTTGTAAATATGAAGATATTCACGCATCCTAATAAAAATATATAGTCTTTATTTTCTACTTTTCGATCTCATCAGATTGGTCTAGTTGCGTTAGATATGTGATGGAAACACAAGAATGAGTATTTGTATTTACTAGAGTAGAAAAAAAATATCAAGCGGCTAGAAGCATATCACAACATTGCAGAAGCAAACATTTACAGCACAATAACATTGTTCTGATAAATATCAATGTTCTCACAGTCAATATAATATGTTTGAAGTATGTTCAATAATAATTTTATAAACATTAAAGTAGGAAGTCATATTGAATAGGCACCAAATTTTATTGTTATGTGCTAACTTTAATAAGGATTTAGGCATGAATTATAAGATAAGAGCAGATTAGAATTGTAAATTTTGAAAATTTGAATATGATAACACGCAATGTTGAATAAAACTATGATTTTAAAAAAAAATATAACATTATAGTATCATTGCCAAAATTGAAAAAAATTACAACTAATTATTAGATATATTCATGTCACTAAAATAATTGCTGGGATAAAAATTAATCAATTCGAGTTTCTCAGAATTTATAACTGCTCGTGGTTATATACAGTGTGTTTGTAAAGTATCCAATAAATTCGATATTTCTTAAAGCAGAAGCCTTTTAAATGTAAATATTCTGCATTTCATTATACAATAATGTGAGGACATTGTCGGCGTTTAGTGACGGTTTAAGATTATTATCAACAAGCTGATTCAGAAAACGTATGATACTTGGGATCTAGTGTATAGAACTGTGAAGAAGAGCGCTAAGACAATGCATTTTATTGATGTTTATATTTCAAATACTGGAACCTGGACGTAGGCGAAAATAGCGATGCCAACGATGCTCATGCGAGCTAACACGTCAAATTCCCACGAGAAAAAACTACTGGCCTTAAGCAAACATCATAAACATCCACTTCTTAGTTGATCATGGAACAGGAAAATAGTAACCAAGCTTCAGACAGAGACGATTTTATCCAAAAGCCAAATTTTGAGCCATATGCTGCACCTCCGAATCAAGCATCTAACTGTCGTGATAGCCAAGTTCAGCAAGCAATAGATACGGCGAATGAAACAAGCTGAAAAAATTACGCACAAGCAAATATATTATAGTGATTAAAGCAACAAAAACTGGAAGAATATAAAAACAACATATGACAATTACAAATGTATGTGTAGGATAAAAAGATGCGCACAAAGAAATCAGTTCAATATGTGAAGTTCGTCTCTGTTTGGAATGTTTCATCCCTTTTCATTAACAATAGTTTTAACTTGTGAGTCTTTTAAAATTGAAGTTCCAATTTGTATTTATTTATTACTACGCTGACAGATTTGTTTTATGTGACATTTACTTATGTTACCAAAATAACATTTGATAAAATGAAAAGTGTTCAATCTATTAACCAGTATTCCACCTAGTTGAACATATGCCCTTAAAGTTGAGTGATCAACTAACTAACCACTACTATTGACATTCATAGTGCAATATAATATACCCTAGTGCGTAACTTTTATATTGTTACAAGTCATGCAGTTAGTTGGATACAACAATATAGCACATTTTTATCATAAAATATGTGTGTATTTAGATATTTTCATGGTGGTTGATACATTAGCCACCAAAGCTTAAAAGTTGGTATAAGATACCTAAGAGTTATAGGTATGTTGACCCGTCTACATTATCTTAGTTACACAGTTCCCCCACCCATAGTTCCTCTGATCGAGGAAGGACTGGTGGAAGGTTCATAGAATTTGTAAAAATTAATGTGGGTTTCATAAGCAGCAGAAGAAGAGAAGGAGAGAACTACACTGAATCCGTCTCCATTATGCCAATGACAATGGACAGCGGAGGAGTGTACGATGCGGAGTTAATGCTCAAATTGTTCACACAGCTGAGAAGTGAAGTTAAAAACAATGATAAAGGACTAAGGATCGGGGCCCTTGGAAAAATCAATTTCGATTACCTTAAGAAGTGCACGGAGTTCGCGTTGAAGGGTCTTGAAATCAAAGCGACATTATGTGTAGAACATATGGACGCGAGTAAAAATATGCAAATACCTAAGACCACACAGCCTGAAAGGGACAAAATTATTATAAAGGCACAAGAAGGAAAAAGTTATGCAGAACTTCTCAAGTCAGTGAAAAGCTCGGTCAACCTGAAAGAAAAAGGAATACAAATAAGCTCTATTAGGAAGACCAATAGAGGAGACCTGATGATGGAAGTTATGGGCGGTAAGGCTGCTGATCTGAAGCAAAGCACCCAAGAGAAGAATATGGGCGCGGATGTGGTTATAAAAAGCAATGAAACCATCATTCACATCACAGACATCGACGCCAGCATCGACGAAAATGCACTGATAGGTGACATCTTGAAGTTCGAAAACATTCAGGACAATCAGTTCAGAATTATCTCTATGAGACCAACGAGAAATAGCAATCAGACAGCTTCTATTTTTATGAAAAAAATAATTTGCGAGCAAAGTTATAAGAAACGGAAAGATCAAGATAGGGTGGTTAGATTGTAGGGTAATAATAAGAGTGAATTTGCAGAGGTGCTTCAGGTGACATCTCTTCGGACACAAATGAAGATTGATCTGAACTTTGCCTCAGATGCACAAGGACGGGACGGGACACGGCTAAGGAGTGCGAAAACCCACCTGCATGCATTGTCTGCAATACCGAGGGGCATACAATAGACCAAACAAAATGTCCACAATATAGGAAACTGATCAGGAATAAAGCTAGGCTGCCATCGGTATAGGGCAGAATACTAACACCTGGTTATGGCAATCAAATTCCTACAAACTAACTTAGGAAGGGCCCGGGCCGCACACGATCAGGTCTATGCAACAGCCACAAAGAAATACGTTGATATTTAAGTCGTAGGGGAACCAAACAGAAAAATACTCCTAAAACACGCAGTGGATTAAGGACGAGAGAGGTGATGTTGGCATATTGGTTTTAAATAAGAAACTCGAGATAATGGGAGTCAGCTCTAAAGAAGACGGCTACATACTGGTCTCGTAGAAAAACTGCCATATGTTTTGTTGCTACATTTGTCCAAATATTCGATTTGAAGACTTCAAACAGCAGGTAGATTAAATTATGGAAGACGTCAATAGACATAATGGAGAAAAAATAGTCATGGGCGATATAAATGCTAAATCTCCCACCTGGGGGTCCCCAATTGGAGAATGGAGAGGGGAGTACTGGTGCAACTGGATGTCGACACTAAACCTCAAAGTCGTGAATGATGGCAAAAAGCGAACTTTCGTCAGAAGACAGACCGAGTCGTCTTACATTGACATCACATGTTCTACTCGAAAGGCGCAGATAATTATAACAGACTGGGAAATCCTTGACGACGAAACGCTCACCGACCAACAGTACATATACTTCTCGATACTCACAAAAGACACAAAAACTCAGAAGCCGAGAAAAAATAAGCCCAGATGCGACTGGAACCTATTCAAAGAATTTGCGACTTGGAGAATCACAACTGGTGCAAAAACAACAGCAGACCTGGAAAAAGTAATAGGAGAAGCCTACCGTGCAAGCCTCACAACAAAAAACAACGATAAACAGGACACCTTTCTGGTGGAATCAAGATATTGGGAAAAAGAGACAGGAGTGTCTGAGACTCAAGAGAGAGGTAACAAGAATGATCAAATGTGCGCCAGGAACGAAAATGGGGTGAATGAAGAACGGGATGACCTTAGGAGATGTAGAAAGGAGCTGCAGTTCTTAATAAACCAGTCCAAGAAGAAGCATTGGGACGATTTATGCAAAGAGTTGGACGATGATATCTGGGGTACAGGTTATAAAATCGCAGCCAAAAACTGGTAGGATATCCCTCTTTCAATATTCAAAAAATCAAAGCGACAAAAGATCTCTTTCCAAGGAAATCAAAGAGCTGGCGAAAATCCAGAGTTAAGGAAGCCACTGGACCTGAACCGTTCTCAGCCGAAGAGCTGAAAGATGTATTAGGAGAGATCAAACCTGGAAAGGCACCCGGCCTTGATGGAATACCTATGGAAGCGATAAAAAGCTGGAAGAAATAGCATCGGAAAGTATATTAGACCCACTGAATGGCTTACTTAGAGAGAGGCAGTTCCCAAATAACTGGAAACAGGCGAGACTGGTGCTGATTCCAAAAGGAAAACCAGAGGACATGAAACTCAGACCCATATGCCTACTGATCTCCATTAGTAAGGTCTACGAGGGATTATTGAAGAACAGACTAGAAAAGGAACTGGAAGCTACTGGAGGCCTATCAGAAAACCAGTTTGGCTTCCGTCAGGAAAACTCCACGATTCAGGCCGTAGAAAAAGCTGTCAACATAGCGATGGAAAACGCAAGGAACAAGTGGACCGCAGTAATCGCCCTCGACGTTAGGAAATTCTTTAATTCAGCGCCCTGGGATAGAATATTGCATAAACTGGAAGAAAGAGGCGTGGCAAGTTATCTACTAGAAATCGTCGATTCCTACCTAGAAGACAGGTCATTGCAAGTTGAGAAATACTTATGCTTAGATGTCACGGCTGGAGTTCCACAGGGCTCGGTACTCGGTCCTACCCTGTGGAACGTGCTATACGATGATGTGCTAAACGAACATGTACCGATGGCGGCCCGAAAGGCCGAGAAAAAGATGGCGGCTTACGCCAAATATCAAGGGTCCTGGGTCAAAAAAGAGAGAGATGCTATACAGCGAGGTGCAGTCCATTCTGCTATATGGCACTCCCGTCTGGCATGAATATATGAGGTTTGAGAAATATAGAGAACTACTCACTAGGGTACAACGAAGGATTCTTGTCAGAGTCATCAGCGCATACCGTACAGCCTCTGCTAAAGCGGTACAAGTGGTGTCGGGTGTAATACCAATCCACGTCTTAGTCGAGGAGAGGTGGAGGCTATATAGGAGAATGGATAGAAATAGCACACAGGGCAAGAGGGAAGAAAGAACAATAACCCTGAATAAGTGCCAAGAGCTCTGGGGTGACACCGTAGATGAGGCACGATGAACCAAGTTTCTGATACCAAACTTGGGTGACTGGATAGGCTGCAAGCACAGGCAGGTAGACTATTTCCTTTCACAAGTACTTACAGGACACGGGTGCTTCAGAGTGTATGTTAAGAGGATTGGAAAAACAGAAACAGACGAATGTCCGTACTGCAAAATCGTGTACACCGTGGATCATACTATTTTTGGATGCGAAAAATGGCTAACAGAAAGAGAACAACTGTATGTGAGCATAGGTACACACCTCACGGCAGTTAACTTGACGCAAACTATAATGGCAGACAGCAGGAAATGGAAAGCATTTCAACATTTCATAGCCACGATTTAGAAATAAATAGAAGAAAGACAACAGGATAGAGGTTTTGAAGAGTCTAAGAGGGAGGTTTAGTAGGTACGCAAGGGTCATCTTCCCTAGAGTCCTACATTGCCAGGGAAAGGAAGAACAATTGCCTCCGCGAGCATGAACGTCGTCCGCGTCAAAAAAAATGCACAGTTCCATCTGAGTTCACGATTTGTGTCCATACCCAATCATCACAAGTAGTTCAATTTTTTGCCTTATACTCAAATTCATTTCTAATTCTTAGTGTGAATCTCTGAAACTGTTAGGGATGTTCATACTACTTACCACCATTACATCAACACTGTCTGACGCACGTTTAGATAAGTGAATTATCGTCTTCAAAGACCGAAGGTTAACTTATCTAGTTTTGTTTTACATTTATACTAAATTTTAGGCACAATGCAACTCTTTTTGAGGGAAATACTAGATAAGTTGTAACCTTCGGTTTCTGAAGACAATAACGTGATTATCAAAACGCCCGTCAGACAGTGTAATTGTCATTGTTGGTGTAGTTGTGGTACATTTCTACGTCACATTAATGCGTAGCAAGCATACAGAACATTCACGAATTATGGACTATTGTTATATTTAGCTATCACTGAACCTCATTGAAAGTGAGAACATGTCACAATAACAAAAAAACCTAGCTGTCTGTTTTTTTTTGAAATTGACAAGAAATAGTTATCAGCACGTATCCTTCCAATTCTGACGGTTGGCCTTCAAGTGTCATACCTTTTCGGAATAAGCTCGTTAAGAATGGCCTAATTATGTCACCAACTACAGAAAAAATCGTCATCACATTAATTTGGGTCTCCCGGTATAATGGAATTTTAATGAAAAATGTGAAATGTTAACTATAGTGGCGAATGTACAAACTAGGGACGTGCGTAATAATTTGTAATAATAATTAACAATTTAATTTGCTTAATTTTTAATCCTCTCCCTTATTTATACGCATGCCTAGAGTTTCCCTATTATACTGACATACAATTAGAGTTCGACTATATTGAAACCAGTTTTGCCATAGGTTTTTCATAATTATTTTTGTTTTAGAAAATATCTAATTTATTCCATACTATAGGGACACACTGTGTGTGAATAAAAAGAAGAGACATAAGTAATATTGCAAATATTAACTGAAACTCTATAATTAGTCCAAACCTCTCCAATAAAAAGTTTCTTCCTAAAAATGTTAAAAAGAGTAAAAGATGTATCAAACATTTGAATTTATTTAGTTACGTCATTTATCGCAGTTCAATTTCTTATAAATAATAACAAACGTTTATTGAAGGCTCGATAATATGAAGCTTTAATTTTGGTTTTAATATTTAACTTTACCTGAACAATGTCTCACACATTAAGGATTGTATTATTGACTAAATTACATCTAGCACTCAACACACATAATTTCATGATAAACTAGATCATTTTATAACACCAATATTTTTGTATATTTTCTAAATTAGTATAATTACGTACATGTCACACTTATATCATTAGTATAGCGTGAGAATAATTTATCATTTGTAAGATAACGTTCCAGTAGTTATTATGGACATATGCCTTTAAAACTGGGTTTAGAATGCGAAATTTTGTGGATAGAACGTAAAAACCCTAAACTAGGACGATTTATTACAATCAAGTATTTCGTAATTGAAAAGATTAATTGATGAAACTATATAGTTTTTTATTTGTAGTATATAACATTTTGAAATTATGAAATCCACTATGAAAATACAATTTTTCTTTCTCAACAAAATTAATTGCTTTCTAATAATATACTTGTCATTCCTTTAGCCGTAAGCTATTGATATAAACTTGATGAAAGCTTTTAATTCTTCTTTTGAATCTATTTTATAGAAATGGCCAATCGCGTCTCTATAATTCCAGTTATGGTTGGAAACGGTATTGCTCAGTTGAATGATTGAATTAGTAGTAAACGGCTAGAGAAGTTGAATTGAGTTTGTAATGGATGCCGTAAACGTTTTGTGAGATGATTAAACCTCTTATCAATACGTTTTGTAGGAGAGAAATAATTTGATGATAATGGGAAGCTTGAATGGCAGTAATCTTAAAAGATGTAAAAAAGAGCGTGCGGATAATCTGTCGGATTAATAATGAGACTAAATTCAAGTGAAGCTATTCAAAATATTCTAGTTCGACATCGTTCATGACAAATAAATATTTTTCATTCTCTAACCGAAAGTCCCGTATCGCCCGCGGTTAGTCTGTTGGATTATTATCGGTAATAAATAAAAGTGGTGCTCTTCTTAATATTCTATCTCATCATCGTTCATAACAAATACATTTTCTTCAACCCATAGCCGAAAGTGTCATTTTCCCGGCCGCATTTCGATCCAGGAACAATGGTTTTTGCGATCTCCTAGCTAACAAGAAAAACCTCAATTTGCCTCGTATCTTCAACTGTCGACAACGTACAGGTCGCAAAAATCGCTGTTCCCGGATCAAAATGCGGCCGGAAATGAAGTTACTTTCAGCTAGTCGAAGAAAAATAGTATACAATACCGGTCAGAAAGTTGTATGTTCTCCTTGGCCTTTGTATTACACATGCCGGGAAATCTAACTTATTAGCATTGGGCCGTGATAAACCATTAATTTGTATGAATGATATAAAACATCATAATCTAAAGGGGTTCTTCTGTATCTTTCACCCGTCAATGAGCCTCGATCCACAATCAACAATATAAATCTATGTTCGTTGTCTTTTCGAAGAAACAGCGAGTTGCTACCAATTGTTAAATAAAAACCCTTCAAATTGATGGGATGTACACGTTTATTCTCTAACATCAACAAAAGGATTGACTTAAAACTAGAACTGGCTTGGATGGCGCGATATCTGCTTACAGGCAGGGCCGTACTGCGTATTAATTAAAAAATTAAACAAAATTGCAGCGAACATGCCGCCCCTCCTTGAAAGCATCGTCTTCCAAAATATACAGATAAAATTAGAATATGGTTACAAAGAGTATCAAATATGAAGTTTACACCACAGAATAAAATCAGCTCTTTCAAAAACAATCCCAACAGGCAATAATTCAAGTCTCTTCGAGGGCGATAATCAATTATCCACAGGTAACGCGCACAGTTTTGCATCCGCACGTTTTAGGAGCTGATTTTATTTTGTTGTGTAAACTTCATGTTTGATACTCTTTGTAACCACATTCTAATTTCACCTGTATATTTTGAAAGACGATGCTTTCAAGGATGGGCGGCATGTTCTTCGCTGCAATTTTGTTTACAAATTTGCAAATGAACGCATTTAATTTTTATAACCGTTATAACTTTTTCTCGTTATTTAGAGTGTGTTTACTAAGTTTTTGCTTTAAGTAGCCCTTATCCGGCTCGAAGCGCCAAATGTTCACTATCTTTCCGAAGAAACAGCGAGTTGCTCCCAATTGTTAAATAAAAACCCTTCAAATTGATGGACTATACATGTTTATTCTCTAACATCAACAAGACGACTGACTTAAAACTAGAACTGGCTCGGACGGCGCGATATCTGCTCACAGGCCGGGCCGTCCTCAGTATTAATTGAAAAATTAAATAAAATTGCAGCGAACAATCTACCCTCCCTACAACATTCCGTATATCTACATCTAAGGTACATTCGTAAACTTTCAGTATCTCACTCAGCAATGTTATGCCTCTATTATTATTACTATCAGTTTCGTCACCTTTTTTTAAAAGTGGTAGTATGATACATGGTTCCTAATCATTCGTAGTTTTCAATCTGCTCCATATTCTCTGTAATGATTTAGTTAAAATTGTAGCTCTCTTTCTCCTAAACTTAGTAACATTGGTGAAGTTTTACTGTTCGCTGCTGTACCTTTTTGTTAACTTTTTTACTGCTTGTTTGACTTCTTTTATTTGTACCAGCTGTTCATTTTTTCGATGTTCAGTTCCTGATGAACTGCCAACTTCAAGTTCCAGCGGTTCTTCTTTCTCTACATTGAGTAATTACTCAAATTATTCTCTCTGTTTCTTTATAATTTGTTTATTTAGTCTTAACATAACTCCACTTTTATTTTTTATCCGTTTTACATTGCTTGTTTTACCCTTTCTTAGTGTTTTTAGAACCCTAAAGAAGAGTTTCTCATTTCCATTACTGTCTTTTCCCATTTTGTGCCAAATTCCTCCAATGTTTATTTTTTCACTGTGATTACCATGTCTCAGATGATACCGTACTGCTAGCAGAAAGTATAAATGACCTACGAAGAATGGTCCTATAAGTATATTGAACAAGTATCCATTATGGCTTGAATATGAACCTTAATAAAACAAAATTCATGATGTTTACCAAAAAACCAAATCAAAACACACAACTGATCGTGAACCATCAGATAATAGAGTGAGTCTATAAATATAAATATCTAGGAACCCTGATCAACGACGACAATGATTACTCATCAGAATTAAAAACGAGAATAGAAATACATAGCACGTAACACTTTTATTCAAATGAAGCAATTCTTTTGTTGCGAAACTTTAAGTAACCACCTTAAAATACGAATGCTAAGATGCTATATTTTTACAATAATGCTCTATGGAATAGAAACTACCACTCTAACAAAAGAAATGCTTAAAAAGATAGATACCTTCGAGATGTGGCTTTACAGAAGGATACTCCGGATATCATACGTTGACAGAATTACCAATAAAGAAGTCTTGCGTAGAGTCTCAAAGGATCTAGAACTGTGTCAAGGGGTAAAGGTCAGAAAACTCCAATATCTGGGCCACGTAATGAGAAGTAAAAGATACAAGCTGCTACAACTAATTATCCAGGGAAAAATAATCGGGAAAAGAAGCATAGAAAGAAGACGGATGTCGTGGCTTCGAAATATCAGAGAATAGTTCAACTTTACATCAAACGACCTGTTCAGGGCAGCAGTCAGCAAAATAAAATTAGTCATGATGGTCGCCAACCTTCGCTAGAACTCGGCACCTCAAGAAGAAGAACATGTCCATAAACACTTTCTTTTGAATTTTGTTATTTTCGTAGCTTTCAATCGTTTTTTTTTTGTAGATATTATCTCCATTTTGTTATTTAGTCAAGTTTGTTCTTGTATATCTTTATACCACCATCATGATTGTTTTTTTGCCACCAGTTCTGAGAATGCCAGATAATTCAGTTGCTATCTCTGGTATTATAGATTTGAATTTGCTCCACATTTCTTCTATTGATATAGGTATTTTTATTTCATCTTGACATATTTCCATTTATTTTTCAGTATATTTAACTTTTTTGGATACTTCCTTTTCTCTTAACTTATTTGATATTATCTTATTACTTTTCCGCCCAACCTATCTAATATGCGAGAAAAGTATTGGTTTACCCACAAAAAAGTTTAAACTCTGAAAAAAATGTTTAGTTATCTTTACGTTTTTCATAAAAAATAAAACGAAAAAATGGTTTTTAGAAAAAAAAATCCTGTGTGTATGTCGTCGTCGTCGTTGTCGTGGGCCACATTTCGTTACATGTCTTGTTAGCACGATGCAGCCTCCGGAGTGCAACTAATCATCAATTTAATAATTGAATATTGTTCAGGACATCTCATAGATAAACCCTGTTTATTTTCATCTCGCAATAGCCAGTAAAACGGATGCTATGGTACTTGAAGTACAACATTTTGGTTATTTTTTGAGATGTTTCAGTTTCTTAGCACGATACAGCCTCCGGAGTTAAAAAAGTGACCAATTTCATGATTCAATATTATTCAGAATATCTCACAGATGAACCCAATTGATTTTCAGCTCACCACATCCAGTACAACAGGTGCTATATTATTTTAAGTACTACATTTTCGTCATTTTTGTAGAAATTTCAGTTTGTTAGCACGATACAGCCTCCGGAGTATATACAACTGACCAATTTTATGACTGGATATTATTCAGGGCGACTCAAAAATGAACGCTATTAAGATTCAGCTCACTATATCCAGTACAACGAGTGCAATGCTACTTGAGGTACCAAATTTTTGTCATTTTTGAAGAATTTTCAGTTTTTTAGCACGATACAGCCTCCAGCGTGTATACAAGTGACCGATTTTATGATTGAATATTGTTCAAGGCGTCTTATAGATGAACCTTATTGATTTTCATCTCACCAGAGCTAGTACAACGAGTGCTATGATATCTGAAGTGCCACATTTCTGTCCTTTTTGGAGAAATTTCGGGTTTAGTACGATACAGCCTCCGGAGTGTATACAAGTGGCCAGTTTTATAATTGGATATTTTTCAAGACGTCTCATTCAAGGTGTCTCACAGACATTTTTGGTTATTTTTGGAGAAATTTCGGTTTATTAACATGATACATCCCCCGAACTGTATAGAAGTGACAATTTTATGATAGAATATTAATCAGGGCATCTCACAGATGTGGAAAAGTTAGTTCTAATCTTTAAAACCGTTCATTATATTACCCTGATATCTTTCACATATTTTCTATTACCTTTGTTTATAAGAACATAATCGATGAGGGACTTTTCATTTCTGCTGCTAACCTCTCTTGTGTATTTATATGATTCTTTTTGCTGATAAAACGTATTAGTCACTATTGATTAGTTTATTATGAAGAAATTTATTATGCATACTCCATTGTTGTTTCTTTCATCATCTCCATATATACTAAGTACTTCCCTGCTTTGTTGGTCTTTCTTTCCAACTCTTCCATTATTATTAATCTGTCTCTAGTATCCTCCATAGTTTCAGTAAATTTTTCCCTAAATTCTTTTTTTTTCTCCCGCTGGTGCATCTTCAATTGGTCCGTAGGTATACTATAATTTTTTCGTTGTGCTTTCTCTCAAATTCAAATCTATTTTCAGTATTCTTCCTGTGTTTTCTGCCCAATTTTCAATATATCTCTTATGTTCTATCTTTATTATACATACGATTCCTCTTTTGCTCTACTGTTTGCCTCATTAAATATTAACAAATCTCCCTTCTCTAGTTCAATTTCACATTTTTGTCTCTGCAATTTCTAATATATTCATAGTTTCTCTATCCAATTCTTTTATTAGTTTATTTACCTTTCCCGTTGGTCCATGTAGGAATGCACAAACCACAAAATTCATTTCCTATAACTTCAATTCCCAATATATTTTCCTTTGTTTTCCCTCTTGAATATGTTTTCATTACCTTCTATTCCCTTTTTGTAAGTTTGCTTATATTCATTTTCATATTTGTCCTCTTGAGTTATTAGTTTTTAGTTGCCTGCGTAATTTTCCTTATTTGTTCGCCTAGTGTGTATGCTTCTGGAGATATTTCCTTACCTTTTCTTTTCCTGTTTTCCATTTCTTGTTCTCCGCCTTGTTGCTAGAGCAAAGTGTCTACTCAATGTATATAAACATTTTTCAAATGAAACTATATTATCTAAATTTAATAAACATGGGCGGAATTTTGTAATATGATTTTTTAAAATCATTATAAGGAGCTACTCGCTCCCTATTGAATTTATTTGTAGATATTGTAAATAAAAAGAACGTTCTATATAACGATCGAGAGTAACATCGTGTTCACTCGACTAAACGTAATCAATCAACATTGTGAACTAGATGTTTCGACGGTATGAATAAGTCAATTTCCGGCTCTACTCTACAAACTTATAATGAGTAACTGAGTAGGTTGGCATGTCGTTGTCTATTATTCAGAAACCGCTGTCTGAATCATAGTCGAAAATCTGATAATTCTATCCCGTGAAGCATTATGCTACTTTAGCTCCGTTGATTTAAGCTGATATCAATTTATTGTGAGTATAATGTATTGTATATCATCAGTAAGCTTAAATATTTAGTTTGGTGGTTTTAGAGAGATTGACATACAAAATAGAAACATGATTATGGATGAGTATGGTAGTTCACTGTGATTATACAGGATGTACCGTAAATGAGTGAATTGGAGGAATGGTAGTATGTTAAGAAATATTTGAAATACTTTACCAGTTTATGAGATACAGGTTGATACAGTGCTCAGGAGAAGTACGTAGGGCGATTCCATTGTGCTTATATCGTCTCTAGTGGGCTAATGGTGAGATTTTCCAAAAATTCTTCCACAAACATATCGAATACGATTTTTTGATCACATTTTTGAATTCTATATGAAAAATTGGGGCATCTTTGGATAAGATTTCGTTGGCCTAGATTTTTCTGTTCTTGATATATTCCATTTTTAGTGGAAATGAAGAGTTGACGTAGAAGCTTAATACCGACGAATTCGTCTAATTTAGAAAAGAGTGGGGTCTAGAGGTTAGTGAAGCGTCTCTTATACCCTCTCCTACCAATTTCTGCTCGCTCCTCCACGCCGGTAGACCCTGGTGAACCATCTCTGGGGATTCAAGATCGGGAAACCAACCCCCGGTGGCGGATCTACAGCAGATGGGCAAACGCGAGAGGCAGAACACACGGGAAGATGAAAAGTCAGAAAACACCACTTTGTTGCCTTCTGGTGAGTATGCGACACCACGGAATCCTGAGCCTACATTCCTAGGGAAAGGGACCACCAAGTAAAATTTTTCCCCGTAAGCTATGGCGTAAGCAACCGTGCCGAAAGCTGCGTGGCCACACGGTGCCTCTGGGATACCTGACGTCCTTCCAGAGAAACGAGCCTTGGCGGGGCATGGGTGCACTACCCCGCTTGACTTATGTATCGTCCCAACTCGTGTGAATATATATGACAGATGGAAATACAAAACTAAAAACCGCTAGGTGTAGCAGTATAAATGAAGGCAAAGTAATTGAAGAATTGGTGGAGAACCCATTCAGAAAAAACAGTGTAATAGGTAGAACTCCCCAAAAATTAACAACTGGAGATTTTCAACAAGGAAACGACAGTTTTATTTCGGCATTCGGAACACCGAAAATTAGTTCCGCAGAGGAGAAAAGCAATGAAGGCGATGGTTTTACAGATGAAGCTCGATTTACGTCGTCAATATATAAATTACCAGATGACGATATAGCTTTAAAAGAATCAGACGATGAACTAGAAACAGACGATTTGAACAACAAGATGAAAACACTGAACAAGAAGAAAGGAAACACAGAGACAGTGGGGAAGAGTTAAAATTCTTCGGGAAAACACATAGAAGAATACCTGACTGTTCCGCGAAACATATGACTCTAATCGAACAACATAAATATACCAAACAAGAAGTCAAAGAAGAAATTAGAGACTTTCATGACTATATACTACAAATAAAAAACATAATAGACACCTTTCCAACTGCTCCAAACGAAGCAGTCATGACAACACAATTCAAGGAAATAAAAAAAACGTGTGATATAGGAATACAGGCCAATCTGGACTCCGAGGGAGAAACTGTGGAAGATAGGGAGGAATCGGTAAATCACGTTAAAGGCAGAACACAAGATTGGATGATCATAAATGAAATAGTGTCAAAGCCATGGAAAGATTCGGTTTATATGAACACGACAATTGAATAAGAATATCCCTCTAAACAACCCGCAAATCAAGACCTGGCAATTATCTTCGACCCAGAGAAAGAAGAACATACATTTAATATGATGCAGGAAAGACACGTAGCAGAAACAATTGAAAACAAGCTGGTCGGCAAAGGAAAGACGGCATTTCTAAGGAATAGGAAAGCGCTAGAGATCATAGGTGAAAATATAGATGAACAGAAAACATGCACTTTCTTTATAGGTGCTGATTCAAGCATGGGAGCAGAGCAAGCACTACTTACGGCCAGTAACAATCTTAAAAACCTGATGGTAAATGAAAAACGCACTCAGAACGTTGTTGTCTTAGATACGGAAATGCTGGATGAAAACTGCAGGAAAATCATAGAATGCGCCTTTGCAGAAACTGAAATAAAACTCACTATATATGAACTGGGGATGCTAAATAGGAGCAACAATGAAGGATAGAATGTAAGAGACAAAAGGGAAAGTAAAAGCTATAATGGAAAAGCACTGATACTACAAGCAAAGTAGAAAACATCTGCAGACTTATTAAGAGACGTTAAAAGTAGAGCATATACAAAAGAGGTGAAGGAAGCGGTACAGTTCCTACGGAAACCACAAAATGGAGATTTACTTATTACCCTTAAAAATGGAAAAGATGTAGATAAAGTTCAAGGATTTATTAGTAAACACTTAAATACGTCCCATATGAAACAGACAGGAACCAGATATTCAGCATGGTACATTAATGATTTGGATGCGATGACAACTCGTGAGGAAATAGAAGACGCAGTTGCCAAAAAAGTTGGACCAGGAGGATTTGAAAATAAGTTACTGAAGGAATTAGAATAGCTATGGAGGATAATAAGGATATAAAGATGTTAGAGCTCGGGAAAATTAAAATTGGTTGGACCTCCTGTCGTTTACGATAGAAAATTCTATTCGAAAAATGTTTCAAATGCTGGAGATTTGGTCACAGAGCTAAGGACTGTAGAGGTCCGGAGAGGGAAAACAGGTGTAAAAAATGTGGAGGTTGTAGTCACAAAATGAACGAATGCCAAAACAATGATGAATACTGCTGGACTTGCGAAACTCAAGGACAAACATACTTTCAGTGCCCAAGATACAGAAGAGTACTGCAGCAGGAAATTACGCGCGTATCCCAGTGAAACTTTTATTACATTTATATATACTTTCTCTCTCAGATTATTAAGTTTTGAATTTTGTCTGTATATACATATCAATATGAAAATTGTACAAATAAATGTTGGTCGATCCAAAATAGCGCAAGACCTGGCTTTTCAAACAGCTTTAAATATGCTGATATTATTCTGGTATCGGAACCTAATAAGAAGGAAGTCAAAAATCCTAGATAGATGGTGGACAGACGTGAAGATAGTGCTTTACTCTGTGTAAACAAGAACGTAAAAGCCATTGGCTATAACAAGGGTAACAGCTATGTTAAACTGGATTTGGAGACCAGGCTCCGACACATAAGGGCCATCCTAATGCTCCATGTGTACAGCAGATCTACCGATAGTTGAGCCAAGAGAATATCCAGGACATCATAGTAGAGACTGCCAGGAGAAGATTTGAAGAGCTGACGACTCACCACAACATCCAGACGAGGGAGCTGACGAACTATACCAGAGAAGACTACGCCAGGCATCCACTGCCAAAAAACAGCTGGACCGCGTTCAGCAATGAAGATCAAGAAGTACAGAACAAAAAAAAAGAGGGCCTGCCCATCCCCATAAAGATGAGCCGGATCTCGAGTAGGGACAGATTTATCATTTGGATCCACTCTTCAATGTCGCTCTGAAACGTAGTAAGCCGGCTAAGAATTTGCCCCTTCTGGAGGCCGCGAAACATACACTCACACACACACACCCTCTCTCTCACACACACACACACTCAACGCGAACGACGAGAAAAATATGCTGAAAACGGAAAACGAAGTAGAGCACATTGCATTACCCTGAACAAAAGGAGAGGACAGCCACACACTTTCACAAAAACCCATGGAAGTAGAATGGATGAGTCATCATTAGCGACGACTGCGGTCCCCATCGGATGAGATGGGGGGTGATGGTATGCTCTTCCCGGAATGCATCGTTTTTGAAGGATGCATTCAGGAAAGAGCGGGTTTAGAAAGGTGTGTGTGAGACTTATGCAAAATTTGAATTAGCTAGTGGCGTAGTACCAGAGGTTCGTGAGCTTTTATATTAGTATATTTTGAAAACAACCCGAATTCCAAGGTAATAATATTTGTCTGTAATTATTCACTGAATTTTCTACATAAAAGTTACTCTTTGTTAAAGTCGCTCTTTGAAACACCCCATTTCAAAGATATATCATTTCATATTGCAATGAGACACTTTTTCACGGTGAAATTAATTTGTAGTAATGGCAAATGGTTTCCAAATAATTTACAGATGTACCTTTTTATGGGTACTAATCCATTGAAAAGCTTGATTTCAAATTCATTCATGTAATTTGATTTAATTCAAGAAGATACGTGTCACTAAATCTCTTTTGTATGTAGTAGATAACTAAAATAACGAAGGTTGCTATTGAATTGTTCAGCTTCAGTATATTTGTGGATACACTCCATTTTGTAGATAATTTTTCTCGGTACAAATTTATCAAGAGACAGATCGCAGCAAGCTGTTTCCATTATATTATATTTCTAAGCTCTTTTTTTGTTATAAAAGTCCCCACACGGCATAATCCATTTTATACATTCTAGAGTTCGTGCTGGCCAAATGTGATGTGTGGAAAGTGTCCTGTGTACAAAGTGCTCGGAGAAAAGAAGCAATCTATTATTAATATTGCAAGAAAAGTCTTCCTAGAAATTTGAATCAAATCAGCATATTTCTTTACTGTGTAGTAAGAAAATGTATGCATATTATGATGAATTTTATTCAGATGTAGCTCTCGTGAAATAATATTTGTTTTTTCTCAGTTTCGACAGAGTACGTTGGAAGGAAAATGGGATTTTGTTTTGAAATCATTATAATGTAAGTCACTATTCAATTACCTATGATAAATTATTCTTAAACATTTCATGAAAATTAAATGTTGAGTTATATAAAATGATACCTTTAAAAATTATACAATGTCACAATGATTTTATATTCATGGTAAAAAATATTGGTGTTAACATCGAGAACTGTTTATCATAGAGGGAATGGTATGAATAAGGTAACCTAAAGTTGCACACATATGTATGCCTTCTAGATATATTCAATAAACAACGCAAACACAACAATACAAAAAAGAATAATAGAATGGAGAAAAATAGGAAGGGTTGTTCAATGCACACTGTTAGAGTGTCTGTTGGCTTGTTGGTTTTGAGCATAAGACATCTTGACCTGATTTATATCATTTCTTTGTATACAAAGAGATTTTATGGAAAATAATTTTCTAGAATTATGATATTTTTTCAAATGCGACACATAATAATTAATGTTCATAGTCAAAAGTCAGTAACATTATCGATATGAAACATGTTTTATACAGTTTGATCCTCGTAATTACCACGTCCTATTACTTTTATAAAAAAATCGTTCAACAAAAAAATACTTCAAAATACTTTAAAGTTCATGGCTTTTTGGTAGAAGCCGCAATCTGTCAATTACTGTAAATAAATAAACATAAATAACAACTTAACTTCGGGCAATCGTGCTTTGACTCATATATAGTCTCGTGATATCTTAGCCGAAGTAGATGGCATAAGGGGACTTCTTCCTTCACAATGATATTCGTTGCTTACGCTTCCGTCGGGCGCAGTTGTTCTACCAGATACAACAGTCTCTATTTTGCATCATGTGTGGCCACTTCTACCTCTCGGTATGTCTGTAGTAGTTTGTGTTTATTCATTTCATAGATACGTGACAGATAATTTGATCCCTTGGATACACTGCGCCCCATTACGTCAATATTAACTAATTATAAATATCGTATTTTATTTCATTTATTCTTATGTATATTTACAAAACAATATGTTTAGGTATATCGACTTCCGCATATTTGGCAATATTTCAACCGTTGATCTATTGGCTACACTGCGCCCGAACAATGTCTTTTTTCGATTTTCAGGCGACACCATGGCTAGCAAATGACAATTCTATAACTTGGAGAATCAAAGAGATGTAGACGATCTACTTCAATTTTTAGAAAATGAAAACTCCGGTATTGAAGAAAATTTCGACGAGGAAAGTGACAGTGATGAAGAAGATTACGTAAAAATTCAGGAGGAAGATTCTGAAACTGAACAAGAAGGTGAATCAGATCAAGATGAAATAGGGCCCAATGAAAACAATTATTTTCTTGGAAGAGATAATGTTACAAAATGGTATATTAACTCTGAATCAAAAAGAGTTCGCGCTAGAGCTCAGAATCTGATAAGGCATCTACCAGGCGTCATAAGAGATACAAAAAAGTGACAAAGCCTCTTAAATGTTGAAATTGTTTTTCTACAAATGAGATTTTGGAAACCATAGTTACATATACAAACCAGTACATAGAATTTGTGAAAGATAATTATGAACGAGAAAGGAACGCACGACTCATAGATTTGATTGAACTAAAAGCATTTATAGGGCTGTTATTTGTAGCAGGAGTGTATAAAAGCAATAGACTAAGTCTGGAAGAACTTTGGGGAACCAATGGAGATGGTGTCGAGTAATTTGGACTGATCATGAGCATTAAAAGGTTCAAATTTATAATTCGGTGCCTAAGATTTGTCGACCGCCTGACAAGGGAGGAAATGAAAAAAACTGATCGGGTGGCAGCAGTGAGGGACATTTTTATCAAATTTGTTGGAAACTGCCAAACAAATTATTCTACGGGAGAAAATGTAACCTTGGATGAGAAATTAGAGGCGTTTCGTGACCGATGATTTTTTCGCCAATATATACCCTCAAAACCCGCGAAGTATGGTTTTAAGATTTTTGCACTAGTAGATGCCAAGGTATGCTATTCATATATTTTGGAAATCTATGTTGAGAAGCAGCCTGGAGGCCCATATAATGTCAGTAATAAGCCAGCAGATGTTGTCAAACGGATGATAGATCCCATAAAAGGAACTAACTGCTTACAACCGGTTTAGTGATTCTGACTGGGTGGAATACTTAAATACCAAAAAAACAAATTTCATTTGTTGGTACTGTGAAGAGAAACAAGAGAGCGTTACCACTTGATTTTGTTTCAATAGCTGGGAGACAACAATATTCGAGTGAATTTGGATTCAATGATTTAGTCTCATATATTCCAAAAAAAGTAAAAACCGTTATTCTTGTTTCTACTTTACATAATGACAAATCACTAGATCCTGACACCGGTATCCAAATGAAGCCATCCATAAAAACATTCTATAATGGGACAAAGGGTGAAGTTGACACCGCTGATAAAATGTGCGTATCTTATAATGTATCTAGAAATGTGAAACGCTGGCCAATGGTGGTATTTTTTTCCATGCTATATATGAGTGGAATCAACTCACAAATAGTTTACTTTGGGAACGGTTTGACAGAGATAAGAAGGCGAATTTTTATGAAAAAAGCTATCCCATGAGCTTGTGTTAGAACATTTGACTAGAAGAAGTCAAAGCAACAGCGGAATACCCTTTGCTCTTCAGGAAAAACTAAAGAGATTTAGGCCCAACGTGTCAGCAGAACTCCAGCAAGATGATGATGGAGCTTTGCAGAAGAAACGAAGATGTCTGCCTTGCACCTCAGAAAGTGGTCACAGACGATTATCCAGATATCAGTGCAAAAACTGTAAAACATCACTTTACCTACAACAAGCAAATTTCATATGTGCATCTTGTTTGATTACTGATCTAAATAGCAAACAAATTGAATAACTTTAATTTTTTAACATGTTTCAAATGACTTAATTTTAATATTCTTTGTTTTGTGCTATATGTATATATATATATATATGTATATATATATATATATATATATATATATATATATATTGTTTTTCTTTATATTCTTGGGATTAGGTCCTTATTATAAATCTAACGAAAACTTAGTTTTACAAGAAACATGTTTATTAACGTTTCGGCTATACGGTGTAGCCTTTATCAAAATACTACAAACAGATAAAAAGCAGTGTCAATATTTATAAAACATCTTTCAAAACAAAACAGCTTACCACAAAACGATGCATATATCCTCCTCAAAAATTTGAGGAAAGTCATCCTTGTTTTAAAACTTTTGTTAAAAATAACACGTCAAGAAACTACAAACATTCACAAACGTATAATCGACATTTATAACTTAAGGTGAAAATGAAAGGACAAGTTTTGGTTGAATTCTTGTTTTTTGTGTTTTGTTGTTGGTTTGAACTAAATTATAGTTATAGAATATATATATACAAGTCTACACTGAAAAATGTATTAAAGTATAGTACACTGAGAAATGTTGTTAATTTATTAGGTTGTAATATATTTTGCTTAGATTATTTGTATCAGTTTTTGAGTTGATGCAATGTTTATTTTTTTGAATATATACCATTTCATAGAATTCCAGTTTTTTTTTGTTATTTTCAGTCTTGAGTATTTTTGTGTTATCAAAATTAAAACTATGGTTTTTTTCTTTTATGTGATTGCTTGAAGCAGTTTTATTTTTTCTGTCATATTTGTGACCATTGATTCTATTTTTTAGATATTGAGTGGTTTGACCAATGTATATTCCATTGCAGTTGTTACAGGGTATTTCGTATACCACATGCGTTTTTTGATTTTTGGGGATGGTAGCTTTCAATTTACTGAAATTACTTTTTAGTAGATTATGTCCTTTATGACTTACAGTGACTTTTTCATTTTTAAATATATTTTGTATTTTTTCTGACAGACTAGGCACATAGGGTAATGTTATAAAATTAGAATTTGTTTTTTCCTGTTTTAATGTTTGGTTTTGCGAGTTATATTTTTTATGTATTTTTTTCCTAAATATGTTGTCGACTAGATTCCGTGGATAGTTGTTCAATTCCAAAACCTCTTTTGCTTTTTTAATTGAAGATATTCGATATTTTGGATCTGATAAATTTATATAATTCTAATTTTATAACATTACCCTATGTGCCTAGTCTGTCAGAAAAAATACAAAATATATTTAAAAATGAAAAAGTCACTGTAAGTCATAAAGGACATAATCTACTAAAAAGTAATTTCAGTAAATTGAAAGCTACCATCCCCAAAAATCAAAAAACGCATGTGGTATACGAAATACCCTGTAACAACTGCAATGGAATATACATTGGTCAAACCACTCAATATCTAAAAAATAGAATCAATGGTCACAAATATGACAGAAAAAATAAAACTGCTTCAAGCAATCACATAAAAGAAAAAACCATAGTTTTAATTTTGATAACACAAAAATACTCAAGACTGAAAATAACAAAAAAAAACTGGAATTCTATGAAATGGTATATATTCAAAAAAATAAACATTGCATCAACTCAAAAACTGATACAAATAATCTAAGCAAAATATATTACAACCTAATAAATTAACAACATTTCTCAGTGTACTATACTTTAATACATTTTTCAGTGTAGACTTGTATATATATATTCTATAACTATAATTTAGTTCAAACCAACAACAAAACACAAAAAACAAGAATTCAACCAAAACTTGTCCTTTCATTTTCACCTTAAGTTATAAATGTCGATTATACGTTTGTGAATGTTTGTAGTTTCTTGACGTGTTATTTTTAACAAAAGTTTTAAAACAAGGATGACTTTCCTCAAATTTTTGAGGAGGATATATGCATCGTTTTGTGGTAAGCTGTTTTGTTTTGAAAGATGTTTTATAAATATTGACACTGCTTTTTATCTGTTTGTAGTATTTTGATAAAGGCTACACCGTATAGCCGAAACGTTAATAAACATGTTTCTTGTAAAACTAAGTTTTCGTTAGATTTATAATAAGGACCTAATCCCAAGAATATAAAGAAAAACAATATATCAAAGAGGTCCAAAAACTTTCCTTCAACTATATATATATATATATATATATATATATATATATATATATATATATATATATATATATATATATATAAATTATTTTCAGCAAACTTTCTTGTAAAAGATCTATTTTTTTGCAATTTTATAGGACATAATAAATCATGTAATTTCACAATTAGAATATCGTGAAAAAACTCATAAAATCAATTTTTAACAATCGTTTTCAAATAATTGGAGTGAAGTGAGTACTTGTTCTGTTCGAAATTATTAATAAATAAAGGGACTATAACAAATAAAATTCTGAAAAGAATGCATAATTGTGTATGAGCACGATTGAAAATACAGTATGATTTGCTAGATAGGGAAACTAAAAAAAATGTTCATTGCTCTCTCTATCCGCTCGTTAAATTTCACGGTTAAGGTTTTAAATTTTGCAGGCTTTCTGTATCTGTAAAGATTTGAAGGGTGGGTGGCCCCACAGCACTTAGGCCACAATTGGCCCATTGTGCATCCTTCTAAGGTTCAAAACTTCCTTCTAGCTCGTCATCCAGCCTACTTCCTTGAAGTAGGCGATAACGTCGCCTGAATTAAGTTCGCTCATATTGGCGTATGTTGCAGGCTTTATTGTTTCAATGAATACATTCCAAGAACTATTTTACTTCTATTGGAACTCAATATAATCAATCGGTAGTGAAATGTTTTCCATTCTGTTTCCACTGTTATTTTGTTTACTGTCATTTTTTTCATGGCTCTATTCGTGAGAAACGGAAAAATGTTTTCAAATTTCATGAAAGCATATCTACGATGCAAGAAATGTATTGGTTTACACAAAAGTTGGAAATATCGGATTTTTTATGAGTTATTTTTTTTATTTTCAGCTAGAAGATGCAGAAAAAACGGTTTTCAGGAAAAAACCATGTGGAAAATTGAATAGATGAGGCTTTTACTTGATGAAGATCCATACTGAATGATGAAATAAAACAATATAGTTTGTTTAAATCTTCATATATTTGAACTAATGTTCAATTTAAACTTGTTGACGCGTTTCACTAACACAGTAGCTTTGTCAAAACGAATTCGTTTTGACTAAGCTACTGTGTTAGTGAAACGCGTCAACAAGTTTAAATTGAACATTAGTTCCAATATATGAAGATTTAAACAAACTATATTGTTTTATTTCATCGTTTAAAAAATATGTGTGTAAGTCGTCCACCTTTTCTAACATGTCTTGTTAGTACGATAATACCTCCGGAGTGCAACAAGTCACCAATTTTATGATTATTATTGAGAACATCTCACAGATTGAACCTTTTGATTTTCAGATCACCAGAGGCAGTACAACGGGTGCTATGGTATTTAAAGTACCACATTATTGTAATTTTTGTAAAAATTTTAGTTTGTTAGCACGATATTGCCTCCTTAGTGTATACAAGTTACCGATTTTATGAAAGGATATTGTTCAGGGAATTTCACAGATGCAGAAAAGTTAAAACCGTTTTTATTCCTAAAATGTGCTACTAAAGTTTGGAAACTAAACAATTAAAATTGTCTAAATGCAAAATTTTTACATTCATTACATTTCCGTTTTCAATTTGTTATTTTGTCCAACATGGCTTATGCTCCATGGTGATTATGTGATAATACTCCTTGTGGATGTTTATCTTATTATTAACAGTATATGTACATATAGAGGAGATACAGGAAATGTATTATATTATTGCACTGATTTTAGACTGAGGAAAATATGTGTTTAATATTATTGAAAATGGTTATAAGTTTTGATTTGAATAGATTGAGGAAGAGTTTAATTTCTTTGAACTCCGGCGGAAACTCTTCCAAGATGCTCAAAATGTGACCCCCTGGATGGACCTCAGCTCAATCCAATGTTATTCAAAAAAAAGGTGAAATTTTTTTTTTAAATTCGGATGTTGAGAATTTTTCAGGTCTAAATCGTGATATATACATGAATATCATTTGCGAAAATTTACTTTAAAAAGTTGATTTGTGGTCAATTTGATGGAATCTACCGAAATTTGCTGTCGTTAGAATAATTGTTAATTCGACCGATAGTGACAGAAAAATCAATTTTCTAATAATAAAACGATTCTAAATATTTTGATATTTGGCTATTCCATTTCAACTTGAGCTCCAAACTACAGGATTCCATTGAAATTCATTTATTATTTTTCCTGTATAGTTTTGGGCGATCAGAGGGGAAGAATCAAGTATATCAAAAATTGAGAAAAGGGTTCTTTAAGTAAAATTGCTGAGAGCACCGAAAAGTAAGAATAAAAAAGTTACTAGCTAAGATTCACACACAGAGCGAATAATCTAATGAGAATTTACTACCCATTGCACAAAACTATACTAAGATACGAATATATTGACGTAGAAGTGGAATCAAAAATGCATAATGCGATAAGTGCCAATAATAACCCATGAAAATGAAAACTGGACATTAAAAATAGATGAAAGTGAAATAAATGCCATGGAAATCAATCATCCAAAGAAGATAGCAGGGAAAACTAATTTGAACACGAGGAGATCGGGGAAATGACGTAACAAGAGCCGATAATAAAGAACATAAGGAAGAATAACTAAATTGTCTTGGACATGTTATTACAATCGAGTCAGATAGAATAACAAAAAAAACTAGTAAGAGTTGGGAACCCAAATTAAAAACAAATTAGGAGACTTTGAAGGACATGTATAGACCAAAAATGAGAGCTGGGTTTAAAAAAGGAAAAAATGTGGAACTAAATTAGAACAATGGGAAGAAATAGAGTGGGCTGGATATAGAGATCCCAATCCGACGTCTGAAAATGGAGAAGGAAACGAAGAAGGAGGAAAAGATAAAAATAAACGTGGATGATGGTACAATCAACATGACGGGGAAATATAATGAAGAATAAAGGGAATAAGATTATTCCACATCTTGAAAAAGGTCTGATTGACAAGAAAAGAATAAATATATTAATACAGGTAGTGACAATTAACCGAATTATTTCCTTAAAACTCAAAAGTTTAAAGATGTTCGTACAAATGTCACTATTGTTAGTTTTGACAACAATATCAGGTTGAAGATGAAAATATGTTTTTACCAAAGCACCTATGTATATGGCAGAAAAAGTTACAACTTTGAACAAGAAAATCATCTTGATTACAAATGGGATTTACAGCTCACAAAAAGACATGTTTGGCGGCATGAACTGATGCACCAACTCACAAGGGTTTCATTACAAACTAATAATAAATTTGAAGAATCTCCAACCAAAAATGAAGTCGAGAGAGCATTGTTGTAAAAAAGTTCTGATAATAGTGTCGATAACTGCCATCAATTACGGTATTTTTGTTTTTATTTCGAAAGTTTTGTCTGATTTTGCCTCACCACTAGCGAAAAAATCATGATAAATGAAACAAAAAAAGATATCTTCAAAGGAATTAATAATAAAGGGAAATGTGTAATTGAGACTCCTCAATGTTTTCAATGCTTTTCTATCGATCAATATAATCAATACTCTTTGTTCAGGGTCACTCAAATGTGCTAAAATAATTTATGGTCACACAGTAATCAATAATAATAAGTACTTTCTTGTCCAGGAGTCCAATGCCAAACAATAAAGTTGGAAGTTCAAATACAGTTTTTTCATACGAGCCTCGTTTTGGAGTTATAGTTCTTTGATGTATCAAAATAAAAGCTTATATTCAGATACAGTTGTCATTAATACGTGCGTCATTAATATATGATAACATAACCGACATAATTATTAAGTGGCATCTCTTTCTATTAATAGTGAAGAACAGAACAAAATAATTTGACATTTCTCGGTTATGTTATCAGATATTAATGACCCCATTTTGAGTGTATCGGAATACTATAAAATTCCAGTGATTGAATAATTACATCCATGTGCTGTGATTGACGGTAGACATGAACCTGCATTACGCACAAAAATCTAGAGCTGGCTTGTGTCCAGTGGTTAAAAATTCGTAGTTTTAACTGGGGCAACCTGTATCTGTATAATATGTAAAATCCAAGATTAAATGTTCCAATCTATTCACTATTGAAAACATTTGAAGTCGATAAAATGAACAGTTTAGGAGGAATTTGAATTTTTAGATCAGAATGTGTCCTTCGTCATATTCTGTAAAAACAGTCATTCTGGAGAAAATGTGGCTACATATTGAAAATCCTTCGAGATTGCATTGAAACGCAATAAAACAATTAAGTTTATGCGTTCAAAGTCTAGCTAAGCTCTGTTTTTCTCCAGAATGTCTGTTTTTTACAGAATATGACGAAGTCGCTCCTCTATATACAGTCCGATCTAAAAACTCAAATTTCTCCTAAATCGATTTCAAGCACCAGTACGTTTTCATTAGTGAATGTATTGGAAAATATTTTTTTTGGAATTTAGATATTATACAGGGTGTTATCCACTGATGGATTTCTGTGAGTAATGTAGATTCATTTATACCGTCAATCACAACACATGGATGTAAGTAATCAATCACTGAAATTTCATAGTTTTCCAATGTTTAGAAATTATCTCTATACATAAGTTTTTACGTCGATAATTTAAAGACCTGTAACTCCGAAACTAAAGCTCGGATGACAAAAGATTATATGAACTTCTAACATTAATATGACCTTTTCTACATGCTCCTGAACATTGGCATTACGTTCCTGTACACCTTGTATACCATTACCTTACACCAGATACATATGCAACTCTAAGAGAATAACATAACTTCCAAGTGCAAATTAATGGTTTGGAGGTTAATATATTACATTGGTATTTTCCAAACAAGTTTAATTACATATAGTTGTTTGTGTGTTGATATATTTCATGTACGAACTTAATAATACAGATAAAACTCCACACGAAGTGATATTTGAAACAAATGTTAAAAAAGTAAGAAATATATATCACAAATCACAACAAAAAAAATCACGTTTATGTCGTAATTAACAAGAAACAAACAAACACACAGATATAGAGTGAAGGCCTAGTGTTCATACTTTCTGGAAGAGAGATGGAGCGATGACCAGGTGATCCGTGTCTCGACCTTGATCCAAAACCCGTCAAACTTTTCATCCCCGCAAAAAGCCTTCTTCTCATCGAAGTCGACTCTGCTATTGGTGCACTATTTGGTGTCGACGGGCCTTGCTTGTAGTCTGCATTCAGATGTCAATTTTAGTCTCTTTTTAACTAACTATTCACGAATTGTTAGATTTTGATATTGATTAGTAGTAAAAACAGATATTTGTACAAAATATATTTTGAAATAATGAGAGTTTGAGGAGCCATTATATTTGTAACTAATTTATGTAATATCTTCGTACAACAAGAAGCCAAGTTGTTTATTCAACGAACAAGTGTATTAATAAGGGCGATTAACAAGTGAGATAAGTTAAGTCTATGTTCGAGTTTGATAATCGCCACTTTAAATCACGAGTTCGTTACAAAACTTTTCCGTCGACCCTTCTTTTGATTTTAAAATATACATAGAATTTTGAATAAAATAAATAATTACATACAATGACAGATAGTAGTAACACAGCTACTTGATTTCTACTGTTTTAATAGGCAAGTAAGTCTACTGCACCACAAGTCACTGCCAATATAAATGTATAAGAACAATGTACGTTGGGTTGCATATAATAAAATCTTTGATTAATATAAATCATTTATGAATAGGGGTCATTAATCAACGATTTTGAGTGCGTTCAAATACATCGTAAATGGACGATCGACGGGAAAAGTACAATAATCAAGACGATCAGTTTAGAACATTTTCTCGAGTATTTAGATGCAATGCTTATGTCCACACACGGAAATCTCAATGTATTAATTACAACAGGGGAAACAGTTCATGATATTCTCACGATCGATGTCAAGGTTTGTAGAACCAAGTTCTAGCTCCGCGATCTAAGCACCCCATATGTGGAATTTCTATTGACCGATTATACTATAAAAAAGGGAAGAAAATGGGCATGGAAGGTCAATCACTTCGATGAATTGGTCATAGGTAGAAAATGTTTCAATAGGCATCAAACTTTTCCAATGGCAATAAAAAAAATTTAACACTTCATTTCTCACAAATACAAGAAGTTGAAAAGCGCCACATTGTGTGACGTATACGAAGACTCCTTAACAGTGATTTCCGTTTAATGAACAATCAAATTATCGAATTTGTCTACTAAGTAATACAATAACAAAACAACGAAACATAAACACTCTAGCTAACAAAAATTTTAGCTGAATATGTCAGTGACAAGATTTTTAATAATGTCAGCTGTCAGATGAGGACAAAATTAATACTTATGTATTGGGATCTGTTGCTGACCACACGGCGTTAAAGTGAATTTCTCTAGATTGTTTTAGATGCTTGCTTACCACTTGTTTTATTAATTTCCTGTGCATCGGATAGTACTTTTTCTTGTATATTTACTTGAATCAAAGCTATCTAAGAGGAAATTATCGTCACAGGTAACTACTGTTCGTGAGACCAAAGTGTTTCACAGTCATTTCTTTTGAGCAGCTGTGCTGAACAAATTTTTAATCGAAAGTCTAGGATATCTCAATTTAATAATTCTACAATGGAAAATCTTTTATCAGTAAACTTTTTGAATTCCGTCCATTGCAAGTTTGACAAGTTTTTTCATCTCTGTGACTTTTTTTAGCACATTTTTTCGCAAATTTCCGAAACAGGTACATGATATTTAAAGTTCGAAACCTTATACTCGATGCGGGATATATACGTGACAAATTTTGCCAGTGAATATACAACGTTGTTTTTCACGAGTCACTAACCAAACTCTTTCAATTTCCAACAAGAAAAATAGTTCACCAAACAATTAATTAAAGCAAAATAGCGTTAAACTCAGTAAATTTAAATTACAACGCTGCCTACGTTTAGGAACTACGTTGAAAATGGCGTACATGGATATTAATTCTAAACTACCCACCCTCTTATCATCGTATTTAGGTATTTTTCGTAGAAAAAACTGTTTTAAATAAAAGTTGTGTAGTTTTGACTTAATTTTGTTAGAATATTCTTTTCGTATGATTTTGAAAATATTTAATATGTTACCCGTACCATATATTATTTTTGAGTTATTGAATATTTTTTTTGTAGGTGGGCTTTACAAAAAGTTAATCAACAGAGAGACTGTTTCGACAATGTTCTATTTAGAGATGAAGCCACGTTTCATAAAATCATAAAAATGGTTGTGTTCACAGGCATAAGTTTCACTATTATTCTTCATCTATTTCATATCACATAGTTACATACAGTCAAACTAGATAGTCGTAATGCTGGTGAATATGGACTAGGAACATGTTTTTTCATGACCATTTACATGCTGAGATGTACTTAGATTTTCTAGCAAACCAATTACCTCTTTTATTGGAAGGAGTCCTACTTTGTACACGTCAAAGGATGTGGTTTTTGCATGATGGTGCGCCTGCTCACGGTTTTCAATTAATTAATGGGGAACTGAATGAATGATTTTCTGGAAGAGGGATCGGAAAGAAATGGTGCAGTACAGTGGCCACCAAGGTCAACACTATTCTATAAAATGGAATAATTTTGCTGCGGTCACATTAAGAATGAAGTGCACAAAATGCCTCCAACAAAGGATGATATTTAATTGTGAGCAATTATTTTAATGATCACTTTCAAGCATGCATACATAGATGTCTTTGGAGGTCATTTCGAACACCTATTATAATAATTAAGACGTGTACCTACACTGTAGGAAAATAGGATTGTTTTTTATTGTTTCGTTCCTCTAATTAATTTGTAATATACTCATTTTTTCTATGTATTCGTAATTTAACATCTATAGTGCCAAATAGCAATGATACAATGTCAGTTTTTGACAAATAAGTCAAAGCGAACTCACAATTAATTCTTAAATGATTAGATACGTACACGATGATTTGAATAGAAAAATCAGAATATCTCATGAACAAATAATTTTATGTATAGGGAATGCTTGTTAAAAAAGAAGTATGTTGGTAGTTCTTTTCGATACTCACATAAAATGATCCATTTGAAAAAACCTGAGAAAATGATGTATTTGTATTTGGACTCACCCTGTATCAGATTCAATGAGTAAATAAATAATTTTCCAGAATTTTGACTACTACTCAAATGCTTTGGCAGCAATAGATTTTCAATCTTGAATTTCTTTTACATTGTAGAGCAGTGGTGTCAAAGATACGGCCCGCGGGCTACGACCGGCCCTCAAGACATTCGAATCAAGCCGGCGTTGCTGGAGCCAACCAATCACAGCAGGGGGCTGTGATTAGTTGGAAATATGCCAACAATAGTTAGAAATCAATTTTATTAGGTTTTAAAATTTTGTAATTAACCAAACGTTTCTAACCAATCAAGGCTAACGTACCAGAGCATTTTACTGTAGTCTATGGCAACGCAGCCGATACATCGCCAGAGACGAACGACAGTGCAGCGATCAGCTCAGTCAGTAGCCAAACGTTAATGACAAGAATATTCATTCTTGTGCATTGATTGTGCTCGTAGTGGGTAATTTATTTGATTGCGCATTTCGTCTGTCGCAATGTCTTCTAATACACTACAGAAAGTTGATAGCGAGTGTCGAGTTTTTCAAAGTAAGTGGGAACTGTCGTATTTTTTTATTGGATGGAAATGCAAACCACCTTGCTTGATTTGTAATCCAACAATTGTTGTTTGCAAAGAATTCAACCTGAAAAGACAGTATAAAAATAATCATAAAGAGAAGTTCGACACATTCTCTGACGAGATCAGGCTACTAGGATGTTTTAAAAGTGAATTGAAGGGGCTTTACAAAGGCAAAACATGTACAGTGATATTGCTATGAGAATGAGTTATGTAATTGCACTAAAAATTGCAAAGAAGTCGAAACCTTTTAGTGACGGCGAATTCGTTAAGGGATGTATGTTAGATGTGGCTGATATTTCATTCCCATCCCAGAAACAATATACTCAGTATATACCCCTGTCCAGAAATACAATTGCTGGCAGAGTAAATGAGTTGGCGGATAATTTGTATAATCAACTTAAAGAAAAAAGGAAATAATTCATTTTTATTCAATTGCTTTGGATGAAAATACCGATATCAACGATACAGCGTAGCTTGCTGTGTTTATTCGCGGAATCGATAACAAGTTTTTCATTACTGAAGAACTATTGAAATGTGTACCTTCGAGGGATACTAACTACTACAGCTCAAAATATTTACCAGGCGATTGGGCAATTGATTCAAAATAATTAATTTGATTGGGGAAAATTATGCAGTATTACGACTGATGGTGCACCCGCCATGATTGGAAAAAATACCGGTGTTTTATCGAAAATACGTAAGAAAATTTGAGATGAACATGAATTTGTGGGGATCCAATGTATCATTCATCAAGAGTCCTTGGCATCTAAAATACCTAAAATGGATCATGTTATGAAGCCAATCATTAAAATTAAAACTTCATTCGGAGCAGAGGTCTAAATCACCGCCAATTCACACAATTTTTAAACGATCTCGATGAAGCATATTCTGATATTATATACTTCACAATAGTTCGTTGGCTCAGTCGCGGTTCAATACTGAATCGATTTTTCGAATCGCGTGAACTTATTGTTAATTCTATGGATCAAAAGTGAAAACCAATTAATCATAGCAACGAATGGTGGATTGATTGCGCTTTTCTGGTGGATAAGACGGAGCATTTCAACAACTTGATCGTTAAGCTTCAATGCAGAAACGTGATTGTCACGCAAATATACTCAAATATAGAGATGTTTGAGATAAATTAAAGTTGTTGGAGTCCTAATTGCGAGATCAAGTACTTCATCACTTTCCTAGTATTCGACCATGTGGTACATACAATCCAGAGAAACTAACAGACTTTGCTACTCTTCTAGTTGACCTTATAACGGAGTTTGGAGGTCGTTTCGCAGATTTTCGCGAACTGAACTCCTGTGAATTTCCTCTGTTTAATAATCTATACACCTTTGAAGTTACCAAGGCGCCAACAAATATGCAATTGGAACTAATAGGCTTGAAATGTGACACTGTTTTAAAAGACAAGTTCAACGAAGTTGATATTTTGACATTCTACTCAAAATATTTTAAAAGTCACGACAACTATCCCAACATGAAGAGATACGCTGCTCGTATTTCATGTACTCGTATGTTTGGTAGTTCCTATATATGTGAACAGATGTTTTCAACAATGAAGTTCGTTCGAGATTGACAAATGAACATCTTCAAGCTATTCTTAAAATTATTACATCTGATTTGAGACCAAACATCGACGACATAATGAAGCTGAAACGATGTCAAGTATCTGGGTCATCGAAGTAGTTACAATACCAAACTTCTATTATTATATATATATATATATATATATATATATATATATATATATATATATATATATATATATATATATATATAGTATATATATATATATATAACTTTTTTTTATTTTATGTTATTTCAAATAATTCGTTGAATAAAGATTTCTGTATTGATATATGAACAAACTTTTTTTAAGCTGGTCCCCCAAACATGGCACTTCAGCAGATTGAGTTTGACACCCCTGTTGTAGAGGGTATTTGAACTAGTTACGATTTTTATGGAAAATTGATAATAAATTTTAAAATACCCCGTAGAACACATCGTAACCCTATAGTGTTGTGATAGTGAAGTCAAGCAAATTCCAAATATGGAGAGAAATACAGGGTGTTTCATTTAACAAAATTTAACTTTGATATGGCACAGCATTCTGTAACACCCTGTAACAATGTAAATAATTTTAGAATGTGAGGATTAATGATGGCTATAAGCCCCAAATTTTCAAGTGGATATCTCAGAGGACATTTTACAGGACCTCCGAATTTCCTTGTTAAAAACGTATGCCATAGAAAAGGTCAATTCATCAATCGAGAATATTTTTGAAATATAATCCGGATCTTCATTCAACTTTTAAATCATCTGGCTGCAAGTTTTTTCCTTTGATGAGCCTATGCTTAACCTTGTACCGGTAAAAGTTTATCAGATTTGTAGTTTCTTTTTGTGAAATACTTTTGGATATAGGTATGACTTTCACCTAATGGATGTAATATTGGTGTAATATTTATACTACATTCAGAAATTTTAAAATTATTCAATGTTTCCAAAAAGTTTATTCGCGAATATAATGGAAGACTTTCATTTCGATTTGCAGCATATTTCTAGCGGTTCGTCCTGGGTTGCTTTTTTCAATAGCCAATAATAACGATGATAAGGGGTAGGTCTTTTCTAGTTTTTAAATTGAGATATAAAATGATTGTTGCAAAAATATTCCAATTTCAGTTCATGATGGTTGAGATATTTCAATATCATCATCATAGCATCATAATATGTTCATTCTTTGTAGCTGTAAAATACAACCAATGTAAGAACATAATCAAAAAATTTTTATTGATTTGATTTCGTTATTATCAGATTCACTGGTAATTATCGTTTGTAAATACACAGGTTGTAACAATAAGACATTTCATAAATTAGATCACATATTTCAGTTAATATCCAAAAACGACACAATTGGACTTAACAGACTGATTGACGTTTTGTTAAAAAATCGAATCACGTAATTTCGAAAATTCGTTGAAAAATATCATGGAAGTTAAATTTGGGACTCAACTTTTCATGATGATAATAAGTAACGATATGGATCTAAGATAGTTTCTATCCTACATAGTTTGAAACTATTCAAACAATAAACTATTCAGCTGATTACAGAATATTTTTTATTTCACACATTCAGCTGTTAGAGTTTTCAAAAAAAATATGTTTATCACATTATAATGGAGATTATCACGTAAAATTCCATAAAAATTATATTTATTCTATAAATTCGAAGTATTAGAAACATTATTACATATGACAATAAATTATCAGTTATATGAGTTAGTATAATTGAACACAACATGAAGTTATTAACGAAAATGAAATGATAGCATCAAGCAATTGTTATTTCTGTTAACTTACCTGATATTGACCTTTATTTCATTCAATTAAACTAAGGCTTTAAGGAAACCTTCTAGTACAATTGGAGAAAATATACAGGGTGATTCTGAATTCATACGGAAAAATTCAGGAGGCGATTGCCCGCATTACCCGTATGAAATGATGTTGGGATATTTCCATATCAAAATTTCCTCAGCCCTTCCGAAACAAATAATTAAGATTCAATTTCTATTCCAAATTTTAGTAAAGGTAGAAACTTGAATGGTTGTGATTTCAGTGCACACACAATGAACTAACAAACGGGAGTTTTTCAATGTTCCTGTCACAATATGTGAGTAAAATTAGCACCCTTTATATTATTTAATATAAAAAAAAATTCTGGATATTATTTCATAGAATTAAAATATTCTTTAAGATACCTGTTAAACATTTCTAAGTCTTGAAGTTTTTTCCTAGATTCAATAGATTCGGTAAAAAAATACAATAAACTGTATGATACCTTGTTTTAATTTTATTTTTATTCACCGAATCTGTTGGTTCTACGAAAAAACTTTAATATCAAGAAACCTTCTAAAATAATCAGTGATTGTGAGTAATAATTTTATTTTACAAAACTAAATCTCGAAAAAATTATGAGATATCTAATATTGTAAGGTAAGCTAATTTCACGTTCTTATACATAGGTAACCGGATTGTTGAAAAAAATACAGGTGGTTAGTCCTATGTGAGTGCACGAAAATTACAATTCAAGTTTCTCTCTTACTTAAATTTGAGAGACAGAAAGAGAAAACTCAATTTTACTAGACACATTTTAAGGGTGATATTACGGAAATGGGTGGGTTGAGGAAATTTTGTTGGATCATTATTTCATTCTGGCAATCACCTCCTGAATTTTTTTCGCATGAACTTAGAAGTAGCCTGTACATTGAGTTACGTCATATTTATGTGATTGGGGATATTGTGATCATTCGTGGCTTGGTCCAAAATCATCCCAATTTAATGTTTAGTTCTACACCAGACGGAAAACTTTTATATTATACATTTGTCAGAAATTTTTATCATGGTTAAAAACTGGTACAGTTGTGGATATTCTAAATTTTCAAACGGTGTACAGGAGAGAACAAAAAATAGGAATTTTGGTACCCTTATTTTCGACATTAACAAAAAAGTTTATTAATAAGTTCTTTAAAATTAGGAACAATATTTAGATTTGAAATCAGTCATCTACGAAACAAAAAAATTTTGTACCCCATTTTTCATGGTTCCAGCCTCATAAAGAGAACTAGTTTTTCATATTGACTCTAGGCGACTCCTACATACGAGTATTACTAAAATCATATTTTAATGAGAAATTTGATCTAACTTATTATTTGTACAATGATATCGACGTTTGTTGAAAATGGTTCAAATTTTGACTAATTTTTGATGCAAATTTTATATTTCACTCTGAATGTATGTCCATAATAACTATCAGAAAGTAGGAATGGAAGGAAATAATTAAATAAACAAATTAATTAATGCTAAATAATTGAATAATTCAAAGGACTCCGCACACCTTATATGTGAAAATTGCTCTCTGTCCTATTTCTTGAATTTTTGATATATTATGGAACTGATCATTCTGGTGAATTATTTCAATGGGCGCACCACGATCCTATAACTAGTTTTCGAGATACAGGGCGTTGAATATGGAAAATATTCACTTTTCGCCACTCCGTATCTTCCAAATTATGATTTAGTTCTGATTTATCTTTGGTGGTATCATCATTACATCCTTGTAGGAACGTTCATGGGAAACTCATTTCCAAATTTTTTCTGTAATACGTACAGGGCGATTTCACTTGATAATAATGCTATTTTGAGACTTTCATAATTTTGTGGTTTTATAAAGAGAAATGCGAAAAAAGATTGAATTATCACATAATATTATAAATTCATTCAATTTTTCATCACAGTTGATATAATTCATACAAGGTGATTCATGAATAAAGAAAAAATATGAAAATTTTGGTTTTTCGGACACCTTGTAGTAATAAACCTACCGAAAATGATAAAATTATCGTAAAGGATGTTAAATGATGTGTTTGATAGTATACAGAGTCGAATGATATCAATTTGAAAAATTACGCATAGGTACTTTATTAAATAAAAACCTTGATTTTTCCATCACCCTATATCTCATAAGGGAGTCCGAAAAGGTAGCGATATTTTTTCGTGGGAGAACTCAAAATACTTTCATTCATATCAAAATTCTCAACGGAATCCCATGGCGTGATTTTCATATACAAGGGGAACAATTTGTGGAAAAAAGCTATATTTTCACTCCAGTTTTCGACGGGCTCATTTAGATCAGTAATAGTACCGTACCATAGCGTACCGTATCCCTAGAAAAAAAAACGCGACTCGAATTAACATTTGCAGCATCGTATAGAAAGCGATTTAATGGAGAAGTTATTTTTTCATGATTAGTGTTTCTCAGAAGTCAAATTATACTTGTTACGTTCGCAGAAGTTCCTTATTTCGAATTGTCACTCTATAAAACAATAAAATTGTGAAAGACTCAAAATAGCGTTATTATTAAAGGAAATCGCCCTGTAATACGAAAAGTTTTGAAAATGAATTTTTCATGAATTTGTCACACAAAAATTCCACATAGGATGAATCAGTACAAAATCATAATTTGTACGTATTTCTATAGGTTTATATAGATTAAATATTATATTAGTTCAAATTCACGGCATATTTCTTCACCTATATAGCACCACTTATTAATATACTTATTCCTGTTATCTCATAGTAGGCAGGGAGAACAATTCAAAGAGGATAAAATCAACAACATTTTAATGTCAATAGTCGTTTTCGTGTTGATGTCATAAATGTCAAGAACTATTACTGAGTTATTAGACTAATTGAAGTTTTTTTTGTACTGTTCAAGTTTATACGATTTTCAGTGTTTGTTGAACTTTGCTGAACAATAGGGCCTTCGCTAAAAGAGTGAGTTGTTGTTATTCCTACACTCTGAATCCGTTCAAATAGAGGAGATAATATTGATGTTTTGTAAATTGCCACATAGTAAAGGAGAAATGCTGGTTCTAGCTCATTCCTTATGTAAAATAACATGGGAAATCGCCAAGGTCCATCGTGGTAATTTTTGAGTCAATTCGATCTGCGCATGCGTCAATCATGAGACAGCCGTCAGCCATCTGGAACCGTGTGCGCATCCACCTTGCTGATGACGTCACCCCTTCTCAGTTGATAGTGTGTATAATGAGAAGTCGAAATAAATAACAGTTGAATAAACAATCATTTTATTACATAATTCAAAATTGAGAAGTATAATAAATCAAAATAATAACTAATTTAATAATAATTTTTATTCCTATATGAATTTTTAAGGAGAATTTACGTGACGTTTGACGTTACACGTGATGTTTGACGTTACACGGGACGTTTGAAGTTACACGTGACGTTTGACGTTACACGTGACGTTTATCACATTATTGCTATGGAAAATAACCCGAATTGCCTTCGTCTCAATGTGTTGTCCCGCGTATCAAGTAGTGCGTGCATTATTTGTCATGCTCGTCAAAATACTCAAAGACTTTCTTTACAATGTAGAGTGGATACTTTTGTTGCTTCTGATATCTATGTCACAGGTTTTTTGAGAATTTGTGGTCACCATCTTGATCATCAAGAATTCGTTTCAAATTACTTGCATGGAGGTTTTAATTTTGTGTATAAACCAGACACAATTTGCAATCTTCAACATTTTTTTCAGATGAGGACAATTGCTAATAGAAACAGGCCAACCCGTAACTGGGAGGACATCAATTGTTTCACTGAAGACGAATTCAATGAGCTCATATCAATTTCAAAAAATGATTTTCGACAATTAATAGAATTTTGCGATATTATTGAACAAGGTGGCAAGAGAAGAAATGTCGAAAAAAACATTTGATAACATTTTTTATCAAAGTGAAGCATGGAGTTCCAGATGAGTTTTTGAATATTGTTTAGTTATTATTCCCGACAAGCAAAAAGCTTCGGTATTTCTAATGTGAGATTATCTCTTTCACAGAGGTTCGTATCTAATAATATTGGATTTAATTCGATAACAAGAGAAAATTATATAAACAGTCATGTATCCTCTTATACGAATCAACTGTACAATACCACACCAAACATTCCCAAAGCAATCGTTTATATAGATTGTACCTACAATGAAATTAAGAAGTGCAGTAACTTTCGAGTATTGAAGCAATTATACTGTTTCCACATGAATGAACATCTGGTCATACCAGAGATCATAGTTTCCCCGATGGATATATCTTAGCAATGGTAGGAATAATTATGCGAGTGTTCTAAATCACGAATCACAAAATGATTTGGATGGAATAAGAACATGATTCTAAGAAGGCGATATTGTGATAGTCGATAGAGGTTATAGAGATTCAATCAATAGTCTACAAGAGCTTGGTTTTCATTACTATATGCCACTATTTCTTCTGCCGAATCGAAGGCAATTGACTACAAATGAAGCCAATCGGGCACGTTTATTAACCATTACAATATGGATTGTATAAGCTAGAAATTGACATTTTAAGTCAATTTTCAAATTTTCTTGTCAAGCCATATCAGCCATACGAAATTACGTAATTATTGCCTGATAGCTGGTGCTCTTATAAATAAATTACATCCTTTGATAAATATGCCTGGAACGTTAGATAGGGCCACACAAATGTTAATTGATTCCGATGATGTCAACATTGTTCAGGCACGAGTTGAAGCTGAAAACTTCCGTACTAGGAATGGTCGATGGATTCGTTTGAATCAACTTCATCTACAATCGCCTTGATATTGAATATTTGAAATCACTTACTGGAACATATTATTTACACTTGGTTGAGTCATATATTCAAGATACAATCCGTAGAGATGGTGAAGTAGAGAACATTTTATGTGTTAAATGGGGAGCCCAATTTTCTACGATTCAGAATATTTTCTCGTTTCAGGAATGCTACGGTTGTTGCTTTGGGTTGTTTTCACTTAGAGAGGTGACGAAAATCCAGAAGTTTCTGCTCTCCCCATTTCGGGGTATTATTTTACTTGTAAGCCCAGTGCTAGGACTTAGGGAACTTTACGCGTGTTGCTAACGTAATATGGTTTTTCGGGTACGCTAGATATCAAGAAAACATACATTTTCCATCATATCGTCTTTTAGATTTTATAGGATATGCTGCAAATAAAAAGTTTCCAGAGGATGTGGATATCGGTCCAGAAATAGTTTGATTCTGTTGGTTATTTTCTCATTTATGAATGTTCATAAGAATCTTCTTCTTATCGTATTTAATATTTTTTGATTACGGAAAAATTCAGTTGTCCATCAAGTATTTTCCTCGTTATGTTGTAGTCATAATATGCCATGCGCATTGCTCGTGCCAACACAAATAATAAATTGTATCCTATGGATATCTATTGAAGTCGATATATCCGCGGTTATGGATATCCGAAAGATGTATCATGTATCCTATTGTACTTCTATCAATTGATGTATATGTATGAATATATACTAACTGATTCCATTCATGGGTCATTCACCAAGTCTTATCTCTAAGTATCTATAAACGGTTTCCTTACTACATTCTCAGGATATCTTACCAAGGAAGAAATCAGGAGACATCCCGAACAAACATTCATTAGACATCTCTTTAAGTCTGATACCTAATTATATTCCCAGGCTCATCTCACAATATCTCTGGTACGTATCAAATATATAAGATTCCTTGAACTTCTAATATGAGCTGGGAGTTCCCACTACCATTCTGTATATCTGCGGAAGGAACATCCCGGTAGGCAACAATATCCAAATTAAAATGAACAATATACAGAGATTAATGAAAAAAACTATCCATATACGTAGCTTGGTGTGCTACATTTGCGAGCAGAAAATAAAAATGGATTCCCACTGTTTGTGTAATTATTCGAATGTATCAATGACTGATATGAAACAAGAGTTTCCATTCTGCCATCGATAGAAAATATGCAATGAAGTAGGGAAATTTGATTATTTTAATTTCCCAACTGATGTGAGTATTTAATTGGATACTGTAGATAAATTAGACAAGATATGTTTTGAATGGTCTCAAACTTGAGCGGATCCGTTTTAGTGACATTGCAATAGTATTTTCCTTTCTACGGGAATGGAAACTGATAATGAAAAATCTAGTGGTCTTGAGACTCCCGCATTATCCATGACGGGCATCTTTATTATAGTCATGGGATATAGGTGTGGGATCTGTTAGGGCCGTTTAAGTTGTGATTGGTTAATTATCCATATTTCTAGTGAATTTGGCCTCGTGGGGACACCACTATAGAAAAAACCTGTGGGGTGGCGTGGAAATGATTTGAAATAATGTTGATTTCACTTCACAGAATTCCTTACTTTCACGTTTTGAATAAACATCTAACATAAAGATCTTCTCAGTCCCATCAGGAGACTTCAAATGGATTGGTTAGTCTACTCATCTAAGATCCACACCTACAATCCAGTGACGTCAAGTGGTAATTTATTAGCGCAAAATAGTGAAAACATCTTGTAATAATAAACCTAAACTGAATTGAGGCTTTAATCAACTTTCAACTTGACAGTGACAATAAACAAATAACATAATAGCAAAGTGAACTATATAACATTCTTCCCCTCTTCAGTTTCTTATGAAATCTTCAAAATGCTCTGGAGGGTTTCTATTTTGTTCTGAACGACGAAGTAAAATCTCTTCCACTTGATCAAATTGAACATTTGGATTGCTTTCTTCCTTGTCTGAGCCTTTCTCTAATATCATCGAACCATCAGTTGAACCTGAACCCAAATTTTCTTGATCCAGATTTGTACTGGTTTCCTTCAGCAATGATGTATCCCCTCGAGGTGCCAGATGTCGAGTTGAAACAGTAGTTTCTCTACCATTAGAAAACCGTACGTGAGCATAATATGAATTTACTTCGACCAGTTCCACTTCTTCCACTGAAGTTTCATATTTATTCGCTCTAACGTGCCTTCTTAAGAATACAGTGCCAGGAGTAGATAGCCATGTTGGAATTGATAATCCATTTTGTGATCTTCGTGGATGAATAAACATACTCTCATGAGGAGAACAATTAGTTGCCGTACATAGAAGGGACCTTATTGAATGCAGAGCTTCTCGCAAAACTGAATCCCATTTATCTATCTTCAGGTTCTTAGATTTCAGCGCCAACTAAATGGTTTTCCATATTATACCATTATATCTCTCGCATTGTCCATTTCCTTGAGGATTATACGCAGTTGTACGACTTGAAGGAATACCGTTTGATTGCAAATATTCTTTCATCTCATGGGATATCAGCGAGGTTCCTTGGTCAGAATGTATATACGTAGGCATTCCAAAGATTGCAAAAAATTGTTCCAAGCACCAGATAACGGTTGCGGAAGTTGTGTCTGGACATGTAAAAGCAAAAGGAAATCTTGAATATTCATCAACAACAGTTAAAATATACTTGTTGTTAGTTGTTGATGGTAGGGGTCCTTTAAAATCAATGTTGAGCCTCTCAAATGGAGATGTCGATTTCATTAGAGTTCCCTGGTTTTTATGAAATCTTGGCTTGATTTCGGCGCAAACTGGACACAATGCGGTAATTAATCGAATATCATTCAAGGAAAAAGGTAGATTTTTATATCGAATCCACTGATACAACCGAGTCAGTCCGGGATGACATAAGGAGGTATGAAAGTTATATAAAGTTTTATCACTCTGTTGTTAATATACCTGAAGTTATTCTTGAAAAAGTATCAGCTATTGTATTTTTTAGTCCAGGTCTATAAATGATGTCGTAACTGAAACAAGATAATTCTAGGCGCCACCGCATAATCTTTTCATTTTTTATTTTACCTGAAACTTTATGATCAAACATGAAAGACACTGATCTCTGGTCTGTTATGAGTTTGAAATTTCGTCCAATTAGGAAGTGTCTTCACTTCTTGAGTGCTTCAACTATAGTGTATGCTTCTTTTTCCACAGATGAATGTCTTCTTTCAGTACTAGAGAGAGTCCTTGAGGAAAATTCTACAGGTTTGCCATCTCGGGAGAGCTGAGCTGCTATCGTATTCTCTGAGGCATCGGTTTCCACAGTGAACATAGCAGTGTCATCAATTGATTTAACAGTTGCATTAGCAATGCTTTTCTTCAAAATTTGGATGGCTGCTACAGCACTCTCAGACGAAGAAAAGGTTTTGCATTCTACTAATGGGTGAACCTTTTTAGAAAACTTGGGAACCCATTTTGAGTAATGTGCAAACATTCCCATTATTCGACGGATAGAGGACATGTTGTTTGGTGTAGGTAGTTCCAGAAGTGGCTTCAGTCTATCAGGGTCAGGTTTGATTGTTTTATTCTCTATACAATAACCAAGAATTTTTATTTTGTTCGAAGAAAACACTCACTTTTCTTTATTTAAAGTTAGGTTATACTTCTCGGCAGCTTTCATGAAAAGATGAAGATTATGGTCATGATGTGCTTTATCGGATCCGCAAATCGGCACGTCGTCTAAATACGCAAAAGTATCTTTCAAACCCTCTTTGTTGATGATATTTTGAATTACCCTCCGAAAGCAGGCAACTCCATTGGTAACTCCAAACAAAATTCTAAGAAATTGATAAAGGTTACCACAAGCTTCGAAAGCGGTGAACTTCTTTTCTTCTCCTCTGATGGAGATCTGATGGTAGGCACTACGAAGGTCTATGAAACTGAATATACTCGTATCATACTTTGATACCTTTTTCACGATATCTTCAATCCGGGGTAGAGAGAAAGCATCAAGTATTGTAAATTTATTGGTTGTCTGAGAATAATCAATGACTATTCGTTTTTCATGGTTATCGTTTGAAGTTATCAGAACTTGTGCACGCCAGGGTGAATCACTTGGTTCTATAATGTTCTCATTCAATAACCTTTCGGCTTTTTTTTTATGAACTCGAGATCGTCAGGACAATATCGACGTGATCTCACTGCAATAGGTTTACAGTCTATAGGTAAATTTGAGAATAGAGGAATTGGGTCCAGATTAGCAATAGCTAAACTACATACTGTGAGTTGACACCTCGATCCACCAAAAGTTACTTTCACATCTGAGTGTTTTTTGAGTGGATTGTGACCAATAATTATCTCTGCGCTTAATTCATCCATTAGTAGAAGTTTGAAATCTCGATGGATGTTATCCAGTATTCTTATAGAAACGATACAATATCGAATCACTTGTGATACTAACGATGTGGAGGCCATTGCTACATCACATGCATAAGGAAATATCTTCAATTTTCTGGATCTTACAACTTTACTTGATATATAACTTTCCAATCTTCCCGTATCAATCAATGCATCTGTCACAACTCCGTCAACTTCAACTTGAAGGATGGCTTCCTTTAGACAAGCTGGCGAGGCAGCTGAAATAGTCGCTAGTAGAGATGATGTCTGATTGGTATATTTCATTGAGTTTCCTCGGGATTTGAAGACTTTAGTGAAATGACATTTCTTGCCACATGCATGACCGTTGGAATTTTTAGCTGGACACGTACTACGAAGGTGATAATCATATCCACAAGAGTAGCATTTGGAAGAGGCAGCAGACGTTGTTGGCGAATCTGAATTTCCTGTAAATTCTTGAGATTGGTCTTCGTTTCTGTTAGCAGGAGCAGCAGCATTGAACGATCCAAATGGTGATACATGTCTCAGAATGAAATTGAGCCATTTCCAGTGCTTCCGCATCGTCAAAAGCATTTTCCAAGGTTAGTGTATTATTTTCAAGTAGTCTTTGTCTAATTTGTGATGATATAAGACTACTGATGAATGAATCTCGGATAAATTCATCCCTGTGCTCATCAGCAGATACTGCTTTGAAATTACACTCGTTACTCATTTGCTTCAAAACTTGAAAATATTGATCAATGGAATCACTAGTTTGTTGTCGTCTCGTTGAAATGGAGTGTCTGGCAAATATTTCATTCCTTGGTTTGACATAAATATCTTTCAAGATGTTGATCGCTTTTTCGTATGTACTACAATCTCTAATATTTCCATAAATGGTAGGGCTGACATAGTTAATGAGAAGATTGAGTCGATCTTTTTCTTCCGTAGCTTTAGCAGCTTCGATGAAATTTTCGAAAAAGCGAATCCAATTGGTCCACTGTTGAGGTGCATCGCTTGAACAGGGTTCGACTTATAACTATCCAAGTCTGAGTAGCTTATCCATTTGATGCTGTAGAAAAAAATAAAGTTGACTAAATTGTAATATAGTCCAGGAAATCTGAGTATGTAAGCGTCATTTCCGAGGTAACGGCTGATACTTGGTAAAAAGTTAGTAAAAACGGTGTACCACAAAACTTAACTTATGCGATCTCGCAAATCGGACCGGAACATTGTTTATGATTCGATTTACACTCATTTTTCATGCCTTTTGTAGATTTTTCAGGTATATATTTTTTCTCGTGCATAGTACAGACAAAAAGTTAAATACTTTTTTCCTTCTTTTAAAGATCTACAATTCTAGACCTTACACGTAAAAAAATTGATTGGGTCAAAAGTTATTGGCAAATAAACAACTGATAACGTTATTGTTAATAAATAAAAATTTAATGAGCATTTTTTACACTAACACTTCCACATCACGATTATCTATTCTCACTCATTAAAAAATGATACTCAAGAAAGATGGAGTCTGTAAGTTCAATAGTTTATGAATTATGGCCTTATAAACAAATTAACTAAAAATTGACTTGGAGAGTTCTGTAGGCTATGCGACCTCGCGCCAATTTTTTCACTGTTAGATTTTATAATAAGACATCGATAACCATCATTGTCTTTTAAAAAAATACATTTTTGCAACAACGCGAATTTTTTTCATATTTGGCTTAGTTGCATAATTAATTTGACACTATATCCGCCGATTTTTGTCGAGAATTAAGTACGCACATAGGAGGGGCATGGAAAGAGCTTTAATTGAAAAAAAATACGTTAAGATATATTGACAAACGACTGAGTTACCGACAATCGAAGTCGGAGGCCTGTCAGTCAACAATTTATGCGAGTATCGAAAAACAAAACTCTAGCTCGAATACATTCTCTGAGGTTCACCGTACGACTGCCAACACAAAATAAGGACGATGATACAATGAAAAGCTAGGCGTCCCCCCCCCCCTCCGCTGCCAGGCAGTAGCCAGCCGAAATATCCGCCCGTTGCTGACTTTCGAAATTTTTTTTGATTGGGTTGCAATTTACGCGACGTCTCGCTATTTCGTACAATAAAGGTACATTGACTAAAAATTTTAGGGATATTTTTTGTTTTTCGATACTCGCATAAATTATTGTTGACTGACAGGCCTCCGACTTCGATTGTTCGTAACTCAGTCGTTTGTCAATAAATCTTAACGTATTTTTTTTCAATTAAAGCTCTTTCCATGCCCCTCCTATGTGCGTACTTAATTCTCGACAAAAATCGGCTGATATAGTGTCAAATTAATTATGCAACTAAGCCAAATATGAAAAAAAATTCGCGTTGTTGCAAAAATGTATTTTTTTAAAAAACAATGATGGGTATCGATGTCTTATTATGAAATCTAACAGTGAAAAAATTGGCGCGAGGTCGCATAGCTTACAGAACTGTGCAAGATAATTTTTAGTTAATTCGTTTATAAGGCCATAATTCATAAACTATTGAATTTACAGACTCCATCTTTCGTGAGTATCGTGAGAATAGATAAGCGTGATGTCGAAGTGTAAAAAATGCTCATTAAATTTTTATTTATTAACAATAACGTTATCAGTTGTTTATTTGCCAATAATTTTTGACCCAATCAATTTTTTTCACGTGTAAGGTCTAGAATTGTAGGTCTTCAAAAGAAGAAAAAAAAAAGTATTCAACTTTTTGTCTGTACTATGCACGAGAAAATAGATATACCTGAAAAATCTACAAAAGGCATGAAAAATGAGTGTAAATCGAATCATAAACAATGTTCCGGTCCGATTTGAGAGGTCGCATAAGTTAAGTTTTGTTGTACACCATTTTTGCTGAATTTTTACCAAGTATCAGCCGTTACCTCGAAAATGACGCAAAATGATCATTTTGGGTCTGATTTTCCTGGACTAAATAATAAACCTAAACTGAATTGAAGCTTTAATCAACTTTCAACTTGACAGTGACAATAAACAAATAACATAATAGCTAAGTGAACTATATAACAAATATGGACTTTTTTACAAATTGTTCGTCTTGTATATGAAAATCACGTCATAGGATTCCATTGATGTACGATATGAATGAAAGTATTTCGAGTTCTCTCATAATAAAATATCGCTACCTTTTCGGACTCCATTATAAGGGTTATAAAAAAAATCATTCGACTCTGTATACGATGAAACACTTCATTTAATATCCTTCACGACAATTTTGTCATTTTCGGTGGGTTTATCACTGCAAGGACACCGAAAATTCGTTATTTTTCTATATTCGTGAATCACCTTATATTAATACCATCAATTGTGATGAAAGATGAAATGAATTCATAATATTATGTGATAATTCAAAGTTTTTTCGCATTTTCCCTTTATAAAAAAACAAAATTATGAAAGTCTCAAAATAGCATTATTATCAAGTGAAATCGCCCTGTAATACGAACTGATTTGGAAATGAATTTCTTATGAATTTGTCATACAGGGATGTGATGATAATACCACCAAAGTTAAATCAGAACTAAATCATAACTTGGGAGATACGGAGTAATGAAAAGTGAATATTCCCTATATTCAACACCCTGTATCTCGATAACTAGTGATGGTACCGTGTTGCGCCCATTAAAATATTTCATCAGAATGATCATTTCTACAGCATATCACAAATTCAAGAAATTTGACCGAGGGCTATTTTCCCATATAAGGTGTGCGGGGTCATTTGCAAGTTGGCGATCACTTTAAAGGAAAGTTCTTATGTCTTGAACATAAAGAAAAACAAAATTACAAAACATTCAATGAATCATTAAATTTCACACATTAAATTTCGCACGTAAACATTCCATCTCCATACATTTTATCATTCATGCACAATATTACAACTAATGTCATATTTCAAATGGGAAATTCGTCTGTGAATCATTAAAATCATATTACCTTTTCGACATTTTAAGCAGTAAACAATTATGTGTTCGTTAAATATAGGTGTTTACATTGTGAAATGTATTAATTAGAGATTTGTACGTCTATAATTAGAGATTTCTTTACTATGTTGAATGCAGACGACAAAATTGAAGTAATCTCATGGAGAAAATAACCGAGAAACAGCAGAAATATTTAATCTACGTTATCTTAAAAATGCGGTATGTGACACAGCTGTAGGACGAATTTATCAATAAATTTTGGCCACTGGATCTATGAAGAAAAAGTTAACAAAAAATATGCTAAATGGGTAACGGAAAACGATGAATTACATCAAAATGTATTATTAGCAGTAACTGAGAATCCAAAAAGTAGACTCGCTACTGTACATAGCATGCGTGAGCAATACATCAGCAAAATGGATATTATCAAAACATGAAAACCAACTTTATAAACTCAAATTTATACATACGTTGGAAGTAGGAGATTACCAACGGTGATTTGAGTTCTGCATGTGAGTACAAGAAGAAGCTTGTAAAGTAGGTATGTGTTGTTTCCTGGTGAGGCAAGTTTCAATTCAAATGAAGAAGTAATGTCGCAAACTAGTCGGTAATGAGCCGACGAAAACCCAAATTAGAAGATAGAATGTAAGAGCCAATATTCCTTGAAAACAAAGTTTTGTGAGGTTTTTTGAATAATAAATTAATAGGTCCAATCCTCTTCCGTGACAATATGAACAATAAAATGTTCTTACATATTTTTATATTTGAGATAGAGCCAATTATTGATCAATTCTCATAGTAAGAAAAATAATGGTTACAGCTTGACGAAGTATCGAATCATAGTACGACATTATTTGAAGAATATTTTGATGAAGAATCGTAGAGTAAGTGGATTAATAGATACTCAAGATATACAAGGTCAGCAAGATCTCTCGATCTCACTCCTCAAGATTTTTTTGTATGCGGGTACCTTAGGAAAAAGATGAATACTCGAATAATATTCCAAAGTATCGTTGAATTAGAAAATGTTATTAGGGACTGTTGTCCCAGCATACCGGCATTTTTTTTGAAAATATCAATAAAGAATTGTGTAAACAACAATAAAATGTATGGAGAACGTCTGGAAATTTAAGAATTAAATGATAGATTATTGATATTTCTGAAAGTTTTTGTAATTTGGTCTTTCTTTATATTTGATGCGTTTGTACATACATTAGGACTTTCTTTTTAACACTATTACACTATTATTGAATCGTAAACTTGCGGATTTGTATTATTCAATTGTTCAGCATTAATCAATTAGTTTATTTAAAATTGAAATCCCATCTATTTTTATATAAGCATTTTATTTTTTCTCCCATTAATCCTTACTCATACTTATTATGGATATACATAAATAGTGAAACATCGAATCTGCATAAAAAACTAGTAAAAATGTAAACCATTTTCATCAAACATCGATATCATAGTACAAATAATGGATGAGATCAAAGTTTTCATTAAAATATCATTATAGTAATATGATGGAGTTGCCTAAGGTGCATATAAGTACTCTTTATGACGCTTGCACCATGAAAGATAGGGTTATAAAAATTTTGTTGCGGAGGTGGAGGTAATTTCAAATCTAAATATTGTTTCTAATTCAAAACATCTTCTCTAAACAAACTTCTTTGATTGAAATTCCTATTTTTTGTTTTGTCCTAAACACCCTATTTTTCTGCATTGCAACAATTTTTATCAATATTAGAATTTTCTGGCAAATGGGTAATAAAAAAGTTTTCCTTTTTGAAACATGTATACCTATAGAATATCTAGTAGCTCCATTACTTTGCATGGTTCTGGAAAATTATGAGAAACATCAATTTCTGAATTTCAAATGACATCTGTTGACGTAAAAATGTCATCATTAAACTTAACCCCCTCCAAGTGACAGCTGCAACTCGTGAATATTCAAATTAGAAGTAGCGGATTGTGATACTTTATTTGAAAGATCTTTTCATTCTCACTTCAAAACTGCTATAGGTTAATATTTCATTGAAGAAATTAACAAGAAAAAATGTTAATCTCTTTAACGTAGGAAAATTGTCACATTAAAATAAAACTTTTATAGCGAATACTCTCTCAGATTGCCGACATTTCCGACAATAAAATAAAAACTGACTAATGCATACGTCAAATGTGTTGCTTATTTCTATTTATTGTTAGATTCAGCAAAATAATTAAAAACATAGCAGTTTTGAAGAGAAAATGAAAGACCTTTGAAATGAGGTACCTATCATAATATCCTTCTTCATATTTGAATATTTAGGAATTCCAACTGTAACCTGAAGGAGGTTGAATGTAGGAATGACATTTTTACGTTACATCATGCCATTATAGAATTATAAATTGATGGTTCCCAGTATATTTCAAGAATATTCTAATAGAGTTACCTAATGTATTCCAGTCCCGGGACTAATAGGAAAAAAGTCGGGAGCGTATAGTATGAGCCAAAATAATGTTAGTAGTACTTCATATAAACTTTGTCAATATAAGCCCTCATGTTCGAATTATATGTCTCCAAAGTTTGAATTCGTTTTTGATTTGATCTTTATAAAATTTTCAGTATAGATATAATGTATGTGAATGTTTACTTTGGAAAGATATACAGATTTACAGTAGTTCTTTGAAGCCAGGGACGGACTACTCGTAATGGTTAGTGATCCAAATATGTTGCAGGGAAGAAAATATCGAAAATTACTTCCTCATACCTTAAGCTAACAAAAATGTACTCCTGTTGGAATATTATGAAATAAGCCGTTTGGCTGATATTTACCATTTTATTAATGCACTTCGTACCTATCCTGAGTAACGAGTTAAAAGTAATTTATTGATACCATGTCAAAGATTCACGTACTGCACTAGAAATTATTAATTTGGCAGAAATATTAGGATTTTATGTAAAATGAGTTTTTGAATCTGTTTGATGATGTTCCACTACAAAATTTTAGAAATTTATGGTTCATGTATGATAGGGCCCTTCCTCATTTCAGTTTATATTTACGACAAAATTTGAACAAAACCTTTCCTAACAGATGGATTTTATGTATGTATGTTCAACGGGTTACGATTAGCTGAGACCTAAAAGGTCTATTGTGCCCCTTTCCCTACTGAGTTTCAGAGGACTGTCTCTGAAACTAGTCGTTCTGCCATTCCTAATCCTTTGATAAATTTTAGGATATCCGCTGGCTTTAGTTTGGGTAAAACTTCATATTCCACCCAGTATGATCTCAGGTGTCTAGCCCTGAGATTCTGTAATGCATCGCAATACACACGTATGTGGATGGATGTTTCTTCCTCTATCCCACAGAATCTGCAGTTTGAGTTTTTTTAGGTGTCCATTCAGGTGGCAATGTCTTGTTAGAACCCTTGGTAAAACTATTAGTGCATACTTCCTCTAGTTAGTGCATTCTTCCGATCTTTTCTGGTCATAGTTTCCACGTAGTACCTTTGCTTGTCTTTGTCCTACTATGTTGTCCCAATAGTCTAATCTTTTCCTTGTTCCCTTTATTTCCATTTATTTCAATATTGTATTGGCGCTGATTCCATTAAAGGGTTTTGGTCCTCAGAAGGGTGTTTGTGACGGTTCTACGCTAGTTCATCAGATATCTCATTTCCTTCTACTCCAGTATGCTCTGGTACCCACAGCAGGGTAACCATGTTATTCCTGCCTAGTTCATTGAGTATGCCTAAGAATTCTCAAATCATTTTAGAACTTATTACAGAAGAGCTCAGTGCTTTAATGGCTGCTTGGTTATCCGATATGATGATTATTATCTGTCTCCTATATACCTTGTTATTAATGAACTGGGCGCATCTTCCAATGGCGTAAATTTCTGCTCAAAATATGCTTGGGTTTTGTCCCAAGGCTTCAAAGTGATTTGTTCCAGGCTCATATAGTCCTGTCCCAATTTGTTGAAAGGTATGGCAGAGAAGAAGCCGAAGAGGATCAAATGCCGAAAGTGTGGCGAGCTAGAGGGATCCTGGGAAGGTCCATACTTAATCACAAAAAAGACCAATGATGTTATATATCGCATAAGCAAGATCCCCAACGGAAAACCAAAAGTAGTTCATCAAAATCGACCAGCGCCATTCGAAGGAAACCATGACCTGGAGAAACGAGTAAACCATATTCGAGATGTGTCTGACCCTACCTTCGATAAATTAAAGGGCGCGTATGGAGGTACCGGGAAAGCTAGATATGGAGTCACTTCAGAACAACGACAATATTTGTTCATTCTCCCGGAAGATTATTCACTGGCATACATCCCCGCCCGTATCAAGAACGCACTAGTTTTGGCAACCGTCTTTCGAAAGAAGTTCGGGCAATCAGAAAAACTTGAAGACCAGATTCCAGCCTCTGGCAAAACACTGAGACTGAAACACAATTCGCGATACGTCTTCTACGTGGTAACTAAAAATGAATTTCAAGATCGATCTACCTACCGCGATGTGTGGGAAGCACTTCGAAATCTCGGAGACCATGTGTTGGAATCCAGTGTGAAGAAACTGGCTATGCCTACGATAGCAAGTAACCAGTTGGATTAGCGAGTCAGCAGGTACATGGTAGAGGTGATATTCCGAGATACCGGTGTTCAGATATTAATTTGCAGCTACAATCCCCGATATCAGTATCCGATGAAGACGGTGCCCTGTCACTTCCATAAGATCGGAAAGTGTATATATGGAGCCATTTGCCGATTCAATCATCCAGTCTCGGCTACACAAAACTTCCGTTGGGAACTTTCATTCAAGGAGGGGTAATGTTACGAAATAGCACACTAGTGTAGTCCCTGAATCCGACTCTGTCTAAGCTATGTATAAAAGTTAAAATTTTGGCAGATATGCAGATGTTTCTTAGAACTATTTCCCGAATTTTGTGACTATCTTATCTAGACATTGTTTTTGTGACCAGTCTCATATAGAAAATTCGAGGAAGCCAATTGTTTTGTCTAAGCCGCAATCAAGAATTATCTAGTAATAAAGGCACTAATATATAAAGGACCGATCAGCGGGATAAGCCAGTTTATGAAGTGATCTCGTGATATAAACAGCGAAGAAGTAAATAGTCTAGGTATTGAAGTGTTTATATAAATTAATTTAACTGCATATACTGTGTATATAATATAAATTAGTGAATAGTTTAGTGAATAAATAAATTAAGTGAGTAGACATACCATGTATATGAATTTATCCCACCCTTCGTATAAAAACGTTTAAATAAATAAGAAAAACATTACAATACCATATAATGGTATTCTTAGTTTGTTTAGTAATGGTATTTTGATCTCACTCCTTTTTACTACTCTATTCTGTATTGAAATTCTTTATGAAACTGTACGTTTTCGTCATTAAGTCCTGTGGCATGTTACAGGAGTCCTGTTCTCTAACTAGAGAGGGGAAGGTTATTTTCCGCAAAATGTCTTCTCTACTTAAACTTCATCTCGTTCGCTACAGTTTCCATTACTATGTGTAGTGGAGTGAGGTTCAGAATTACTTCCAAAGCCTGTGTAGGGCATACCTTCATTTCCCCTGTTATACATATACAGGCTAGCCTTTGGATTCTAGCGAGGTTGCCCCTTGTTGACCATAGGGTGGCTTTGCTGCTACATACAGTGACTCGGTACGTGATGATAGGTCTCACAATGGCGGTGTATATCTACCTCAGGATACTTGGGTTACAGCCCCAATTTTTCCCACGAGGTTTCTGCAAACCATTAGAGAAATTTCTGCCCTGAGTGTTATCTCCCTTTCGTATTTATTCCAAAGGAGTTTACTGTCTAGTGTCATCCTTAGATACTAGACCTCTTGCCTCCATTCAACCTCTTTTCCATTAATTCTAATGTATTTAAGGTTCAGTTTATTTTCCTAGTAAAGGCAATAAGAATAGTTTTAGTAGGGTTAATGTTGAGTCCCACCTCTGTATTTGAGGCCTCTTTGTAGTACGTCACACAGAGTTTCCTTAAATTTACCTCCAGCAGTTATGACTATGTCATTGACGTAAGCCTAACAGGCTATTCCGAGGTTGGTTAGTCCATCTACATAGAAGTTCGTGAACAGTAAGACTTCACATTAACGGAGATGTAACTTCCCCTGTGGGCATCCTCTGGGTGTACTAATGAAAATGTTATCTTCTCCTATCTAAGCCTCTGCTACTCTAGTGGTGAGTAGCTACTATCTACACATCTGTGATTAAGCGCTCTTTTGATTGCTTCGTATGGAGTATTCTCAAAAGCTCCTTCTTTGTTTTAAAACACACATATAACTGTTTCTTTGTTATTTAGTGGATCTCGGATATGTTCGGTCAACTGAACCAGTGCAGTCTCTGTAGATCTGCTTGCCCGGTAGGCATGTTGACGTAGATGGAGAGGTTGTCACTCTAAGACTTCCCTTCTGATATACTTATAAAATACTTTCTCTATCGTTTTAAGTAGAAACGATGTGAGGCTGATTGGTCTAAAGGATTTCGGGCCCGTTGTATCCCTCTTTGTCGCTTTTGGAGTAAAGGTGAGTATTGCTCATCTCCATGCTTCTGGTATGTAACCCAGTTTTAGGCTGCTTGGAGTTATTTTAACCAAATGTCGTCCCTGTTTTAGTAGAGTTGGAAAAATTCCATCTGTACCATGTGTTTTATAGAATTGAAAAGTACTACTATAGCCTTTCATCACTACATATGTGTCCAGCCATTACAATATTTTCTCTGGTAGGTCTTTTGTGGCCGCTAAGACTACTATCTTCGGTGCTTGGTATGTCTTCACAGAGTTTCATGAAGCTTTTCCATTTAGCCTAAGTGTTGCGTATCTCGGTGTACCTTGACCATTTCCCGGTGAGTTTTGCTCTATTGAAGAAGTCTCGGGTTTGAGATCTTAGTTTTGATAAGTGTGCATTCCACCAAGGTGCCTCCTTGCTGCTTCGTTAATTCTGCCGAGGGTTCTCGATTCGAATGCTTTGGTCACTGCCCCATTGTTATCTTCAAAGTCCTGTTCCATTTCGAAGTGGTGTCTAGTCCTTCCTCTGTTTTGGATATGTGCAAGATTTTCTTTTAGATTGGTTTCATATTTTCCCAGTCCGTTTTCTTAGGATTTTTTTCACGATAATCTGAGGTTTGCTCTGTTCTAACCTGGAAGTGATAATAAGATGATCGTAAAGGGCTCTTCCGATACTCGAAAAATGGATTGGTCGTAGAGGACTTTTTCAGTGCTCACCGCGACCAGGAGACGTAAATCCTATGGATTTATTTTTCTGGGGTCACGTCATATATAAAGTGTATGCAATACCTGTGCATATAAATCAAGATTTAATAGATTTATTTAATTATTGTTTTTTTTGCATAGGTATTAGTTTGGGCCAAACGTTTTATAACTTCTATTTTTGACGTTTTCTTCATGGTTCAATAACTTTGTGTTTGGACTTTTGATTCAAAGCTACTAATTACGTTCGTGGCATACCTATTTCATTTCCATGGAATGAGTTGTTAATATTTTCATTATCGACTATTTCTAAGCTCATTTCTACTACAGTAGGTGAATCTTGGACATCACCTTTTTAGCAGTAAGTAACAGTAAGTGAAACCCAAAATCCGTAGTACAGTATATATTAATAAAAGATTAAGGGGGCAACTAGTTTCGGATCACTAAGCCATCATCCGGCCTTAATGTATACATAAATCCACATGTAAAATATTATAAAGGGAAGGCCGTCACAAGTCCGTGGCATCCAGCAGAATCCAACGTATATAAGTAGGAAATGAGGGGATATACTGTAGGAAAAATCATTCATAAAAATAGTAATGAAATTTTTTTTATAAGTACCTATGTAAAACGTCAAGTAATATAAAATCAAACAAAACAGGACCACATTGAGAAAAGTCATAAAATAAGGTCAATGTATAAAAGAAAAAGTAAGAACGGAAAGAAAAGCAAACTGAACATCGTCGAGCGACAAAATATGTCCGATGCTAAAAGTATGTTATTGTAGTTTGTAAGAGCAGTGACTCAGGGCGATTATGACAGTACGTGAGTCACCGTCACGTCCTCTCACCAGCACCATTAGAGAGAATATTTTGTTTTTACAGTGCAAGCATTGCAAGTGACGTAAAGTGGACGTGACGGGGTAGTGCGATTACGTCCATTGTTTGCAATTTAAGAATATTTTCCTTGACGGTGCGGGTGAGGCGACATGACGGTGACGTTACGTATAATGAGAATCGCGTCTAACTCGTTCCGTAGGATATCTTCGTAAAATGAAACTATAAATTTCTACGGGTCTGTAGTGGTACATCATTAAACAGATTCCAATAGTAATTTTTCGAAAAATCTTAATATTTCTGCCAAAATAATCATTTCTAGTCCAGTTTTAGCTAATATAGTAGGTGAATCTTGGACACGGTATCAATTAATTATCTTTAACTCGTTACATAGGATATCTTCATAAAAGGGTGAATATGCTAATCGGTATGAAGTGCATTAATAAAATGGCAAATCCTAGCCAAACGACTTAATTTGTCAAATTCCTACAAGAGTACATTTTCGTTAGCTTAAGGTGTAGGGAAGTCATTTTCGATATTTCATATAGGGCGTGTCATCCCTGCACATTTTTTGGGTCACTAACAATTACGACTAGTCCGTCCCCGATGTCAAGTCACTACTGTAAATATATCTGCCCTACCAAAATGAACATACACCTACATTATAAATATGCTGAAAATTTTATCAACATCAAATGAAATTCAAAAACAAATTCAAACTTTGGAGCCCTATAATTCGAAAACGAGGGTCTATATTGGAAAATTCTATATGAAGTACTGATATTATTTTGGTCTATACTATACGCTGCCGAATTTTTTCCATTAGTCCCGGTATAACCTGTATAAGGAAGACTTTCACTGGTTAGAGTGCTAAAAGTACTACAGCCGATAAAAAGATGTGTGAAGAACGCCTCTTAGGACTTATTCTTGGAAGAAAAAAACTTGTTGATTTTAGATGTATTTGTTGATAATATCATTTCCAAATATGAAATTTTAAGTTTGAAAATACTACCCACGCCTGTTCGATTCATTTTATCCAAAGTACTCAATACACTTCAATATAAAATTCCAATTTTCTACCTGTCACATACTGTTTGTTTTTCAATTACGTGTACAAGTGTTGTTTAGAAATTTCTCAACCCCTTCCCTTTCGGCACATTTAGTATGAGTTTTCATGTTCATAATAACTTAATGAAATGGTTTCAATGGATAATTATGTATAATAAACGCTATACATTATGAAGATTTATGCACAACATAATTGTTTATCTTTAAATCTAATTCAAGAAAGGAGATGTAACGTATCTGTACCAGTTTGGTTTTGTCAAAAGGAAATCCATTATTGACGTTACGATGTCGGTATTACTTGCGGTCAAGGAATTGAAAAGGTAATGCTGTGCTGTAGTAGAAGTAGACGTGAAGAACGCTTCCATACTGCTACCCACAAATTGATTATAACTTCGAAAAATAATCGTCTCTAAATACCTGGTTAACTTAGTATCTAGTTACTTTAAGTCGGGGAAGATAGTCATGGATAACGATGAAATACTGGAAATGGCACGGGCTTTGGTACTAGGCCCAACCTTGTGGAACATCCTCCACGATGATGTCTTTAGCCTAGAGCTGACGAGAGATGCCACAACCATTGCGTTTACCGACGACTTAGGACTAATATGCACTGCAAAATGCGAACAAGAGCTTGTAGGAAATGTCAACGAAAACTTGAAGTAAATCAACATATGGATACATGGATGGAAGAGAACGGACTTACACTGGCTCCTCATACAACCGAGGCATGCTGGTGAGATTTAGTCAGAACAGAGCAAATATTAGTTTCGTGCCAGAAGGAGTTACTATAGTTCCCAATAAAACTATTAATACCTAAGAATCCTATTGAATAACCGATTAAATTTCGGAGAACAGTTTGAGACTATCACACAAGTCTGAGGGGAAAATGTCAAAACTGACCCGAACGTCGGTGGACCAAACAACGTTGATAAAGCGGTGTTGTGCAATGATTTACACATGATTCTGTACGGAGCACCAGTGTAGAAGAAGGCTGTTGGCACTGAGAGAATACGGACATTGCTAATCTGATCCTAAAGAAGCATACTCTTGCAGGTAACATCAGCCTTCAAAACAAGCTCGGGAGTGGTATTACAGAAGGCATAATACCAATTGACCTAAGGTAACCGAAAGAAGCTACGTATATGAAAACACCAAAGACGATCAAAGCATAAAAAAAACGCAGAGCCAGAGAAAGAACAGTAAGGGAATGGAAAGCAAGATGAAAAAACGAGACAACAAAAGCTCAATGGACAAAACGACTTACAGGAAACATATATGTATGAGTAGATTGCAAACACCGCACTTTACTTCCTAAGCCAAGTTTTGACATCACATGGGTTGTTCCGCGCATAAGCAAACAGATTTGGGAATAATGACATATATTCCCAACAAATCGACACCGTGGAACACACCATCTTCGAATATGATAAGTGGGAGAGAAGCTTACCTATAACTGGAGTTAACCCTGAGTAAACGCCAGAAAACCTTATACAGATAATGATTGAAAACAAAAGGAACTGGGAAGTTATGCAAACGATGATACCGAACGTCGTGAGCAACAAGGAGAAAAACGAATTAAGGCGTCAAAAAGAAATCCGCTTACAGGCCCCGAACTCCTAATCACCATTGATGGAAGGATGTAGGGAAACCATTCAGTCACAAAAAGAGACAGCCCGATGCCTATGACGATATGTCTAGACGGCGGTATCATAGCATCCTGATGGGGGGTTTGAAAGGATCATTTGCAAACCTATTATTATAATAAATTTCCATTCTTGAATTAGATTTAAATTTAAAAGGTTTACGACGTGAATCAATCTTTATAACGTATGAAGTATACTTGTTTATATACACAATTATATATGCAATACCTGCCTGCACAACATTGTGTCTCTAGGGAACTACTGCATTAATTGTGCGTCACACTTCAATTATAAATAAATACACTTTGTGTACATGCGTTTTAAGAAAATTAATTGGTGGTTTGAAATTAAATATGTTGACTACACCAAATGTGATATATAAGATTGTTAAAAATATGGCGAAGGATTCCGTAGTTCACCATAATTTTTGAAAACCAAATTGTGATTTATAAAATTGAAATAGTATTTTTTTTATTAAGAGGTCTAATTAGAATTTAAAGCGCTGTTTATTATTGATACCAAAGTCGTTAATTCTTTGAAGTCCGTGATAGTTCAGGCAACTGGCTGACAATACATTACTTATCGTTATGGGTAATATTTACGAAACCATAGGCATATTCAATATAACTAAGACAAAAGAGATGGTTAGTTGATCTTTCTTAATTTTCAATTATCAGCTTCCATAAGATTCTCGAGTCTTTCAAACTCTTCTGCTAATATTGACATAATTCACCAGTAGGTAACGTGCATATTCAAACTTTTTGAAGAAAATAAATACCACTGAAGTCACCTGTATGAACTTTTCATCTAGTCGCTCTAATTCTCTTAAGAATAATTTAGAAACTTGTTCTACTGGCGAGTAATCCTGCATTGGTTTACTGATTCTGTCACTCCCGTCGACCCTAATCTCAAACTAACTTCTTTTTAAAGCTCTCAAACGATGAATCCGAGTCGGAAATGTCGTATTTTGCACCCTTTCTGATTTAATTTTCTGCATTCTTGGATATGGAATAGAGGAGAAACTAGCTAATTCGAGACAATGAAATAAACGAAGAAACTTTGTAGCTTTTAATTGCTCTCAAATTCAGTTCAATGAGTAGGTAATTTTCATATATCTGGTAATTTTATGCAAAATAACTGCCATTATTATTCTATGGTTTGGGTGAATATTGACCCCAACAACCATGTGAAAACATAAAGCACGCTCAAAGGTGTTTTATATCGCTGTTTTTACAAAACTGATCAGTATACTCAGGTAGAGCTCGAGTCAACTGTTGTGCTCCATCTTGTCAGTCTATGGCAAGTTTTACGATTCTCACAATGGATCGAATGAAAGAAAATATCTGAACTTTTTATAGCGAATGAAGCTTCGTTTGCGGAAATACATGTAGTTATATGTGCGCGCTTGAAACGGTTGAGCTGTTGTGGAGGACTCGCCCCATTCTGAGGGCTGTCAACGTCTTTCGCTAAGTTTATTATCATTGAAATATTGGGAATGGTTACTGAAAATTGTTGTTTGCTCTAGTGATTTTTTTGAAGTTTATCTGTGAAAAATTTGTTACGACCATCAAATATTTCTATTCCTGAGACTGCTATAACAATTCAAATTAATTATCACTTTACTAGTTATTATTTCATTTGCAAATGAATATCAATTCAACTAACACATCATATTATAACTTTATCACTAATTTAACTTGACTTGTTCAGCTATCTCTAGTATCAATTGCCTCCTTTTTTTTCTACAATTTTCACAGTTATTCGAATCGGTATTGTAATCTGCTAGAACATGTTGTATTTTGTTACGGAACGTTGTAGCACAAGCCTCTAAACTGTTCTTGTTGTGAATGGATACAAGTAATACGGGGTATATATTTTTAAGTAATAATTAGATTAAATAACACTACGGTAAATGTAGGATATATACCCTAGGAGGATATGTGCGCCGAGCACGTAGTTCGCAAAATATACGCATATGGTCGCTCTTTCGTCGTTCTCGCGGCAGTGAGGGTGATCTGTTGTGCGATATCCAACGTTAGTCAACGCTCGATTACGATTTACAAAAATATCACTGGAAACAATTAGTAAGGTAAGGTCTTAGTAAATTCTGATCATGCATGACTACTGAAATATTAGTTTTCTGAAAAATCACAACATTCTATCTATCGGATCTATTGTCTCCAATGTTGATATAAGTTGGAAATTGGTTTTCTAGGCTAAAATCGGTAGAATAGATCAATTATATCAAGAAAATTCGCTAGGGCATGTATCCCATACAATATAACACTCGGAGGATGTATGACCCAATAAAGCAGAGGATATATGCCCTTCAATTTGAAACATTTGATACATTTGAAACATTTGATACATGGCCTTCGTCACTTCGGCTATTTTCCTGCCAAACTTGGCACCGACGATCCATCATAATCCAAAAACATTAAATTAATCAACTTAAAAGATTATTTTGTCAGTAAAAGTCTTGAAAAACACATCAAAACGAAAGAACTAATGTTTACACTCTAGTCGTATTGACGCTAGTATAAACAAACCACGTTTGACATTATTTACTACAATACTATGGCGTATTGGAAATGATCGTCGATCACATTCTGACGATATTTGCATCTCTCTTTATATGGTACTTAAACAAGGACAAAACTACTAAATATATTACTATTGACACATTAATCAGCTACTGAAATTTTGAGTAATATTGCCACTTTTAGTTATAACTATAAAGGTATCTAAGGATACAACAAATACTTGTTTAAAATTCATAGAAGAATATGCCTTTATTAAATAAAATTCTAGTATTATTAATTAATTTTAAATGCAGCGACTCAAACGCATAAATTAGTATTACTTTTTTTATTTGCATAACTTTTTAACACATTTTCAATGAAAATTCTAATTTGATTTTTCCTGCAACTAAAGAGAATTTGTAAATATGGCAAAGCAGTGGAAGTGTCCGCAAGTGAGCTTAGAATGTGACTCAATGTTTGGAGCAGGAAAAAATCAAAACAAACATATCTATTCTATTTGTTAATCTGCGACGAATGCGTACTAATGACTCAATTTTTTCAGATGCCAAGAAAATATATTAGAAACCAGAATATCAAACCACGTGTTTTGTGATCCGAACAGAACTTGAGGGAGCTATCGAAAATGTGAAATCTGGAAATATGCGCATCAATGAATCTAGTAGGAGATTTAATATACCTTCTAGAACCCTCAGAAGATTATTGACTCCTGATAACTCCACAAAAGTTCCTCTAGGAAAGCCTCCTGCTCTTGGAGTATCAAACGAAATCCGTTTAGTAAGTCATATTAAAATATTACAGCAGACAGAATTCGCTCCTACAAGAACAAGTGTCAAATCAGTTGCTAAGAAACTACGTCTAGGAAACGTATCTCACAGCGAGGCGAAATGACAGAAACAGCAGGGTTGTATTGTTTTTATTCATTTATGGAAAGGCACCCGGAACTTACCATAAGAAAAAGTGAAGGATTATCACTTGCCAGAGCAAAATAAATGAAGAGAGCAGAAGTTGATGAGTTTTACGAATTGTTGAAAAGAACTTTGGAGAAGTATGGCCTGGTGCAGAAACCATGGGCCATCTTCAATATGGATGAGAGTGGCATACAAATAAATAATAAACCAGATAAAGTAGTGGCTATGAAAGGAAGCAAATGTGTTCCTGTTATCCCTTCCAAAGAAAGGGGAGAAAACGTGTCCTTGATAGCATGTGCAAGTGCTGAAGGAACTTTTTCACCACCAGTTCTGATTCTAAAAGGGGTTCGAAAAAATCTGATGATCTTGATAGGAATGCCTGCTGGATCTAACCTCTACATGAATAAGCAGTCTTATTTCATTAATTCAGAATCATTTTTAATTGGTTGAAGGAAGTTTCCGGTCCTAGAAAACCAACCAGATGGCCCAGTTATCTTGATACTTGATGGTCATGCATCTCATTGCAACAATTTCGACATGCTGGAATAATCATCCTTCAAACCTCTTAAATCTTTTTTTCAAGGAAATCTGATTAACAGGAACATTATCGGAAAACTAATCGGCCCTGCTTGGAATGCAGCTGCAACTGTTAGATGCTACTTCTGGATTCATGGCTAGTGGAATCTACCCATTCAATGAGAATGCGATACCTGACTATTTCTTGCAAATTTCTGACCATTATCAGTCTGAAGAACAAGTCAAAGAACCAACTGTAGAACCTGAAAAAGAACCCGATGAAGAGTTGGAGAAAAATCAGTTGATACTAGATGAAAATTTTCTTCTAGATGATCACAACTACGTGTTCGAATTCGAGGATATGCTTGTTCTAGAACCTAGTACTACAGTAGCATCTGAAGGGACGAAGTCGAAAAGAAAAGGAAAAGAAGATAAAGAGAACGTACCTACATGTTCGAGTAGAGACAAAATGGTAAAAAAAAGAAAATTAATGAAAACTCTGATATTAAACGAATCAAACCCTTAAAAAATGATGACAGCTCATCAGGTGAAGATCAACGTGATGATGATGCAGATTGCGTAGAATGTTTGGAAAACTACTATGACACAAAAGAGCCTGTGGACTGAATTCGTTGTATCGACTGCCAAAAATGGTAGCACGAAACCTGTACCATGTATGGCAACAGTTGAAAAAACTGTGGTCGATTGAATAAGAGACAGAATAAAATAAAAATTAGAAAAAAACCATCGATTTGTAATAGATTTAGTGCTGTTCGAAATATTCAATATTAAATATTGATCTCTCCCCCCCCCCCCCCCGATTTTTTATAAACAGTTGATTTAGTATCTATCATCGAAGGAAAAAAATGTATCCTCTAACTGGTATATATCCCTATGAGGGGCATTAATCATCAACTCATGGGCCATAAATCCCATCAAGAAGGCGTTTATCCCACTTTGTAAAAATTTTCAATTATTTTTTTCAGTCGTTTTTGGACTTAACTAACCTATTTACAAATATATCATTTTGTTGTGAACATCAATTCATTGCAATCATAACATGATCCAGTGAGTAATTGTCAATATATTCAATGATATAGTGGCATCAATTAAGGAAGGGCATATATCCCAAATTTACCCTATTATCTATCCATAATTGCAAACTTTTCCCATAAAGACTTAATGATAACAAATATCGTGAGAAATCTTAAGAGTAAAAATAACTCGAATTTTTAACAAGCTATTACAGCGAAGCACAAAGTTTTTGATTGGAATAATTTCATTAAAAGAAATAATTGGAACATTTTCATTAAAATTCAACTCTTCTAGTGTTCAAAATTTTTGGTTCTTTTTCCATCTTCTATTCTAAAGAATTCCAGAAGTTATTATAATTATTGCCCAAGAATCTCTCGAATATAACATTTCCATTGAAAATTATTTGAATAAAATTGAAATGTCATTCAAATATAAACCTCCAGTCACTTTCAGTTATAACTCCAAAACAGATTGAGAAAATACGAAACACAACATTAAATTCTTAAATGCGACCTTTAAGTGAGATTTAAAAGTTACCTCAAGTCTCAGTTATTCAAAATTTATCACGAATAAGTTGGTACAAACTTGAAGGAAAAAATCCTGCGGTAGATTTCTGAAAAATTGTTTAACTGTAGAATATTTGGAAATGTTTTATTGAGTAATTTCAAAAATTGAGCTTAAAATATTATAGTGAGAAAGTGGTTGTTAATTGCTTTTAACTAATCTCTTCATTTATTCATGGGCCAATATTTGTAACCAACCACAAATAAATTTCTCAATCAATAGTTACAGGACTGCATTTACAAGTTTATGGATTGATAATGCACATTCTAAATACAGAATTATCAATATAAAAGCCGTTGAACGTCATTATTGACGTTGGTTTCACGTCACAATACTACCAACTGATTTAAATGTCCCTAAGTTAGCTAGTGATCCGAAAATGTTACGAGCGTTCGTACATCTACATCAATAGAAATCCAAAAAATTTAGATATGATTATTTTGAAGTAATTTCAATTATTCAACAGATACATCTGTTATTCCTGTTAAAATCGAATGACTAGAATATAATTTTACAGTAAGTCGCATTTAAAATGGAGACATCTCCATGTTTTCATTATTTGGAGGAATTCAGATTTGAATTTTTACACAGTCATACAGGGCCTCATTTTTAAAGATAATGAACTGAAATTTAAAATTTTTACCAGGCCTACTACGAGATGAAATTAAGATGAGCACAAAACTAAAAGCAAATCAAAAACAAAATAAAAAAGGCGAATGCAAAAGCAAACTTTGGGTCGGCCAAAGCTACAGGGCAAACTCATTGGAGGAGATTGACAATCTGACAGAGGAAAAGGTCCAGAAGGCCACTCTGCCTGGGGCATCCAGGTTTCAGATGAACAAACTGATCAAGGACGGCAAAAGCTATATTGAAGCTAAGCGTTCTGTGATCAGACAAAAATGTATTAACCATACAGAGGGCAGGGGTAAGACACAGGACTCAACTAAGAAAGTTAGCAGTGAACCCCAAATAAGAACAAGGTCAAAGGACAGCACATCTCATAAAAGGCAAGCTAAAACGCCAAGGGATGTGCACTCCAAAAATCGACTACTGCGACTAGTATCTCGTTCAAAGGCGCGGTAAGCAGCGCGAGAGTGGCGGTCGTCAGTGAAGTGTAACATGTCGCTGAGACATGTTACTATTTTCATCAATTATTTTGGAGCGTTATTTATTCGTCGGCTACTCCCACCTCTAATTCCAAATCCTTTTATTTCGAATATCAGGAACGTATCGGTGATAGTTTTTACCATCATTAAATGGCTATTTGAAACCACGATTCAAGGAATCCTGGTTTGTTCATTTCTTCGCTGAAAAGTTACTCAGCATTCTCTTTTATATATCATTTTGTGTGTGATTTTTAATTTTCTTCGCTGGTGAGTTATCTATATATTTTCAAATTGTAATTGTGTGCCTACAAATCATTCTATTTCGATTTTTCTAAGTAGTTAAAATATTTCATTTAAAAAAAACATTGTGTTTGTTATGGCGTTTTTCTTTTTTTCTTCGCCGGTATTATTTTTCTTTAAAAAACATCTGGTGGCGCCCTAAGTTATTTTATTAAGCGAATTTATAACAGATTCTTTATATGGTTATTTTACACCGATTTAAATTTGCTTTTTCTGATTATTTTGGGAACAGGACGGATAAGAATGAACAGTTTTCTGTGGTTTCCTTTTGAAAATTAAATTCAAATTTTTGTATGTATTGGAGTATAAGCTCTAACCCGTTCATTTTATTCCTCCTTTTCAAATTTCAATTTTCTACTGTTTTTCCAGTTTTTTTATTTTTTCGCTACAGCTCTGCAGCCTTTAAGGACCGCTTTAGACTGTACTTTAAGGACCGTCTACAGACTTTACTGTACCGACCTCTACAAGATCCACTCACCGGACCACATCATTCTATAGTCCAGACAACCACGGCTGAAGACCCCTCGAATACTACTGCGAGCTGTACGTCCCGAGTTTTCCAAAGATAAGTCCTTTTTGATATATATATATATATATATATATATATATATATATATATATATATATATATATATATATATATATATATTAAACTGGATAGAACGGGGAGAGAAAGAATGATTTAACGTTATTATTAGTTTAGTTTATATTTAGTTTTGATTTGCCCAGTATATTGTAAAATTTAAAATTTTATTATTAAGATGATTACACTTTGAACATGAGAAATTCTTTAACCTCACAGTAGGGTTCAGATATAGAAAAACAAAAAATTCAATTTTTAATGTGAGCGCCTAAATTTGATTAGATATCTCTATCTTCATAAAAATTTTGTCAATCAAAAATGTACTTGCTTTATTTAATAATACCAAATAAATTCCAAAGACGGTCCTGCGTCCAATGCTGAACCTCTCCACGATTCATAGATGTCAGTTCAAACTACCAATGGTTTAAACTAGATGGAGCCATCACCACAAAGAAATGAAATATATCAAAAATCAATTTTACAATGTTCTTCAAAATTGAAAAACGTTATTTAATGTTATGAAAAGACAAATACATTGTTCTTTTACAGGACACAAATTAATAAAAAACCTATTATCTATTATGATCACTCATTCGAACAAAATCATGTACTCAGATGAATAATTACTTCTGTATACAATTCCAAAATAGGCAACATTTAATACAAATCTTATAATACGAAATCCATTATATAAACGTCTATGATTTAGAAATGGCGAAAGACAAAGGTTGCAAATGTTTGTTTAATACCAAAGTTCAATTCTTTGCACTAAATCGGTAAGTTTATTTAACTTTCTTTACGTATAATGAAAATAGTTTAAATACCTTATTCTTGTATATTAATTCACGTCAATTATTAGTTTTCTTTACTTTATTTCAGGTTACCTTCTGGAAACTACCACATCACTGGTCCAGCTTGCACAAATTCAATGCTATATTTCGTCCACATCAATACATTTCAGTCAAATCACATAATCCAAAGCTTTCTAAAAGGTATGGTGGATATATCAATCCCACCATACAAAATATTAATCAAATATCATCTATAAATTATACGGTTAGTATTCGAACATAATTACCAAATTCTTTCTTAGTTTGTACATCTGCTTGTTTTAATATATATAATTTATTATATCACAAGTACAATGTATTTCCTTCCTTGAATTTTGATACCAAAAACGTTGTTTTCCGAAAAGTTTAATTAATTTAAAGTAATTTGGCTTCTTCCAAAAATTTCTACCACCCCAAAAAGAAAGTACCTAGTGAATCGCATCTATAATCAACAAACTTTTCTCATTCAATTTTTTTTTATTATTAACAAACTACTTGTCGCTGATAAAAGTATGTTGAATACATTCCACCAATCAGATTTGGTTATCAAAACTTTTCTTGATAGATTTCATCTCAAATAGTGAATTGTCCATCCATCATTTGAAAACACTTTGTTTTGAGTTTCTTTAATGATTTTAACTCATATTTTATCTCTTAAATTATATTTCATTCAATTTACAAAATGACATTTCCAACTTTATAAAATATGTATTCATAATGTCAAACCGTTCAATAAACGTCACATTCCATAGAATTAATGTTTTCATTTTACTTCTTATATAGTCTTGTTTTTAAATATTTATAAAATCCTATTTACACATCCTTCAATCCCTAATATTCATTTTAAAAAAGAATCACACTATTTATTTACTTTGACAATAAAACAAAAGATTATCATTTCCATTTATATATGTAATAACGTTCTAAAATTCTGTTCTGTAGGTTTATAGAAATTTTGTTATTCCATTTCACATATGTTTTAAATCTTATTTTAAATCTTGTTTATAATTATACAATTAGATGCTTTCTCTATTGAATAGTACATGGTACAGATTGTCTCCTTTTTAGATAATCTTTTTAAAAAAAATCAAATTTCAAAAATTTTAATTTCTTGAAATAGGTAGTCTTTTATTTTATGTTCAGTATACAGGGTGTTGTTTTACTCTATGTTAATATATATATATATATATATATATATATATATATATATAAAATATTAAGTTGGATATTTTTACTGTATAACTAATATTTATTCGTATTTGTATCGAGAATATCCGGTTTTTGTAAATTTATTATCGTGTGTCAAATAAATCCATTTGTCCCGAAATTTTGTTTGTTGATTCACCTTATCCCAATTGAGGTAATAAAAAATAGTGTAACTTAGGCCGAATCCACTACCTGAGTAGAGTCCCAAGGCCGGGTACTTAGAGTGTGACAAAAGGCTACCCCGAAGCCCAGTTGACGACCGAGAAGATTGAAAAAATCTAAGCTGCAATCTTGAGGGCTCACGAGACCATCCCCGAAAATGGCCCAGAGGTGCGTTTCGAATAATAAGACCACAGGCCGGGAAATCTTCTAGTCACAAGCGTTGATAAAACCAGCGTGGAGCGGCTAAGACATACGGCGCCAACAGTCAAGCCCTGGGAGAGCACAGTGTTTAAGGCACTAACAGGCGAGGATCTACCAAAGCCAGTGACATGCACCGTTTTCATCTCGGACAAAAAGGGAGAAAGACGAAGGAATCTTCAAGAAGCTTTCAGTAGTTAACAGAGACCTGAACAAAAGATTGTGGTAGTCCTGGGGTCAATTCCAACGGACAAAGTCTAGCTCTGGTCCTTCTTTTTAGACAAACAGTCCCTTGCAGGTCTATAAAAACTATACATGATCCCCTACTTCGGCTTTGGATGGCTAAAGTTCCGAACGAAGCAGGGAAGGAAACATAAAGACGACGTCCATCAAACCACCGTGGATCCTAAGGCCAGCACGTCAAAAGCCTACGACAAAAAGGTAACGGCAAATGAGGAAAGGTAAGACGGCGATGAGGTGACTCCTACTCAAAGTGGCATCAGTTTGCTAAATAGATATACAATCTCCTGGCAAAAGGAAGATGCCATGGAACAGAGAGAGGCTTCATTGAGGATCCGCGCTCCCAGCTCCTCTTTATAAATAATGGATACCATAAAGGTAATCCAAATTAACCATCACCACGCTTAGGTTTCTTCAGCCGTGCTGTGTACTGTATCACACAGATGCTAACAATCCAAGAGTCTGTTTGTTATACAATTGTAATGAAATCAGCTGTATACTTATCCGGGAGCTTTGCTCCGGCGACTTTGTTACAGTACAAGCATCAGTAAAAACAATAGAGGAAGGGACCAAGTCCTGGGTTATCTGCTGTGTTTACTTTCCTGGAGAACGTTGGACCTGTCTCCCACGACTAATGGACGACACTGGGGCCTCCTGTAGAGAAAGAAGATCACAAATAATCATCGGAATCGATGTGAACGTCCCTCACACAACGTGGGAAAGCACCAACACCAATGTTAGAAGTGAATCTTCGCATCAATTTATTATGGGTGAAGGATTAGAAATAGCACAACCCACGTTCGTGACGTCAGTTAGGCAAGAGGTTTTGGACCTTACCTTTCGTAGCCATATGGCAAGACAATTCAAGTCTATGAAACAGCCCTTGAGGAGTCTCTCAGAGGAGATACGGTAACCATTCCCACAACGAAGGGCCTTGACATGGCAGTATAACAACTGAGTGTGGCAATACAAATGTCCTTTTAGAGTAGTTTTCCAGATCAAACGAGACAATAGAGAAAGAAGACGGTCCAGTGGAACAATAACTTGGAGGGTCTCAGATCTCAGATAAGAAGGCTATTAATCGAAGCCAAAATCAACTAGGACTGGCATACATATAGAGCAAAAACAACGCAATACAACAAGGAGATCCGCAAGGCAAAGAGTTAAACATGGGAGCATTTCTCAGAGATTACAGAAACGACAGGATGGACACAATCATTGCAAGGGTTGGTACTGCGGGCGCTCCTGTCCCTCTGAAAAGATCGGATGGGGCATATACTAGCAGAAATAAGGAAAGCTTAGTGCCCACATTCCAGAGTCATCCATAATTGATCAATCTAGGTCTATACAACAAGTACAGAGGCCCAGAAGACTCCTGAAGTTAGACTGGAACATGGCAAACGGATTGATAATGTAATAGGGGATCAAATAGGCCATAGGCGAATTCCATCCCTTAAAATCGTCAGGCCCTGAGGGAATTTAACCAGCACTACTCCATAATGGTCAGGACATATTACTGCCGCACCTATGCACAATTTTCAGATACCAGTAGTATGGCAAAATACGACTGTAGTCTATCTGCCAAATATCGGCAGGATTTAGAACCAACCGCGCAAGTCATATAGTCCTATATGCCTGTCCTCATTCCTGCATAAAGCACTGAAAATATAAGGGACCACACACTGTCACTCTATCCGCTAATACGCCTGTCAACCAGGAAAGTGTACAGACTCCGCACTGTATGATCTTAACAGACTTCTGACAAAGCCAATTGATGACAAAGAGGTGGCACTAGGCGCGTTCCTGGAGAACGAGGGGGCGTTCAACAACGTTCCGACAAATTCACTAATGAACGCACTATTGCGTAGGAACATTCCGCACGCCATATGCGACTGGATAGAGACCAGCCTAAAAGATATATCCACCCTGGGCGAGAACACAGTAGAAACAAAGGAAGGAAGGGGCTGACCGCAGGAGGCATTCTATCGCCACTATACTGGGTGGTCCTAGTCGCCGATCTCCTGGCAAAAATTGATAAAAAGAGATTCCACTTATTTGGCTATGTGAATAACATAGTGCTAGTAATAAGAGTCAGAAACCCAGAATATGTTTCAGAAGGAACGCAAAACGCACTGAACATAGTAGACAAATGGTGCAGGGATATAGGTCTATCGGTTAATCCGCAGAAAACCGTTATTGTTCCCTCCATAAGAAAACGCGCACTGAGAGGGCTCAGATGCCCCAAGCTCGACAACGTGGCAATTCTCTTCTAAGAAGAGGTCAAGTACTCGAGAGTCACTTTGGGACAAAAGCTGACCTGGGGCCCGCACCTTAATTAGGTGATCCAAATGGCACAAGTCGCCATTGGGAGATGCCTGAGGATTTGTCGAGAAAGCTGGGGACTACTAAACCCAAAGATGAATGTATGGCTATATAAAATAGTAATAAGACCTACGATAACCTATGGTTCAATTGCATCGGGCGCAAAGGTCATGCACACCGTAGCAATCAGACCACTTCAAAGTGTGCAATTGCTGGCATATGCATGCATAACGGGGACCATGAAAACAACCCCAAATGCAGTCCTTGATGTGCTACTGAATCTGCCGCCTTCACATATCCACATACAAGGAGAAGTAAAGACGGTATTGTACTGACTCATTCAAGGCCAAGGCTCAATTATAGAACACCAAAGGGCCTTGAGATGGAAAATAGAGGAGGATCAGGAGGTGAACTCCTAAAACAACTCCTGTCTTCATCTTCAACAGGCACTTTCGGTTTGTCATACCGGATAGGAAAGACTAGGAGAAAGGCTCTCCAATTGAAGTCGACCAGATCTGGTATAATGATGGCTCCAGGATCAACAAGGGGGTTGTAGCTCGTATCTTCGGAGATAGACCGAAGGTGGGGGCATTCATACTACTCGGACAGCACGCCTCGGTGTTTCAGGCGTAAATCGTCCCAATAATACACTATATCGTGCTGATAATGAAAAAGAAAAGTAAAAACGTTATTACTTACTCGGGCAGCCAATCGTCCCTAAAGGCAATCAGCCTCCATAAGATCGGTTCCAAATTGGTCCGAGACTGTATACACACCCTAGAGGAGGTGGGCTTCTCTGACAAACTTAATATAGCTTGACGACCAGGCCATTAATGCCACCGAGGAAATGAAAGGGCTGAAAACCATTCTGCGGAATCTCAGCAGGCACTATTAAAGCGGCCATCAAAAACTGCATAGACAGATAGTTTTAGAGCTGCAAACACAAGGACTACAGTAGGCGAAGCGATTTATTAAACACTGCTCGCCCAAGTTCGCATCACACTTATTTAGCCACAGCCGAAACGTCGTAAAGATAGTGGTAGGTTAACTAACGGGGCATTGTAAACTCAACCAGTACCTATAGAGAAGGAGGCTGGTAGAGGGTAACCTGTATAGGTTCTGTAAGGGCTTAGATTTGCAAGGTTGGGAGAGGAAAAACCCGAACCAGTAAGCTATTTGGAGTGGGACGGGCCTCGACAGCACACTCTAAGGTTAGATAGGAGGAAGCACAATAAATCCGACGGGGTTGCAGTAGTAGAGGACGCTTCGGAGCCATCTCCGTTCACACACATCTACGATATAGAACAACCTCATTATCAGAAGTCATTCACATTGACAATTTGTTTAAGAACTTTGTCGCAAATTGAAATCTAACACAGCTCATTACCGAACCTACAAGATTCGGAGCTGAGAATCAACTGTCCACTTTAGATCGCAAACTCGTTAACGAGGAACAACTCATCTCATCCCTTCAAGTGAATTCTCCCATCAAAAAGTCGGACCATGTACACATAATTGCTGACTGATATTCAACTTAAATTGATACATCCCAACAACAGCAATAATTTGACAACATACGCCATTACTAATTTAGCCGAGGTTACCGACCAACTATCTCAAGTTGATTGGACTTTATTTTTCTTCCAATTACCTGACTCTTCGTCACTGTGGAGTATATTACACGACACTATTTCTCATCTCATTTCCGCAAATACCACTTATCACGAGTCTTACAAAAATAACCTCAAACCATGGATGAACAACCTAATGATCTTCTCCAGGTACCTATCCGTTTTGGATGTTGGCAATCATATTGGCAATCATGACATTATTTGTAACTGCTCGAAATAATTATGTTGGGGTTTTTCCAAACCAAGTTCGCAGATTCCGAGATTATTTTTCTGTCGGATCCTCTTTTTCCATTGACTTTCCCTTGTAGTATGGATGGCAGTAGGGAGTATTGGTATTGATTTTTCATGACGTGTAACAGATATTCGAGTTTTTGGCTCTTTATGGTGTACATGGTTTTCAGTTCTTTATTTATTATTTTGATCACTTCTTTTCTCGTTTTGTAAACTGTCCACAAACGTCGTTTTTGTCGCAGTACATAGTGCTTCTTAGAGATTTTGAAAACCATCACAAATTCTCTAATTCCTTACAACTCCCTCTTGAAATTCAAAGTCAAACTTTTGAAGAAAATATTATGGCTAGTGGTAACATGGAAAAAGTTTCACAATACAACCGGAATCCTTTATCCTGTAAAGTTTCGATATCTCTGCATCATTAGTCCGGCCAGACTCTATGTGCTTGCGACAAAGAATCGTCTAGAACTTTTGCTTCAACATTTTTCCAAGTCTATCCTAGAGAGCCTAGAAACGATAACCTTCCATCCATTAACTGTTCTCAATTCAATGCATCTGTGGAGTGAGTAGTGTATACAACAGGCCGTGTTCATCAACAATTATTGAAACTTCGCTCCAAAGCTTCTCCTGATTTAGACGGTATAACTCCGACATTGTTGAAAAGTTGTTCAGATGCCCTAGCATCACATTTATCTATAATTATACCTACCTCATTACTCAAAGTTCCGTACCACCAGCTGGCAATTAGCATTTACCACCCCTATTTTTAAAAAAGTTACAAACTGGACTCGAATAACTATCGTCCAATAAGGTTGTTACCAATGGTCAGTGAGGTTATGGAAGCCATTATTTTAGAAGATATGACCAGATTTCTTCTTGAGGAAAATGTCATTGCAAAACAACAACATGGTTTTGTCCCTGGTCGTTCCACGTTAACCAATGATTGGACATTCCTTAACAACCCGCAGCCCGTTGATGTTATTCATTCGGACTTTTCCAAAGCCTTTGATCGTGTACCTCAGCAGATACTTCTACACAAACTTAACCACTTTGTTATCCCCGGCACTTTTTTACTTTAAATTGAGAACTTACTGTCGGACCGATACTATAAAGTTAGATTCTGCAAAACTCTCTCACAGGATAGATTAATGAGAATTGGAGTACTAGAGGGTTCAATACTTAACCCTTCGCTTTTTACCGTTCACACCAGCGATCCTATTTACTACGTCCCATGCAAAATAGCTGTCTACGCTGATGAAGCCAAAATATATACTAATCTAATCACCAACCTGCGAATTATTCAGGAACTTTTGCACTTTATGTCAGTGTGGTGCTTTGATTGGTAAATACTATTGAATACTGATAAGTGCGTGGTGCTTCAAATCGGTGGAAACAACTATCTTGTGCCGTACTTTAGCAACGGACAACCGTTAAATTCGGTATTTCCTCACAAAGATCTAGGAGTAATCGTAAACAATCGGCTCATCTGGTCTGATCACATTATATTTGTGTGTAAACTCGCCAACTCTAGACCATATCTTATTGTGAGGTGCTTATCAAAAGTTTTGTTCCAATAGTTTGTGGACTATCTATGTAAGACCTATTCTAGAATATACTGGGCCAGCATGGTATCCGGACCTCACTAGAGACAAAATCCTATTTGAAAACGTCCAAAGGACAGGAGACTGATTCCTTTTGTGTCAGTTTTGTATTTGATATGTATTTTTTTCTGTTCGCACTTGATAATTACGAGTAGGATAATATATTGATTGTTCTTTTGTATTATTTTTTTGAACATAATAGGGTCATGTTCCTCTGCCCTTGCTAAAATGTAATGATGAAATCGGAATATTCCGCTTAATTAGAGATAATGCTCGTAACAGCAAGGATGTTGCTGTAGAGTTTAACATGAGACAACCTCAACTTGATCCCGTTACCCATGCAAAATCATCTGCAGTAAATGTATTTTGATGAATCTGGTACTTCTATTAAAATTAATCATAATAATCAACCTCATCTAATACGCAAGTATATTGATAACGACGATATATTGGCGGTATCCATGCATGAACCTTCGCAATTTAACATCGCAACTTATTATTGACAAGGATAAAACTAGATGTTTTGTTCGTTGCAAGATTAAGTCCCATTACTCGAAGTTCTTCAATACATTAAAAGAAGGAGATAATAAAAGATTATACTATTGCTACCTACTGGGACCAGGTAATTTGTTGAATGATAGACATGAGGTTCCATTTACTACTAATGGGTTTATATCATCTCAAAACTGTAGATACTGCCTCACAGATTATACTCATTTGGTTATAAAAATACTCTCAGAAGGTTAGGTTACGTATCATGAAACATCCATCGTTTAATACACTTTTTCGAAGAAGTATTATATTCTCAATAACTTTTTCCAATAAATTCTTTTCGATATCTCTAATGAGAAACAAAATATCGAAAATTGGCCCTAATTGTTGGGTCGTAGTAGGCCGGGAGTAAATTTTGAATTTCAGTGAATTATCTCTAAAAATGAAGCACATTGCTTTGTATGACTCTGTAAAAATTCAAACCTGAGCTCCTTCACGTGATAAGTGATAATAATGGATGACTATTGTCTTTAACTGCTGTGAGAGATATACGTTATTATTATTATTTACTATTAGTTGAATACATTTGAAACTAATTATTCCGTGTAACCTTAACATAACAAAGAGACATAACCTCCCAATTTCAAAGCTTCCTGCTTTTCTAGAATATTCTAACGATCAGACAACACGGCAAGGTCGTGACGAAATAAATGATCTGTGACGTGCAACGGTATTTGTAGTAAAAATTCTATATATGTTACAATTCATAAGAATTAGATCTGCAATTTGTAACAAATACTATTTTGGTACGATCGATTCCTATAAAAGCTAAGGTGTTTCTATATTTTTTATATTTGAGAGTATTTCTTATTTACGCCAAAACTCCCAAATATTTATTTAACTAGTGCTATTTTTGTTTAGAGCTCAGGTAATGCAATCAAAATCTCATAACTTCACATTATCTTTCATTAAGCCAATTTCTCCAGATTAAATATTTGTTTCCAAGGACGCAAATACGACCTATTTGAGGATTATCGCTGGAATAAAGGAAAGGATGTGGCGAAAAAGAAAGTCAGAAGATAAAAAGTCAAATACCATGCAATATCCTAAAAAGGCAGAGGTACAAATTTACTTCCGGTGTTGTGTCAGTTAGTGGAATATAAAAGAACAGGTGTTAGATTAGATAATTTCTTTTTATAGTTTCGAGCGGCAAATCAATTTAAACCAATCTTTCTCTAACAGAATTTGATCTTGTTGATGGTTCATTGTAGAATGATTATGTTTTTTCTTTACCAAACTTATATCTTCTATTATTCTAAAACATGAGTTTTATCTGAGTTACCAAATGATACAAAGAAAATACTGAATTTCCTTAAAAAAATAATGTAATAAAATCAGACAAAAATTCACACCAATGATTTTTATAAATTATTCTGACCACTTCTACCCACGGAAATATTAAATAATTTCTAGAATATAATAACAGAATGTAAAAATTAAAATAAATAATAGTTTGATTCCAGGAGTCCTTTTTGTTGAAAATTCAGATGATTGATAGTGTATTTTGAGTGAAATATTTCTATTAGTTATATTATCAAATGAAACAAATGAACGAGTAACTCCTATTCTAATAAACTGCTTCAGATAATTAGTTTGACCACACTATCTTATATAAGTTCATGGGGAGCTTTGATATAAAAAAAGTTCTGATATTATCTGAGAGGAAGCTGCTAAGTACAAGAAATAGTTAACCGTCTCTCTATATCTCATTCTTTCCGATATTGCAATGTTACCTTTCCAATTTAAAGCAGCATCAAACTCTGTAGAAATATCCAAGTATGAATCCACAAAAATTGAAATTATCTCGTTTTGTAAACCAAATGGAATGCTCTTGACATTTCTCACAATTTTCAGTGAAATTCTCGGAATAAGTTATTCTGGAACTGGAACTGTAAGTCCTCACAAAAATTTCTGCGTGCCTGAATTTCCATAAAATCATGAAGAAATAGTTTGAAACAAGGTAATGTAAGTATGGCCCAAAAAGAAACCATTATCCTCAGTTTTCGTTTGGCAAGTCTCATTTCACGAAATCATAATACAATCTGCTTGGTCTCTATATTTAAAGATTCTTTATTTATTCAAGTTTGAAAGTTTCAGTACTATAGGATGGGTGGAAAAAGTTTTCAAGTTAAAAGGTTTTATTGAAAAGGACCGATAATGATGATTTAGATAACGTACCTACAGTAAGCTAGAAGATAACTAGTCAGGTCCTAGGTACTATGCATCACACCGTTCTTGTTATCAATCTACGGCATTGATTAGATTGAAAAATAAAGTCCTGGATCGTAATGAAACTTGAGGGAACATGTGAATAGCAGTTGATAGTGGCCACTCGTGGGTAAAAGAATTTGGGCATTCTGGATCCAAATCAGAAGATACCCACCCAGTACCTATAATAGAGATAATGTGCGAAATGACCAGATTAAAATTGAGCTATTTTTCATTTCAGAGAATTTGAAGTAGGTGATCAAGTAAGTGTGAGTCAATTATTTTTGAAAGCGTATACTTATTTTTAGACTTCTCCGTTGTATTTCTGACTGTGTGACTTCTCCAATGTACTTCTGAATATTATTACTTATACTACTTATTTTTAGTTTTCATGTCATTTGCTCAGATGTTTCTGATTGTAACAGCTGTCTTTCTCGTTGCTCTATTAACCTAATCTCATATTGCTGAAGTATTTCTAATGAGTCGACTATGTTTTATTCTCACTCTATTTTTCACGTTCTGCTCCAAACTTTTCTTTTGCCTTTTCAGACCTCCCTTTTCGATGGCTTGCAGTTTATGTTCCATTTTTGTTTTAATATTTGTTACTATTTTATCTCCAAAGCATATATAGAGCGGCTAGGCTCTTATTTCCCCAAGTCTTGAAGGGGGAAGCACTACCAACACATTATTTTTATCCACCCCAATCCCATTCCTTAGACCTTTCATCTTAACTTGGATAGTGTGCAGCTAACGACGTATCATTTTTGCCACTCTAACATCAGACGGTGAAAGTCTTTCGTCTGATTAGATGCCCAGATTTCAGTATTAATCTATAGACTGTCTAAGTAGCCTATTCATATTAGGAGTTTCACCTCGGAATGAGAGATAATAATCTGAAAACTCGTATACAACTTTATTTTAGTGTTCTAAGAGTTGTCTCGAAAGTCCCCCTGGGTTTTCATGACTCCGATGATGTTGATATTTATTATGAAAGTTGTAGAACATAAAATTTGCGACAAATATTGTTCTACATTTTTTGAGATGGGGGGCGAGATTGCGCAGCCCTTAGCCATACATACTTTAATGCAATGTCAACCATAAATATCTGTGAATAATAATATTAAGTTACTAAGTCATTAAAATATCATTAATGAGGAAGGGATATTTCAAGAAGCAAACATAATTAAAATTCCAATTATAGTGAAATAAGGTTAGGAACATAATGTTTAACTAGGTATATCATTAAAATGAGTATTTACAGTTATTACGAAGAAACGAATTAGGAGATATGATAACTTAATAATGAAATTATATGGAAAAAAATTGTGTTTATCAATAGTTTGTAAGAATTTGAGTAGTACGTACTATTAAATGGTAAGGTTTCTGTTTAGCCATAAACAATTTAAAAACAAATAATTATCAACAATTTTGGTTAACCTAGTATATTGGTTTCTGGCATAAATTTCATAGAATTAGATAGATGAGATGATCATACTACCATAGAAGGCATTTTGGACAAATAAAAAGGCTTGTCAAAAGGAGGAAGAGAATTGTCAGTTGATATTTTTTTTGACAATTTAAACTGTGTATTTTTAGTCACGTGTTCAAAAATAGCCAATTAGAAATCAATTACACTGATAAGAACCCCATGGATATCTATCATTTATATCTTAGCGTTTCCAAGGTAATTCAAAAATATTTTCTGTGATTAAGAAATTATGTCAATTTGACAATTATAAGAAAATGTCTGTTTCAAGATCTCGAAACAAGAATAATAATTTTATCGACCATTTACTTTCAATAATTGTTCATTTTCTAATGTAATTAGTAAATAATTATTTTTCAAATATTTCTAAAATTAGTTTACATAAAAAATTATCTTACCGCCTAATTTCGGATACCACTTTTTAAATACCTGGTATTTGTGAAAAATGTAGTTTGTTTCAAATTATATCTATGTCAAGAAACTCTCTGGATATTACAGAAAAAAGTCTAACAATGACAACATATGTATTTACATTCTATTTTCACAAATGTGAAGATTGAACAAAAGTAAACATTTTCTGTTGGAAAAATATTGGGTGCCTAATTTCGGATACCCTATCCGAAATTGGGGCACTGTTGGCATACTGCTCGTGAGCCCATCTGCAACATTGCATACATCTGATCCATAGTTCACCATGAGTATCTCCAGAATATAAATTCAGGCAAAATAAATATTCTGCGTCCGCATCTTAATAGCCCGCATCTAAATCTGAATCATCATCTTCAGAACCTGAAGATTCGTCACTGCTCAATTTTTTCTTCCTCCTATTTTTAACTGTGCTTTTTTTTGGGTTTTTTTTGATTTTAGATATCTTACTTTTTTTGTTGGATCAGTCTCTTGAATTTGTTTTCCGACTTCTGCGATGAATTTTGGTTTTCTCCCTTTTAAACATTTTTTTCACTCTGGTTCGCCAATACTTTGCTCTATTAGATTTCTATAGGGTGTGCTGGTTATTACACAACTTGAACCTTGTCGCGAATTTTTTTGCTTAACTTGGGAGATAGAACTACATGAAGGTAAAGGACTTATATCCTCAGCCCTCACCAGGATTGTATCCTTTGCTGTAGTTTACTTTGGAGGTGTAGTTCCAAGAACATTTTTTAAGTCAGCTAACAATACAGTTTCCGAGTTTTCTTGAATCACATTAGATGGCGATGTTCTCTGTCTTTGCCGTTCTAAAATAAAGTCATGTTCAGAAAAATTATTTCTGTTAAAAGGGAATATCCCAAATTTACGAAATAGGCCGGACACATAAATTTACAAATTTGATATGAGGTAATACTTCGACCTGGATTGTGCCTTAACCACATCTCGATTTGTTGAGAATGGCGACATGAATGATAAATCCCACCGTTGAATCTTGTGTGAACTATGCGGTGGTATAGACAAAATCGTAAGATAATTTTGACTCTCTGCTTCAGTTACATTCATATTCCGTGTGTGACTGTAGTGCCCATCAAGAATAAGTAATAACTACAGGATCTTCACGTTTTGGTTTTACATATGATATAAAATGTTGCAACCACAGGGTAAATATATGCTGTTGGATCCAGTGTGATGGATGACAGGCTGCAAGTGAACCGTGTGGAGCACCATCTAACAATGCTGCCTTCATGTTTTTGCGAGGAAATGCGAATAGTGGAGGCACAAATCCTCCAACAGCATTCAGGCAAAAAACTACAGTTACCAGGGCGCTTCCTCCTGCAGAAGTGATTGATCCAGCTTATCTTTTACCTTTTAAAGTTATAACCCGCGAATTTTTAGACTGAACCGTTGTTATTCCACTTTCATCAACGTTATACAGTCTCGCCGGGTTAAAACAATTTTTTTCCAGTTTTACTTTCAGTAGGTCGTAAAGTTTCTTAATATTTTCTTGAGTAAACCCCTTCACTCTTGTTTTAGTAATTCCTTGAGCTTTCTGAGAGATAGATTGGGATGGCGTCGGAGGAAACCTTTAAGCCACTTTTTACCAGCAGTTAGTTTTTGTCCAGAAAATGGATGACGCAGATCATTCCTTATTGCTAACTAGTATGCGAGATTCCTAATGTTAACAGTTCTCAATCTAAAAATACGCTTATCCATTTCTAAGCAATATGCCACTAAGTCCGCTTCCAGTTCCGCAGAAAGTACTGGCTTCCTACCAATTTGACTAGCTAGTAATTGCTCAGAAGTTTTATCTTTTTGCTTTACGTAGTCCTTCAAAGTCGACTTTGGAACAGAAAACAATTTGGAGGCCTTAAGATAGCCTTTCCTTTGTTTGAACTGCATTGATGGCAAGCATCATTCGTTCAGGTTCCCACTGCTCGCGTTTTTTAGCCACACGTAACATTCTGTTCCAGAAAAAAGTTAAACTGTCAGATATTCACTATACCGTATTTAACTAGACATTTTGGGTAAAAATCGCAATTCTTTTTTCGAAAAACTTTTTAAACCCAACGTTTTAACCACTTTACTGTTTCATACTCACATGACAACAAAAACAGATGGGTGGTTAAAACGTTGTGTTTTAAAAAAAAAGTTTTTCAAAAAAGCATTGTGATTTCTTACCCCGAATAATTATGGGTTTAGTTTAGATCCATACGAATCAGAATCCAATCTCTTAAAATATTGGTACCGTGTTTGGAAACCGTTTGCAATTATCAAAAACTGATCATATACTGTTATTTGTATACGAAGTTTAACACTAAAAATAGGATCCTAATTTCGGATACCCGGAATTAAGCACCTTTATACTGTACGGAATTAGGAACCTATTCAGGTTTTAGATTGAGACAACATAACTTTCCTTTCTTCTAGTATTTACATACGGTAACAGGAAAAATAAAATTAACAAGAACATTATTTAAAAAAACGAATTTTATAGACGTTTCCAAACACGAAAGCTACTCTCACACTGACAGAGACAGAAAATACTTACAATGACATAAAATAAATATAGTACTGCCATCTCCTGAAAAGTAGACGGATCACTTTACTAGTACGATATGTTGTTCCTATAAGGTCGGTTCCAACCAACACAAAAACCGTTCAATCACGAAACAAACCCAGTTGACCTGCTGATTAGTGAAGATGATAAGTATGTGTAATTCACATCAAATTTGCTGCGTTACTGAGATTGTACGGTAAGAAAACGGTATTGACATCGGTTGGAACAGACCTTTTGTCTTTGCTGACCTGTAAATGAAGATTTCTGTTTAAAGCAGTTTCTAGATTCAGGAGTATCCGAAATTAGGATCCTATCCGAAATTAGACGACTTCAATCTACCTTGAACAGAAATAACAAATTTAACAAACGCAGCGCCAACAATTTGTTGAGATTTTGTTAAATTTGTAATTTCTGAATTTTTGGATATTTGAATATTTGGAGATATCCAACAGTTTCGAAACCTTGCTAGGGTCGTTTTGGAGTCCTAGAAAGGGACAGCAGTGGGACAATAGCTGGCTGTGAGCTGAGATCACTCAAAAGGTATCTTTTACAATCTAATTTTAATTTCGACATTATGATGCTTTACTCTTATAGATAAGACTGATTTATCATATAAAACACGCTGTATATAATTATTAAGTTAGTGATCAGTTTTACGCACTCAAAATTAATTATATCATGTGTATTCTCATGTAAGTCATGAGATATCAATAAAGTTTTTGAAATAACGTCTTCGGTTTATTTGAATTATGAACTATGATTCACTGTGTACTGGCTGGTGGTTCACTGTATACACACCATCGTACACAGTGAACCATATGTCATAGTTCTTAAAAAAATTCAAAACTATATCGAAAAATCAAATGAGTACCCATATGATTAGACAGATAACGTATCAAAACAAGGAGTGTTCATTCGATATGTTTTCTGAGGTATTTTCATCAAAAAGAAAAAGTAGTAGTATATATGAAAATTGGTTCACTGTGGGACAGTTTACCCTACTCCATTTTCAGATAAATCTAGTACGGGGCAGTTTTCTGGTACAAAACTTGAGCCAGTTGGTGGAAATTGTCAAGTTTTTGTACTGATTTGCTAAATTATTTGTATCAACTAATAAATGAGAAAAAAATTTCATTGTAGAGTATATTTTAATAACTTAATACAAGATATTATTTACAGGATTCACGGTTGACCTTGCAATATAGTATGATAAAGACTATGCTCTCTCCGCCCTATATCTCAAAAACCGTCTTATTTTAAACACATTTTCGGCATTCTCATTTATTCTATTATTGATATTTTTTGTCATCGAATATTTTCAACCTACTTTCAACCCCCAGGAGTTGAAACCACTTGTTTCTCAAGAAAATAACCCAAAATTTGATAGAGAACTGAATATAACGATTTCAGTCATTCGAATTTTCCAAAATTCCTAGCGAAAATATCAGCGTTATTTAATTATATTATTTATATTGTTTTATTAAATGAATGAACAATTTTCTGAAAAATACTTATCAATTTATGATTCACTTTGAAATTGTCTTTAAACTGGCGTACTTTTCCAATTATATTTAGTTTAAGATTTGAGAATATTAAGCTACGAATATAATTCCATGAATAACGATCTGGGAAACTATAAATTTAGGTTAAGTTGGAGCGTCAACAAAACCCGGTAATTTACATTCCAAAGAGCCAATCAATGATTCAATTAACGAACCGTTAACCTCATTGCAGTCAACTAGAGGTCACAATACCAATCAAGTAGTTTGACGTCTTAAAAGACTGATTAATTTGAGGAAATTTGAAATTTATACACTGAGAAAACTTGGGAAAAGAAACATAAGATAACTACTATACTGTTTGGAATTTCACTTCCTCCTTTCGACATATCTATAGTTTATAAACTAAAAAAGAAAATAACCAGATACATTATGGGTACATACAAAAATTTGAATTCAAACATCAGCGGCGGAAGGATCATATCTATTACCGTGTGTTATAAACTACGAGAGACAGGTACTGCCGATATGTTTATGATGGATAGGTATTTTGATATTTTTTTAGTGCAAGAGTTTAAGTTTTGTTAACATATTGACGAAATAAGGACAATAATCATATTTTATTGTATCATTGGGAAAAAATGAAGGTAAATACTTATATTAACAGCGTGATCGTAATAGTTAGTGAATACAAATATTTCACAGGGCCCATGCAATGAAGATGGATCCCCAAGACAGTAAAAGCAACGACAGAAAAATACACGTTGAAATATGGTTGTGAACAATTATGACTTTGATCCAAGCAAATAGTGTGTAACGTTTATTAACATTTGAGAAAGACAATTTCACAGGTGAAAGCGTTGTGAAAATATCGCAGGAGGATCATCGTCTACTATTTATTGAATTGTACGTCAAGAAGAACGTTGTGGCGAGGTTTAGGTACCATATACACATTCACGGGTACCAAAATATATTAAATATGATGATATTTACAAGAGTGCTTTGCTACGAACAATACATAATTCTTTTTAATAGAGAAATTCCGACCGTCAACAAGATATTTGTTGCAATCAAAGATACCAATGTAATTCCCAATATGAGTCGTGGCACAATTGCACCAATTTAACTTAACCTTTACTAGGCATAACAGGAAATCTGGTCCTTATCTCCAGCCTCCAATCCACCTCAATTGAAGGAAGAGACAGAAAATTGGGTTAAGGTTAGTGTCGTATGTATTTTCGTTAGGGCTGCCCCCTGCTATGGGGTACCATGAGGCGTTGGGGAAATGCTAGCACCCCTTCCCCCAAATGCCGATAGGAGCTCCAAATTTGCTGTATCATTAGTGCCACGTTAGTGCTGTTTTAGTGCCGTTTTTATTTTCGTTAGTGCCGGCCTCCTCCAAAGGGAGTGGTTGTGTGGGCTGGAGAAATGCTAGCCCCCTTTTAAATATAGAGGATTCAATGTTCCTGTGTGGTGAGTGCTACGCTAGAGCTGTTTTGTGCCGTCTTTTGTTTCGTTAGTACTGGTCATTTTTTTTCATCTCCTGCATAAGTACATGTTAAAAGCGTAGGCCACTTTTCACTTTCCAAATACACACAATAGCTTGAAGAAAGGGTTACGAACTACGCGCATGCGCGACGAGCAACGTACTCGGTGAAATGGCTGACGAACTGAACTTTTCTGTGTGTACTAAAAGAAAAATTTGAATGTGTGAATTAGTCAAGGAAAACAATTGTGTATTCAGAAACATTAAACGTCTTCAGACGACTTAGGGTACCCGAAAGTGAAACTTCAGGAACAAATTCGGTGAGTACCCTTTCCTTCATCAAGTAAATGGTGTGAATATCGTTTAGAATCTTATCAATGGCAGTTATTCAATAACTAATTCAAAATCTTCGCGGTACAGAATTAGATATAGACAATTGTCTTTTTATCGTCAGCTAGTACCGTGAACGAACAACAATGACATAAGAGCGGCATGCAAGTTGGAGGACAAAATGAGATGTGGGAGGAAAAGGAGAAGATTTTGGCGTGATCACATAGACAGAATGGACCAAGAGAGACTAGCATACATTGGTAAAGACGGAAAACCAGCAGGTCGACGACGCTAGGGAGACCACCTAAAAGATGAAAGGATAGCTGGAGCTACGCCTCAGAATAAACAACCGAATTCAGCCTTTGCAACAAACAGACCTTAAGATCTCCTTGAAGTATAAGAAGAAGAAGAAGAAGAAGATATTTAGCCGACTTTCTTATCATGAAAATTAAACACATTTCTTTCAGTATAATACAGTATGATGATTTTATACGATACACTGTCTCTCTCCACTTTTCACAAGATCGTCATGGACAATGTTAGGAATCTGTAAGGGTGGTCAGCACAAAACGTTAAACGAACTGCAGCTCTTATTTTATTACCTACTATAAATCGATATGCAGTTAGCAAATGTTTAGTGTTTGTGAAATTCGTAAATTTTTTCTCAAAAGTGCAAAATAATCTATGTTATGTCAGGTATAAGTTAGATATGAAAAAGTAGCAATGCTGTGAATGTCAGTCAACGCTCTATGGCGTATTGTTCAGGCTCATCTGCGCCTAACACGTTTCAACTAGTTATTCGCTTAATAAAGAGCCGTTAGCAATTCCACCCGAGAAAAAGTTTATTAGGTATGCACCTGCTTCCTTTATTTCGTCACATTTCTCGAATGGACGGATATGTTTTTTTACATTTTTTTTTCTGGGGAAAGAAAGGCAATGAAATCTGCCACGGTCATTCATACTCAACCTTCCTCACTTTTTGTTTTAGTTGGTTAAATAAATTAAACCGCCACTGCACTGTTACATCGACAAAGATTTTTTATTGCCTTGCACGGTGTATACTTCCGAAATATTTGGTAAAATTTGGATGAACAAGCTAAAATCATTCTTTCGTAGAAGTTACTCGGAGTTGCAATGATTTTCAGTTTACAAAAAGGTGAAATTCATTTCTCAAGAATAGTTATTCATTCTTTGAAGTGCGTCGCATGCATATTCAGACATATTATTGAATTTTGTTATTGGAAACTTAGTTATTGAGTTATTTCCCAAACGTCACCAAATAATACAGATAAAGTATGTAAATTCTCAGTGAATCTACAATTGCTATAGAAGAGTTTACCACTGTTCGTGAGCTGTTTTGTTACCCGTAAGTAACAATATATAATATCTTCTCGGGCAAGTACATCAATTATTTGATGCTTTCAAACCAATGAGGAATAAAGTGTGAATATGTAGACATAGCTTATCTTTATTTTAAAAAGATTATAAGTAGTTATAGTACTTGTTCCACCCCATAAATCGTACGATTTGCTATCACATCTTTTGTAAGCAGTGGACTTGCGTCACTTATTTTTACCTCGTCAAGAGGTTTTTGGACTCATATAAGTAGTTTGTGTACAGATTTCAAATCCAATTTTCACATATATAAGAAAAGTAATACAGATTTTTTCGATAATTTGTTAATGTATGCAGTATTTGAGAAAACTTTTTTCCGTAAAAAAGTTTTTATGGCATCGCATGGTTATTTTTGGGAATATTTCGAACAAACTATTGTATAATCAACTTTTTCTACAACCACTATGCAAAATTTGCCATTCTACACGAATTTTTATACGCAAAGTAGGCTTTTTCTTTGATATCCGTTGTTGAAGTAAGAATTTACAGTGGGAAAAATACACGCTATGGTACTTTTCCGCACGGATATGTCACTTTTCCGCAGTGAATTTCGTTGACAGACACTAATATTACGATGAATGAAAAATTATAGTCAAAACAATTTACATCATGCATAGCAATTCAAAGTTTGAATGAAACATAAGCTCCTTTTTTCTATCGCCTTCTTCATGAAACGAATAAAGTTAGTGAAATTTTGGTATTTTTTGGAAAAAATAAATTCCTTATAGTGGCCACCTTAAATCTAGCTGAATAAAGAGAAAGAGATAATTTCTCTTGAAGTATCGAGACCTATTCGTACCAAAATGAGGAAAGACTGGTAAGAACATCAGCCGTCAAACACAAAATCAATACTAGTAATGCCAAGCCAATTAGGCTCGACGACTACCGCGAGCGAAGAGAGAGGAAGCTGAAAGGATAATTCCAGAGATGGTAGAAGAAAAAGTTATAGAACCATCTACTAGTCCATGGATGTCTCCAGTGATGCTCGTCAAGAAAAAAGATGGAACTACAAGATTCTGCGTGAACTATCGCTAGTTAAACAACGTGACGAAGAAAGACTGCTATCCTCTGCCTCGAATTGACGATACGCTAGATACTGTTTTCCATCTTGGACCTGAGTTTTGGTTACTGACAAATGGAAAATGGACCCAGAAGACAAAGAGAAAACTGCTTTTACCACCGGATCTGGATTATGGCAATTCAACGTCATGCCACTCGGGCTTTGTAATGGGCCCGAGATATTCGACTCATGGAGAATGTTTTGAGAGGGTTGCCATGGGAGACATGCCTGGTCTATTTAGACCACATCATAGTACTGGGGAAGACATTTGACGAAGACCTGAAGAATTTGGAAGACGTTTTCAAACGACTCCAAGCTGTCCAGCTCATGTTAAACCCGAAGAAATGTAAGCTATTCTTAAACCAAGTCAACTACCTAGGTCATGTAGTGAGCAATGAAGGAGTGGCGGTGGATCCGGAGAAAATTGTTTCCATTCAGCAATGGCCACAACCAACCGGTAAACATCAAACTAGGAGTGTCCTTGGACGTTGCACATATTATAGAAGATTTATGAGGAAGTTTGAAGATAGTGTCGAGCCCCTAACTTGACACACAGAAGAAACAAGACTGTTGAATGGCTCTTGAAATCTTGGAGAGGCATTTAACCACGCGCCGATATTAGGATATCCATTACCAGAGGGAGACTTTATTCTTGACAATGACGCAAGCAACGTAGGAATTGGAGGAGTCCTCTCTCAGATCCAAGGAAGGCAAGAAAAAGTACTGGGATATTTCAGTAAAGTTCTCTACAAACCAGAAAGAAACTACTGAGTCACAAGAAGAGAACTTTTGGCGGTAGTGAAGTCCGTGGAACACTTTTACCAGAATCTCTATGGAAGGAAGTTCTTAATCGGGACTGATCATGCAGCACTCAATTGGCTGATGACGTTCAAGAATCCCGAGGGCCAGATCGCTGGATGGATTGAACGACTTCAAGAGTACGATTTCAACATCGAACATCGAGCTGGTGTGAGTCACCGAAATGCCGACTCCCTGTCCAGACTGCCGTACCCAACAGACTGTTCCCACTGCAACAACGCGGAATCTAGGGAAGCTGCAGTTTCAAGAACTACAGTAGTCAACGACGAATGGTCACCCACCAGGACCGGAGAAGATCAGGAGAATTATCCTCACCTGAAGAAGATTCGGCAATGGAAGGAAGAAAATCAGCGACCTACCTGGCAAGAAATTTCAAGATTTTCACCAACACTCAAGGCATATTGGATTCAGTGGGACTCCCTCGTACTAGAAGAAGACCTGTTGAAAAGATAGTGGCTAAGGTTCTGAAAAAATTACACGACAGTCGGTCGGGAGGTTATCTGGTAGTGAAGAAAACCCGTCAGCGAGTCCGAGAAAGGTTTTATTGAATAAACAGCTCCGACGATGGGAAGGACTGGTGTAAGAAATGTACGACTTCTGCTTTGAGTAATGGACCACCACATCGCAAGAGAAACGCACCTATGAAACAATATAATGTTGTAAGCGCTTACGAAAGGATTGCTTTAGACATGGTTGGACCATTTCTCACGGCAGAAAATGGTGAATTATTTCACAAAGTGGGTGGACATTTATGCGATCCCGAATCAAGAGGCCACAACTGTCGCAGATGTACTGGTGAAAGAATTCATGAGCCGATATGGAGTGGCTTTAGAAGTCCACAGCGATCAAGGAAGAAATTTCGAGAGCCAGGTATTCCAGGAAATTTGTGACAATCTGGGAATAAAGAAGACCAGGACAACAGCGTTACATCCACAGTCGGATGGAATGGTCGAAAAAATGAACAGGACCATAGGAAAATACCTGTCCATAGTAGTTTCCAGCCAGCAGAGAGATAGGACCAGTACCTTTCCCTATTTGCGTTGGCTTATCGATCGGCCATAAATGAGTCCACGGGTGAAACACCTGCGAAAATTCTATTTGGACGTGAAATGAGGATTCCTTGTGGCCTAGAGTTTGCTGTCAGCCTGGCGAAAGCCTAGCAGGAGAAGATTACGTTAACCAATTGAGAAAAAGGATGGACGATGTGCACGAATTCGTTGGAACGTATCTTCAAGTTTCCAGTGACTGAATGAAAAAACGGTACGATAGGCAGACCACAGAAGGCAATTTCAACGAAGGGGACAAAGTATGGTTACACAATCCGATAAGGAGAAGAGGATTTTTTTCAAAATTTCAGAAATCATGGAAAGGTCCATACTTAATCAAGAAGAGGATCAAGAACATCAACTATTGTATAAGCCAGATCCCCAATGGAAAACCGAGAGTAGTCCAGCAGAACCGACTAGCGCCATTCGAAGGAGGCCATCACAAAGAGGAAGGGGTGAACCAGCTACAACAGGAGTCTGACGCAGCCTTCGAAAAATGTATTGGTGCATACTGAGGTACCGGGAAAGCTAGATACGGAGTCACTACAGAACAAAGACAAGATTTGTTTACGCTCCCGGAAGAGTACTCACTGGCACAAAACATCTCTGCCTGTAACAAACACGCACGAGGGTTGGTAACCGTATTTTGAAAGAAGTTTGGACAATTAGATAAAATTGAAAAGATCAGATGTCAGCCCCTGACAAGACACTGAGACTCAAAGACAATTCGCAGTACTTCTTCTACCTGGTTACTAAAAACGAATTTACAAATCGATCCACCTACCGGAATGTGTGGGAAGCGCTACGAAACATTCGGGATCCTGTGCTGGAACATCACGTGGAGAAACTAGCAATGCTCCGGATAGACAGCAACCAGTTGGATTGGCGAGTAATCAGGAATATGATAGAAGTCCTCTTTTAAGATACCGGTGTCCAGATATTAATTTTCAGCTATACCCCTCGTTATGGGTACCAGTTGAAGACGGTGCCCTGTTATTTCTATACGACTGATGAGTGTAGACATTGGTCCAGTTGCCGATTTAAACATCCTGACCCGGCTACACAGAAGTTCCAGGAGGAACTTCCTTTCAAGGGGGGGGGGGTAATGTTACGAAATCGCACACTGTAGTGCAGTGTAGAGCCTGAATCCGACTGTGCCTACGCTATGTATGAGAGTTAAAATTTTGGCGAATACGCCGGGATTTCTTAGAACTGTTTACGATTTTTTGTGACTATTCTCATTTAAACATTGTTTTTGTGACCAGAGAAGCGATCGTTTTTGTGTAAACCGCAATCTAGAATTATCTAGTAAAAAAGGCACTTATATAAAGAATAACGACCAGCGGGACGGGTCAGTTTATAAAGTGATCTCGTGAGATAAACTAGTGAAAAAGTAAATAATCAGTAGTGAAGTGTTCATATAAATTAGTTTAAGTGCATACACTGTGTATATAATATATATTTGTGAATAGTTTAGTGAATAAATAAATTAAATGAGTTGACATAACGTGTGTATAAATTTATCCCACCCGTCGTATCAAAACGTTTAAATAAATGAGAAAAACATTACACTATGTAGGAAATCATTAAATTTATGTTATAAATTGTCATATCCTGTGAGGAATTCTGTAGCTATTCGGGACTTAAAGGATAAATTACGGTATTTCTTTTGTCCGTAAAACGTTTTTTTGTCGGTTTTTTTCCAACCAGGGATGAGAATAAAAAAGTTTATTTGTTCGAATTTATGCTATCGACGTTGTGAATAATTACGAATTTTATTTTATCATGATGGAAGAATTCTCATGTAGGGTTACCAGGCAACGTTGAAAAGTCTGTTGGAAGCAGTAAATTACTAATTGTACTTTATAAATTACTATATTACGTTACAGTAATTAATTCGGCTCTTATACTGTTAAGAAACGAAGATGGTGGAAAACGGTGGGTTTCCGTCAATTATATTTGATTCAATGCGACGGTAAGTTACGGGGGAATGCCGAAAATTTAGTTTAGCGCTTATATCGTAGGATAATTTGTTCCGTTCTTATAGTGAGTTTTCGTTACTTCCTTCTCTTTTCCTCTGAAATTGGGCCACGATTGCAGGCTTTGGAGGCGTAATATAGCTGGGATTTTTCCGGAGGCTTGATCTCCTACCCAACTGGACGAATACCAGGAGGGCTGGCGTTTTAGAATCGCCTTCAGTGAGGGATTCGACTACTGTAACTAGCTGTAAAATTATTTTTCTTTAATTTCGTTTCTATATTAGTAAATTTGTATCGGGTTTGCTTTGACACTAAGACTGCCAACTTAATTTTTTTTAAATATCAAATTATCCTTAGCTTCTTTATTTGATAACTTAACTATTAATAATATAATATGAAAATTTACCTATTTGGCATTTTTTTGTAACACTTTACATATGCTTCTAAGTATTTGCAGGTTGTGAAACTATGATGATTATTTCTAACGTTTTTTTAATGTATGGATTTTAACAGAAGTCTTCTGTATTGTTGTTGTTATCTGTTTCTGTCACCCCAGAGTTTTAGTGATTACTCTGCCATCATCTTCCTAGTGAAATGGTGCAGGCTGTAATTTTATATTATCAATCACTACTGATTGCTGGGTAAGTTGTATCCTCTGATACAAAAACGAGCGCCGCTGTAAAAGGACTAATTTTAGTCATTCTTATTTTTTTTAACTTACATTCTCGGGGTATTAAGGGGTCTTTCTCGCTCTTTTGGTTTTTACTGTAGATATGAATAACCTTGGTACTACTGATTTTTGTTCTGGTTATATCATATTGGAGTGTTAGCCTCAGTAGTCCGAAAAACTGCCCGCTTTAGCGGATAAGTGCTATAACGTGGGCTTCAGTGAATATTTCCATATTAGATAACTTCATGTTAGGATATGGATGTCGTTCGGTATGGTGAACATTTACCCATAATACGTTAACTGTTCAGATTCCATCTAATTTGAACGGTAATTCCGGGCATTTTGGCTTTGTATATTAACATCTGCGGGGTTGCTATGGTACTATAATTATTTAAATCCATTTAAAGAATTTCTAATATGTAAGCACTATGTTCATGTTGTGTAAATTGAAATTGACAATTGCTCGATGACAGATATGCCTTCAATAAGAGCGTCCGTTTGTCGTTTCGCACTGGGAGCAGTCGAGATCTCTGTGACATTTGATCTATGAGTTTACGAGTCGTAGACAATTATATTTACACACAAATTTCCTCTCTGATGTGCTCGTAGATGATTGTGGACATTTACTGGTAACATTTTTGGGTTTATTCGACTTTTGTTTGATGTCTTATGTGGATTGTTGTTCTATGGTTCGCGGTAAAGACCAATTCATGTCTGCTGGATTTCTATTGGTTGGAAACTTACTCGAGTCTGCGTTGTGGAATAAACTTTAGGGACAGGAAGAATGTTAACGACACATTTCAATTTGGTTTTTGAAGATGTCTAGGTGATTGCCAGTCACTGAAACGTTATTTAATTTTATATATGGTATTAGAAACCATCCCAGTTAGGGGAGATTATTCTTACCGTCTTAATTTATTCGGGAAGCTATTGGTGATAGTGTTTTTGGGAGATTTCACGAGATTTTGTGGATAATGGTCGATTCCTGAAAACCATACTACCTGACTCTTTGAGAGGAGATTATCAACTGGAATCCTAGTATCTTTGATAGAATTTTCAATTCGTATGGAAGAGAAGTTTGTTGGAATCTATAGAAATTTTAGAACCCTCGATTAGAGGTAAATGAGGTTTTATAGTGTTTTTATATAGGTTATCGAGAACATTTTAACACATTTTCTATTACAGGAAAGGTGGGTTTAAATTGGTAATAATTAGTATTTTTTCAATCTGTTGTAAATTAGTATAATTTGTTTGTACAGTTCAGGGTCATTTTTTTGGTTTTATTTGAAGATGTGTGAATTTTTAATAGAAAAAATGATGATATCCTTCGAAAGTGAATATTAAAAATGACAACATATTCCAATTTGATAAAATTTGAGGAATTTGCACACAAAAAATTAAGAAATATTACAATTTTCCAAATGTGAAATACAATACCAATTACTCCAGTAGTAAATGGATGTATTTTACAGGTAAGAATTAATTTAATTTATCAAACAAAAATTTTTGAAATCTTTAGATGACAATTTTCTGAAAATTTGATTGCAAAATTGTTATCAATTCCAAACACAATATAAGCGAGAGTCATTGAACTGTAAAATTATGAATAAATAAATAACGTTGAATTTTCTAAATTTCATAACATCTGCTGCAAATTTGAGTTTTTTCTTAATTGATTATAGGAGATCACAAGAGCCACAACACTTTTTTTCTAAATTTTACTACAATTTCCGTCGATTTATGGCGCTTAAAAATCTTAAATCTGCAATTTGGTGAACAAAAAAAATATACAAAGGAGGAAGAGTTGAAGTCCACTCTTCGTCACAAATTAGGAAGTCACGTCACATTTTCCACGAAGAAACTAGGGCATTTACGGGCCTGATCTAATATAGATTATTCTGCGCAATTAACAAAAAATGTAACGAATTATACAAACTCAAATATACCACCAATGATTTGCTAGGTAGATGATAAAATAAGAGCTGCAGTTGGTTTAACATTTTGTACAGACCACCCGCTAAGAAAAGTAGCATTTTTCCCAAATTCATTGAGTTCGTGATTTCCTTCTGATGTTAATACCGTCAAAGTTTACACAATAATCAACTTGCACGATTCATTTTGTGAATTTGTACATAATAAACTATTAATTTCGCCATTATTGTTTTCAAATTAAGATTACTAATATAGTTGACTACGTCTATCACAGTCGATAAAGTTTAACTAATTATTAATCAAAAACAGCACTAAACAACACTAACGTAGCACTAACCACAAAAAAAATTTGAGCCCCCTATCTTTAAACGGAGAGACAGCATTTCTCCAGCGTTTCCAACCACCCTCCTCAAAGGGGGCCGGTACTAAAGAAAATTAGTACGGCACTAAAGATCACTGACGTAGCAGTAACGATACAGCAAATTTCGAGCCCCTAACAGCATTTGGGTGGCTAGGATTTCCCCAGCCCACCCCCCAGCAGTACCAAATAACAAGGGGCAGCACTAATGGAAATAGATACGGCCCTAATCGGCTCTAACGTAGCACTTACGTTACACCAATTTTCAGGCCTCTACCTTCAATTGGTTGGAATTGGGAGGCTGGAGAAATGGACCTTGGGAAATCGGCGATGATAGACAGGAAATCATTATCTGGCGAATAAACTATCTACGAATCAGACTGCTTTATTTCTGTTTTATTAGTGGAGAGGCGGTACTGCATTCCTGTGGTGGAGAGGAGGAACTGCATTCCTGTGGAGGAGACGCGGAACTGCATTCCTGTGCTATTCGATTTTTACAAAAAAATATTTAATTTTTTTATTTTTGTCTTAATTTTGTTTAGTAGTGGAGAAATTGTATATACACTACGGTGGTGTATTTATAGTCAGTAACCTGATATTTCTATTGCTCTTAATTAATAAGAAAAATCATCGTTGAATAAAATTTTCTTGATGTTCGTGGCACTAATGATATCGGCTGACTAAAGCCTTATAATTAAAAGAGAGTGAGTTTGATCCTCACTTTTATTTCATTCTATAATATATAGCACATTTTTGTACGGAATATATTTTTATAAATGAAGATATAAGGCAAACTCTTTGATGTTAAAATGATTTCGTAATTAAAGAAATAACTGTATTCTCAACACTCGTTCAAGAAATATTTTGATTTAATAAATTCAGCAAGATAGAACGTTATTATTTTCATGCTCGAAAAGAAGATTAAAACCATATGGATATATTCCACTAACGACAAAGAATTCAGAAGAGACTTTTACATCTTTTATGCTCTATTAAATTAAGGTGTGCGAGTATTAAGAAGTATTTATACAATTTTTACTTCGACATAATATATTGATTCGATAATAATTCGGTAACATCAACTCACAACTAATTCTATTTTTAAGTTTAGATTTTGGACGGAACAACAGCAACGTTCTAATCGCGTTTTTGTGAAATAGAGCCTTAAGTGTTACGAAAGTTACCTCAAAGTTATCAGAACAATTACCGACAATTTTGGTCTAAAATTAACCAAGATTTTTCTCATTAAAGAATTTCTAAGTGCCTAATTATATTCTTCTATTTATTGATTGAACGTGATATAGTACTTTCAATTTCACATAAACAAGACTAGTAACCCAACCGTTATTATAAAAAACATTCTCAATTTTATACAGACGCAACTGCCTATGGAGTTCGTGAATGTTTTTAATTAAAAATCCGGTAATGTCCACTTGTTCTAATACTCTCAACCAACCTTCTTTGATAAACCAAGATAATTTACAACATTATGCTAAAGTTAGCAGAGCAGGTGTTCGAGTTCATCATAATCTGTTCAAAGCGAAAAAGTAACCCAAGCATCGTATGCAACTTCCAAGGCACAATCCAGGAGCCTTTTTTCATTACAAAAGTGCCCTCACCGATACTCCAAAACTTAAAAGGAGACGATCTCTATGAATTAATCATAACGACGTACAAATGAACCAGGTTTTAACTACAAAAAAGCGATGCGCAATATTAACCCTTATAAAGAATTACGTCATCTGTATATGAAATTGCGCAACAGGGTTATTTATTATGCTTAATACAGTAGCAAAAAATTTAAAAAGATCATTTTATGTCTGAAATATCGACTCAATGGATTTTTGTTCATCTAACATTGAGAATTTGCTATGTGACAAAACCTTGAAAATAAAGTTAATAATAACATTCTTCTTCGAAAATGAAAACTGAAAAATAAGAATTGATGGTAGAAAAACGAGACCGGTCCCTCAATTTATTGAACAAAAAAAGCGTGAAACCTCAGAAATGTCAAATAAATTGCTAACACCGTATCGAAAAGCAATGAACCAACGGTAAAATTGACGTCGAAGAGCCTATTGTTACGGTTAATTTATTAGAGGTGACAGGAACTAATAGTTGTAGAATTTTGGAAAAGCATCATTCAAAAGAAATCGGCAAATAGAAGATGCTGGAAATATTTTTTACATTCATATATCCACTGCTAGGGGGCGTAATTGTTATGGTAGTATAAAAAGGAATTTTTCTTGATAATATCCCAATATAACTTTAGAAATAAATACTCTCTCTTTAATGTTACAACAATGTCCCATCTTTTTGACCTACGACTTTTTATTGTAGGACGTAAAATAAGGGTAGGAGTGGAAGCTAAACTTTTTGTACTGTGTCAATAACTTAAGTTTGACTCAACGGAATTTTGTTAACAATTTCTGGTCTAGGAGAGTCTAGGTTTATTGAATAAAGTGAAAAAAAAACGATGCAATTCTGGTTCTTGTCGCCCTCGCTAGGGGGCATGTTTTACAAAGTTAACCTTCTTTACATTTTGCTCCGAAATCTTAAAGGGAACAGTATGATAATTTAATTTGCAAAATTTATTAAATTTACAATAAAATATGTTGAAACCACATGTCGATATCCTCATTCGTTCAAAAGTTATAATTGAGTGTTCAATTGTTTTTTAAAGTTTCGTAGTCAAGCATGCCATCGGCAAATGAAGAAACAGTTTTAAACTCAATTTTAATTTTATGTCAATCACAACAATATAACATGATAAACAAGAATACAACATAAACGTTATTAAACAAATTTTGATATTAAAACATTTTAACGTTTTACATATTCAAAGTGTCCACGCTTAAATTAAGTCTTTCAGTTGTGGATCATAATCTAACTTCAATTTCGGCAGAGCTAATGTTCCTAATGGCTTCCCGAATTCAATTTTTCATATCAAGTGTTATTGGATGGTCTTTATAAACTAGATCTTTGAGCTTACCACATAAATAACAATCCAGATCTGGAGACCTTGCCGGCCAAGGAAAAATGCCTATCCCTTTATCCGGCAACGGCCCAATAAAAACTTTTTGGCCAATTTGAGCATAATGGGCTGGGATTTCATTCTATTAGAACCACATGCTTATTTATTCTGTCCTCCACAGGAAGATCTAATAGTAGGAGAACTAATTTTCCAAAACTTGTAGATAAGAAAATATGACCCTATGATTCTTCTACCCAAAATCCCGCACCACACATTCACACTCCATATATTTGGAAATTGGTCTTCCCTCAACCAGTGAGAGACTATTTTTGACCCTAATGATATAAGTATTACCTTTCCATGCAATGGAAAAAGTGGCATCGCCTGTCCATAATTTTTGTGATAGAAAATTTCTGTTTTCGTTCACCAGCCCTAATTAATAGCCAAGTTCAGTCGGTGGTCGAAATTCGCTGGCTTTAAATGTTGATGTAAAATATGGAATATGTCAATCCAAGATCTATTACCAAATATCGAATGAATAAATGAGGGTCGGCAGAAATATAAGCTAACACATATATAATATTAACTTAAGTTCTTGCTCTCCGTACTCTATTTGAAGCTGAGAATGGCTGCAAATATCCAGTTTCCCTCAATCGTTTCGCTAATATTTTAAAAACATTTCTTGAATGCTGGTGTCGTTCAGAATATGTACATGTGTATTCTGTTCCGGTTTTAGCGGCATTTTGCAAACATTCAACATAAACTGCTAACATATCAAAATCTTCCCCGTTCGTATACGGCATTATTTAAAAATTGTAATAAGCAGGCTGACTGCCTGGTGCACAGTGTCATGTCAAAGTATGAGTTTATATAAAGTCCTGGAATCGATCCATTAGGCCACGAAATATTTTCTTATTAAATTCGGTTAAATCGTATGTTTTATCAATATTAAACTATTTTAGCTATTGTGTGACATTTCTTAGCGATTATATATCAAATATGATGCGTATTCCAACATGTTACTCATGGCATCAGAGGACCAAACTTATTTACATTAACCTTACCATTTCTGTTTCCTCTCGGAGTTATCGCAAGGTCGTTTGCACGATAAAGCAACATGTATGACGCGAGAAATGATCGTTCGTTAATATGTATGACGAGGTTTTGACGCCTTCTGGTGTAAGTTTCAGCGAATTTGATGACAGTGATGGTGACCCCAACTTTTATGGGGTTGAATATTATGGTGGAGCATCGAGCAATAGTGAGGATAGTTGGTCTGTAGACTGCGAGATGCAAATATTTCAAATTTGTCAGGTAATAAATAATAAAGAGCCATAGTTCTGACAATCGTCTATTTTTAATTCCTTCTATTTCTTAGGTTCACTTTGGAATACTCGAGACATCACAAAAATTAAAAATATTATTTACAGGGAAAATAATGAGGAAGTAGAAATTTATCCAGATATTATTGGTAATCTGCACGATGGAGGACCAAATGAGTTTTTTTAGCTTATCCTTTGACGAAAATGTTATTTCACTGATTGCTCTAGAAAAAAATCACTACGCCCGTCAAAGAAAAGCCTCTCCCAGTGTTAAAATAAATTCCAGGATTCAGCGCTGAATTCCCACTAACAGTGAAGAAATTCGTACATTTTTTGGCCTGGTGTTATGGATGGGTATTTGCCAAATGCCGTCAATTGCTCTCTATTGGAGGAAATAAAATGTTTTATTTAGCTGCAAGGCTAGCGATTACACGTTAAGGAACCAAGTATGTCATACTTTGACGATAATAATAAAGCAACCCCAGGTGACCGATTACACATAATACAAAATTCATTTGATAGGATGGTAGAACACTTTAACATGGCTTTCTGTCTAAAAGAGTCTGCATGTATTGACGAATCTATGATTCCATTTTGGGTTGACTGTCTTTTCGTCAATACATACAAAATAGAAGTTATTGTTATGGTATAAAAATATTCAAACTTTGCTGTAAATCGTTTTAAACTTTGCAATTCAAAATATACTGCGGAAAACAGGCAGTAAATTATATGTCAGTATAAGGGAATTGATGAATCCGTTTTCAAATTCTGGGCGTACGCTGTACACGGACAACTGGTACACAGGCGTACCACTTGCTGAAAGACTGGCTTAAAGACTGTTCGAGAACTCTACTCATCTAGTTGTGACATTACGCGAAGTAGTGAGAAAAAAATTAAAAAAACACGAAGCTGTCCTCGTCAAAATAATTTGGGTATTACAGTTCTTGAATGATAGGATTAGCGAGATATTCTGTTACTAACAACCAAACATATTGATCAAGTTGATGAAGTACAAACCCGTAGTGGTGATAAATCTAAACCATGTGGCATTATAGATTATAGTACTGGAAAGTCCGCCATTGATTTGTCCTATTTACGACGATTTGTTTAGTGGTATCGCAAGGTTGCGTTCGAACTAATTTTGAATACAGCTGTAGTGAATGCCCTTTATTTATATGCCGCAACAACGTTCAAAAACTTAAAATCACAGAACTCAAAAAAAAGTTTGACAGAAAGTATTTTAACAAAAAATATTGGAACAATAATTCACCATGTAATGTTAACAAGAGAGGAAGGTGTCAACTCTGTTATAAGGAAGCTGTCAGATATCATGGAAGGAAAGAGGCACAAAAAACTGCCAAGTAGGAGTGGATTAGTTGTCTGGTTTGTTGTAAATTTCTTTGCATTAACGGTTTATTAAATTACATCAAGGTAATTTTGTAAAATATGATTATATTTACTGGTTTTCAATACACACTTGTTCACTTTATTGTATTGCAAACCATCTTTTTTGAAAATCACGCACTTGGTTTTTACTACGTTAACTATCAGCGCATTTAATTCACAATAGCAATGCAAGACATTTCATTTGCGATTTGCTTAAGACCAACCACTGAGCGAGTCGCCCTGTAGAACTTGGGTAATGTTCACTGATTCAGATTTGAGGCCATCCTTTAAAGTTATGACAGCGTTAGTATATAGATCTGATGAAAATTTATTACCTTGAAACTTAACCCGAGACGGTGTAGTTTAGGCCACAATTTAGTGTAATCCAGCGAATCAAAGGCACGCCTGAGTCAACAATTACCGCAAAGACAGGCTTACACTTATATCCCCAATATATATTAATTATTGAATTCAAAGTAAATATGCTGTCTACACAACGTCGACCTGCCCTAAATCCATTCAGTTCTTCAGGAAGAATCTGATGAGATTCGGCCCATTCCTCAATTCTGCTGGCCAAAATTCAATTACACAGTTTATAAGATATGTAGTTACCCGGATAGTTGACGTCTCTTTTTTTATATGAATGGAATGATAAAATGTCTGCCCATTTATCCGGAATTGTTGTGTATTAGAAAACCTTATTGATATGGTTTAGTGAGTGATGCTCACAGTTGGATGGCATAAGCTAATAAATTTCAATTATCAAGAAAAGACTTTTTTATATTTTGGTACAATGATTTATTTAGCAGAGCGCTTTCAGTTTATTAACAACTCGTTGTCGTATGTCAAACAGCTGACTCATTGAGTTAAAAATTTCTTCCCTATTTCAGGGATTTATCCATTGGACAATGGGTTGAAGGTGTTGTTTTTATTATTATTGTTTTATTGGATGCTGACTGTGTGCTAAGCAATGTATTTTAATTCGTGTATGTTGCTTCTAAATGTGATGATTTGTTGTACACCCTGACCATGGGGCACTGAGGATGGTTTGTTATTAAACTGAAAGCGCTCTGCTGAATAAATCATTGTACCAAAATATAAAAAAGTCTTTTCTTGATAATAGTTTTTTCTCTGGTACACTCAGCTGACTTCACTCATTCATTTAATAAATTTCATACGGCAAATGATCGGAGCTAGAGAATTCCCTAAATTTACTTTTTACTATTTCATTCTCAAGTTCCTCCAATGTACTTGAGTTTACTAGACCTGGAACCGAATTTGAAAATGTAATCTCACTAGAAAGGGGAAGTCTACCCGAGTAGAACTCCCTACAGAAGGAAGCAAACTGTTTTATAGAAACAGTAGTCTCAACGGGGTTCAGAATTTTATATTTTTTCCCGTTAACCAGAACGTTACACCATCATCAACCTCTGCCAGTGAGTATAAAATTTAATCATTTAATTTAATACATGCTTCTTGTAATGTAGAAGACGATCTAAGCTTTCCTGTGAATAACTGCTACGCTTTAGATTTTTATTACACTGCATAATATTTTTTTAGCTATCCTGCATTGGTCGTTGAACTAAACTGTATTATTATTTCATGAGGAAAGGCAAAAAAGAACTGTGTTTTGAATAGACAACTACTCGTAACTGATAACTTAGATCAGGAATAGACGTCATTCAGACAGTATCAACGACACTGCACGCTCTAGTCATGACATCAGTAAACTGAGCAGGAGTATCACTGACCAGACTCATCAAATTGATCTATTAGTTATCTACCATTAGAACTACAAATAGTATCTAAACTACTTCTATCACCAGACAGATATGAGCCCCCCATCATCAAATTGTCAATTTTATTCATACGTTCTATTCTGGCGTCCCAATTTTCACCTCCAGAAATACAATCATCAATATGAGTGAGAGAGATCCAATATACATTGCCAATCAGAAAAGAAAACAAATCTAGTTCAACTTAAATATAATATTTACTCGATGAATCGCAAAAACCAGTGATATGAGGCATCCACTTGGGCGACCTTTGTGAAATTTTTTTGAAGCAACAGAGAATCTTTTGGTGGTTCTAATGGTTTAATAATTGACGTATTAGTTACAATTTTTCAGAAAAACAGATAACGGCATCACCAAATTAATTGGCCTCCAAGGAAAGTTCACCGAATCTAACTGCAATTTTCTGAATATCATCTAATGTGCGTATAAGAACAGGAGTTTGATCATCTTTTCCAGCTAAAATGTTGCTATCCATAGTCCAAATATATTTAGGTTTGAATATCTGCTGATAGAGAGAAGTTCCAATGCAAATATTGACATAGAAGTAGTAATAATCTGTTTTTTGCGTACTTTTTTTTAATTTTCACTTCTCAAGAAACTCCCCCTTATCAATATTTCTTAAAAATTTCACAAGAACTGGCCCCTTACTGACTTGGACTTGATCCGATAATCAGAATTGAGCAATTTGACATCAAATTGGAATCCAATAGCGTTGCTCACAATATATATTATCGATAAAATGTCTTCATGGTCTGTCTGAGGAATATTTATTAATTAGATCAATTGCAACAAAATGTTTCGATTTTAGTTCTGAGTTCTTCTTCTTCAACCCAAGAAGTTCAGAATTGTATTTATTGAAATTTTAATCGATAGACGTCAAATATTTACGTAAAGAATATTTCATTTGTTTGGGAATCCAATTTAGTCAACAAGAGGTTGAAAACATTACCTTCACTCCTCTCTGTTCTTTTCTTTATAGCTCATAATAGAAAATGTTTAATCAATAAGTTCAATTGATATGAATCAAATACCATCGTAAACACCAAAAGAAGCACTATAAGTCGATATTACAAAGAATTGTTGAATCACTAAAAACCATGTTATCACGGAGCAATTAAAGCTTGACCTACTCGACCATTGTTCTGTCATTAACGTAAGAGTATTTATTAAACTTATAATGGAATATTCGTGATAAAAATGCATTTTTTATACGACCAAAGCAATTACGCTCCCTAGCGGTGGATATATGAATTTAAAAAATATTTCTGGCCTTTTATCGCTTCCGATGCCTTTAGGAGGTTTTTCCACCAAAATCCTACGACTATTAGTTTCTGAGATACGGTTCCTCGTCACTCTTAATGAATCAACTGGTATGTATACACTCAAGAAAGTACAACCGTCGAGAAATTTTGAAGAAAATACAGCAATAGATAGTATATTGCATTAAATAATATTTCGACAAAAATATATTTTTCAAATTTATAATATTCATAACTCTTTTATTAGTAAAAATTGTATAAGAAACTTCATAATTTTTTCCACTACCTCGTTAGAGATGAACAAACCTGAACTGGTAGAGCAGGGAGCGGGATTAATAACAGCTAAATTTGGTCCAAGAACCCTGGATGGCTGCAGAGGCGTACCTCTGCGATTTAAACTGTGTCCTGAACTACCGGAGCTTCCAGGATTAGAACCGGAAACGGATTTTTCTACTGGAGCGATTATTTCAACATTGACCCGAGGTTTGCTGTTAGATATTTCGGTCGCTTGTTTGAGTACTTGGTAAATTTGATCGACTTCTGTGGGTTCTATGGAAAAATAAATAAATTTTTGTCCGTGAGAATATTAATTATAAGTACATGTGCTACAGCTGCATTCTTGTAAAAGTATAACGTCCACCTTCCAATAAGAAATATTATAATTTAAAGGCCATATTTTCAGTTCAGTTCAAGCGAAGAAAGTATGTTATGTTGTTCAATATACAGGGTGATTCATTTAGGATGACTACCAGTCGTATCTCGAAAACAGGATAACTTTGAAAACAATATTACGACGAATACAAGAATAATAAAATGAACATTTCAAGTATCGAGTCCCAAGCATTCTAAATATTGAAAAATGTGAATGGATATATCTCTTCATAAAATAAAACAAAGTCGCTTTCCGCCTCTATCTATTTTTCGCTAACTCCTCTTGAACCATACATTTTTATGAAATGTTTATATATAATAATTGAATCTATAGAGATTATAAGGGGGTCCCAGAACAGAGCTGTTTTGTCACCTACTAACGATAGAGTCTTTGCTCACGGAATCATACATGGGCATTAACCCGGCTTGAGGAGCAGCAGAGTTCTTCTCTGGCCTCACTCAAGTAAGTTCTAGTAGGCGCGTCAAAGTCGCGAGGGTGGGCCCAGCTTTCAGCTGATGATTAGTTCTGCTAGGGACCCAGTATTGCGGGGTATAATGCAGTCCCCTGTCAGGGGTTACGGACGAAGACCACAACGACAGCCAAGGCTTAAGAAACACGGTGACGATGGCGGAAGTGGAAACCTATTCTTAGGGGCGCAGTATAAGACAAAATGGTAAGAGCCAGCAGTCTTGTCAAAATAAGTCCATGGCGTGGGAATAATTACTTCGAAGCGGTGTGGCACTGAAAAGCAGAGGGCGGAGCTAAGGAGTGGGAGAAAGGCCTCTGTACTGCGGTGCAGAAAAGGAACGGAACCCTTACTGTACTAATCTTCCCAAAAACTCCAAATGGCAGAGACACAAAACAGAACGGCCCTCGGTCCGGGGCACCCCTTTAATGGGGTGAGGGTGCTAAGAATCCCCCAGTTGAAAGTTTACAGAAACAATCTACGCATTGCGACATGGAACGTGAGAAGCCTTTTTAGTACAGGAAAACTGGCAAACGTCGTACAAGAAATGCATAGACTAAACACAGACGTACTGGGTCTTAGCGAAGTAATATGATCTGGATCAGGTACACAAAAAACAAACAATGGACCCATATATTACTCTGGGGGAACGGAAAGAAATCACCAATATGGTGTTGCTGTTATCCTTACGGACAAAGTGTCACAATCAGTCACGGACTTTTTACCTTTGAATGACAGAATCACGATGATAAAACTAAAAACATCTCACATAATTATGGACATCATTCAAACTTATGCCTACATGAACGACAGACCCGACGATGAAATAGAGTAGTTTCACGGCAAATTAGAGGAAATAACGCGCATCACCAAAAAAGGCGAAATATAAATAGTACTTGGTGACTTAAATGCCAAAATAGGCGAAGGAGTCGATAACGATCACGTGGGAGCTTATGGCCTTGGCTTAAGAAACGAGAGGGGAGACAGACTGGTTCAGTTCTGTAATGAACAGAACCTCCTGATAACTAATACTTTTTTCAAACTGCACCCTAAGCGACTATATACCTAGACCTCCCCTAGACACACAAAAGAAAATATAATCAGAAACCAGATAGCCTACATTATGATCGCACCATATTTTAAAAAATATGTTGAATCTGTAAAAACGTACTCCGGTGCAGATATGGGCAGCGACCATAACCCGGTGGTAATGAATTTCAAAATGCAGCGCTTTCAAAAAGTACAAAAGACGCAGACACGCAAAAAGTAAGACATTGACCAACTTGAAAACCAAGACATAATAGTGTTATACGGGAAGAACTTGAGAACATAATGAAAAAATTGGAAGGTCCGTGCCAACAGAGGTAGAAACGGTTTGGGGTAACGTGAAAACTGCTATAATAGAAACTCAAGAACAATAAATTGGTTACGTGACATATAATAAGAAGCAGGAACGGATGACTTCTGAAATATTAGATCTAATGTCAGAAAGGAGGACACAAAAAAAAATCCAGTGGAATACAAAAAACTCGATAGAGCAGTTAAAAACAAATGGAAAGAAGCAAAAGAAAAGTGGCTATCAGAGAAATGCTCTGAAATCGAAAACCTTCAAAGAAAACACGACTCTTCCAACTTACACAAGAAAGTCAAAGGAATGACAAATCGAAGCAAAAAAACACCAATTTCAATACTAAGGGACAATAGCAACGAAATAATAACAGAAACTGAAGCCAAACTTAAGAGATGGAAATAATATGTCGAAGACCTGTTCAATGACAATAGACCAGGGTTGCCACCAATAACCGACGATCAAATAAATGGAAAGGTACCCGACATAACTAAAGAGGAAGTCATACATGCTATAGAAACCCGAAAAAACAGAAAAGCCACTGGCCCAGATAAGACACACGCAGAAGTACTAAAACAAATTATCAGACGAAGAAGGAGCCGGACTGAACATACTTCACTACTTAACGCTGTTTATAAAACAGGTACTATACCCTCAGACTGGCTCAGGTCAACATTTATAACACTTCCAAAGAAACACAACGGATCAAATTGTGACGAATTTCAAATGATCAGGTTTAAGAATAATTCATACGGGCATCTACAAAAAATGCGAAAGTCAGGTAGATGGCTGTCAGTTTGGATTTCGGAATGGTGCGGGTACACGGGAAGCTCTGTCCTCTCTAAACGTCTCAACTTAAAGATGCAGATATATTAACGTGAATGTATTTTCATGTTTCTTTGATTACAAAAAAGCGTTTGATTGGGTTAAGCATGACAAACTATTGGAAATTCTTCAAGTCACGGGAATAGATAAAGAAGAGATTATAATCATTTCTCAGTTGTACTGGCACCAAACAGTAGACGTTAAAATTGAGTAATCAACAATGAGAGGCTATTACAATAAAGAGGGGAGTGAGGCAAGGTTGTATCTTGTCACCACTTCTGTTTAATTTGTATTCTGAGACTATATTTAAAGAAGCGCTGCAAGGGGTCCAAAGAGGAATCAAAATCAATGGAGTCGTTGTTAACAATCTGAGCTACACCGACGACTGTATTGTGCTGGCAGTTAATCTGGCCGATTCACAAGACTTAATGAACCGTATAGTAAGCCATAGTGAACGGCATGGACTGCTCATTAATGTGTCTAAAACTAAGCTCCTTGTTTTTTCAAAGACAAATATGATTGCCAATTTATCCATTAACGATATACAGGTAGAACAAGTAAATTCATTCAGATACCTGGGGACTATCATTAATAATTAGTGCGACCCCAAGATCGAAATAAAAGCACGAATTGAGCAGGCCAGAAAAACATTTATTAATATGAAGCAATTTTTCACGAGACGCGAACTGAGCTTAGAATATCGAATGCGCATGATCAGATGCTATATATTTTCAACTTTGTTATATGGCAGTGAAGGGTGGACTCTCGATGCTTCTACAGAAAAAAAGTTGGACGCGTTTGAGATATACAGATACCGTCGTATGTTAAGAATATCGTGGGTGCAGAAAATCACCAACACGAAAGTCCTTGCGTCGATAAAAAAATCAAAAGAACTGATGCAGATTGTTGAGGAGAGAAAGACGAGATATATAGACCACATAATGAGAGGCAAAAGGTATGAACTTTTGAGACTGATCATTGAAGGAAAAATACGAGGAAAAAGATCAGTGGAAAGAAGACAGAACTCCTGGCTAAAAGACTTGAGAAGATGGTTCGGATGTACCTCAATTGACATTTTCAGAGCCGCTACATCCAAAATAATGATTGCAAATCGGATTGCCAACCTCCGACGTGAGACGGCGGATTAGAAAGAAGAACGATAGAGTAGTTTAAGTGGAGTTCGCGGGTTCCAGTCGGGTAATGCCGAAGGTCTGGAATCTGAGTATTTCCAGTGTGGAGCAGATCAAAGTAACTTTGTTACGCTTGCCCAGATGGTCAAGGATCTGAATGCAGTTCGAAACCAGCTTAGAATTCACTGAATTGGAGCTCAGTACTTTTATAGCCACGTATCTATTTGAGATGATTTTGATTGACCTGTTCACTGGATGACTTTTAGTCAGCTATCTGGCGCCCAGATCTGTAGCTGTAATCTTTGCTTCGAAGATAGTAGTGTACTTGCCAAGCTTTATTAATATTTTAACTCTTGGGTTTGTTCCATAAACTCCCGCTCCTACACCGTTCTCGGTTTTGGAGCCGTCCGTGAACAGCACATAGTCTGAGGATAAAAGAAATTATTACTCCTAAGTCAATCATCTCTCTCAGGAAAGAAGACGTTGTAGGCTTTTACTATGTGGAGCTGAAGAGCTACCAAGTCTGGGATAATTTCGAGTATGTGGTGATTACTGATATCGCTCACTGATATCACTTACTATTATCACTCACTCAGTGATCCCGAGTGATCTCTTTGTAATTACTTGTTGACCTAGCTACTTGACGTTAAGAGTCTGTAGGTGACCTTCGTAGCATCCCTCTCTAGCTCTATATGCAGAGGAGTTAGGTTTAGAATAATCTCAATGGCAAGTGTTGGTGTCGTCGACATAACTCCCATAATGGCCAGGCCCGCGAGGCGTTATATACCAGACAATCTCATTTGGGCCGTCAGTTGTAAACCTTTTTGGCCACCAGACGACCGAGCCATACATAACCATTGGTATAATAACCGTTTGATATATCCAGTATATCATCTTAGGGCTCATGCACCAGGATTTGCCACATCTCCTTCTCAGATTCCAGAGGGACAGTGTGGTTTCGTTAATTTTGTTTACCAGATGGGAGTTAAAGGTCAATTTTTTGTCAACGATAATTCCCAGATATTCCACCTCCTCCTCAAACTGGATTAGCACTTCAGATACTAAGTATATCAGTATCTAGTTCCCTACTTAGTGTGAATGGAACGATTACAGTTTTGCTAGGGTTCACAAACATCTGTTCCCTGTTGCACCCCCTGCTTATCGGGTTCAGGGTTTAATGGAAATAACTTCCTCATTCTTCACCCTTACTAGGATTGCTAGGTCATCCGCATAGAATTGTATGTAAGCCCCTCTTTAGAAAGTCTACGAACATCGGCCAGAGAAGAGGTGATAGAACTCCTCCTTGGGGACATCCTCTGGCGGGCGTGAATCTGAGCGTCTCTCCTTGCAGTGCTGAGATGTTACGGCGTATGCTGTTAACCATAAGCCCTTCTCCGATTATAAAGTTGCTCACTTCGTTTATTGATGTTGGAAATACCCCAGTCCCTGGGGTATTTCCAAGTGATAGTTGTAAAGATCAGCAGATATAGTTTTCCTGGTTTTCTATAGCATTGCACAGTTATACTGATCTTAATTGGAAAAATGATATCCAGGATATTACCATAGGGCTAATAATATATAAGCTTCAATATTTGTAATGTCACATCTTCTTTTTTCTATTAACATATATTTAGTCAATCACTTCTTGGTCTAGCCAAAAATAACTACTAAACATCAGGTAGGCATCAAATAAAATGTAACTTCTGTCATTCTGACGATGATATTCAGTTATCGAAACAATTGTCAATTTTTTAGAATTTTCAACATTTTTCCTTATATTGTGGAATTAGCTAGAAATATTGAGTTTCATTTAAAACACAAATATGAGTAGATTCCACGAAGTAAGGGTCAGGACAGTCAATTTCACCTTCATATTTCTTTACCAACAAATAATCCAATCATAGATCTCTTATAATTTCCCGAAAACTTGCTTCGATTTTCGCCAATTGACTAATAACATTTTCGCAAATGCTACGGATCTTAATTCTTACTTCAAGAATGTAAATATTACTAGTCTCTCTTTATCTTGTAGTAATTATTTCAAGAACAAGTCTGACGCTGTTTCTCAGGATATCGTACTACATATAAGGGGCAGGTCTTCATTACATCATCACCCATTCAATTGAAACATCAAATGTATTGATGTTTTTATTTATTTTATCCAATTCATAAAAATCAGTTCATATTAATAAATGTTACAGCGTTGTTTCTGTCAACAAAACTATATTCCCTCGCTACTTGAGACTACGTTATAAAAAAGAAACTTAATATTTTCCACCAACTTTGATTAGCGTTGTGAAAAACGTCATCATATTTCTTGAATGATAAATTAAAAGTGTATCGAAACATTTTTCTATCAATTTTTCATAGGAATAAGAAAAACGCCGTTAGCCACACTTAATGAATCTCCCTGAGCTAAACCAGTACTAATAATCATCTAAGTTGGAGTTTCTGAAACCATTGTTGATATTTGTACTGGACACACTATTTACTACTACTACACCAACACTTACAATTACACCGTCTGCTATCGTCTTCAGAGACCGTAAATCAAGGAAACGTTAGACAGTGTAATTGTATGTGTTGGTGTAGTGGTAGAAAATAGTGTGGTCAGTAGTAATATTAATCTAAAAATCACACAGTATTTGATACTATTCATAGTACTATGAGAAAGACATAGAAGCTTCTGATACGTCTTAGCAACCAAATAATAAGTTTCAATGGGTATATTTAGAAATCTCACCAGTACGCTGGCCAGTGGTTGTGACGTCATAAATCCGACGCCATATACCACTGGTGAGAAAAGTGTGACGTAGGAATATGTTGGCGGATGTGTCAGTTATTTGAAACAAACACGACTCGTGTTACATGGGAACCATAGTACACTCTGACAAGAACTATTTTCAATACACTGTATCTAGGTACACGCTAACTTGTAGTTAACATAGTCTCGACCGTATTGTTCACCGGGTCGATCCGTTGTGACAAATATGTTGAGGTATGTGAATGATTGGTCTCTCGCTCTATTCAGTGAACAACCGATGTATATTTCATATTTAGACTTTTCCAAAGCGTTCGATCGAGTCCCTCATAAACGTCTACTATTTAAATTCGAGCATAACGGAGTTAGGGACAATCTGCTTAATTGGATTGAAGCTTTATTGGCTGGTCGGAAGTTTTGGGTTCGGATTAGTGAGTCTTTCTTTGCAATGCGCAATGTGATTAGTGGGGTTCCACAAGGATCGTTTTTGGGACCCGTTATGTTTCTACTGTACATAGCAGATCTACCAGTCTACATCGAAAGCAACATCACGCTCTTTTGCTGATGACACTAAACTATAGGTATGCCAATCCTATAGGTGACTACGACCAACTGCAAGCAGATTTGAACCAAGTCTCGGAATGGGTAGATATCTAGCTTTTACACTTAAATGCATTGAAGTGTTCAGTGCTTCATCTTGGTAAAAATAATCCAAGGAATAGGTTTGTACTATCTATTACAAATTTAGAACCTGTTTCTCAGTAGAGAGATCTAGGCCTACTCGTTACAGAGACTTTAGCGTGGTCTCAACATATTCAGTTCATCTGTAGTAAAGCTAAAAGTTCACTTTACCTGCTGTCTAAAATGGTTTGTAAAATTTCACCGCAGAATTTTCTAAAAATTTTCAATACCTGTGTCTATATGGATTACGTCATCCTTCTTACGAAGAACGTCTAATACTGATACATTGTTCGGCATTCGGGGGCGACTTGATAATAGTGTAAACAACTTCAAACAATAAGTTTGGCTGTGACTTGTCACATAATTTTCGTCTAAATACCGATATCAGGCTTAGCGGACATCGGTTCAAATTAAAAAAATAAGAATTCAGTAATTAATGCCGGGAGGATTATCTTTCAAATCGAGTGTTTGACATTTGGAACTCTCTCCCATCAAACGATGTTAATGCTTTAACAGCAAACTCTTTCAAAAACAATTATGATGCTTACAAATCAACTGTGCTAAACTGAATAATTTTGTACATTTATTTTGTTTATATCATGTCTTTGCAATTAATGGTAACCTTTATTTTCTGTTTGAACAATATAGATCTCCGGCTCGTTTGACCTTTTATAATAATGATAAAAATAATAATAGATAGAGGAAATCGTCATCATAATCAGAATTTGATAATAATTCTTCCAAGTCAGCCTGCTTCAGAGTCGGTCATTTAATAATTACTCTCAGAGTCAACCAAAAAACAAAAGCACGTTTATTTTTGCGGCCAACAACCCTAAACGCTAGTAGTAAAACTTCCCAAATTTCCTCGGTGATTTCGGCTATTTTTCTGACAGACTTGGCACTGAGGAATCATGATAATCCAAAAACACTATATTAATTAACATGAAAGTGACTCCTTCTACTTCAGATGCCATTTCCATTTAATGAAAGTTTTCGAGAATTTCGGCATACTTATTTCGGTTTTGAGTGGTGCGAATTGAAGATGATGTGTTCATACCAGTTCAGTTGCGTATGTTTTTCAAACACGAATGTTGTCTGCGACCAGGACCACGTTATCCTCCGATTTTTCCTTCTATTAATAATTTTAGTATATCATACTTGTTGTTATGGCCCAGATAAGCGGTCTTTCTTCGTTTTATTAATGTGAGTAACTCTCTTTCCCTTCCCATGCGTCTAAGTACTTCATCGTTAGGTATATGTTTAGTCTATGATATTTTTAGTAGTCTACGGAAGATCCACATTCCAAAAGCCTCGAGTCTGTTCATGGTAACCACTTTTAATGTCCATGTTTTTGCTCCATACAGCAGAACTGAGTGCATGTATGCTTTTACAAAGCGGTATCTTAAGTTTAAGTTTAAGGTTGCGTTGCACAATAGGTTTTTCAACTTTAGGAATATGGCTCTGGCTTGCTATATACGTGATCCTACTTCGACGTCAAGGTCTTCATTTGTTGTTATGCAGCTACCAAGATATTTAAATTTCTCAACTTCCTCTATTGCGGTATCATAGATGTTTATGTTCAGTTGTGGGTTCGATAATCTGGCTATGGCAATTACTTTTGTTTTTGTTACATTAATTTTCATGACTAGTTGATCCCCCACTTCTACAACCTTGTTAATTAAGCGTTGAAGGGCTTCTGGATTGTCTGCAATGATAGCCGTGTCGTCTTCATAACGTTTGTTGTTTAACGTCCTGCCGTTAATTTCAATTCCATCCTCGTCATCGCCTATTGCTTTGTTAAATATGTGCTCAGAGTGCATATTAAACAGTATTGGCGACAAAACACAACCCTGTCGTACCCCCTTTTCTATACACACCGGTTCCGATGTCGTTTGTCCATATCTAACCTCTGCTTATTGGTCCCAATAAAGATTTCTAATAAACTCGATGTCTTGTTTGTCTAACCCTTTTTTCTGTAGTAATGTCAGAAGGACGGTGTGATTAACTCGATCGAAGGCTTTCTCGTAGTCTATGAAACAGGCATAGACATCTTTACTCATGACATTTCTGGAAGAGCATTTATAAGCTGGCTAGGGCTTCCCTTGTTCCTAGACCTTCACGAAATCCAAATTGAGTATCGCTTTGATCGGATTCACATTTGTGGTAGATTCTAGCTTGTATAATTTCAAGTAGGACCTTAAACACTTGGCTCATCAAGCTTATCAGTCTGAAGTCATCACATTTCTTGGCTTTTGATTTTTTGGTGAGGGGAATAAATACGGAGGTGAGTCAGTCTTTTGGAATATTACCTGTTGCATGCACTTTCGGTAGTAACTGTAACAGTGGCCACAAATTTTCTTCTTCCGTTTTCACTCAGTTTAATTGCTTTCACTAACTGAGAATTTTTGGAGCCTGTTCACATTCATTATTCCTGTCGTATATTCTTGGCGTATCGCTAACGAATGTTTTCCGTATATATGTTTGCCATACTGTTAATCATTATCAAGAATTGATAAAATAAATGTAACAAAATGTCTTAAAAACACAGAAAAACGAAAGAACTAAATTTTTACTCCCTACTCATAATAAACAAAACACGTTTGACATTATTTACTACGAATACAACGGCACAATCGAAATTATCGTGTGGCAAATTTTGAGCAATGTTGCCACTGGTAGTTTTAATGAATACATATATGAAAAAATATGCCTTTATTAAATAAAATTCAAGTATTTTTATTTATTTTTAGAAGCAGTGACTTAAATGCATAAATTAGTATGACTTTCACTTTTCCGTCCAACATATCTAATATGCGAGAGAAGTATTGCTTTACCCCAAAAAAAGTAGAAATTTTGAAAATAAAATTATTCTCACGTTTTTTATCAAGAACAACACGAAAAAACGGTTTTTAGAAAAAAAAATCCTGTATGTATGTCGTCGTCGGTGTCGTCGTCATTGTCGTCGGCCACTTTTTGTTACATGTCTTGTTAGCACGATACAGCCTCCGGAGTGCAACAATTTTATAATTAAATATGGTTCAGGACATCTCACAGATGAACCCTATTTATTTTCAACTCACCAGATGCAGTACAACAGATGCTATAGTACTTTAAGTACGACATTTCAGTTTGTTAGCAGGATACAGCCTCCGGAGTACATACAACTAATCAATTTTATGATTGGATATTATTCATGGCATCTCATAGATAAACCATGTTGATATTGAGCTCACTAAAGCCAGTACAACCACTGCTATGGTACTTGAAGTACCAAATTTCTGTCATTTTTGGAGAATTTTCAGATTGTTAGCAGGATACAGCCTCCAGAGTGTATACAAGTAACCAATTTTATAATTAGATATTTTTCAAGGTATCTCACAGATGTACAATATTGATTTTCAGCTAGCTAGAGCGAGTACAGCGGGTCCTATAAATCCAGATATATTACGTTTTTGGTTATTTTTGGAGAAATTTCGGATTGTAAGCACGATACATCCCCCGAAGTGTATACAAGTGGCAATTTTGTGATAGAATACTGTTCAAGGCATCTCACATATGCGGAAAAGTTAGTTTTAATCTTTAAGACCGTCTATTTTTATCTTCATACCTATTCAACAAATTTTCAATTAAACTTTTAATTTCATTTTTCCTACAACTAAAGAGAACTTGTGAATGTGGCAAATCGGTGGAAGTGTCCGCAAGTGAGTTTAGAATGCGACTCGAAGTTCAAGCCATCAATAAGTCAACACAAACATATCTATTTCATATGTTAATTTGAGGGTTAACCGAATTGTTGCAGTGGACGCATATGAGCGCTGTTAACACAAAGTGAAGAATGGCTAGGACGCGTATGCGCGCCGTTAGCAGTGAACCTGTTAAACGCTAAACACACAATAACACATAGATAGACTACTCCGGGAATAAAACCGGCATAAGTAACCTATACGTAAAAATCAAAATTGGCATGAAATTGGCGTGTACCAAGAAAACATTAATCCGAGTACGCTTACGTTTCACCTGTACACAATTTTTAGATTTCCATAAAAGTTAGCATGTACCTAGATACGGCGTTTCAAATTTGGCATCGATTTATGACTTCAAAGCACTGGCTAGCATAATTTGGTACAAATCACCAGTATGACGTCAATTCATGACGTGACAACCACTTGCCAGGGTACTGGAATGAATTTCTAAATACAGATAATGTATCACTTCATATTTGGAAATAAAATTTCATGATGATGAAATATACACTTTATTCGCAATCCTAACATGTATAGAGTATTTTTGATGAATATTTGAAAGTAATATTAGTTTAAAGTATTTAACGAGAAATTTCTCATACCAAGTGGCAGACATATTATCCACTGTAGTTTCAACAATAACATAATAATGTTATATTTTGACAACGGTGGGTGGTAGTCTAATAACACAATGACTACCTTCTGGCATGCATTTATCCAAATGATTTTCCGGTATTGTTTGCTTTTCAACCAAATTCTGAACAAAAATTCTCTGAAGATTATTTGGAAAATGACTATTCTTTTGTTAAAAACATTCGTGTTATCTCATTACTTGATGTCTAAGCCATTACTTCCCTTTCAAATGCTACATTCACTACCAGCTTTCTATGTACCTCCATTATGACAAAAAAACCTTTGCATCATCTAGAATTTTCGGTTATGTATGTTGTCTTATTAGCAGCATCATACTTTAGAACATAAATTGTCAGTGAATAGTTTCAAAAGTTAAATATTTTTTTTGGGCATCCGTTTTGCGGAATGTATTTCTTAAACAATATAAAATACATTTCCACTCTGAACCGTCTGCAGACTTATTTATTCTTCTTTTTTTCTCCTAATAAGTGTAATATAATTAAGTTTTTTGAATTGCTTTGCCTCTAATAGTAATCGACGTACATTTTTTTGGCCATTCATTTTTTTTTGTATGAGCCATACCTACTAAATGAATTTTGATGGGTGAATCTCGTGAATTTTGAAATAACAGTCACAAGTTGGTTCTTCATTATAGCTATAGTTGATTATTTCATTTCCAGCATAGCTTTACTAATCGAAGGCTATCTCCAATATCTATTCTTTTGTCTGGAGTCAAACACGGAACACTTCCTATTCATTCAGTTCACTTTCCTATTGAATTCCCAAAAGTTATATTATACTGGTTGTCTCATTATATTCTGACTGTTATTGAGAATTTATATCTTCGAAACGGTTCTAGATAATATGATGCGGTTTTCACACTTAGGTTTTGTTTTGTTGTGACACATTTATATGAATGTTCTACTTCCGGTTTACCCGCTAGAAAAGTGGCATATTTTCAGAATACGGAAGATATAATTTTTTAAATAGGATACCCTGTATATTTCTTAAAAGACGCATATTTTTACTTTATAACGGTACCTTGAAATTTGAAATCGGTGCTCAGAAAGCGAAGTTAGATAACTTTAACTGGTATACTGTAATGATTCAGATATCTTATTAATAAATAATAATCAAGGAGGCGAGTTATGTCTACATCGTTATCAAGTGGGCACCTGTGAAACTACATAATAGACACTTTCATACGATATTATATATTCTGTCTGAACACCATTTCAATCATTCTTTGTATAACTCTCAGTACAGTCTTTATACATTTTTTGTATTATTTCTGCTCTTCGTTAAAATATATTTTTGTATAGTTGATTTTAGTTCTTTTTAAAAAGACATTTTCGTAAAGAAAAACAAAACTGGCGCAGTCAGTAGGATCACACGAGTTGTGAAAACGTGAAATATACAGTGTACCGATTTCTACGGTTTCGTATAAACTTTCATGACTAACGTTTTAACGTTTTGAGCGCACAACTATGAACAGCCCTTCTGTGGACGTATCGAGAGGAACCAAAGAGTCGGGGAAGAAGATTTTCTAAACGTAAGTGCCGAATTTCCTTTTCTCGCCTTGCTATACCATTCTTTGGAATTAGTGAAGATATAAATTAAGATATTTTTTATTATTATATAAATTAAATATATATGAACGATTTGAATAATAGAAACGTTGATAATATTGTAGAAGCTTTTAATGATATCTCATTAAACGAAAATAATAGTAACGAAATGGCTACACCAAAAATGTATTGGGATCTTTTCAGATCTAAATTAGCAAATATCAAACCATTTAACGGTGATAGTGAATATTTAAACAAATTTATCACTAGATGTGAGAGTTTAATTGAATCCTATAGAAATTTAAAAGATGCTGAATCAAATTCACATTTAATAGAATGTATTCAAGAAAAATTAGAAGGCCGAGCAGCTTTCATGGTCGGTAGTATAGATTGTTTAGTACAAGAATTAATAAGAGCCAAACCTTTTAAAAATAAGCACCTTATCGATTTTGGTAGTAGGCATCAGTTAATTCGTAGTACTGTAATTCAGAGAATAAGTAACGACCCAAATATAAATGCTGTTGAGCAAAGTTGTCAAATCATTCAATACGATAAGACTGCACTAAATACTTTCATAGCGGGTTGTAACGGAACGCTAAGAAGTAATATGCATTTAAGAAAACCCACATCCTTACTTAGAAGATGCGATGGCATATGTCGCAGAATTTGAAAATTTCGAAAGACTTTATGGATCATTACATGATAAAAATTTTCGACATAATAGTTCTAATAATAATAACAATGGTATGCAATATTCGCGATTCCAAAATGTTCAAAGGTCAAATTCAGACCAAAACCAAAATCGTAACGATTATCGATATTTCGTACCCAATAACAGACCAATTAATAATCATCAACCTTCATATAATAATTATCGATATGATCAACCCAATGTCTCAAATAATGTAGTACAAAACAGAGAATATTGGCCTAACCAACCGATACCTGTTCAACCTATCCCACAAAATAATAGATATTTCACGAATCGACAAGTATTTGGTCCAGCAAAAAATGTTTTTAAACCTTATCAAATACCACAAAATCAGTTACCAAAACTTGTACCAATGTCGACAACGTCGCGAAATTTCACAGAAAGAAGTCGAATGCCTGTTAATAATAATAACAATAATAATAGATTCTTCCAAACAAATCCACGTGTTAAACCAAATTTTGTTTTTGTAGAATTATATTTAAATCAATGTGATAATCCAGAATATGATCCTAACCAATTTAATGAATACGAAGAAGTAGAAATTAATCAACCCGATACGAATGATGAAAATCAATTTGAGGAAAATTTTCGGATAACCGGGCTTTCCAACGCAAAAGAGGTAGTTGAAATAAACGTTATTTCCGCTAATCCTTTACCGTACATAGAAATTAAGAATCCCAAAGCTGGATTATTAATTGATACCGGTAGTTCTAGATCAATAATAAAACCTTCTATTATAGAAAAATATTTTCCAAATACAATTTACCATTCCAATACTGTTTTATCTACTAGTCTTGGAAGTAAAGATATTAGATTTCAAGCACTTGTGCCTGCATTTGCAGAATTAAGATGTAAAAATTATTTTATTAATTTTGTATTATATGACTTTCACGATTACTTCGATGGAATCATAGGTATTAAAGATCTTGTTAATATGAAGATAAATAGAGACCTTGCGAACCAACAATTAGTAGGACCTAATATAAGAATACCATTTTAATATAGACAATCTGATGATACAGAATCTTCTTTTTTCGAAGAATTCGATTACAATATTAAATATTCGAAAGGTAAAAGTAACAAGGCAGCCGATGCACTGTCTCGTTTCCCTAATATGAATGCTTTAGAAGCTGCATCGCTTGATGTTAATTTAGGTGACATTGAAAAAATTGTAAATCAACAACTCGAAAGAATTAGTTCATATAACGACTCTACAAATCAACTTCCTAATTTAGACAATATTGACCTTACAACTATTTTAGACGAAAACGAAAGAGACGTATCAGATACCATGATTAATTCATCCCCATTTGACGAAGAAGCGAACACCAATAATGATGACATCGAAACAGTACACACTTCTGTGGAAAATCCCATTTTATCAATTCCAATACCTGAAAAACCACTAAATATGTATAAAAATCAATTATATTTTAATAGCAATGAAAACCTTTCTTTCAAAGTTAAAAGAGAAAAAATATTCGAAAATATTCGCTTATATGTTACATTACCAGTAGTAGACACTGAATCAAACGTAATAAGATTCTTTAAGGAATTTATAAATCCTAACCAATATTATACTCTTTATTTCCAAAACGAACCCTTATCGCGAATGTTTATAGTAACTGCACAAAAAACATTTAAAAATTCAGCTTTTAAATTTATCATGTGTACCAAAATTCTCACTGATATTCAATCAGTTGACGAACAACGAGAGAAAGTAGAATACTACCATATAAGTAAATCAGGTCACAGAGGTATAAATGAAGTAAAAGCATCCCTTAGTCGTAGATATCATTGGCCAAAAAACATAGAAGAAATAGAACATTTCATAAATAATTGTGAAACTTTTCTGAAGAATAAGTATGACAGAAATCCCCCAATTATAAAATTCAATTTAACACCCACAGCTTCGAGACCTTTCGAACATATCCATTTAGACGTTTTTTATATATCGAATAGATCGTATTTAACAATCAGTATAACATGAGTATCTGTAGTTGAGAAATTACTCGAATTTATTTCCCATCACGGTCTACCTAGCAAAATTACGTCTGACCAGGGTACCGAATTCAAAAATTTCGATCTTAAAAATTTTTGCAAATTACACCTCATCCATCTACACTTTACAACATCAAAAAATAGTTATTCAAACTCTCCAGTCGAGAGATTCCACTTAACACTGATCGAGCATTATCGATGCTTACAAGAAGAAAATAAAAATTTGAAATCTGATCAACTTATGAAAAATGCAATTTTCTGTTATAACATATTCATTCAGTTACGAAATATACGCCTTTCGAAATTATTAAAGGTCACATAAACAATCCCGATGCTTTTGATTTAGACGATCATTTAATTATATCAACTTACGTACAAGATCATATAGAAAATAGTAAAATATTGTATGAAAAGATTAAGCAAAATAATGAATCCACAAAAGAAAAGATTATTCAAAATCAAAATGAAAAACGCGAAAATCCCCCAGATTTTGCAAACCAAGAAACATGCTACATAAAAACTAAACAGAGAAATAAAAAACTACCAAAATTCAAAAAGACGAAAGTACTAAGCCAAAAAGGTATCCTCATTAAAACTAATAAAGGCACATACCATAAAAATTTGACTAGAAAACCGAGGTTAGTAACAAACAAGTTGTTACAGGAGTCTAACGATAAGGAACCTCCTGACATTGATGACTACATACATCATGATTCTGCAGATACAATGTATTGAAGAGGATGTATCTACCACTAAAATCGAAAGCCTAATCCTTCCAATCCAATTAGGAATTCTCGTATTATATACAATAAACATACGTTTATACACTATGTAGATTTAGACATTATAAATACCTGTATTGAAAATGGAATATTTCCGAACATTTTAAAAACTGGTGTTATCAAACAACTTTTCGAGAGTGTGGATAAACTGCAAATTTCAAATTATAGGCCCATCTCTTTGATATCAAACATAGCAAAATTTTTTCAAAATATAATAAAAAAGAGATTGATACATTTCATGAAAAAACATGATATTCTATCCGATAATCAGTATGGGTCCAGAGAGGGGAGGTCAACCGAAGGTGCAATACTAAAACTGACAACGTACATTTACAAATTACTCGATATTTCTAAACCGTCGCTATGTATCTTTGTTGATCTTTCCGAAGCCTTTGATACTGTTCGTCACAAAAGGCTTCTAGAGAAACTGGAAAAAATTGGTATGCGGGGTAAACCGCACGATCTTTTGAAATCATACCTGTCGAACCGAAAACAGGTAGTAGATATTGATGATGTGGTGAGCTCTACGAGGACAATAACTTACGGTGTTCCTCAAGGCACGGTCTTAGGTCCCCTACTATTCACTATCTATATAGACAGCCTGTTGAAAATGACATTTATAGGTAATATTATAAGTTATGCTGATGACATGGCAGTAATTTACAGTGACAACACATGGCAACAACTGAAAGCAAAGACGGAAAAATATTTCAACAACATCTTTAAATGGTTCCATTACAATAAATTAGGTATGAACGCGGAAAAGACCAAATACTCACCTTTCACCTCCTATGGCAATAACTTGCCGAATAGGGGTCCATTAAATATAAATCGAAATATATCCATTCCAGAAGCCAGCTCAATAAAATACCTCGGTATACAAATTGACAGACATATGAAATGGAACTTACATATATCATATCTAACAAGAAAACTACGTGGATTCATATCAAGATTCAAACTGTTGAAAGAATTCCTTGAAAATTCTCAGTTGAAAACTATATATTATAGCCTAATCCAATCCCAAATTATATACGGTATTACAGGATGGGGAGGCGTAAATGATACGCATTTAAATAGTCTGAATATCGTGCAGAAGGAAATTCTCAAAATAATCCTTGGCAAAGAAAAGATGTAGTCTACCAATAATATGTATAACGAAAGCGGCATTTTTGATATTTAACAACTCTATTGCCAAAAAGTGTTACAAGGGATTTACAACGCTATGATAGACAGATATTCCAAAAAATAATTTAAACCGTCAACAAATTATTCATCAAACTTATAACACTGTAATGTATGTGTATGTGATCCTAAACCCCGATTATGACACTCACATTATGTGAAACCTACCTGGATGTTACCCTTTTACCCATTGTCATATTAAATCTTATGTGATACATGGGATCAAAATCGTATAACTGTAATATATGTGTATATGAGACTCTGAACCCGATTATGATAAACACTTTATGTGTAACTTACCTTATCTTATTTTAAATTTATATTTCAATCGTGAGTATTTTTATTATATTTAGAGGCTATATCACGCACAAGGAGTAATTTTCTACGATTGCTCCTTCAGTGATGCCATTGTTTATTTCACTCAGCTCACAGGTACTACTCACTTGACATTGTTTTATCAAAATTATACTTGATTGTACATTTATGATGAATAAACATTATTATTATTATTATTATAACAAGACGGTGCTCCACCCCATTATTCCAACATAGCAAAAGAATCTGTTAACCAACAATTTAGAAATAATTTGGATTGGTAGGAGTGGTCCAATAGAATGGGCTCCAAATTCTCCGGACCTGACTATTCCAGATTTTTTGTATGGGAATATGTGAAAGATAGAGTCCACAACCCGATGCCTGCTACTATTGAGGAATTATAAAATAACATACGGCAGGTATTGCAAAATATTCCTCTTGAAATTATGACAGCAGAATTTTACAACTTAATTTGTTTTTTACTGTTCACTTTTAGTTACTAGCTAATACAGTTTTTGTTTATGATAATTCCAACTTTAGATCTGAATCATTACAGTATCCCAGTTAACCTTCCAGTAGTCGCGCTTATCTGAGATATACATACCGATACTTTTTTCTCATATATCTCGAACACCTACTCAGCGGTGGGGATGTGCTCTCGTCTACCTACCTGCTCGAGGGAAGATTGTTGCAAAATGATGATCCAGAATATGAGGAATTATTGCAGGAAGATGATGCAAGCGACATCGAAAGTGAGGACCGTATATCCGACCAAGAAGAATTCGATGAAGAAATCTATGCTTCTTCTGATGAAGAAAATACTAACTTAGAGGTACCTGTAGCTGATATTCCTGTTTATACAGCTGAAGATGGTACCCAGTGGTATAAAATGCCAATAAATAATCAAGTTCGACGTTCGCAGGGAAACAAGATTGTGCATGTTCCAGGACTTACACCTACCAGTGCAGAAATAGGTACGATCAAAGAATCGTTTTTGCTGTTTTTTTCAGACGTTTTATTTAACATTATTGTCGCTGAAACCAACCGGAAAGCTAAATTTTATTTTGATAATTATAATGGAACTCATCACGAGAGTACAAAGACATATGTGCCAACTAACAGAAGAGAAATCGAGGTCTATATAGGTCTACTTATTACATTAGGAGCATTGCAAGCTAGTACCGAACCCATTGAAATGCTTTCTACTAGTGAACCTGCATAATGTCGGCCTATAATAACAGCAACTTTGTCTAGAAATCGATTCCATTTTCTGACCAAATTTTTGAGATTCGATAATTTTGAGACCAGGGCTGAGAGAAAGTTAGAAGACAAGCTTGCACCAATAAGGGAAGTATTTGATAAATTCGTATCAAACTGTAAAAAAGCACGTGTGCATTGACGAGCAACTCGTCCCATTTCCAGGAAAGGCTCCATTTAGGGTCTATATGAAAAGCAAGCCAGCAAAGTATGGAATAAAGATATGGGGCACTGGCAGATTGTGAATACAATTATACTTTGAATATGCAAGTGTATTTAGGTAAGTCATTTATTTTCATTTATGCTATGTTATCTACCGCTTTTTTTGTTAGGCAAAGTAGGCAACAAGCCCAAAAAAGGACAAGTTCAACGGGTTGTTCTTGAACTTTCTGATTATCTAAGTCAAGGATATGGTATCACAACTGATAACTTCTTTACTAGTCTTCAGCTGTCTCAAAAATTGTTGGATAAGAAGCTTACATTATGTGGCACTCTGCGCAAAAAAAGACGTTTATACCAAAGGACCTACTTCCATCATCTTAAAAAAAATATATTCAATGTTTGCTTCTACAAAACATTGTACATTAGTAGCTTATGTGCCGAAAAAGAACAATGCCGTTATTTTGTTATCAACCGAGCATGACGATGACAAAGTAAGTAATAAGGAGTCAGACTACAAACCAGATATTGTCTTGCTTTATAATAGTACTAAAGGAGCTGTAGATGAAACAGACCAAATGGCAGCAAAATATACCACTCAAAGAAAAATTCTTAGATGGCCCATGGTACTTTTTTACCATATTATCGATATTGGAGCTATAAATGCCTATAAAGCATGGAAAATTAAAAATCCAAATTACGGGCCTGGGCACTTAGATGCAAGAAGAAAATATCTTCTTTTGTTGGGAAAGGAACTGGCGAGGGAAAATATGATTTATAAATTTAAAAATACTAATGGTTTGCAAGCAAGCATAGAAGAAAATATTCCTAAAGTTGTTCCAGAATTGGAGCAAAATATCCCTTCAACAAGACCTGTAGGAACCCAAGGTAGATGTTTTCTCTGTGAAAGAACCAAAGATAGAGAATCAAGACAACGTTGTGTGAAATGTGATCGTTTTGTTTGTGTAAATCACTCTAAAAAAGAAATTTTTTGTATCCCATGTAAAGCAAAAAATTAAAATTAATTTTGTTTATTTTTTAGTAACTAAATTGGAATAAAAATAGATACAAAATAATTTATTTACGTTTTTTTTAATTTTACTTAAAAAAAGTGTGAAAATTACAAAGATAGACAAAAAAAATGGGGTGCAAATGAACCCTGCTTGGTATCGCACGTATGTAAAGAAGCTTGGTATTATAAAGGTTAAACCTAACTGTGAAAACTGTATCTTATTATCTAGAACCGTTTCGAAGATATAAGCTCCTGAAAACAGTCAGACACCCGGTAGTTATTGATAGGTATACCACTAATTCCATGTGAGTTCGAAAAGGAGTTCCAATAAACAGAAGTTCCGAATGAACAAAAAATTATTATGTTTAGTATATCCTTCCATTAGAATCTTTCTACATGGTAGAGTGAAATTTACGACGGAATATTGTTATTCAATTGGACGCTATTCATCTGTAAGTATATAGTCTGAGCGTATATTTTCTAACTCGTGATGAATATTATTTCCAAGAAGCTTCAGAGAAAATGATAAATGTATGAGTATAACTGATTTTTCCAAAATATTTGTTAAATATTGAAACGTTTCTAACCATAGAATTTATTGACTCAGACATGGAAAGTTTTAAATAACACTTATCGATAAAATAGATGAGGAATATGGAAGACATTTCATTTTGACTGGATAATTCTGAAATTTTGGGAAAAACAAATGCTAAATATGGAAGGCAGCAGCCCGGAGAAAACTTCATAATATATAATACAAGTAATGGAAAACCGAGCAATGAGGCAAGAGCTCAATAATGGCTTCTTCCACATAATGCAACAAGGCTTCCAGTTTCGAAATCGTCACAATTAAGCGCCTCCAATACTATGTCGCTCTAAATTTTCAGTAGATATGAACTTCAAAAGATACGTGTGAAAATGTTATAACAATCTGTTTGATCGCTGTCGGGATATTGATAAAAGGTGACTCTATATTCGTTTTTGTACAAACGTTGTGTAATATCGAGTTTCGTGTATCAAACAAACGCAATTTTCCATGGAAAAATCTCTGCGACAGCTTAAAAAGTGTTAGCCGAAAAGAGGACATCAAAAACAGCCATGTCAGTATTATGCAAAGTATAGATACGTTTATGTAACTACTGGGAATGGGAAATATGCAGGTCGTCCGATTGAGATGGCTACACCCGAACAAAACCTTGAAAAATTTTGTTGGATTTTAATGTGAAATAGCAGATGTCCTAGAAGTATTGAAAGACACCTCAATACTTGGATTATATCATCTCAATAACAATGTTGATGTGAGGAAAGAAATATGACTATTTATAATTGATTGTTTAAGACAGAAACCAGCGGTTCTCAAACTTTTGATCTTCGCGCCTCCTGTTTTATTTCTAAAAATGATGCGGCCCCCAATCCGTAGACGTAGGAATTCAAATTTCATTAGGCATTGTCAAGTCTACGGTTGCGGCGATGCTGTCGGAAAGTTTACGCTACGTATCCAAGCTTCCTGAACTTTCTCGAACCTTGTGAATTGAAGCAACACGACTATAAATCGGGAATCGCACACACGATATTCTAATTTCAGGTTAATTGTTCTAACTCTAAGCAGCAACCATTATGATTTTTGAGTAGATGCAGTAGTATGGACATATTTTTAGAACGAAAATTGAGGATGACTTGACTTGACAGGTTCAAAGGAAGAACGTCAGAAATCTGAAACAAGAAAATATGACCAATACATCTGAAGTTCGGATTTTCTGGAATTAGAGTAGGTGGCGAAGAAACACCTCAATGTGTTTAAAAAAATTGGCTGCAGATAGCATGGAACCAAACAAACTGAAGAGGCATCTAGAAACGCTGCAGAGAAAATATGTTAATAAAATGTGCGATGTTTTTCAGGAAAAACTGAGATTGTTCTAAACATAGAAGTCAAACTTCCATAAAGTGCTGGCAGTGGATGGGAAGGCTCTCTTGGTATCATACAAAGTGGCTTACAATTAGCTGAATGCAAAAAACACACTTGCAGAGCATGTAAAGCCATTGCAGAAATAATGATTCAATCTGTCGACGACTTAACGATATATCAGTTCATATTCAGCAGCAACTTAAATTTGACCGTAATGGAGAATATTTTGTTATAAATATCATTTGGTAAACAGATAGAAGGAAGATCTACAGCCACCGAATTGTTCAATATCACAGATGATACTATTACTAAAATGAATTTGCAATCGAAACATTGTGTTACTACTAGCACCAATGGAGCTAATGCTATACCTGGTAAATACAACAGTTTCCAAGCGTTAGTAGAAAAATAATGTTTAGAAATTATCTGGATGCACTGCAGGATACATCGGGAAGTGTAAGCATCAAAATCCTGGACTGAACATATTGTTGACAGTAGTTATCGAAGTAGTTTACTTCATAGGAACCAGACCACTAAAATCAAGGATTTTCTGTGTTCTACGTGAAGATATGGGAACTGGGCATCAATCTTTGCTGTTTTATCCTTTATCAAGTTGGTAAGGTAGTTAAGCGTGTCTTCGAACTAAGAAGGAGAATAGAGATATCTTTGAACGAGGAAAGTCACAAGCACTCAACAGATTTCTACGACAAAATATTTTAATTGAAGTTTCCTTATTTAGAACATACTTTTGAAAAACTTGATATACTCAGTCTTCAGCTGCAAGGAAAAGACGTAAGTATCTTTGATTGTTATGGCATAACAAATTGCAAGGAAACAGTTTCGGAATAATTAACACTTTGTGCGATTTTGTGCAAGATTCCCTATTGGACGATAATCGATAATGTTCGCCGGAAAACACTGGAAAGTTATTTAGAAAACTTGGGTGATAATTTGCACAAAATAATATTATACTGGAGCTGGGTTTTAAATCCATTTGGAAAAAGACCTGTCAACCTTCGTTAATAAATCATCAACAAACTTCTAGACTACTTCCGAACGGCTACTGTGTTATAAAAGCCAAAACGCTTCGGATTATGTTGCCTTTAGAGTCTTATCTTTGTGAAATTGGATTTACGGCACTTGCTGCATTGAAATCTAAATACAGAAATAAGCTTCAATTCTAAAATGAACTCAGTGTGGCCATCTCTAACATGAAACCAAATTTAGAAAAGTTGTGCCCTTAAAACAAGCTGTTAGCCTTCATTTCCTGGAAATTTTCTATATCATAAATTTCACTCAAAATTTTTCTCTTCGTCATTTTATTTTCAAACTGTATTGCACCCCCCAATCATATAAATGCGCCACCCTTAGGGCACCCTCCAAAATTTGAGAAACGCTGAATGGTAGACAGTTGGTTTTGATATCTGAGGAATTCGTTCGCATGCTTCTATCCATATTTTGAAAATGGCGCTGAAGAAGAATATATACCATTAAACATAAAAAAATTATATCTGAGTAAACATTGTAACGACGCTGTCGTCTAAATTGGCATCAACAACCTCTGTTGTCAACATCGACAACATATCCACGAATGGCAAAAAACAACTTACAGAGTACGACCAAACAAGTTATCACAGTAGGCGCAATTGGACGTCCTGTACCTAGATGTTAGCACTATCGGCATGACACCAGTAGAGTGGCCAACTGTGATAGCCCCGAGATATTTTGGAAGCATCGAAAGCTCAGTCCTCACACCAGTAACGGAAGAGAGGAAAGCTGTAGTTGTAATACTATTTCGGTGTATACTGAACCCGAAAGGAAGTATGCGGATTCCGTTCCGGTGTGTATTGAATCCGGAACAAACCCAATCATCCAGATACCATTCCGGTGTGTATTGAACTCGAAATAATACCAATCGTACACATCCCTGTTTCGATACTAGATACTAACAATAAAGCTAACTTCAATTCTTTAATTCTTTCAACCAATAGCAATTTGAAAATAAGCCAATAAACCCAAAAATAACATACAGGAGAATTCCATTATATCGAGATGTGACGATCGAACTGGAATCAAGAAGTAATCAATAACTACTTAACCAAGTTGGACTATTGGCCGAAGAGGAATGATTGGACTCTGAGAACACGCCGAAGGTATGAAATCGGACGAAGATTTGTGAATAGATGTAGGTATATAAGTATGTTTTGAATTTGTGAAATAGACATTTCATTTGTTTAACTTGTAAATTAATTATTCTGTTCAATATAGTTGATCTAACCAAACAGCTCTTTATTTGATCTACCCCTTAAGTACCAACGGCATTACAACGTAAAATAAAATAAGGGGTTATACAAATAATTGTGACATTACCTACAAATTGTCAAAATAAGAGTTGATTTCCCGAAATTAACATTCTCTTGTATCAGCTTCAGGAAGATTGATCACGAAATAATAGGGATAATTGAACCCTTGGAAGTCTAAACTTCATATTCCAATACAAACAACCAGTTTTCATCGCAAAGTACCATCCATCAATACTTATAGCTAAAAGTGAGGTTATTTATAACCAAAGATCTCAAGATGATAAAGCGAAAAGGTTTAGAACGGTGTATGCTAGTCATAATAGTAATTATGAAACTTGGGTAGTTGTAGATAGTATTGCAATGCGGCCTCAAGACATATTTTACGGGTATATAATGGCAAAAATTCCCAATGGTTGAACCTGTAACGAAAATCTACATCTTGCAGTCACCTTTCAATTTTTGGATAATATTGACATAGGACACGTTGAATTGAAATATAATTTCCTATAAAAATGAGAAATAACTCCATACTTTTCACTGAAAAAATTATAGTAGAGGAAGCATTTGCTTCAATATGTTTCTTATTATTTAATGATAGTGAAACTCCTCTCATTTTCAACCTTCTTTATTTTTTGTTAAAAATCCAAATAATATGCTTGTTTTATACTCATCACTAACTGGAAATAGTTCAACAGTGGAATTCTGACTTCAAATTATAAAGATTCTACGTAAAACACCTAAATCAATGTAGCTGCTAACAGTTACAGGGTGTTTTGTTTAAAAATTGAAAAAGGATTTGTGCTCAGTACTTTATAACTATTTTACGGACCCAGTTAAGATTTGGCAAAAAGTGTAGACTCTGTACACCCTACTAAATTATGTTAAACAAACGTATCTGGCTAGTACTGTACGGAATCTATCCCCTACGATGCGCCTATGACGGGTCTGTTATCGTTTCTCTCAAGTATAACGTACTAACTTTGTGACCGCTGGATTTTAAGGACTTCTAAACAGCATACAATAAATGCACGTGCTTTCTGATGTACAACTAAAAGTTTAATATGTTTGTATTCTCCATGAAAATAAGGAGCGTTTTACAGTCCATTTTTTACATTATCATTTAACTGCATCTATAACCAATAAAATCAAACAACTATCATAGGCGTAAGACAGAGGCAAGAGATTGGTTAATCGTTCCCAATTCTACGTCACTAGTAGAATAGAAATTTTAGAAAAATTTTTCGTTTGTCCGATACTTTTCACTTGAACAATTTACTCTTCCCTCATAACGATAAAGTCAATATTTCTCGAGATATTTCAAGTTAAACATGAAGCTGCGTCATTTTTGAAATTTTGATGTGTAATAACTATGTCTAAGTTTGAGACCAGTGGATTGCATTTAATACGCAAATATTACTTTAATAAGTAATAATACATTTATTAAATGAACGTATGAATTAAAAACAAATTGTGGTACTGAAAATGTATTCTAAATAAAAGTACCTACAGTTTTAATAACACAAAAATATCAGAAACAAACACTAAAAACCTTCTATAACAAATGTTCTATGTGACCCCCATTTACCTCAATAAGCGTATTCATTCTTTAGAACCGTCTAAATATAATTTGAGTGAATGAAACGACGAGTAGCTGTCTTCATAAAAAAACTTCTGAATGGGACTTTCCATGATCTGAAATATAATTATACACCCTCTTAAAGAGGTATTCTAATGTTTTTTTTGAATGATTTTATTGTAACAATGACTTAACATCATACATTGTTTCAATTTTATTAGCTGGATGTTTTTTGACACCTGTTATAAGGTCTTTTTTATGACGACAGCTTTGAGAATGTCCTAATGGCCGAAAGCGCTTAGCTGTATTTTAATAAATAAATACACACTGAGTACTCGTCGTTTCATTCACTCAATTTATTCGTTCTTTGGCTGAATGATCTACTTACTTCAAAAAATTTGATGGGTTGATTGGCAATAAAATTAGCCGAATTAAAAATTTGTGGCCATAGTACCTGATGAGTGATAATTATTTCTTGTGACTATACTGTTACGAAACAGCACACTGGTATAGTCCCTAAATACGACTCTGTCCAAGCCAGGTATGAACGTTAAAATTATGGCTAATACGCAGTTTTTTTTTGTAACTGTTTACGATTGTGACTATATTATCATTGTTTTTCGACCAGTCTTATCTAGAAAATCCCAGAAAGCCAGTTGTTTTTGAGTACGCCGCAATCTAGAATTATCTAGTGAAAAAGGCATTAATATATAAGGGACCGACCAGGAAGAGTTAGTTGAGTTGATAAAGTGATCTCGAGAATGAACAAGAACACACCGAAATAGCACTAAGTAAAGTGTTGATATAAATTTTTAATTAAGTTTCAGTGCATATAAATTAAATTTAAGTGATTAGTTGAGTATATATAAATTAAGTGTTAGTGATTAGTTTATTGTTAAAATAAATTAGTAAGTAGCGATACCGTGTGTTTAAAATTTATCCCACCCGTTTACCGTTTAAATTAATAAGAAAAACATTACATTGGTGTTAGAAGTGGGATAATATGAATAAATATCTACGTAAAAATTGCCAAGAGATTAAGAGATCTGAAAGTGGCGGAATTACGAACAGAATTGGAAGATCGTGAGTTGGAAACGTCCGGTAAGAAAAGTGAATTAGTAGAAAGACTTAAAGTGGCACTGGAATATGACAGCTTTGATCCAGAAACAGTTTTATTTAATGACGAGGCTTCCACCTTAATCTCGTCAATTTCTGCTAATATTTCTGCCATGGAAGAGAACATGGACGAGAAGATTTCTGCTATGAAGAACGATATTTCTGCAATGGAAGAGAAAATTTCAACGAATATAAAGAACGACGTTTCTCCTATGAAGAACGACATTTCTGCTACAAAGAACGACATTTCTGCTAATATTTCTGCTACTATGGACGAGAAGATTTATGCCATGGAAGAGAACATGGACAAGAAGATTTCAACTATAAAGAGCGATATTTCTACTTTGAAGAACGATATATCTGCCGATATCTTATTAATAAAAAACGACATTACCGCTGACGTTGAAAATGAAATTTCGTCTCTAAAATCTGAAATTGAGAATAAGATGACAACGATGGACGAGAAAATCAAGGAGTTAGAAAAAAAGATGACAGATATAAGGACTCAAGACACGCCAGCCGAAGAAAATAAGACCGAGCAAACAAAACCTTGCAAGCCAGAAACACACCCTAAGTTAGAAGACATTGGTAGTTTTACCCAGTTCAAGGCCCCAACGGTCGATGGAAAAATGTCGTGGACTAATTATGTGAAACAATTTGAAGCAGCCGCTAGAGTGAATAATTGGTCCGATAGAGAGAGGGCAGTGAACTTAACTACCGCGCTTCGGAAAGGTGCCTTAGATGTTCTTCAGACGATACCTTTGAAAAAACGGATGACTTCGACCAGCTAAAGAATAGGTTGAACATGCGATATGTTCATGAACATCTGGAACATTTGTACCAATCCCAGCTGAAGAACCGAAAACAGAAACGTGACGGAGCACTTCAAGAATATGGAGTGGATATTGCCCGACTCGTTCGATTTGCTTATCCATCAGCAGCAGAAAACATGATGGAATGTCTGGGCATTCAGGCCTTTACTTATGGCTTACGTGACCCCGATATGCAGAGGACGCTTCGCTTAGCCCATCCCAAAACATTAGTTGACGCATTGACAGCTGCTCTTGAATACGAAGCAGCAACGAAGGCTTCGGCTTACAACGAAGTTAGGACCATCCAAGAAGAAGGCGACGAGGACAAGTTTGATCAGATGGTCAGCTTGATAAGAAATATGATGGACAAGAAGCCGAGAAAGATCAGATGCTGTAATTGTGGTGAGCTAGGGCATGTATGCAGTTCGTGTAAGCGTCCCAGGACTCCTGCAAACCAAGAACCCCAGTCACAGGAAAACTAGAACGGGTCGGCTACGAGGGGGCAGCACCCACCCATGATCGTTCCAAAGACCCTCTCATACTAATAGCTTCTCTCAGATGTCGCAACGGTAGTGTATATGTCGATGGCGAAGTTAATGGTAAGAAATATACTCTGCTGGTAGACATTGGAGCAACTAGAATCACTTTACGACCCGAGATAATAAACTCCAAGAAGAAGCTTCTACTAACGAGACTGCGACTACGGACCGCCACAGGTGGTTAGTGCCAACGTTCACGAGAAGAGACGAATCCAATTGGAAATTGGCGCAGAAAAGTTCACGCATACGGTAATCGTAGCTGACATTGAAGAAGACGTGATTCTGAGAATGGACGTAATGAATGTACATGGTTTCCAATTAGTCTTTAGAAACAGAACCATTAAAGTGGGTTCCGAGAAGGTATTCCTTCATCCATATGAAGGCAACGCAGTTTTGGCAGCTGTACAGGAAGATACCGTTCTACCTGTACAAAGCGAAACCATGATAGTAGCACGGCTACAGGGCATCATGGAGGGAGGTACACCGGTTATGATCGAGCCAAGGAACCACGACAAAGAGGCTGGCAATGGAGTACTAATTGGAAAAATATTGGTTACGTGGCGAAAGAGATCCCAGTACGATTGATAAACGTGAACGACTACCCAATTACCATCAATAAAGAAGCCAAGATTGGATTCTGCGTACCAGTGACGTCTATAGTACCAGTGACGTCTATAGTTCGTCAAACAACGAGCACCGACCATTCTGATGTCAGATTCGAAAAAATATTATCTGTAGCTGGCCGGTTCTTTAATCCAGCTGAAAAAGGGAAAGGAGAGAACTCGTAGAACATCAGCCGTCAAACACGAAATCCATCCTGGTGATGCCAAGTCAATTAGGCAATCTACTCGAAGACTACCACAAACGAAGAGAGGGGAAGCTGAAAGAATAGTTAGAGAAATGAAAGAATAGAAAATAATAGAACCATCTACCAGTCCATTGGTGTCTCCAGTGGTGCTCGTCAAGAAAAAGGATGGAACTACGAAATTCTGCGTGTATTATCGCCAGCTTAACAACGTGACGAAGATAGACAGCTATCCTCTTCCTCGAATTGACGATACGCTAGATACTTTGGCCGCCAGCAAACCACCTTGGACCTGAAGTTTGGTTATTGGAAAGAAGAAATTGACCCAAAAGACAAAAAGAGGACTGCTTTTACCACGGGATATGGATTATGGCAACTCAACGTCATGCTATTCGGGCTCTGTAATGCGCCTGCGACATTTGAAAGACTCATAAAAAATGTCTTGAGGGGGTTGTCTTGGTAGATATACCTGGTCTATTTGGACGACATCGTAGTACTGGGGAAGATATTTGACGAACACATGAAGAGTTTCGAAGACGTATTCAAACGACTCCAAGCTGCCCAGCTCATGTTAAACCCGAAGAAATCTCAGCTGTTCCAAAACCGAGTCAACTATCCAGGTCATATAGTGAGCAATGAAGGAGTGGCGGTGGATCCAGAGAGAAGTGCTTCCATTCAGCAATAGCCGCAACCAAACGACAAACATCAAATTAGGAGTCTCCTTGGACTTTGCACATATTATAGAAGATTTATCAGGAAACTTGGAGATATTGCCAAGCCTCTTACTCGACTTACAGAAGAAGTAATAGCTTTCAAATGGGACGAAGACTGTCAAACAGCTTTTGAAACCTTGAAGTGGCATTTAACCGTAGTATACCCATTACCATAGGAAGACGTTATACTTGACACTGACGCAAGCAACGTAGGAATTGGAGAAGTGCTCTCGCAGATCCAAGGAGGGCAAAAAAGACTGCTGGGATATTTCAGTAAAGTCCTCTCCAAACCAGAACGAAACTACTGCATCACAAGAAGAGAACTTTTGGCGGCAGTGAAGTCGGTGGAACGTTTTTACCAATATCTCTATGGCATGAAGTTTTTAATCCGGCCTGATCATGGAGGACTTAAGTGGTTGATGCAGATCAATAATCTTGAGGCCAAGATCGCTAGATGGATTGAACTCCTTCAAGAGTACGATTTCAACATCGAACATCGAGCTGGTGTGAGTCACCGAAATGCTGACTCCCTGTCCATACGGCAGTGCCCAACAGACTGCTCCCACTGCAACAAGGCGGAATCTAGGGAAGCTGCAGTTTCAAGAACTACTGTAGTCAACGAGGAATGGTCACCCACCAGAATCAGAGAAGATGAGGGGAATGATCCTCACCTGAAGATGATCCGGCAATGAAGGGAAGAAAATCGGCGATCTACATGGCAAGAAATGTCAAGATTTTCACCCACACTCAAGGCATAGTGGGCTCAGTGATTCTCCCTCGTTTTGGAAGAAGAGCCGGTGAAAAAAGTCCTTGGAAACGATGATGGTTCCAAGATGAAGAGATAGCTAGTTATCCCGAGAGTGAGAGTAGCTGAGATACTGAAGAAGTTACACGACAGTCCATCGGGAGGTCATCTGTGAGTGAAGAAAACCCTTCAGCGAGTACGAGAAAGGTTTTATTGGATGAGCAGCCCCGACGGTGTAAAAGACTGGTGTAAGAAATGTACGACTTGTGCTACGAGTAACGGACCACATCGGAAGAGAAAGGCACCCTTTGAACAGTTTAATGTTGGAAGCCCTTTCGAAAGGATTGCTTTAGACATCGCTGGACCATTCCCGACGGCAGAAAATGGTGGTAAATACATCCTGGTTATAATGGATTATTTCACAAAGTGGGTGGAAATTTACGCGATTCCGAATCAAGAGGCCACAGCTGTTGCGGATGTATTGGTGAAAGAATTTATCAGCCGATAAAAGTAGAGGTGTTCTTCCAAGATACTGGTGTCCAGATATTAATTTGCAGCTTCAGCTCCCGTTATCAGTATCCGATGAAGACGGCACACTGTTATTTTCTGGGAAGTCTGGAAATGGGGCCAGTTGTCGATTCAAACATCTAGTCTAGGCTACACGAAAGTTCCAGGAGGAACTTCCATTTAATGAAGGGGTAATGTTACGAACTCACACACCGAAGTAGATACTAAGTACGGTCCTGTAACCTTATGCTAACGGTGTGAAGGTCTATTGGGTTTTTGTGACAGTTGTTTATAGACATGTTCTCTGAAAATATTTTAAGGATTGAGCCGGCATTCGAAAAATATCCCGAAAAAAGAATATTCCAGAAGGCCGACTAGTATATAAAGAGACTACCTACTTGCCGTGAAGTCAGTTTATGGAGTGGTCTCGTGAAATAAACAAGTGAACAAGTAAATAGTAGTGAAGTGTTGATATTAATTAGTTCAAGTGCATATACTGTGTATATAACATGAACTAGTGAATAGTTTAATGAATAAATAAATTAAGTAAGTGAACCTATCGTGTGTATTAAAATATAACACCCGTCAGATAAACAGTTTAAAATAAATAAGAAAAACATTACATTATTTATGTAAAAAGTATAGTACAGTCGAAAAAGTTTACTAAAATTTCTATTCCGCCTGTGGGATTGAATTTGGGAACGATTGATCAGTCACTTGCCCCTGTCGTACGCCTCTAATAGTAGCCAGAAACGTTTGTTTAACATAATTCAGTAGATTGTATAGTGTCTACACATCCTGCTCAATATGAATTAGATTCGTATAATAGGTTTAAAGTACTGAGCTCAAATCGTTCTTTAATTTTTACACTAAACTCAGTAGCTCAGTAAGCAACTATAATTTATTTAGGTATTTTGGGTTAAATCCTCATAATTCGAAGTCAGAATACCACTGTCAAATCTCTTCCAATTAGTAATGAATTATTCTGTTTAAATAGGTCTTCCTTGCAATTGATCAACAGTAATCTGCCATCATTCTTCTGTTGCGTCACCATTGATATCGATGTTACATCTCTTTAATGGTATCTACCTGTTATTCACCAAATTCACCAATATTTTCGGAAATTTATGTCAAAAATACTATTTTTTGTACATTTTGTAGTCTATAGTCATCAGATTTTGTGTACAATCTTTCTCAAAGAGAACAAATCGTTTTGTTTTCTAGGTCCATAGTTCAATCGAAAATCTTGTCCACTAGCGGTCCATCAAATATTTCTTCTTTCAATTTAGCATTCAATTTGGTAGGCAAACATCAAAAATAGGTACCATCTTTTAGTAAAGTTTTTATAAACAGTTTAATCAGACGCATAATTTTCATCAGCGATAAATAAAAGTTCTTCGTAGCACATTTTCTCCCCTAAAGTCATTGTCACTTCATGTGTCTTTTTACATTATAAATATCGAGCTTTATTGTCCCATTCACAAAGAAAACAATACCTCATTATTGTTCAAGATTATAGTGACAATTTTAAAATTACCTCAAATGGAGCAATTACGTAATTTTACCTCACAATAGAAAAAATATAAGTATCATTTTTGAATATCAGTAATTCACATGAATTAAGAATGGTGTTTGATACGAATAGCGCTGACCAGTGTTTTGTGTAATAAAGAAGACTATTTTTTTAGCGGTATATTGCAGCTTCAAATTGAATATTATTATTTATTTTTTGGCACATCAAATATACATCATTATATTTCAATAGTAAATATATTAGATGATGCAATAAGCTGAATGCTATGAATCGGTTTTAAAAATAGTTATCTATTTTGCCAAACAGTAGCTGAAACAAAAATTGTACCAGCTGAAATGAAGAAGTGTAGAAGATTGGAGGAATTATTTTATTGGCAAAATAAATATATATTTTTATTATGAAATATGTTGGTAAGTTACATGAAAATGGCAGAATCAATTCTCCAGTTAACATGGTGATAATAGCAACAACACCTTGTATAGTACCTAAAACAACAGCGTTGTTGAGATTTGGGTAAATCTGGTTGTTGTTCTTCATAGATAAACGTCTATTAATAGTTGTCATTGAAAACACTCCTGCCACTCCTAAAGATGAATTTAATAACATGAACTTTGCAGATAATAATAAAAAAAAGGAAAATATCCAAATATTGATTGTGATCTCTTAAATTGACTTTATGGAATTAGAAGCATCATATTACAAAGTTTTTGGACTGGTTTCTCGCTCGTATGACTTCTTAGTTGATATTAGGTATTTGTAAATCACAATCAGTATTTGGGGTTGTCTTCATGCGATTCTAATTAGGCGAGAATAAATATCAATCTAAAATAGATTTGAAATTTTCTATTTCAAACATAATTCCCAGTTTTTATTAACCAGTTGTTTCCAATTTTGGTTTTGATTGATCCTTTGAATTTGCGTTTTATATATCGTGGAATTATTCTAAATTAAAATTCGGAAATATGAGAATCTATATCACAACGTTTTGATAATATTCACGAACAAAATCAACACACAAAGGTTATTAAATATTGATTGGAAGAGAAATTAACTTTTTCAATTTATACTTTGTTCCAAATAAACGAAATCATATGAAATGTTCACAAACGAAGTACGAACCTTTTTCCATTCATTATTGACGACAAAAATTTCGTTTCAGCTAGGAAATTACATGAAACAGTTTGTAGATTATATTTTTGAAGAGTTTATACCTATTCTGTTGAAATAAACTTACTTTCGTCATCGGGGTTCATTTCAGGAATTCTAGTTTCGATTTCAGATGTCGATTTCTGTCGTCTCAGTAGTCTTGCTTTTGTTTGACATTTCGATGCCTTATCTACGCAGTCAAAATGGATATTCATTTTACAAATTCTGCATTTCAGACCTTGCCTTGTATGTCCTGAAATTAGAGAAATATGGTGTTCATTTTATTATGGTACAGAGAATCGGAAAAGTTTTTAAATTAGACACAAATTAGGTTATAAATCAATGGCGGACATTGCCTGATTGTCAGGAAAGATCCATCTTTATCAGTCACTTCATTATGTACAACATATTCAAAAACTGGTTAAAATAAGCGAATAAAAAAATATTTTTCTTATTTTTGAGTAAAGTTCAGTTTACATAAATTTCGTTTTCTTTTTTTGTTTAAACAAATTGTCATTCTACCTAAATGTTGAATATTATTTTACCACATTCATTAAAAATACAATTTCAGTGTTTCCATTATGTCTCCAACGACATTTTGACAGTCCAATTCCTCGAAAACTATTCACATGGCATGTATGAAATTTTCCAGCTATAAACAGTCGAAACTGGCTTTCGTTTTTCCAATCAGTTCAGGTCACGTAACCCCAACAATTCGAAATCAAATTCAAGGATACCTCACTTCTCATCATTTTATTGTGCAGTAATGATAATAGGGTCCATTAAATGCACAACTGAATAATTTCAAATTGTATATACCAAAATTATTGAAGATCATAATGTAATGAGGTGTTAAGTAATTTTTTTTATAAGACTATTATAGAATTTCTATATTCCGACTTACTTTTTGAGGACAAGAATATTCATTCCCACCCTTGGTATGGAATGAATACTTGTGCCGCCCTCTTAATATCACGGTTAATTTGACAGAAAGAGAAAATAGGCGTGTTCCGTTTTCTACATCAGCTGCACTACGTAGAGTAGAAGTAGTGCAGAAATATCGAAATACAGACAAAGTCTCTGAAGTGAACGTAAAATGACTAATACGGTCGTTGAGTATTAATTGTTAGAGCCAGAGGTGCAGCATAAATGTATTTTGTGGCACTTTTGAGAAAAAAAAACAGCAATTGTCAACTGTCAATAATGTCGATGGTCAAAATTGTTCAATTATCTATTTTTTTAAATTAAAATTGATTGATATTTCATAAAAAGTAATTAAATTTACATAATTTCATCTACATAATAGTTATTATATGACTTCATTCCTTTTTGGTGTTTGATACTGACAGCAGTAATGATTTCACCAAAACTCCTCCAGAAATTGAGGTGTTAGCAGTTCAATATATATTTTTTTGATTCAATGGTCAAACAGCAAGGAATTTTTGGAGCAACGATGACTCTAAGAGACATATCACCTATTTAGAACTAAAAACCACCTACTACAGTCTAAAGTCATTCTCAAAAAAATACATTTAACCTTAATATTCTGCTTCGAATCGATAATATAATAGCAAATGCAACCATTAATCGAATCGGGAGCATTAAATTCAAGCAGCTTAATAATATGTCAAAGCTGTTATGGGACTATTGCAAGACTAAAATAGTATATTACGTAACAAGAGTTGTAAGTAACCCATTACGCACGATATGAAAAAGTTTATGCACGAAGCCGCGCAGCGGCAAGTGCATAAATTTCATGAGTGCGTAATGGGCTTACAACTCGTGTAACGTACTATACTTTTTCTACGCCCATTCATTTTCTTCCATTACGTAAAAAACATCGCAATCATTTAAACTTTATTATATTAGTTGTTGATAACAACTGAACAATTATTGTAAATCGATTGTGCTTTAAAATTTAATGGTGATGACCGGTTATTTATAATTGTATTATATTTTGTTCAAGAAACTGACAATATAAATGACTACACATTTATTTTCATAGCATACTACTTAAGAAAACGTGTCCTATTTTAAAAGAAATTGTATGATGTGCTGCCTACATTTAGGGGCATCACTCTTTCAATCCTAAATACATCTCGCTAATGCTAAAAGTTTTTATGTTTTTTAATTGACTAAATTTATGTAAATAGACCAAATAAAGTCTTACGTAAATAAAAATTTGATTGTTATTTAATTAAACCAAGAAGTTTAAGTTTTCTTCTCAAAACGCACGTGTATGTTATGAGATCTCATTACGTGCATGTTATTGTTAAATGTCATTTACAAGGAATGTTTACAGTGCGATTTTTGACGTTTACAGACATGGACGTAGAAAAATATATTTATTTATGCGTCTTACATAAATACAAAAGAAAATGTGGAAGCGGACTTCTTATCACGAGGTACATCACCAGAGACAGAATATGAATTAAATCAACAAGAATTTACGCAAATCATACATCTTTTTGGTAAACCATATATAGATTTGTTTGCGTCCCAACTAAATAAAAAATGTGATAATTACTTTCCTTGGAGACCAGACCCCGATTCCTTATTAGTTGATGCTTTTACAACTAGCTGGGAAAACTTAAGGTTTTACGCATTTCCACCTTTTGCCTTAATCCATAAAGTTATTGAAAAAATTCGAACGGAGAAAGCCACAGGCATTTTGGTTGTTCTGAATTAACCGTATCAGTCATGGTTTCCGTGTTTTCATGAATTATTAATAGAAAAACCAATTTTTTTCCCACCACATGATTATTTAATTTATTCTCCTTCCAGAGAGATGCACCCACTACACAAAACACTTTCCCTGGTGGCCGGAAAATTATCTGGGAATCATTCCACAAACGAGAAATAAGACAGACCGTTATTCCTGTGATGTTGAATTCTATTGGGGAAAACCCATAAAACAATATTCAGTTTGTTATAGGAAGTTATGGCATATCTGCCCAAAGCAAAAAATTAATATTTATACTTATAATCTAAATTTAGTACTTGAATTTTTGTTAAGTTGCTCTAATGAAGGGCTTTCCTATTCCTCCATCAATACATATCGATCATCCCTAGCGTTAATACTAAACTTCAGCCCAGCCGAAGAAAACATATTAAGACGGTTTTCAAAAAGGTGTTTATAACAACAAACCATCCACACCAAAATACTCGGAAACTTGGGATCCTAACCCAGTATTACTTTATTTAGCAAAAATATACCCATTACATGATTTCACTTTGAAATATAACTCTAAAGCTTGTCACCTTGTAAGCATTAACATCTGCTAGCAGGGTACAAACAATATTGAAAATATCTCTGAAAAATATATTCTGTAGACAAGAAAAGATCGAAATAAAAATCGAAGAGCGAATAAAAACATCAGGTCCGAATAAATCCCAACCTTTTTTAGTATTACCCTTCTTCTCTGACAAACCTGAATTATGCGTGGCAAAAACTCTTGAGTACTACTTATCTATCACAAAACTATTCAGAATAGACGATACGGGATACCTTATATTGACACATAAGAAATCATTTTATCCTGCTTCTACCCAGAGTATAAGTAGGTGGATTAAGGAAATTCTTAAAAAAAGTGGAATAGACACAAGCATTTTTGATAGTCATAGTGTTAGACATCCTAGTACTTCTGCTGCCTACAGAGCAGGATTAAACATAGATTTAATAAAAAAAACTGCTGAATGGTCGCGAAATTAATCAGTATTTGCAACATTCTATAATAGACCGAAAATAACCAGTGAAGATAATTTTGCAAATTCTGTTATTAAGGAATGTTTTAAAAACACTTCGTAATAATTATTAACGGTACTATTTGTATAGGTAAACCCATCCTAGTTCTACTTCAAATTTTTTCCTTTCTTGCAAAACAATGATTATAATGTACATATAGTAACTATAGTAGTTGTTATAATTTAATTTATTTTTTGTTGTGTTGTATTAGTTTTTTGTTATATTATTATGGAATTACTATTATACACTGCATTTAATCGCCCTAATTGTATGTTTAAACATCTACCAAATATATCATAGAAGAACTCCGATGAGAAGAAGTATTGAAAGATTATTCGAGTTACCTGTGAGGAAGATCAATCTCAAATATTCAAGCATCGGAGTTATTCTATGATAGAGCCCTCCCTCCCCCAATCTACTCAGTCAATAGAGCGATTAGTTCAGTCACCAATGAACTGTTCGATAGTCGCCTTGATATCGGGTGATTAGTATATACGACAAAAAATTGTTTACTCTTTTAAGGTGGGTACAGACATAGAACAAAACTTCGTATCGTAACTCCGTCTCGCAACAATTGTTTGTTACGCATCGAAGATGCGGCGTGTCAACAAATATAGCGTATCAATACATCGTCGCGTATCTCATAAACGGGACATTTTGCCGTTCCGTCCTTTAGTAAAACAGAACAATTAAATTAGTCTTTTTCTTGTGTGCAATGGAGGTTGTTGCAGCAGCTTATATATACATGCATTACTTAGTTAAAAAAAATATAAAAAGGCGCGCGGAAAGACGCTGGTGGCAGACCCGGTTGTATACTAATAGAAGTGTGTACAGCGGAAATCGTTTACTGTTGGATTTAAAATTCCAGGCAACTAGTGGCCTTTACAAAAATTTTACTAGGATGTCTTCGATTACTTGATTAGTTTAATTGGACCCAAAATAGCACGAAAAGATACTAGATGGAGAACGGCAATTTCTGTTCAAGAAAGGGTGGCAGTAACAATTCGGTTTCCGGCGACTGGTGACTCTTTCACCAGTCTACAGTAACTTTTTAAAATTTCTAAACAATCGATAAGTGCTATAGTTCCTGAAGTGTGCGAAGCCATTATAGAAGGATTAAAAGAAAATATACAGGTAAGAAACTGTTTTATTAAAGAAGTATAATAAACACACATTAAACAAAACAAATGTTCATCTCAAATTCTCTAATTAAATATCGGGCATATCCAATAGTTGGCGTGGTGAGAAATTGACTGGAGTACTGCGACTTGAATGATCCGAAATACTAGAATTAGCATAATTATATGCTGGAGATGGTACCTGTGAATGCTGTTGAGTAAAACTGGAAGCTTGGCTATCCTGATACTGTTCAAATTGAGAATGTTGTTGCACAGAATTTGCAAAGAATGACTGAAGAGTATGAGTACGGTATGATTGCGAATGATAAAAATTGGTTGAACTTTGTTCGAGATGGGTCTTGTTTGCTTTAAACAAAATAAATATCTTGTTGTACAGTACTTTGTAATTCAATAGTATATTTGGTCAGTTTCTTAGCCACAAGATTTCCAAATATCTGACATTCGTTTTGCTTCTGTGGGTTTCTAGCGTTTGCTGATGCTTCTGACAGTATTTTAAAAGCTTTATCTAATTTCTCAGAATCTTCATTCCTCTTTTGGCGTTTCCTACTAGGTGTCGCTCCATGGCTTTTCTTTTCGGTACTAGGTGTTGCTTTTCGTTTCGGTACATTTTCTATACTTTCTCGATTCTCTTGTACAGCAGAATTTTTATCGTTATCTGCTAATGTTCCTTCATCACCCGATATTTCCTATTCATCATTATCTTCTTCTTCGTGTACAATCTAAAATTGAAAATAATTTGAAATTAGTATTTAATAAACAAACTTATTTAGAAAATAGAAATATGTCCTATTTTTGGCGCACTGTATAATTTGTTTTAACGAAATTTGTTTTAATTTTTACAGATACCTTCAACACCAGAAAGATGGTTAGAAGTGGCAAAACAGTTTGAGGACACCTGTAACTTTCCACATTGTCTGGGTGCTTTAGATGGGAAGCATGTTGTTCTACAAGCTCCAATTAACACCAAAAGCGAGTTCTTTAATTACAAATCAACATTTAGTGTAGTTATTTTTGCCCTAGTGGATGCTAATTATAACTTTTTGTATGTTGATGCTGGAGGCCAAGGAAGAATTTCAGATCGTGGTATCTTTAAAAACTGCTCGCTATACAAAAAATTAGAGCAAAATGATTTGAATTTACCTGAACTAGAAGCTTTACATAGCAGGCAACAGAAAATCCCCTATTTTTTTATTGGAGACGAGGCATTTGCCTTAACTGAGTCGTTAATAAAACCGTTTTCGGGAATACATCTTAAAGGATCATTGCAAAGAGTGTTCAACTACAGATTATCTCGCGCACGAAGAACTGTAGAAAATGTATTCGGCATCGCCACAGCCGTTTTTTAGAGTACGTAATCCGATGTTACTTGAACCCAGAAAAGCTGAATTAGTTATAATGGCAGTAGCTCATCTACATAATTTTTTAAGAGAAAGTTCCACATCTTGTGCTTTGTATACGCCACATGGAACCTTCGATACAGAAAGCTTGTAGAAGGAAAGTATAAAACTATAACTAAAGAACCAATGTCTTTTTTATTTCCAATTAGAAATATTCCCAGAAGACCAACCGAAAATGCAACACGAATTAGAGACGAATTGTCATCGTACTTTTAAAACGAAAATCGACTTTTGTGGCAAGATAATTATACGTAATTCCTTTTATACTTACGGTGCTTTGTGGAATAGCAAACTTTTAAAGGCAAACCAACTACTTTCATAGATATCTGAAAGCCCTGTAATAAATAAAAATGAAATTTGTAATTGAAAAGTGAATAAACAAAATAGAAAAGATAATAATTTTCAATTATTGAAACTTACCTTTACCCTTACCGTGGCTCTTATTAATTTTTGCTTTCTCTCGCTCTCGCCTAAGTCCTGACAGAAGAACATTAATTTTTTTTGCATTCATCTACTGTTGTCCGAAACTCTACAGCAAGTTCTTCCCAAGCATCATGCTTCTTTATTTTATTATAGTATTTGGGATGTTTTGCATCCCACAAAATTTCTTTACTACGATAACTATTTATGAAATCCAGGGTAGATTCTTCGGTCCACTCCGTGTTTTCAACTGAATAAACAAAACAAAAAATAAATCGCAACCGTGTACTGCAGACCTGTCCAGACATGCTAACAAGTGGTGCAACATCAGTGCGTATCATTTCTTTGATGCGGCGTCAAAAAACCGACAACCGTTGGAACGCCGAGATGTTACTATGTTCTGGTGTTACGGTGTTACGCAGTGATGTCCACACTTGTTACGCGACGGCGTTACGATACGAAGTTCTGTTATATGTCTGTACGCACCTTCAAATACAGTGCACACTTGAAATATGAATCCTACCAAATATATCATAGGAGAACTCCAATGCTCGAATAATTGAGATTGATCTCCCTTACAGGTAAGTCGAACAATCGTTCAATTATAGTAGACACATCTGGTATTTTCTGAGATGAAAGAAATCTGTTCCGGATATTGTCACATTTTTTTGCTGCGAGAAGTCGAATTTGTCAATTATCAGTTTCAGGATGAGACCTCTTCATCTTCCTATTTTCTTTATGTCAACAATATTCCTATTCTCAGCCTCATCAGATGAATGTTCATATTTGGTTGTCCCAAATTCTTCAACTTGATGCTTCCGAACTTCCAAGAATTGTAATTTTTCATTCTTGTCATTTTTTTTCGATCTATGACTCCTAGTTTTATTGGTAATTTCTTAATATCAATAAACTTTCTGTCATGCTTGTTATGTTGAAGGGCGTTGTTATTTTGACTTTTGTCATATTCAAAATTTCGCTGTTCATCAGAAGTTTGGTTGGGTTTTTTAGCACGGCGACCTATTTAATCTCTTTTGGGAGTTGATGTTCCTGCAGATATCTGGTTTTTAATTAGGTCGATCTTCATACACCCAAACTAATGCAAAAACTTGTCAACTAAAGAGTTAACACCATTTTTACAAAATAAAATTGTTTGTTTTGTAGAGATAACACTTTTATGATTGTCCGTGTGAAAAGAGGGACAAAATCGTTATGAATTTTGTATTGAAAAGGGTTTGGGTTTTGGTTGGTTGTTGGTTTACGAGTGTGTGCCCTGGTGTAGGATAGGTTTCCTCTTTAGGGCTGAATTGGGGTGTGTTGGGGGGTTTATGTGCGCGTTCGTATACTGAGCTGGGTGAAGAAGTTAGTTGGTTGAAATTTGGTTAAGCTATAAAAGTGTCTAGAAATATTCGGAAAAGTGACTAGGAAATTTTTTTTAAAGGTGTATAGAAATGGGGTTTTGAAGCGGGCTTTCTCTAGTAGGGTATTAGGAGGAAGGAATTTTATATAATTATATCGGGGGATGATATTTGTAAGCAGAGATGAAAAGTGTCTAGCATTGGAGCGTTCTGGTGGAAATTGTCCGCGTAGTACACTGGCTTTATTATGGACAGTGGCGACAAGCTGTTGGCATTTTGATTAGCTGTTGGCAACAGACGCCATTAGGAAGCAAATTTTCTGTATGTTCATTTTGTATTTATAGTGATTTATTATTCAAATATTCGTATCCTATTGTATTTTCCGTATTTTTATAATTTCTTCATTAAATTTCAATTCAAAAATCTATACAAGAGCGATGTGACTAGTCCACTCAAATAAATTAATGTTCAACACCTATTTGATCTTGTTAAATTTCAAAATGACTTTAGTTTTTTATTGATCCTACAATTATCTCTACAATATTTACTACCTACCCATTTCGATAAAATGAAAGTGCCAGTATCTACTCATATTATAAGTCGGAATGTCAGTTGTGCTTTGAAATTCATGTCACCACGTTTAGATAAAGAGGAATATATTACCACGGCTCGGTTCATCGATCAAGAAGAAAAATTGTTTTATTTAATGACACCTAGACATCCACTGAATGCGATTATGTATAAGCAGACAACAACATTTTTGAAAGATTTTACTTCTATGCCAAACTGGGATTTCATTATCAACCAAATCAATATTGGATATTCAAAAATACTTGATAGAAATACAGAAATGCAACTTTGTTTCAACTAAAAGGTTTTCACAAGATTATTTGGAAAACGTTATTGGTATTCTAAGAAGCAATCAATTCGTTCCAAATGATTTACAAGTAAAGATACTGGTATATTTGAAACTGATATGTGTTTCACAGTATTAGTAATGTCCTAACCTATAGGCTCCAGCTATGATGAAGATGATAGTGTATTTTTATCTGATTTCCTGGATGTCATAAAAGAAGAACCACAACAACTGTATTATAGACCTGTTGGGTTACCAAAAAAGCTCAACGTTTCCTTTGATTTGAATTATAGCGAAATCTTATTAATATTGCAGATTATTTCATTCACACACCGCACCATCAATACAAAGTTATGAATTTAATCACATGATATGCAATTTGATCGACTATTCAGGTAAATAAAGAAATATCAGCGATTATTTGATTCGATTGTATAAGAGTGCTATGAAAAAATTTTACGTAACATTCACTCGAAATTAAAAATGTCTCATTTTGGTTCATGTTCCACTTCGGAATTCAGTGAAAATATAAGCAAATCCATCCCAGAAAATACCTAAAAGAGTAAGGAGTATCTTTGGAGACAATTTATGTGTTTTTGTCGGCTGAAAGATTATGAATTCTATGTGACTACCCCAACTTTCGTGATTGCTAAAATACTCACAGATTGGGCATGAAATATGCGTAAAGAAAATGGCGAGGAATATAAAGAGTGATACAATCAAATTGATGTGGAATTCAACAGCGAAAACTCACGAGGAATTATACATAAGGTTACAAGACCGTACTAAGTATCTACTTCGGTGTACGAGTTCGTAACAGTATGTATAAGTCTAAAAGATTTTTCAAAAAGACTTTCTGATATATTCGAATTATTTTCAACATGTTATACAATTGTACAATGGGAGATTTTTCCCATATCCACGACCGTGAGTATCGCTTCTGGCGACAAATTATTCTATGGATGGTCGAAATTAACATTTCGAATTCCAAAATAAAGAACTTCCTGTGTCGGTAAAGAGTGTATCTGCACTGCGAGATTAAGCCATTATTGCACAAGGGAGGTTTCTTTGGGTGTGTGTACGAGTTACTGAAGTTAAGATAATCGTCTTTTCCTTTGATGGAATCTGAATCGACTGCATGTAAGTACTTATATCTCAAAACTCAATCCATCCTACACATTAACCGAGTTAATTTGTAGAATATTTCGAACTCTGGTAGGAAGGACATCTTATACTGTGAAGTTCCTCACCAAACCTACCTTGTCATTGAGACACAAGTTGTAGACAAATGCATGTTGCTGTAAAGTCACTGACCCAGTAGTACCATTAGAACCGATACCTTGTCCTGCAGATAAACTATGTCCAACTAGTATCCTGTGGAAGAACTATTTCCAACTATAGTAAATCCTTTGCAGTGTTGAAATGTCGCTCAGTATAGATGGTGAGTTGTCTTTGAGCAGAGTATAGAGCAAAGCAGAGTAATACAGCACCTGAGTGAAGCATAGTGTAAGGAGCTTGCAAAAACACAGAGACACCGTAGAACCTAATTCGGGGAAACAGATAAGCCATTCATATTATGTCTTATATTATTGGTGATAATATTATTCTGATTCGTTACCTGAATTTACTTACTCTCTCCTTCCACCTTATATATGCTAATTTACTGTAATACTTTTAAGAATAAGGGTTGCAATGATTTTTACCCTGAATATCTGGTCACTTTTTAATTGGGGACACTTTGGCGGCAATGCCACAAGAAGATGCAAAATATGAATCAAAATAGATTATCCAGATATCACCAAATACATCACTTAGCACAACAGTTTTGGTATCGGTGCTCGAGAGAATACCTTACTAATTTGTGATGAAAGAGCAAGTGGAAGATAAATGGTCAGGCCTCCCAGCGGAGGAGATTTAATTTCATTAATAGAGGAGAGCGTTCCATCACTACGATGGCCTATGGCAAAAATCACGGCTCAAGTTTCGTTTAGCCGAAATCAGTTACATGGAATATTGGTTTATAGGATGATTCTATACAAGGAAGCTAATACTACATAATTTGATTTTTGCCGTGGAAATTTCTATTATTAACTAAAATTCGAAACTTTACGGTGTTCTTAATAGTTTTTCTTTGTTATAGAATGACGTAAAAACATTCAATATAACGATATGAGCTAATTTTTATTCGAAAATGTATTTTTATCACAATAATTATTATTGATTTTTCTGGGTTTAGAAGTGCCGAAATGTGATATGAAGATAAAAATTACATATTTTTGTTTTATTAAAAATTTGCTATCACTTTTATATATAACTTATTCCGCGGAAATTTATCATAAGGGCATTGTAATAGAAAATCTTCAATATTTCGAAGTTTTGTATAGTATTCTCAACTTTTTTACATACTTTCGGGATCGTAGAGTGAAGTGGGGTGCTGGGTGGGGAATATTATATATGTGCGTTTTTTTTGCATTTATTGGAGATTTTGGCCTTCTTACTGCGCCTTATAATTCACAGAAAAAAAGATATAGTTTGAAATATTATTTATTTTTGAAATTGCCATATTCTAAATGGATACAACGAATAAGCTCCATGAATGAATCAAAGTTAATTATTTTGCAATGGCGTCGCCATAAATATTCGCAAAGGCGATCTCCGAATTCATCTGGTGAAATGTGTTTGTCATTTAAAAATTTTTTGGCAGCAGACAAACATTACTCAATTCTTTGAGTATGGACACCTTCCTTAGTAACAAATTTCTCACTAGTTTATAGTGCGATGCTGATACCCATATTCGGATAGCTTATCGTAAGCTTTCCATGAATCCGAATATATAATGGAGACCTTTTCCACATGCTGCTCCGGTATGGAGATTAGGGTTGTCGCATCGCGTTTGTTGTCAGGACAGATCACTAATCTAAAGTCTTCTGAGTCGTTTGCTATCATGCCAAATAACCAGTAACCTTCAACTAATCTTCCTCTATTATACTTTCGAGATCCGAATTTCGATTCAACATTCTAAAATGTTTCATTAATATTATTTAGTTAAATTGATAGATATTTATTATTGAATTTACCTGCACGATAACATTGGAACCTCCAATTTTCGGCAGATTTGTTTGAATTTGCGAGAAAGCACTTGTAACCATTTCACGTCAATATTTATGTCTTGCTGCAAGCGTCGCTTTCGACAAATGCATTTCCAAGTCGGGACGTGTTTTACCAAATATTATCCGTTCGTGCGACATGTTGTGTGCAAAATGGAACAAGACTCTAAAATATCTTATAATATTGTTATGAGATTTTTAAATAAGGAAAAAAATACCTTATTTCGATTTCGGGAGACAAATGGATATGTTCAAACCACGTGTTTTTTGCGACAGTTTCATCTGGACACTTTGCTGATTTTCAACAACGGTATATGCCCAGATCATTTTCTCCTGGGTAATAATGGGAAAAAATATCAGTGTGCAATTCCTCAAGAGTAAGGATTTGATTTCCGATGACGCGTCTTAAGTGATACTTCACATTTTTTATTGCTGCTTCCCAAATTCCACCCATGTGGGGCGAACGGGGTGGTATGAAATGCCACGTTATTTTTAATTTCATCAATTCGTTGGAGATTTTTTTATTTGTCGATTTCAAAAAATTGTAAATACTACCGATCTCATTATTTGCTCCTACAAAATTTGTGGCGTTGTCAGAATAGATGTTAGCGACCAAGCCTCTTCTTGAAACAAATCGCTTAAAGGCATTTAAAAACGCTTGAGTCGTGAGATCGCTTACCACTTCTATATGTATTGCCTTTGTGGCGAGACAAACGAAAACACAAAGATATGATTTTAAAAATGATTTTGTGCGCGTGTTATGCATTTTAATAGTGAGCAGGCCAGCATAATCAACTCCACTGTTTAAAAATGGTCTAGAGGGGGTAATCCTCTCGCGGGGTAATTTTCCCATTAAGGTTTCGATACTACGAGGGCTACATCTAAAACAAATTGTACATTTTGCGATGTATGGGCCAAAACTTTGTTCTAATAGCAGCAAGTAAAGCTTGAGGGCCTGTATGTAGCATTTTTTTATAACAATGGGAAATTATTAAATCATATCACAACTATCAGTTAGCAGATCTATTACTCAAATAACAGAAGCTTTGAATCGGCCAGAAATTATCTCAAGATTTGTTAAATTTCCTAGGACTATAGAGGAATTAAGTATTTCAAGAAGAAGGTATGTCATTTTAAGTATTTATAACTTGTCTCATCAAAAAACAGGTAGAATATTATGTAATACTACTTTATATGCATGTGTTTCAGATTCTATCATTTATTTGATATGCCCGGAATTGTTGGTTGCTTAGATTGTACCCATGTTGCCATTGTACCACCTAAAACGAATGATCCAATAGCTCCTGAATATGTATTTGTGAGGAAGAATTATCATTCAAATAATGTTCAGTTGGTAATTTTTCATATTGGATACCTAATTCACTCTAACCAAACTGAAAAAATTCCCAACATGTTCCTTGTTCTCTGGATTATTGATATTGTTAAAAATTGTTTTAGATTTGTGATGCTGATTTGAAAATTTCAAATGTAAATGCCAGGTTTCCAGGAAGCACCCATGACACCCATATTTGGAACAACAGCAATGTGGAACAATTGTTTGTTAACTTATTCCAAAGGGGTACCGAAGGATATTTTCTTCTTGGTAATTTTTTTGGATACAACTATTAAAACATTGAGATGTAACTAAAGTTTAGTTGTTGTAAAATGCCAAACAAACAATTTTCCATTATAGGTGACTCAGGCTTGTAACACAATTACAGAATCCACACTGAAGAAGAAGAAATCTCCAATGAAATTCATGACACTCATATTTGGAACAACAGCAATGTGGAACAATTGTTTGTTAACTTATTCCAAAGGGGTATCGAAGGATATTTTGTTCTTGGTAATTTTTTTGGATACAACTATTAAAGCATTGAGATTTCACTTAACCCTCACTTTGTGGAATCTACTCATATTAGTGTTTTAAATGAAACTTACTGTTTCTAGTCAACTCCACAGTTTATTGAGAAATGTTGAAAATTCTAAAAAATTGACAATTGTTTCGATATCACCTAAATACCATCGTCAAAATGACAGAAGTTACATTTCATTTGATGCCTACCTGATGTTTAAATATTTTTGGCTAGTCCAAAAAGTGACCTATCTTGTGATTGACTTAATATATGTTAATAGAAACAAGAAGATATGGTATTACAAATATTGAAGCTTAGATATTATTAGTCCTATGGGGATATCCTGGATATCATTTTTCCCAATAAAGATCAGTATCACTGTGCAATGATATAGAAAACCAGGAAAACTGTATCTGCTGATCTTTACAATTATCACTTAAGAAGACAGTTCAAAAGTGGAGAACTCCCTAGTTTTATCTGTTCATTGCCGACTTTATATTGTGGGTTTCTTAAGTGTCTTCTAATTTCGAATTCTCCGAGGAAATCTAGTTCTTGTTTCTTATCACAAATATGTAGTACTTCTATTTCTGTGTTAGGTGTCATTGCATGATTGGTGTCAAGTAGATGTCTGGCGAAGTGGGATTTATCTGGTTTGAAATTTCTAAGGGTCTGACCCAAATACACAGAATTACATTCTGGACATTTAAGTTTATATATACCAGATTTCTTTAATGGTGATATTTTTGTTTTTATATTCAACAATTTAGTACTTATGTTACTTTCTTTTTAAGATATTATCTTTGAAATATTATTAGAAATATTTCCTGCATATGTAATAGTATTATAAGTTTTCATTCCTTTAGTTTGTTTAGGAAATATTAGTTGTAATGACACTTTTTCCTCTTTTTTACTAATTAGTTTATAAGTGTTTTCGAATAAAACTCAAGGTCTCTAGTTAATTCCACAATATAATACAAGTTATTGAAAATTCTAAAAAATTATCAATTTTTTAGAATTTTCAATAACTTGTATTATATTGTGGAATTAACTAGAGACCTTGAGTTTCATTTAAAAACACTAATATGAGCATATTTCACGAAGTAAGGGTCGAGACAGTCAATTTAATTAGTTTATTTATCATATGTAATCGGTAACCGTTGATGATATTTGTTTAATTGTGTTAATCTTTTTATCAAAATTACATTTGTTCATAGGAACTGAAAAAGCTCTATGTATCATTGAATTATATGCCGCTAGTTTTCGGGACATGGGATGATTGGAACTGTATGGAATCGTCACATAAGTGTGGGTTGGTTTTCGGTGAATCGAATAATCAAGTACATCATTAACTCTTCGAATTTTTAAATCAAGAAAATGGAACTATTTTCTGCAACTTTTAATGTAAATTTTATTTTTGGGTGTAAATTATTAATGTGGTTGAAAAATATATCTAATTGTCGTTCACTACCCATAAAACAAACTAATATGTCATCTATATGTCTATACCAAAATAAAACATTTTTTGAAATATTTCTTTCAAATTTTTTTCTGAAAGCCCTATTAGGCATACATTTTTATGGACATTTTAGAAAGAAAATAAATTTTGAAAGTAATATTTCAAAAAATGTTTTATTTTGGTATAGATATGTAGATGACATATTAGCTTGTTTCATGGGTAGTGAATGAAAATTAGATATATTTTTCCACCACATTATTAATTTACACCTAAATATTTAATTTATTAGATATCTTGAGTAACTATTACAACGATTTCTTTAAAAACAGAAAGTAACAAGTTCCAAATTGTTGAATGTAATAACAAAAATAACACCATTAAAGAAATCTGGTATATATAAACTTAAATGTCCAGAATGTAATCCGGTCTATTTGGGTCAGACCCTTAGAAATTTTGAAATCCCATACAGTGAACGAGCATACAGATTAAAACAACCAGATAAATCCGACTACGCCAGTCATTTACTTGACACTAATCATTCATTGGCAACTAACACAGCACTAGAAGTACTACATATTTGTTATAAGAAACAAGAACAGGATTTCCTTGAAGAATTGAAAATTAGAAGACACTTAAGAAACCCACAATATCAAGTCGTCAATGAACAGGTAAATCTAGGGAATTCTCCACTTTTAAACTGCCTGCTTTCACAAACTTCACAAATATATATATAAAATCTACATTAATCATGTAAAATAAAATTACATAATTCCTGTGAATCCTGCATATAATTCCAGGAAAATCACATATTTAGTGTATTACCATAAACATGCAATTTACAATAATTAAGAAAATTTACACTTTTTCTGTTGTAACAAACCATACAAGGATGGCGTGAAATTCACACATACCTACGAGTAAAATTCACTTGTTTAATGTAATTATTTAATTACATGAAATATTTGCTTTTACAACAAAAATGTAAATTATGGGTAAAACATTATTTCTATTCAGAATCGTTTCACAGTTATCCTCTGAATAACAAATTACAACAGAAATGTGATATTATATTATTACAAAGCTTAGTATGTTTACTTAAAATTGGTTGGTCACCAAAAAGTATGAACAAGAGTGTAAAACGCATTAAAGATTTTTACTGTGTATATCAGACTTCTTTAATGGGGATATTTCTGTTTTCACATTTAACAGTTTTACAATTTTGTACTCACATTACTTTCTGTTTTAAAAGAAACTGTTGTATGTGTAGCCGAAGATATTATCTGCATATGTGATGGTTTTATTTTTTTTTATTTCGTTATTTGTTCAGGAAATATTAGTTTTAATGCCACTTTTTGTTCTTTTTTATTAATTAATTCATTTATCATTTGTAATGGATAACCATTGGATGTTGCTATTTATTTAATTGTATTGATTTCCCTAATTAAATTACATTTGTTCATACGAACTGGGAAAGCTCTATATTTCATTGTAACATCACATCATCTTCCTCTTCTTTTTTCTATTAACATATAATAAGTCAATCACTAGGTAGGTCACTTCTTGGTCTAGCCAACATAATTATTAAACATTAGAAAGGCTTCAAATGAAATGTAACTTCTGTCATTCTGACGATGATATTCAATATCGAAACCAATGTCAATTATCTTTGAATTCGTAAAATCTCTTCAATATAATGTGGAATTAACTAAAAACAGTAAGTCTCATTTAAAACAGTAAAATGAGAAGATTCTACGAAGTAAGGGTCGAGACAGTATTTTTATTAAAAATGTCGTACTTCAAATAGCATAGCACCCGTTCTACTGGCTACGTGCGTGGAAAATAAAAACAATTCATCTGTGAGATGTCCTGAAACATATTCGATCAAAAAATTGGTAAATCGGTGCACTGCGGAAGCTGTATCAACCAACTGAAATTCAGTGTTTTAAATGAAACTCACAGTTTCTAGTTAATTCCACTATATAAAAAAAGTTACAGACTTACAGAAATTCCGCAACAATAAGTAATGCGGTAAATGGATTTAAAGTTTTGGGGTTCTGACCAGTAAATAGAAATTTTCTTAGTGATGCAGATTTCGTGGTATCTTAAACTGCTGCGAGGTATTTTCTATTGAAGCTACAGATATCCCGGCAGGTAATCAATTGTAAATATCAGCAGACATAGTTTTCCTGGTTTTCTATATCATTGCACAGTGATACTGATCTTAATTGGGAAATATAATATTCAGGATATCCACATAAGGCTAATAATATCTTAGCTTTAATATTTGTAATATCATATCTTCCTTTTTCTATCACAAGATAGGTCACTTCTTGGACTAGCCAAAAATAATTAAAAATAAGGTAGGCATCAAACGAAATGTAACTTCTGTCATTCTGACGATGATATTTAGGTAATACCTAAACAATTGTCAATTTTTTGGAATTCTTAACATTTTTCAATACACTGTAGAGTTAACTAGAAGCAGTAAGGTTCATTTAAAACACTAAAAAATATCAGGTTTGTTACCATGCCCTTTACATTTAGTTTTACATAAGGGGCGTTTAGGCAACAAACCATGTAAAAGACCGAATTAATAAGCTTCTTGTCGTGAACGAGGAAGAGCCATTTCTACAACTTTAGTCGACATTTTTGTAAATAATATGGACGTGAATATGAACGAAATGATTTAATTCAACTGTATATAGAATATTAAATTCACATATATGTACAATGTATACATATCTATCTTTTATGCTTTATCAGGATTGTCATTTTCATGCTTTATTGACCATTTTTCTTAAATTTTCGCATTTATTGACCAAAGCGATATTAAGTTAATAAGAATAGATATTATTCACTGATCTTTGTTGAAGGTTGGGAAGAGGATCACTGTATAGTGGCGAAACAACGCATTTCCGCGGATTTTCATTTTCGTATCGGTGAATAAAAATAAGTCTACAACATAAAATAACATTAATTTTTCATGTATCTTATTTCGTTACTCCTAAACTGCATTCAAAAAATGACAACAGCGCATTCTCCGCAGCAAATTTTTTTCAGTAATATACTCCCAGAGGTACCTAAATGACAATTCTCTTCTTCAACATTTTACGGCTAAACAAAGCTTCTCCCAAAATCACTATCTAAGGGCAAGGACAATGTTGTGCGTGTAGTGTCCATAAGGGTCGCTAGCGGTAGTGTGTTTAAACGATCTCTAGTTAAGAAACTTGTATTTTATTTGTTAAACTTGTTTTATATTTCTTTCGTCATACTTGTTATATTGAAAGTAAAGCTTTCAAGGTAGGCGGCATATGTACAAGCCTAAAGCCGACCCTGAGCCGACTGATTTACCTCCCCTTGCGGAGAGACTCCGCGTTCAATATAAATGAAACCTTAACAGTACACATCGTTATCGTTTTATTATACAGTCCACTCAAATCCAACAAGCAATATACCACAATGTCCTCAAGCTACTCACAATAGAGATCAAAGAACAATTGATGCCATTCGATACATGAACTGCGGAAATAGCACGTAGGTACGTCAGGATAAATAATGAACTCTTCAGTCAAATACCGGTATCGATAGAGATCAGATAAGGCGATAGTTTCGGTCCAACGTTATCGTGAATGCAGTCATAAAATGAGTGAAAACTGCAGTACGAGGATACAGAATGAGAAAACAAGAATTTAAGATAATCTGCTACGCTGGTGTTGCAGTTGTAATATCGGAGGATGAAGACTGCCGCGTCCACGCGCTTGTGTGTTGTGTGTATAATTATCCTTTCCATTAATTTCTTATTTTTTTGTCATTAATTATCACTAAATGAATTTTTTAATACCGCATTTATTCCATGTTTACATCTTCACAATTTATCGGCCCTTGTCATATGATAGAGCGCTGCATACGCTAGAAGTAGAAGCAAGCACAATTCATTCAAGTATTCAAGAATCGGGGTAGAAGGGGTGGAGGTAGAGATAATAATAATACCAGCCCAAATGTCAACCTCACCTGAGCGTGGTCCACCCTGCTAGATAACCAACAAGACTCTGACGACCGAACGATTGCCGGGATAAGCAATCCCTCACTTACTGGCCAACAGCTTCATGCGTTGGAGCTAGTAAGTGGCAGGGCACTATTTTGTCCTGGAGTTAAGATATCGGCTCCGGAGGCGTAGAAATCAGAAAATGATCAACGGTGTAAGGATGTGGTAGGCAAATGGCAACCCAACACATTAGTATTATCACGATGACTGTGGTCAAGACATCATCTTAAATGTCCGTATATAGTCCCTCATTCGGATCTCCAGGAGGGAATGTTTTGATTAATAGTAAGAAAGGATGGTACAAAAAGGCGAAGTTGTGGGGACCGTAATATTTGGTACATGTGATGTGCGAACACTAGTACAGCCTGGAAAGCTGAAAAACACAATTCAAGAGATGAAACGACTTAAAATGCAGATTTAAGGCTTTAGTGACATGAGATGGCTGGGTACGGGAGCTAATGGCAACGGGAAGGAATATTTTGTATATTACTCTGGAACAGCAAACAACATTTTCCAACATGGAGGGTGTTACCAACTTTGTGCCAATACCAGAGAGGATAGCTCTTCTACAAATTAATGCAAGGTCCGTGAATGTTATTCACATCCAAATTTATGCTCCTACTACAGACTACAGCAACCAGGACGTAGACTAGTTCTACAAGCAAATATCAGATATAATCAAAACCTTGCCACAGCATCATATAAACATCATTATGGGTGATTTCAATGCCAAGCTTGGGAAAGGTAAAACTAGGGAGCACATTGCAGACTTTGGACTAGGCGAAAGAAACGAATGTGGCGACACTCTAAGTACATTCGTAGCGGAACATGATCTGATTGTTACCAATACTTTCTTTCAACACCATCCTAGAAGATTGTACACGTGCAAATCGAATGATGGAAAAAGTAGGAATCAGATAGACTTTGTACTCATTAATAAGAGATTTAGAAACAGCATCAAAAACATAAAAACCTATTCAGGAGCAGATGTACAGTCGGATCATAACCCGCTGATAGGAAGTATGGGAATCAGGTTGAAGAAAGTAGAGAAGAAACGTGTAGGGAGATACCACTACAGAAAACTAAAAGACACAGCCACAAGCAATTTGGTAAAAAGCGTACTCTTGACAGGGACGGAAGAACAGGAAAACGATGGAGATGTAGAAAAATACCCTAAGATGCTTCAAGAAAGTGCACATAAAGTCAAAGAGAAGTACTTAAAGCCTAGCAAATACATGAAGAAATCTTGGATGACGGATGGGATCTTAGAACTGATGGGAAAGAGGAGATTGAATAAAAATAATAAAAGAGAATACATGAAAATACATGAAGAAATAAGGGCGAAAATGAGAACAGCCAAAGAAGAAAAGAAATAGGAAAAATGTATGGAAATCGAAGAATATCAAGCTAAATGTGATAAGTTTAATATGCACAAGAAGGTAAAGGAAATGGCGGGGACAGTGAAGCGAAGAACAGTTAATATATACTAAAGGATAACCAAGGCCAAGTTATAGTAGAGAAGTCGGAAATTAAGCAAATCTGGGAAGAATACATTAAACAACTGTTTGATGACGTGAGAACGGTGCCACCTAATATCGAAGATACAGGTGGTCCCCCAATTTTAGAGGTAGAAGTGCAGGCAGCCTTGAGAAAGGCGAAAGATCAAAAGGCCTTAGGCCCCGACGGGATTTCTACTGAAATATTAAAGCTCATCGAAGGGAAGAATCTAAAGTGGCTTACAAAAGTGTTCAATGTGATCTATGATCCGGGCGTCATACCCACGGAATGGCTGAGGTCTGAATTCATTACTCTCCCCAAGAAGCCTATTGCTAGTAAATGTAGAGAGTTTCGAACAATTAGCTTGATGAGTCATCTGCTAAAGATTTTCCTGAAGATAATGCCCATTAGGATATTTAAACTGTGTGAGGAACAGATGTCTGAGACTTAATTCGGCTTTAGAAGTGCTGTGGGAATTAGGGAAGCTCTATTTTCGGTCCAGGTGCTGTTTTAGCGATGCAGGGATGTCAACTGCGATGTCTACGCATACTTTATAGACGATAGAAAGACGTTTGATTAAGCACGGCAAACGAAAATCATGGATGTTCTGCATAAAGCTAGTCTGAATGGGAAGGACTTCAAAATTATCAGAAATCTCTATTGTAATCAGAGGGCTTGTGTCAGAGTTAACAAAGAGACAACAGAAGAGATACAAATATTACGTCGTGTGAGACAGGGATGCATACTATCTCCTGTAATTTTCAACCTGTAAACGTAATGCATTTTCAGGGACGCCCTGCAAGACATTGAAGCTGGAATCCTGCTAAACAGAGAACGACTGAATAATATAAGGTATGCAGATGATACCATTATTTTTGCGGACAACCTAGCTTCATTACAACTCCTAATGGACAATGTTATAACATACAGCCGTTAATATGGTTTGGAAATAAACACCAACAAGACAAAGTTCATGATAATCAGTAAGAACCATAACACCCGCGGTATTTTGTTGGTGGACGAAACTTATTTAGGAAGAGTCAACAAATACGCAGACTTGGGCACGAACATTAATGATGACTGGGACCATTCTGTGGAGATCAGAACGCGTATTGAAAAAGTCAGAACAGCATTCATCCGAGTGAAGAAAGTCTTCACCAGTCACGACTTACAGCTGTCAACGGAAATTTGCCTACTGCGATGTTACGTGTTTTCGATCCTTTTCTATGGGCTCGAATCATGGACGCTCGAGCGTCCATGATTCGAGCCGTGATCACGGCAAAAAACTTGAGGCATTTGAAATGTGGCTGTACCGAAGAATCCAACGAATACCTTGGACGGAGAAAGTAACCAACATGGACGTAATGAGGATGGGAAAGCAAAAAGAAGTCCTAAACACAGTCAAGACCCGTAAGCTACAATATCTTGGACATATAATGCATAATGAGAACCGATATACCCTTTTAGAGAAGATTCTCCAAGGCAAGGTATGGGGAGTTGGAGGAGTGGGAAGAAGGAGAATATCGTGAATGAAAAATTTAAGAACGTGGTTCAACAAATCAACCACTCAACTATTTCGAGCCGCTGTGAACAAAGTTCGAATAGCCAAGATGATAGCCAACATCCGGAGCGGATAGGCACCTCAAGAAGAAGAAGATTCAAGAATCGAATGATTTAACTGGTAGGTGTAAATACACTGTTACGGTACTGTACTGTTGGACGTTCTTGGCAAGATTCTAATCATAGAAGCGTGAAAAAAACCAAAATTGGTGGTCCAAGATAATTGAATAATGAAATTTAGCAATTAATTTATGATGTACTATCATTCCTGCCATTTTAAGACCTTTTGAAATATTTACTACTCACACTATTTTATTAAAATCTATATAATTATTAATAGTTGTTTTCAGCTATGCAGTCTATCTAAGAAACCAAGTAGTAATTTGTTATTTTCTAATTGTAGGTATGTGGGTATTTGCTGGTTCGTCTTCTGGATTTATTTATTTTTCAAAAAACAAAGTGGTGATTACCACGGTGAAATGAACCGAGAACATTTTTTGCATTGGTTTGAAGACCAGCTTCTTAGTGAACTTGGAAGAACCTGCCACAATTGTAATGGATAATGCAAGTGATCACAGTACAGTGATCAATAAAGTACCAACAACAGCTACCAAAAAGGATGATATACAGAACTAGTTGATACAAAATGATATTCCTTTTGAAAATACTTTCTTCAAAACCCAATTATTGAGTTTAGTACAACGGTAAGTTGATATAAATATTTTTCAATATATTATGGTAATACTTAGATAAATTATTTTGTTCAAATATATGCATTTTTGTAGGAATATACCACCAACAGTATATGGAGCTTACATATTATCTGAAAAATATGGTCACAAAGTGCTTCGACTTCCCCCTTACCACTGTATGTTCAACCCAATTGAACATATTTGGGGCATAGTTAAGAATTTTCATAGAGATCATGTGGGAACTGATGGTTCTTCAACAGAACAAGCAATAGGTGTATGGAAAAGGTCTTTAGAAAAAGTGACTCCTGATATTTGGTTGAAGAGAGTAGAGCAAACTGAAAAAAAATATACAGGATGGGTGGAATAGAGAAATAGTATGTGATAGACAGGATATGCCTCCACTTATTATTAATTTTGACAGTGACAATAAAGATAGCGATGATTTTGTAGTGGAGTAGTGGAAATATTGTGTTTTATTTTTAGTATATTATTATCCAATTTGCTCTACCTTTTCAAAATCACTAATAACTATTATTAAATTATTCAGGTTTACTTATTTTATAATACACAAATTAAAACAACGACCACATCATCTCTACATAAATAATACAGATAAAATGGGGGCTTTATTTTTATATCTTGTAACAAAATTTCATTTTGTGTATCTATATTTTTCTTTTCCATTCTATTTTTATTGAAATAAATATAAATAGATATTGTATAAAGAAACAATATTTAAATTTTCATGAAGATGAATACCGCTTGTATTGATTCCTTTCAGCTTAAACCCTTGCAGTGCTCTTGAAGATGGTATAGCATAGAATAAGGTATAAGGAACTAGGTACAGTTCGTCATTTAAACCTCTTCTATGTAAAATAATTGAATGTTAATTCGAATATAGAATGATTGGTTACTGTTTCTTGTATCTTATCCATAGTTTTTCATGAATAAATATTTATATTAAATTGATCAAGCCTATCATACAAGCATTTTATTTTTAAATAAATATTCCTATCTCACGCCCTACGAGGCACGGAACAATGGAAAAGAAGAACTGTCAATCTAAAATCAGATGAGTCTTCATCTAGTTTTCGTTATGTAAAGGAAAAAACTACAGCTTGGCAACATCACACTATTTGGTTTTGCAACGTCATCGTCTTTTTGTCGGGGGTAATACCACAAGAGCTCAGATTTAGCCGGATATTTTTTGTGGTTGTTTTCGAATACTTACTTTCATTGGCAATTTAACGAGAGCTGTTCAGGCAAAATCACTCGAGCTACGCTCTCGTGATTTTGCCAGAACAGCTCTCGTTGAATTGCCAATGGAAGTAAGTATGAGAAACCACCGGAAAAAATATCCTGCTAAATCTGAGCTCGCGTGGTATTTGGTAAGACAATCCCATGAATAAAAAACTCAATTCAATTAAACTTTATTTAACAATTTCTGCCTTGCAAATATTTCCAAATCTCGACATACTTTTTGGAATTGTTATATGCTGTTTAATTCATTCTGTTTTTGACATTTATAATTGTCAAATTGACGTGCATTGCTTGGTAAACAGACAGTACCTAAATGCTAGGGTTGCTACGGTAACGTAATTTATCCGATATTTTTATCCACTTGCAAACTCTCTTCCTTCCTATTTAGCCGACAGCAAACTACGATTTTTGTATTCACAAATGGGTATTATTATACATGAATGGGATTGTCGTAAATAAACTATAGTCTTTTAGGAGCTGTTACATTTTCTCATATATTACTGAATGGTCGTATCGCAAGAAGTGCTGGTCAACCAGATGCAGTTAATACTGTTCGTTGATATGTTCTATCTGGAAAGATTGATCAGAATATTCAAACTAATTATACTCCTCTCTTTTGTCAAATTGATAATACTTAAATTCTTAAGAAGTGTGTTAAAAGATGTTGGTACTTCGAAAGTATTCCTGATGTTATTGCCCTATCTTTCGCTGACGTCTACTGTGAGGAAAAGTTTGTAGAGCCATCCCGCAGGAAGATTCATCGTTGCACTTCCCATTAGAAGTGGTGATCCTTTCTTTTCTGGCACTCGATCTTTGGATGTTAATCGATTTCACTCATTGGAGAGACGTCTCTTAAGGAATCCCCTCGTTTATGAACAGTGTTCTTCTTTCATGAAAGTATATTTTGAGATGAGTCACATAGAACCTGTTGACGTTTTGATTTCTTCATGCCAAACATTTTACAATCCTCACACACTTTGTCATTGAAACATACAGAGCTTTGAATAACATTGTTTTAGAGACGCCAGCGAAAAGGGTTACTACGCGGTCGCGTATATTCTTGCTTATACCCGCTCGGGAGAATGTTATACATATTTTTTTGCTCCACCTAAAAAGATCAATTTGCCCAAGCTAGAGCTTTGTGCTTCTGTTTCAATTGCTCGCTTAGTTTCCGTTCTTTGCAAAACTTTTGAAACTTACATTTCTATTGATAAAGTTGTTGCGTAGTCTGACTCGCAGTTTGTATTAGCTTGGACTAAATTCTCTCCGCATCACTGGAAGACTTTTATTAGTAACAGAGTATCTTTAATTTAGGATAAACTTCCTCTTTCAAGTTGGTTTTCAGAGAACAATCCCGCAGATGTAGGTTTTCGTGGTTTATTACCTTGGAGTTGCTCACTTGCTTCTTATGGTGGGCGGGGCCATCTTTTCTTCAATCTATATGTTCACCTTGGAATGAGCTTCCGCAGCCCAATTTTAACAGTTCTTCGGATGTTTCTGAAGAAGCGCGTGAATTTTCATTTCATGTTGTTCCCGCAATGAGTCTTCTTGAATCTTTAATTTCGCTACATTCCTCCTTGCTTAAACTTACTTAAATTTTGGGCTAGGTACAATTTCGCTGTAATTATGTTTCTTGCAAAACCTACTGAAAAATAGAAAGGTTGTATATATTCATATGAGCTGCATCTGGCTTTGTTAGTTTTAGTCAAACGTATGCAGGAGTGGTCAGTTTCTGCGGAAGTTAAATGCGCGGAGACAATAAGATTCGTAAATTTTTCCCATTTATTGATGATCAAGGCATCTTACGTATCGTAAGGAGATTAATTAATGCCCCTCCCTCATTTGGAAGCAAACATTCTGTTTTTTTACCTAATTATAGCCGATTTACTGATTTACTAATTGAACCATATCATCTTAAACATCTTCATGCCGGAGTTTAGCCTGTTCAGTTTCTTCTGCCTCAAAAATTTTATTTTTATCATCTAACCGTTCAATACGTCTTGTTTTGAGTAAATGTTCAATGCTGGAAGACCAATCCTAAACGTGTTCAACCTATAATGGGCGCTTTGCCATCTGCTAGCATTACTCAAGTAAAACCTTTTCTTCATGTCGGTGTGGATTAGGCAGGCCCATTCAACATTACTATGAGTAAAGTTCGTGAGACTAAAGTATTGAAAGCTTATCTGTGCTTGTTTGTGTGTTTCACTACTAAGCTCTGCATTTAGAATTGTTATCTGATATCTCAGCAGATGCATTTTTAGTAGCTATACGGCGATTTCTATCACTTCATATGAGCTGTTCCACAAATTATTGTATTTTTCAAATCTGCAGCTGAGTAAGAATCTATTAATCTATTAAGTGGCACTTTACACATTTCATTGGTTTATGGGAGAGTGGTGTCAAATCCGTCAAGTCTCACTTACTAAGAACTGTTGGTGACCAAATTTTAACCTATAAAAAACTCTCCACTGTCATACAAATAGAAGCAGTGCTTAATTATAGACCTCTCAACCCTTATAGCGATTATCCTAATGATCTGACAGCTTTATGTCCCCCTATGTTTCTTACTGTAGAACCATTGGCTTCGTGTCCAGAACCTGATGTTTCTTCTCTACCTTTAAATCGCCTGTTCCTATGGCAGTAGTTGTCTCGCATTCTGCAGACATTTTGGCATAGATGGTCGAAAGAGTATCTGCACACACTTCATCAAGGGCATAAGTCGTTCGATACCATCCAATTTTTCCTGATATTCTTGTTTTAATTAAGGATGATAATCTTCCTCCTTTGCAGTGGACGATGGGGAGAGTAGTTAACAGTTTTCCGAGATAATATGATGGGTAGTGCGAGTTACAATGGTAAATACTTCCAAAGGTCTTTTGAAAAGACCAGCCGTGAAGCCTTGTCGCTTCCTCTCAATCCTTAAAATTGTATATATTTTTTGGTGGGCGGTATGTTGCGTCCACGCGCTGTGTGTACAAATGTCCTTTTTATTTTACTTTTTCCAATTTTTTTGTCATTAACTATCACTCAATGTATTTTCTTGTTTATATTATGTTTGCTTCTTCGTAACCCGGTTCGGTAAAGGTATTAACACAGAGTAGACGTGTATACGGTAGCCGAGCATATCGAGTGTTTAAACTTTTGTAGGTACAAGATAAGCGATGTCAACAACGGAAAAAGTTCCACCTGGTAGAGAAAAAAAAATAATATTCAATATGTGGAAACTAATATGGAGACGGAATCAGAGGCAAAACGAAATAGGGAAAATGTTGTAGATAATGAAGTGACAAAAAAAGTAAAACTATCAGACAATATAATTACGGAAACTAAAGTAAGTATTGTACAAAAAAATTGAATGTGAAGAATAAAAATATGTATTCTAAATTTGATCAGTGTCCTTGTTATGTTTTCATTCAAAATGAAGAGGGCAATATTGACAAACTTCATGAAATTGGTACTGCACGATTAATTTTAAATTCACTACCAGAGATACAAAATAATATTGACAATATGACGGTAATCGGATTAAATAAAATGGAAGTAGAACTGAATTCGTTTAACAGTGCAAATAAATCAATAAAAGCGAAAATCTTAAAGGAAATAAAAGTATGAAGCGTATATTCCAGTATTTTACACACAGAAAAGGGCGTTATTGGACATAAAGATCTAGATTTAACGAATGTAGAATTAACGAATATCATTAAACCTAGGTATGGAAATACATTAGAGGTCTTTAATGTCAGAAGAAGGATCCTCAAGAAAAATGGAGATATTATTCCTACATAAACTATTGTAGTCACCTTTAAGGGTCAGATGATACCTAACCAAGTAGTCATAGAAAAACTTGTTTACGAGGTCGAATTATATATACCAAAAGTAGTGCAATGTTCAAAATGTATGAGATATGGACATTAAAGTACTCGATGTAGAGGGAAAATTCGTTGTAGCCATTGTGGGGATGAGCATGACAGAAAATTGTCGAAAAACTAGTGAGCCTTTTTATATTCTGTGCTGGGGTGATCATGCAGCCACGGATAGAAAAAAATGCACGGAGTTTGATGAACAAAAAACTATTAAAAACATTATGGTAACTGAAAACATATAATATATCGAAGCAAAAAATAAACAAGAAAAAAGCTATGCCAATGGAATTAAAAATAAAAATAATAATTCAAACACAAGTTAATTATTATTCAGCGCATATTAAGAAACAGCACGATAGCGGTCAAACGTTTAGCTCTCAGACGTCGACGTCCGGCTATTCGGAAGAACCTGGGGCTGTATTAGAAATGCCTGAGGTCCGATCTCAACCAGTTCATGGGACATTTTCAAATTATAAATTAGCCGATATCGCTAATACGCAAACAGCAAGAGAGGTAATAAAATTATGCGATACCATAGTAAATGCAATAAAAGAATTGTTAGATAATCATACAGATTCATTAAAAGATAACAAATTAAGGGGGAATTATGAAAAAAATTGAATGAAGTCTTTGATGAACAATAACTTCAATTTTAACATTTGACAGTACAATATAAGATCAATTACACATGATAAAGGGGCATTTGAAAAATTTCTCTTTGACAACAATGTTCATATGAGCTTAATCAGTGAAACCTGGTTAAAGACAATTAAAAAAATATCTTGTAGTGGGTACCATGTATTTAGGCTACATAGAGAAGACGGATATGGAGAGGTAGGTATACTTCTTAGGAAAAGTTTTCCATTTTATAAGACTAAACCACCTTATAATTTGAGAGAGGTGATCTGTACGTCCTTAAGTGTTAAAATAAATAGATCGATGAAAATAAACTTTTACTCAGTATATGCAAAACCAAGATTGAATATATCTTAGAGAGAATGGACATAATTTTTTCATAGTTTCTAAAAAGCATTTGTAGTAGCAGGTGACTTAAATTGTAACCACAATAAGTGGGGTTGTGATATTATTGATAGAGTAGGAGTAAACCTAGTTGCAGCAAAAGAAAATGCAAATTTAGTATTTCTTAACAACGGTGATCAAACTTTAATGCCAACGCCTAACAAAATAAATAAATCGGATGTTGATCTTACCATAGTACCACCAGACATAGCTACGTTATGCAATTGACATGCGCAACAAATGACATTAGGCTCAGACCACTTCCCTATACTTATAGAAGTACAGTTGGAATTACCTTATGAAATTACAGATTCAAAAAGATGGAACCTAAACAAAGCCAGTTGGCCACTTTTCCCTGAACGTATGGAGTATGGCACCTCTAGAAAAAATATTACATATTACAATGAATTTATAAATGAACTACAGCAAGCAGCAGAATATTCCATGTCCAAAAAGAAAAAAGTGGTAAACCCAAAATTTAATAAACATTGGTGGAATCAAGAATGTGATATTTCATTAAAAATCAAAGAGAAGCCCTTTTGCGTTTTACACAAATATCAAATTTCGAAAATTACATTCAATTGAAAAAAATGATGGCTATAACGAAAAAAGTTATAAAAAACGCACGAGGGAATCTCGGAGATTATTTTGCTCTAAATTAAATGAAAATTCGCCTATTAAAGAAATCTGGACAGAAGTCAGAAAACATAAAAACACATATACCGAACCAATAAGTAGACTAAGCCCCGGAAAATGGTCAACCGATTTTATAAATAAGATAACACCACAGTGGACAGAAGAAGATATGGATAGCATCCTACAAGTAAAGGAAGATATTGTCGATGATACAGGAGATCAATTATGCAGAAAATTTTCTATAAGCGAACTTAGAGACAGTTTCAGATCACACAAAAACACAGCTCCTGGAGTAGATTATATCTATTATATAATGTTATTTAACCACCCTATGTCATGTAAAATTATTTTGTTGGAAATAATAAATAATATATGGGAAAGTGGATCCTATCCAGAAGATTGGGAAAAATACAGCGTTTTTCCTATCCTAAAAACGCACAAAAATCCAGAAGTAACAGAATCATATAGAGGAATATCATTAGTTTCCTGTATAATGAAAACATTTGAATGCATGATGGAGGCAAGAATGGAACAATGGCTTGAAACAAGCAAGAAGTTACCAAAATATCAGTTTGGTGTTAGAAAATCCCACTCCACGATAGAAAATGTATCTCATTTTGTAATAGATGGAAATGTATCATTTTCAAAAAACAAGTCAGTTATTGCTATTTTTGTAGATATTGAAGGAGCTTATGATAATGTGAACCTACGAATTTTATACCAGCAAATGATACAAATCGGACTTAGCCACACATTTTCTCAGATAATTATAAAACTATATATTAATAGAACTATATCTATCAAAATTGATAAAGGGATTACAGGACCCAGAACAGTCTCCCTGGGCATACCCCAGGGCAGTATTTTAAGTCCTCTTCTGTACGTTATATATACCTATGATTTGGAAAATTTGGGGAACCAGTGTAATGAAGTCACAGTGTTGGAGTTTGCTGATGACATCTGTGCTTATGTTGACAATTGTGATATAGAGGAAGGATGCAATTACATGAGTAATTTTTTTTGGAATACTTGAAGATTGGTGTTCCCAAAAAAGACTGACTATATCCTTGAAAAAAACCAAGGCATGTATTTTTAGTAGCAAAAGAACAATTCCAAATGAAATCATGTTACAGAATAATGCATTCACTGCATGTCAAAGTGTAACTTACTTAGGTGTGACGATGGACTGAAAACTTCTATGAAGAGAATATATAGAGAAAATATCGAAGGAATGTGAAAAAGGCTTGAATATTTAAAGGCTGTGAGCAACTGGAGTGCAGACCCAGAAATATCTGGACTACTATACAGGTCATACATAAAATCCATATTTGACTACGGATTTATATTGTATTCGCAAGCAGCTGCAACTCATCTAAAGAAGTTAGACATTGTGACAAATAAACGTTTAAGACTAGCAACAGGGGCCTTAAAGAGAACGCCTTTCTATAACTTATATGTCGAATGCAGTGAGATGCCACTTAAAATTAGGAGAGAATTCTTATGTAGTGAGTTCCTCATGAAAATAATGTCCAAAAAGAGTAGCCTAGTTAATAAAATACACAAACTATATGTTTACGATTCAACCTGTGAATATTGGAGGAGAAAAATCCTCATTAATATGCAGAAAGTGTAGAACTCACAGAACATATGTATAAAAATGATGTGATTCCCTTATACCAAACAGATTTAACGATAATAACTAAAATCAAGGTGGATTATTTGACAGATTATTCTTTTTACCCCCCTGCCTTCAGAAACCTACTTTTCATTTCCGATATAAAATACAAATATCCTAATTATCACTTAATATTTACCAATGCATCAGAAAAAGGGAATGATGCTTACTGTGCTTTCTGGGATCCAATCGGAAATTATTCCGGATCAATAAAATTACCTAAAAATGTTTCAATATACTCTACAGAACAATTAGCAATACGAGAAGCCCTTAATCTATGTAAAAACCAAATTGATTATCAAAAAACATATTCAAATGGTTTCAGATTGTAAAAGTGTACTACAAGTGTACTCTAGTGAAGATAAATTGAATTATATACTGAAACACATAATAAATATCGTTATAGATCTAGAACAGGAAGATAAACAAGTTAAATTTTTTTTGGGTTAAAACTCACTGGGGAGTAATTCATAATGAAAAATTGGACATATTAGACAAAGAATCATTACAAAGTAAACAGACTGTAAACTATCCGCTTAGTTTAGAAGATCTTTTCTTGATATTAAAAATTTAAAGTATATCTAAATGGATGGTGAAATACAGAGATTCCAACAAAGGTTTATTTTATAAGGAAATAAAACCAACTTTAACTTCAGCACCATGGTTTAGTGGGCTAAACTTATCGAAAGATTTGATAAGAACTATATCTAGAACTAGATTTAACCACATGTTGGCTCCATTTAATTTATGCAAGGTTAATATCATAGATTCCCCAAGTTGCGAACGTGGTGAAGATGGCACGGTAGAACACAAAATATTAGGATGTGAACTGAATCGGAGTATTATTGATCAGTTTATGAATAAGTTTAGTGAATATAAATCTTTAGAACGACCAATGAATTTATATGAATGAATAACCTCAAATAATATGGAAATTTATAAATTGATTTATCAACATATTCGCAATTTACGTGTCTCTTATATATTAATTAAATTAAAACCGAAAAAATGATTGTCTGATTTTATTTTGTATATTGTAAAGTCGCTATGAAAGGCACCTTAGCGTGAAATGTATCCCTGTGTAATCCCGTAGGGAAAAAAGAAAGAAAAAAGAAAAGAAAAAAAAGAATGAAAGAAAAAAAATAGGATTTAAGTAACTTATGGTATTGTATTATAAAACGTATATATTTCGAATTATTGTATAAATTAGATGTAAAAACTATTAATGTATGGTAAAACTATAGTAAGTTAAACAATTGGTTAGGCTAATGGAACCGCAGTCAATATCACAACCCCACACACACACGCTTCTTCGTAATTTATCGGTCCTTGTCGTACAAGAGAGCGTTGCATGCGCTAGAAGGTTGAATCAAACACAATTCATTCAAGTATCCAAGAATCGAGAGCTTCAATTGATATTCACTGATATTACATTTTTTAATAAAGACAGGAAGGGACCCCCAGAAATCTTCAACCAACTATACTACAATTCCAAAATAGTGGCACTAAATTGTCAGGAATGATATTACAATTGTTGACGGTTCAATGCCATATTTATGAGTATTTAGTGCATACTATTTTGGAACTGAACTATACAAGACCGCAGATCAGGCACTCAAGGTAAGACAAGGTCTTATTTAGTAGTTTTAGGGTTTTAATGTGGTCACATACTTTATCTATATCTATAAAAACTACTCTGCAGATTTGAAACAGCAATAAAATGCTACATAATTATATATAAATAAAAAACACGGTCCTTCACAATATCTAGAGAGCCCAGACGATGCAAACTGTGAATTAATAACAAATCCTAGAGCAGGTTATGCGTTTCACATATCTAGGCGATAACGTTACGAGTAATAGGAATCTGAAAGAAGAAGTAAAAGCACAAACAACAGCGGCAGCAAGGATATCGGGATACCTTAGAGACGTAATATGGAGAAATAAATTTCTAAAGGTTGAAAGCAAGTTACGAATATATAAAACATGCGTTAGGCCCATTATGACAAGGGCGGATACAGCGGCTACTAAATTTCTTGTGAGAACGACCGAGATGAAAATATTACGTTCACAGGTAACACGCTTAGAAACAAAATAAAAAGCAACGCTATCAGAATGACATGTGATGTTCCAGATATACCGGTCAATTCCGGGTGAATTTTTCCGAAATGTTAGAGAGAAATCAACAAAATTTCAAATATTTTATAAGATCCATAGATCCCGTGTCTCAAATGTCTTTCTCGCTAGTTGAAAGTTTGTATGATAAAGTAAAATAACCAACAAATAGAAAATCGTACATGTAAAATACATTTATTCCTGTTAAGGGTAGGAACGGTGCCACCTGCTCTTCTAATCATTTCTATTATAAAGAGAATTTCTCTGATTTCTCATATCGTATATTGAGTATAACACACTGACGGTAGGAATTTTTCAAATTGACGCCTCGTATTGGAAAAACTTGGTTTTAACTACCAACAAAAACCATATAAATTGGGGAAACATCTCAATAAATGTAACAAGATATGATTCACTTTACACTCGACTCAATGGAAAGAGATGAAATCACCTGGGCGCTCAATAGATGTAGTCAATCGATCTTAGAAGGAAAAAATTACATCAATACAAATTCTTGCGCCGGGAGATGGGACAAAAAATATGAGACAGATGCATTTAAAGAAAAATAGAGAACGCTGAAGAGCAAATTGTGGAGATATGTTAATCAGTCCAAAAACCTCTTGACGAGGTAAAAATAGGTGACGCCATTACACCGCATATCAAATCATATAATGTATAGGGTGACACAAGTACTATATCTACTTATAATCTTTTTAAAATAAAGGATAGCTGTGTCTACATATTCACACTTTATTTCTTATTAATTTGAAAGTTTCAAGTAACTGATGTATTTGCGTTCAACCTTGTTTAAATAATGTTCGTTTTCTGTTCTGACAACTCAAGCGAAACATATGTGGCCTTTTATTTGTAATTCATTTCGATAGTATAAATCGGATGTGGCCCTCTCTTCGTTATGTGTTATGAGAGTATAATTTTACCGACACAAACACATATCCAACAATGTAAACTGCAAACTAATTCAAGGCGTTCACTCTCGGCGTGACCTCAGCGCCCAGCTGATAGCTGAGGTGCCAGCATGCGCGGAATCATATCTTCTATTTTATTGTATCATGTTGTTTAACAATTAATAGCTGGTAGCAACTGTTTGGTAATTAAAACAAACAAGTACGTGTTTACTTCTCGGAAGTCCAACAACAACTAGCAAGATATAAATCACAAAGAACAACCATTTAAAAATAATTTCAACTTCCTGGGCTCTCCAGTAAACTGATATTTTATCAGACACTAATTCCAGCAAAAACTTAAGGTCAGTTTCCGACATCATCCAAGGAAATTTTTTAAACTTATTAGTATCCTCACTTTTCAATTAATTCACTTAGTAGATTCTCATAAGCACCAAGATTAGGCCTTCTGGCTATCCATTCATTAACACATACACTTTGTCTAGCCGTTTCTGTTTGCTTTCGTGAAATTGTAAGAGCAAGAGCAGCTGCAAATCACTTTCTATGGCGAGACATTTTTCCATAATAGAATGTTAAACTGCTCTAACTAGAAACTACTTTACCGTGTAAACGCCCGTGTCAGCACTTGCTGGAAGTCGGCAGCAAGTAATGTCTGTAGAGAACTTATGCTGAAAGATATTGATTTAAAGCTTGCTTATGTGTAGATATTATCTCAAGTTATTCTCAGAAGTGCTATCGCAAGTTACTATCCCATATAAATAACTCTTAAAATGTGTGTAAAACTGTTTTCACGTAAGTGTATTTTTCCGGAAGGACTTTGAACGCGAGTTAGATGTATAAAACATATTTTTTGTTTAATTGGTAATTTTTTGATGCTGTATTAAATAAAATTCTAGTAAAACCAAGTATTTTTTTCGCGAATCTAGCTATTCATAGGTATTTTCTACTAAATTTCTTTAGAAAAAACAGGTTGAATAAAAAGTGTTCATAAAATTGAAATCTTAGAAATAAATTGAAATATATAAATAAAATAATTTTTATTTCTTACCTCTCAGCACTTGTGAACAAACATCACAAGGAGTGATTTTCTTATATGTGTTTTCTTGGAAATTATGCGCATCAGGATCCCCTTTGAGCAATTCTTTTGTAGCAGCAGCCCCGTTTTTCCTAAATAACAAATAAAATAATGAGTAAATGAATATCACATGAAAAAGAAACAATTTGGTTTTGTATTTATCTCTGAATAATCGGCTACGGGAGAGACACTATTAACTTTTTATCGATTTAAATATATTGATATTGAGCTAAAACAAAAGTCAAATTATTCTGTGGTAGAAAATAATCGAAGCTGTCAACTTCCTTCTAGCGAAACAGTCTTAATGGAGTCTTGATAAAATTTTGGACGCCTTGATAATCAACTATCCGAAACACTCAATAGCCTTCATTTCTGAACGATTGTTAGAAACACTTGGAGGTTACAAAATACTGAAATACCACTGACACCGGAATAATGCTCAAGGGAATAATGTGGCTTCAATAATTAGGGCTGACAAGAAAATCTATTATGTGGAAGATAGTTAGGAAATTTCAATTCATAGAGGGTGTTCGAAAATTAACGAAAATCGCGTATAGTTTTACCGAACGGTGCTAGTTTCGTAGTACCATTATTTCTTTTCATTTCCTCGTGTACACTACGAGTTCCTAACTTGAAATAAATTCAGTAACTCAAAGACAATTTTTCTTTTGTTGAAAATATGCTTAGATAGGTCGATTAGTATTTTGAATTGCGTTCTTTTTGATGTAATGAAATGTTATATAAGGTGCCCCAAATTTTAAATAACAAGCCATCGACTATTGATTCAAATGGCAATCCTATTTTTATGACTATTCTTAAAGCGGCTTTCAAGTTACATATGCGTACCAAATATCAAAATTTGATCACCTGTCGTTTAGGAGTAACCTCAAGTCAAAATGAATGTTCTCCCCAACGTTCAAATTATGGATCTATTAGACAGACATGTTGTAAACATAGAAAACGTCTTATTTTCTGACAATCGACGTTTATATCATAGATATAGGAATAGAAACGATATAACTGTTCACATTATTCTTGAAGCCAACATCATTTCACATTATAAACAAAATTCTTGTGGGGAGAAGGATAAAGAACTATTCTGCCCAGACAGCACAGGCTAACCTTAGGACGTCCATATTAAGTCCTAACTTGCTCCCACTGTCCCAAACCTAATTTCTATGTACTAGGAATATTCTAATTTGTACGTCCTGAGGACACACAAACTAGAATCAAAAATTAAAAAATAATATAAATCATATTAGAAACTATAATTATTCACAATTTATAGGTATAAAATCACCAATAACGGAAGAAAGACGTAATATCTCTATTTCAAGACATTTTTTCAAATTTACCGATAATTATTTGGTCGCCATTTGGTTTTGTTTCTATGTATAAGTTGTGTTGTGATCAACAATTTCTATATACATATCTTTGTGTTTCTGTCACTGTGAGCCCCCTTGCCATGCTCTGCTGAAGGCATCGACGTTGAAGATCATCATTATAGTAGTAGTGATAGCAGTAACGTTATATCTGAGAAATAATTTTAAACGGTTCTATTGCAGATGCAACAGTTCATAAAACCTCACACCAATTTCAAATCAAAAATTAAACTATGCTGAGAACAATGTGACAATTGTTCAACAAAGAGTACAGAAACACATGATATTCCTAAGTTAATTTATAATGGATCACTGTTCAATAAACAATCTTAATTTCACAGATTGAATCCCCTTTTAAAAAATACCTGCGGTGCTTATAGCTGCACCAGTATCTGTTAGGTATTTGAAGTGTCGCTTTGTTCGGATATTTAACTCCATTAACCTCAAGTTACATACAGAGTTTCAAAAAGATAAGAATGTCTGTTACTCGTAAAGCAATCGTTTTCTCGCCTAGCCACCCCGCTTGTCTAAAAGACGGCCGAAGAACTAGAGTCGAAGTACCGTTAACTTCTCTGTTTAATTTTGAGGACTAAGTTTTCGATTTCACATTTCCTCCACCAACGATTAACAATTTCAAGTAATTGCGATATTCTCTTAGTAAGCATCGGGTTACTTATATTACGGTCCTCTATAAACAGTTCAATATAATTTTAAATAAAGTTGACGGTTTTTTTAAAATATAATAACAAAGTGTCATTGAACTATTACCTCCTGTCAATAGTTAATATTAGTGTTAATTTTTCACACGAGTTTCATTTGGAGAATATCGTACCGTCACTTGAATATAAAACTGTCCAATTTTTTTCCAAATGTTGTTTTTAAGGCATTGAATATGCTACAACCTTTGTGTCCTCGTTGTATGTAATATACACAATTATAATGTAAGTATTTAATTTGTTTATTGATGAATTTACAATAAAAATATGTAAATAAATGTATACAGATATTACTGTATCTATTTTTGATGATTTTTCTTATGCCCATTGAACAGATGCTAAGAGGGTCCATTAAAAAATACGGAGACGTACCTGAGAGGTCCATTGCCAAAATTAAGGGAGCGAACTTGGTTTGTTCTAATTAGGACTTTCGAGGGACGTATGATTTAGTAAGAAAATATGTTCTCAGGAAGTTGTAACGATGTTACTATTTTTATCCCCGACATCTTACAGAATATACTTTAGTTTCTTATTTTATTAGTATTATTAAGTTAAACACCCCTCTTTCATAGTAAGCTGCAAATGTTATTATTATTAATCATTTCAGCATCCATGTTTTACTTTTGACACATCTGGTATATTGTATATGTATTACTTACTGTACCGTTCGCGCAAATCAGTCTGCGCCGTTCTTAAAATTGTTGAGTAGGGGACCTCCTGAGTGGGGCCCAGAGAAAAATGGATAAAACCGAGAAACGGTACGATACATCTCTCTTACTATCTGCCGTACTTTCCACTGTGCTCTGCGCCGTTTCCGCTCTCTTCCGCCGTCTCTGAAATTCTGACTGATTCTCGCCAACGAGGTGAGCGAATATAAAAATTATTTTGTAAATTATTCTTTCTGTGATAAATTCATTTTCTCCTAGCGTCTTGTGTAGTTATACTAATAGAATTTGTTCGTGATTGAATCCAGATATGCCTTATATATTTTTTAAATTCAACCGCGCAATGTTGACATTTTCACCTCGTCAAAGTTTTGTACCGAGTGTGTGTAAATTATAGGAGTAGTAAGACAATCACCGCGTGCTACAGTAAAAAAGATGTGTGGGTGAAGCTACATCGATATTACAACGCCGGCCGGTCAATCTCCGAGAAATGAGTAAAAAGGTAAAATGTCATCCTTTAATTAATTATTATTAATGAATATTACAGTTCACTTCAATTGAAATTTAAAACAAAAGGGAAATTGCTATCGTCTCGAACAGAATTTATTTTTACTTACTGATTGTTGGATTTGAGTGATTTTTCGTGTATTTGTGTACAATTCCGAAGTGAAATTTGATCTGTTGGTTTTATTAGGGCAAAGAAATATAGTTGGGAAACTTCCAAGCATCATCGCTGCCATCGCAGGTAGATTCTTGAGGGATTTTCAAAGTATTCCTGGAATCCCGATTCCGGCATAGAAAATTAGGGAAAAGAAATATAGTTCGGAAACTTCCAACCATCATCGCAGCCATAGGAGGTAGATTCTTGGGGGATTTTCAAAGTATTTCGGTAATCCCGATTCCGGCATAGAAAATTAGGGAAAAGAAATATAGTTGGGAAACTTCCAAGAATCATCGCTGCCATAGTAGGAAGATTCTTGGGGGATTTTCAAAGTATTCCGGGAATCCCGATTCCGACATAAAAAATTAGGGAAAAGAGATGTTGGGAAACTTCCAAGCATCATTGCAGCCATAGCAGGTAGATTATTGGGGGATTTTCAAAGTATTTCGGGAATCGTTCAATCTAGAACCACAGAACTCGATAGCGTGACTATAAAACTAAGACTTTTTGATAATAGGCAACTTGGAGGAGCCTTGTCAGTGTACGCTGCCATTGCAGGTGCACTCTTCGAGGGTTTTCCAAGGCGTGAAACGAAATATTCTCGCGAGCGTTCGCTGCCATAGCACGATCGCCAGGGAGAGGTTTTCGGATTCTGCCGGCTAACTGTTTTTCAAGTGATTGATTTAGCACCAACAGCCGGGGTAACATCCGTACAAAAATTAGGATACGTCAACCGGGATAACCTGGAATAATCCCGTACCCATACGCTGCCATAGCAGGTACAAAATTCGAGAGGTTTCTAGCCTGATTGATCAAATTCCGTTTTCTCGAGTACTCAATAAGTATGATATCGGTAACCGAGAGTAATTTATTAGTTACAGCTGTCTCATTTCAAGCCGTACACGCCGAAACACTCCCGTAAAATACCGCTAGTGCCTTAATAACGCTTTTCCCGTGTAATTTTGATCTTACTGCTAGTTAATTTCCATTGATTTTCACCTGCAACCGCATAAACTAGCAAAGCTTTGCACGTTAACTTTTGTAATTGTTAAATATTCATTGTTTGCTATAATGCTTTGGGTCTGAGTAATAACCTAACTAGATAGTGTAGATACCGAAGGATTTTAATCAACATTTAGTTATTTTGAATATATAGCTCCTTGGTTCGTTTTATTTCTACTTTCCAAATTATTTCGAGGTCGAAATAAAGTTTATAATTCTATCAAGCACCCATTTTTCCCATAGTGGTAAACAATTAAGGCCTGTTTCGCACGGCATAGATGTTAAGAACAACAGACCTCTGGAATTACTTAATCTCCATCTGTTGCTACCCTGGTAACTCTTGACGCTACATTTTTGAGAGTTCGGTGAAGTAAACCATCTCAAAAATGTGGCGTCTGAGAAAATTTGGTAGATATTAATGCCGCGGGTGTCGTAGTGACGCCCGTTATATTTTGGAGAAAGAAAGAGTACGTCACAAGGTGCTGAGGATAGCTATGCGTCAGAAACGGACGTACCTGGGACTCCGGATGTCCGATAACAGACATCCTGGGAACGTTTCAGGTACGTACTTCTGCTGTCTGGGTATGTACCTATTGCCAAATTTAGTTTGTATTTATTTTATTTGGTGTTTGCTGCAGATCCCTATTAAAAATAAACGGTTTTAAAGATTAAAACTAACTTTTCCGCATCTGTGAGACGCCCTGAACAATATCCTATCATAAAATTGTCACTTTTATACACTTCGGAGGCTGTATTGTGCCTAGAAACCAAATCTTCTCCAAATATTTAGTATATATGAATTAACAAAACCCGTTATATTGGCTCTAGTGAGCTGAAAATAAATCAATAGAGTTCATCTGTGAGATACTCTGAAAAATATCCAATTATAAAATTGGTCACTTCTATACACCCCGGAGGCTGAATCGTGCTAACAACCCGAAATTTCTCCAAAGATGACCAAACATTTGGCCCATCAGACCCATATCACCCGTTGTACTAGCTTTAGTGATCTGAAAATCAGCCCTTCTTCGCTTCTCTCCTTACGTTGCACCCTACTTGGCCCACGAAGTGATCTTGGATTCATAAGAAATCGAATTTATGAATAAATAGTTGAGGATGTGGTTTAAATTAAATGGTAAGGTACATTGTCAAAAGTGTCGTTCTGGGCGGACAGCAATTGAGGTCAATATTTGGGCAGGAATTGTCGGTGATCGAGAAATAGGACCAATTTTCTTGGAAGGCAGGTTTCAATGGATATTTAGAATTCTTTCAGGAAGAACTAGTTCCGAATTTGGCTACTCTGTTTCGAGAAACATCCGGTTTCAACCAGACGGTGCGCCTCCCCATTTTGCAAAACCTATCCGGGTGTATCTGGATGGTGTATTCACAGGCAGATCGATTGGTAGGAGATGACCTTTTGAATGGCTTTCCAGATCTCCTGATTTAACATTTGTGGACTATTTATTATAAGGGTACTTGAAAAGCAGAGTTTTTACGACCAAACCGGGAAATATTGAGCAGTAACAAGAAGAAATGGGGCAGGAGTGTAGGCTAAATTCCACTGAAGTAGTTATAAATGACCAGAACGAATTTCAGTTGCGTTTAGTATACTATCCGTTAGTTAATGGACAACATTTGAGGTATTTTTTAAAAAGACATGCTGATATCAGACAGATAAGTTGTTCATATTTCTTCTTTTTTGAATTAGTTGATCTTTCAAACAACATTAAATAAACATTTGATATTCTGTCCGCATGTGTAACATGACATATCCTTCAAGAAAAGTCATAAAAAATTAGGATTTCTATTTAGAAAAATGGTGGATGAAATTTTATAACAAATTTCCTTACATTACAAAGTACGCAATTTAAAATAATAAACGACCTGTCCGAGCTTATTTCCAACAATAAAACTGTCCTTGATTTATTAAATTTATTCATGTTAGACTCGCACTGTAAAGAATGTATTCAAAAAGTAATGTAACGGTTCGATAACTCGCTTCTTGATAGTTTCACAAAGAAAAAAATAAATACAATGCTTTCTGTTAAAAATGTTAACCATACTGGTTTATCAAATTTTAATTTAGATGTGAATTTGAAGTGAGTCAACTCGAATCCAAAATTTGTTCACCGAGACATTCACAAAGGTCCTACATGATGCTGCAAAGAAGCGACACCCATCGAAGAAACTGGTAACAACAAAATAAACATACCACAGTAGCTAAAAATACTTATTGCAGATAAGGGGAAAACTAGAATAAAATGACAGCAAACACATGCACCAGGTGACAAGACTAAGTATAATCGATTAAGTAATAGACTAAAACTGAAACTGAAGAAAGTAGTGATGAAATATTTTCCGAATACATCACACATTTAAATCATTATGCCCATATAATATGGCAACCAATTAAATCCCATAAAAAATACATAGAACCAACTTCTTCGATGCGTATTGAACCTAACCTAACCAAATATAGGACCCTATGATTACGATAATCAACAAAAAGCGTACATTTTTGCGGAACACCTAATCATTGTCTTTACTTCTGAGAATTATATTCCTGACCCTTAAATTTTAGATGATCTACACAACAAAAATCCAGGTTATATACCAACAGCAGATTTACAACCTTGTATTTCCAAGGAAATTAAGGATACCATCTCATTCCTCATTCAGAAAAAATCACCTGGAATAGATCAGATAGCTTTCAAAATGCTTTAAGAACTAAAATGAGTAGATCTGCTAACATATATTTATAATGCCATTGTCCTACAGAATTGGAGAAATCTGAGAATATTAATATTTCTAAGCCTGGAAAAGAGTCAACTAACGTAACCTCATACAGGCCAATTAGCTTATTATAAACACTATCGAAAATACTGGAAAAGTTAGTACTTCACCTCACAAAAAATGAACTTTTTTATATAGTCCCAGAATACCCAGTTTTACTAGATGTGAGCCAGGTCTGTGACACGGTATAACACGATAGACTGCTATATAAAATAACACGATGCCTTCATGAACCGTACTACGCACTAATAAAATCCTACTCAACAGACAAACATTCCAGAACTAGAGTAAACGGAAAAATCTCTGAGCTACAACTCATCAAACCTGGAATGCAACTAGGTAGCATTCTAGGACCAATCCTCTTTCAGTCTATATATCTGATCATAGGGATTTAACTAGATAATAAACTGATTTGGACTTAATATAAAATGGAGAAACGAAAGAAAACTGATATATAAATGAGAGAACCATATTGGTTACTTGGGCAAAAAAACAAAAATGTAACACAATAAAATATGGACATATGGATCTATGGTATAGAACTGTGGTGTTGTCCATGTCCTAAGTCCAACCAGATGCTCCATCAAGATGGTCCACCATTTAAAAAAAATCAAGAGAGAAGTTATAAACATCATACCAAGTAAGAATATCACAACGACTCTCTCCTACCACCCCTTTTACAGTAAAACATCCCAAAAAGACTGAAGAGAAAATGGCCAATAAACCCCAAGTGAGGTGTGCGAGGTATTCCCAGCGAGAAAACCTCATCATGGCAGAAAAGTAACTATCAAGTAGTTTCTAAGCCAACACAATTGCCTATAGGATGTAGTTTTTTGTTGCTGTTTTTAAATAAAATATAAATTAAAAAAATGGCCTAATTTAAGTCGATCAACAACATTGGGTCCGTGAGAACGTTAGTTATTGTTGGGAAATTGTACAATGTGGTAGTCCCTGAAGCCGACTAAGTTCTAGATCGATATCAAAAGATGAGACTTTGGCAGGAGCGCACGGTTTTGTGAGAAGGAATAGGTCTATTTTTATTGTTCGTATAGAGACATACCAGGAAAGTCGAGGGTTTCTACGGAGCCCCAATCGAGAACTTTCAGGAATCCAATGGTTCTAGAAAAACATCTTAATACATAGGCAACTACCTGCAAACCAGGAGTCATTCTACAGTGTGATTTCATAACCAACGGAGCAGAACAAGTTACCAACAAACGGGAACTGTGAATAATGTGTTTAATATGAATTAGAATTAAGTTTGTACATAAATTAAGCATAAGTGAATAGTGTTTAAATGTATAAACCAATAAAGTAAGTAGATATACGGTATGTATAAATTTATCCCACCCGTTTTGTCAAAAACTATTCAAATAATGTGAAAACATTATATTATATTTCTACCAATGGAAATTATTAGATCAAAATAATTGAAAAAAGTTACCTCTCGTCGTTCATTTTAAACTTTTTTCATGTATTTTACCTTTATTAGCCAATTTTTACCTATGAAAATTATTTGAAGATGACAAATGGATAACTAACTCGCACTAAATTTCATTATTGTTCATTTTGGAAGAAACAGTTTTTTTAGTTCGAATTCGTCGAGAGTAAAAAGGAGGAAAGGCAAACAAAACGACTCTTCTAGGTAATATAAACCACTTTATGTATTGTACTCTATTTTAGATAGAGCAAAAATTGGGACATTTCGGGAAGTTTTCGTTATGAGAATCGATTCGTTTCGGAAAATTTAATTTCACACATTCTCTTTTGTTGGTTGAAAAAGCACCGAATATCTAATAAAAGAGAACTGATGCGAAAATTGGTAGAAAACATGGTTATTATTTGATGGTTATATAAATTGTTATGTTATGGGTTAAATAAAAGAGATCTTTATTCAACATTACTTCCCCTGTTGTTTCCGTAGTTTGTTATTTGGAACGTGAAACAATTTCCTTTCTCTTTTCAGCTTATTTTTGAATGATTAAATTTGGGATGAAAAGGAAATTGAAATTTTAATGGAATTATACACCCACTATTTTATTTTGTGTGTGATTTGAAGTAGAAATAATATGAATAGTGTACGCGTCCCACGTTTAATAGATATCTAGAGATCTTATTTATAACGGGCGCAGCAGTGGATCGGGCAATTATGAAAACCCCGAGTGATTGTGAAAAAGAAGATTTATTGATTCAAAATATACCAATTGAAATTAACACAATTACAATTATTTTAAAATAACATTCCGAATAATACGTTCATCATTTGGTTCGACACACTCTAGTAATCTTGAGCTAACGTTATTCATCACATTTTTAATTAAAGAGTGGCTGTAAGAATTATTGTCCCTTCTTCGAGAATCCATTCTTTATACTTCGAGAGACAGCGACTTTTTTTCTAAAAATTTTATCTCGGCTTAGTTTAATACCGTTCTTTGTAATCACATGACGAAACTGACAGTCAGTCAGTGTAGTAGCAGTAGATGCGCGAGTTGAAGCTTAATAAGTTTGAACACCGTTTTTAAAAATATATTTCAATAGTATGTTTATACATCAAAAGCTAGACAGAAACTGAAAACTACTGTCTTAAAACAATAAACAAGTAACATAGAGATAAGAATACAATGTTTAACAAGAGGTATCGTATTTCTTAAGTGTTTGCATATTGTTGGCTCGTAACTTCTCCATCCCTAAAAAGTAATGGGGTTATTTTTGTGAGATGAATCTGTTGTTTGTTCTAAACTGATATCCTTTTCTTCGTTGCGATTCGATTGACTACGTTTCCTTTTCAATAAGTAGTAAGTTACTTTTGTTGCGAATAAAATTATTGATAATGAAGTTGTCGATATGGCTGTTACTTTATAGTTAGTTGTCTGCTCCTTAATGGGTTTCAACTGTTTGGCAATTCCATTAATTTCATACAAGTCGTCGAGTTTTATTTCTGTGAGGTTTGAAGCTTGATAATTTTTCTGAATTCTTAATTTCTCCATTTCCAGTCTCGGTAGGATTAGTGATTTTCCTTTCTGAATTTCTTGCTTGAATAAATATTTAAGTTTATTAATTGACAGTTCACAATTTTCTGGATTATTTATTAAGCAGGGTGTTTGTACTTGAAATATTCGATGATTTCGACACTTTGAGACAACATCTTGGGATTGTACAGGGATGATCATCAGCTCGTTATTTGTAACTTGATTGATTATTGAGTACTGATTATCTATTTGAGTCGTATAATATCCAGTTGGCGACTGGCCGTTTAGGAGTTGCAACGTAGAGTTGTCGGCAGGACTAAACTCTTGAATACAGTAGTAGATGTCTTCAACTTTCGGACATTCTTCTTTCTCTGGTTGGGCTTCTTCATTATCAAGTGCCAAGTAGGGGTAAGTGGGAGTGATCACTATATTCTTTCGAATTACGGAAATATATGATAACAATCTAAGGACTTTTGTTTTAGGATAGGGACATGAATTTCAAATATCAATTTAGAACCCGAAAAAGAAATTTGAGTACTAAGAACCGTATAGTATGTTAGGCTATTATTCAATTTAGGAATTTGATCCTTTTCATATTTGTTTGGAAACAAATTTAATTTAATATGTTCCAAACATGAACCATTATAAAATTCTTAAACCACCCCTGCATCCCGTGCTCCAACGGTTTATTGCCCGCCAAGGAATACGGGGCATATCTAACGAACCGTAACTCACCGGTACCCTCTCATTGGTCATAACCACAGGGTGACGTCAATTGCGTTTCGTTAGGTATGCCCCGGGTTCTTTTGCCGGCAATTTCCAGCATAAAACAATAGAGAGATGGGTCGTCAGTGGAATTTCAGATGCTGATCTGTGAGCATCGACAAAAATAAAAGGTGGTTCCCTCGGCAGTCACCGACAAATGACCCCTTATCATTTTACAGTTATTATGGGTAGTTATTAACTACATACTTGTACACAATTGTCTCAACTTTTGGTGTAACTATATACAATTGTATTTACACGAATAAACAATTTAAATCGCAAACTCAACTTGCAGTTTACTTCCATTCACGAACCAGATTACTATCGATATACAAAGAAAGTCCTATCGAAGACCCATAGAATTGATAGATTAATACAATTCAACATGATCCATCGAGCCGGAAGTAAATTGAAAATGTGTAAAAAAGAGTGAATACGACTAGTAACCCAGTATAAAGTGCAATAAGAAAAAACTAATTTCTTCAGCTAATTCAACTGTATCTACAAGAACTCCAGCTCATCTATAAATCAAGCAAGAAAACATCGAACACAGTGTTTAGTAAGTGAATCAGTGCAAAACTATCAGGTCAGTTACAAAAAATAATTATCTAACCTAATTAAACTCAAGTCAATAGCATTAAAAAGCAAATCAATAAAATATTTGACTATATGTAAAACAGCTAAAAACACTGCATAGCTACAAATTATTCAATATCAAAGACTGAAAAGGTAATAGTTGTTATTTTATATGTATCACCTATATATGTAAATATTACATCAAAAACATTTAAAACCGATATCAGCTGGCTCCTATATTTGCATATGTGCTTGTATTCTCTGTTTCAGATATCATCTAGACGTTTTGTGACAGTCAAAAATCAACGAGAAATAAAAATTACACCCTCTGTGTTTTAATTTGCATGCATTTATATTATTGTCGTTTTATATATATGAAGGAGCCAGCTACAATTATTTTAATCAAAACTTTAATGTGCATATCAACTAAACATCAACCTGTTTTGTCAATATAGTTCTCTGAAGTAAAAGGGAGCTACGTTGAAAAGAAATTTAAATAACATTAATCAAATCTAAACTAAATTCTTGGCTACCCAGTAGTAAGGGGGCTTATCAACCATATCTAAATTAATTTCCCAATAAAAGGAAATTCATCACTTATCAAATCTAAACTAAATTCTTGGCTACCCAGTAGTACGGGGGCTTATCAACCATATCTAAATTAATTTCCCAATAAAAGGAAATTCATCACTAATCAAATCTAAACTAAATTCTTGGCTACCCAGAAGTAAGGGGGCTTATCAACCATATCTAAATTAATTTCCCAATAAAAGGAAATTCATCACTAATCAAATCTAAACTAAATTCTTGGCTACCCAGTAGTACGGGGGCTTATCAACCATATCTAAATTAATTTCCCAATAAAAGGAAATTCATCACTAATCAAATCTAAACTAAATTCTTGGCTACCCAGTAGTAAGGGGACTTATCAACCATATCTAAATTAATTTCCCAATAAAAGGAAATTCATCACTAATCAAATCTAAACTAAATTCTTGGCTACCCAGTAGTACGGGGGCTTATCAACCTTATCTAAATTAATTTCCCAATAAAAGGAAATTCATCACTAATCAAATCTAAACTAAATTCTTGGCTACCCAATAGTACGGGGGCTTATCAACTATATCTAAATTTATTTCCTAATAAAGTAAATTTATCATTGATCAAATCTCGACTACATTCATGGCTACCCAATAGTACGGGGGCTTAGCAACTACATCTAAGTTTACTTCCTAGTACAAGGAAATTTAAGAGGACATTCAATTTTTTCATATATAAGTACTGTAATAAAACAGCTATTTGCTACAAATCAAACACTGCAGGAGCTAGTTTCCTCCCTACCATATTTGGGGAACTCTATTGACAGACAGCGATTATGGAGGCTCTAAAATACAAAGTCAACGACATAAAGGCAAAAATTGCTCGTGCGGCAAACTGGCATCAAGCCAATACGGGGTGTAAAGTCAAACGTCAAATTCAAGCTAGAATTGACATCATGGAAAAACAAATCGCTTCCTACGTACTAAATCAAGACAAACTTCGGGACCTGGATGAAACGGTTGAAAGCGAGGACAGAGAGGAATATGAAAACTATTGTATGGACCTTCTAGCATTCCTACAGGAAATGGTAGATAAAATCAATGATGTAAAACCTCAGCCAGATGCTGCTTCATCCCAGGAACTACACGTAAAACTTCCAAATATACATTTGCCAACGTTTTCAGGTAATTGTGTTGAGTATCCTTCCTTTATGAGTCTTTTTAGAGCCCTCATCATAAACAATGCCAAACTCACATCTAACTCTGAAAAGCTATATTATTTAAAATCGTATTTACGAGGGGAACCCCTCAAAATGGTTGAAGCGCTGACAGTAACCGATGATAATTTCAGCATCGCACTGGATATTTTAGAAAAAAGATAGAGCAATAAAAAGCAACTAGTGCTAGCCCATTATCAAACGTTATTGTCAATGCCATCTATTTCGAAATGTAATGCACAGAATTTGAGACAATTTTCAGCTAACACAAAAGTAGTTCTAGACGCTCTAAATAATCTAGGATTATCAGAAAAAGAACTGTTCAGGTCTCTGATAGTTTACTTGTTGGAGCAAAAACTCGATTATGCTACGAAGAAAGCGTTTGAGGAACAAGCTAAACCAAGTCAACTATCAGACACTAATGAATTGTTTGAATTTTTAAGCAAACGCTGCGTTATTTTAGAAAACTTGTATCAAGATTCACTTCCTGACAGTAAAATTTCTAAACTCCCAGGTTCAAACGCTAGGACTTCTTACAAATCTCAATCTCACAATCAAGTCTCCTTGCTCTCAAATTCAAATTCGCACCAAAGGTTCTCTTCCTCCAACAGTGGGAGCAATCTAAGCTCCCATCAATCGAATCATCTGAATCAAACCAGTCATAATAACTTAAATCAAAACATGGGCACTGGATTTCAAATAAAAAAATGTACGCATTGCAAAAACGATGGTCATCGCATCTACCAATGCCAATCTTTCCTATCCCTTCCTATATCAGATCGCATCAACTTTGTCAAACAAATTCAACTCTGTTATAACTGTTTAGGAGCCAATCACTCTATTCAAGAGTGTTTATCTAAAGCTACATGTTCTGTGTGTCACAAAAAGCACCACTCTCTTCTACACTTGCACAATAGACACAATACGTCTAGTGCTGCAGTGTACACCTCTTCAGCAGAACAATCATCTCATACTCCGTCTCAAGATACTCAAACCCTCGATCACTCACACTCAACTCCAACTAGCTCTAATCAATCTCAACGTCTCAACTCAAGTCAAACCCAACACTCATCTTCTCTCTCAGCCTTAAGCACTACAGGATCTCATATCCTGTTAGCCACTGCCAAGGTCCATATTTACCCGGCAAACGGGCGACCAATCACAGCCAGAGCTCTTCTGGATTCCGGTAGCCAGAGTTCATTTATAACAGATTCTCTGGCAACTGCCATAGGTGGCACAAAAAAGCCAACTAAATTACATATCTCGGGCATCTTAAATGACAGTAACATAGTACATGAAATGCAAGAGCTCAAAATATTCTCTCATAGAACATCTTCTAAAGGATTTTTCGTCAATTGTGCAGTAGTGCCACAAATAACCTCGTAGCTACCTCAAGTAGCAGTCAAAGCATCTAATTTGAACATACCTTCCCACCTCCAAGGACAGTTAGCCGACGAGGACTTCCACGCTCCTGGAGATATCGATTTACTTCTGGGTGCAGACATCTACTACGAACTCCTACAGCCAGGCCTACACTCCTTAGGAAAAAATCTTCCAACTCTCGTTCAAACCAAATTGGGATGGATTATATCCGGGACAGTCCCACCTCAATGTTTAAACATCATTCAATGTGCCATCATACATCTCACTCTTTCCATTCAATTACGTCACACAATGAAAATAATGACAAGTTAGAAACGTTACTTGAAAGTTTCTTGGAACAAGAAGCCTGTCCTCCAGGTTCAATATTATCTGAAGACGACGAATTAGCCAAAACTATATTCAAAAATACAACTCGAATTTCACCCGATGAGCGGTATCAAGTGGACCTTCCTCTTATTTATGCAAACGCCCACAAAGAGCTGGGTGACTCATTTGTTCAAGCAAAAAATCGATTTCTTTCATTGGAACATAAACTAGACAAATTCCCTCAACTCAAACAGGAGTACAAAGCAGTATTTGACGAATACCTTCAACTAGGCCACGGAACGATAGTACCTCTAACCCTGCAAAATTCTCTCGCAGAAAACAAATACTTTGTCCCACACCTAAGCGTAATACGTGAGCATAGTCTCAGCACCAAAATGCGAGTCGTTTTCGACTTTTCTGCCAAATCAACTTCTTCCCTATCTTTGAATGACATCTCTTTGAGAGGCCCATTAGTTCAGCCTCCACTTTTTGATATACTGCTCAGATTTCGAACTTTCAAATTTGCCCTTACTGCCGATATCACAAAAATGTACAGGCAAGTATCTCTAAATCCCAAATTTCGCTTTCTACGAAATGTATTGTGGAGAAACAACAAAGATGAAGACTTATCCTGTATCGAATTAAATACAGTTTCATTCGGCCAAAAAAGCGCTCCCTATCTAGCATGCAGAGTGCTAAAGGACATAGCCCTCAAGCATCCTCATCTACCTCTTGCACAGAGGTCGATACTATCACAGACCTACGTAGACGACATTCTGTCAGGCACTGACTCAGAAAACGAGTTATCCACCCTACATGAATCTCTTGTACAAATGTTATCAGAAGCCCACTTCGAATTACATAAACTCCGATCTAACTCATCAACTTTCTTACAGTCAATTCCTAAAAGTGATTCTACCCTAAAAGATATGAATCTAAATGACACACCTTGCAAAGTTTTAGGCCTAAACTGGAATCCTTCATCTGACAGCTTCCAAATATCTACCCCAAGTACTGTAGAAACACATCCACTCACGAAGCGCAAAGCTTTGTCTTTAATTGCCCAATGTTATGACCCTCTTGGATTAGTTAATCCAGTTATAGTAGCAGGTAAACTTATCATGCAAAAACTATGGGCACTAAAGCTAACATGGGATCAATCCATAGAAGACTCTGACATTCTCAATGAATGGTCTTTATTCAAAAATAATATATCTCAACTATCAAATTTTACGGTCCTTCGATGTATCAAAACCAGCCAACCAGCGGTGAAATATGAGTTACACGGCTTCTGTGATGCTAGCACTTCAGCATATGGGTGTTGTATCTACCTCCGAACATTTTATTCTGATAAAACAGCATCTTCTAACCTCTTGGCGGCAAAGTCTAAAGTAGCCCCTATTAAGAAACCATTAACCATCCCGAAATTGGAGTTGTGCGCAATGGTTCTTTTATCTTCGTTGTACAAACGAGTCTCAGATGCCTTATCTCAAACTGTTACTATTTCAAACACATCACTCTGGTCCGACTCACAGGTTGCATTATCGTGGATCCATGGATCTCCGTCCAAGTGGACTACATTTGTGACTAATAGAGTCACGACCATCCAGGAAGACACTTCCAACGTCACCTGGAGACATATAGCTTCCACCCTCAACCCCGCAGACATGTTGTCTCGAGGAAAATTCTCATTAGAAACACGCTCCCTATGGTTATCAGGCCCCGCCTTTTTATCAGATCAATCCTCCAAGCTGGTCCACAAGCAGTACTTCGCTTAACAAGGCTTAACTACTGGCCTTTGGATGGTTTACGGATGATAAAGAAGATCATACATAGTTGCAATGTTTGCATTCGATTCAGTGCTATTACTTCACAACAAATAATGGCCGATTTACCCAAGGAAAGAGTAACCCCTTCCAGACCCTTCACAAACACAGGAATAGACTTTGGAGGGCCGTTCCTAACAAAATCCTCGTCTCTAAGAAAAGCTCCACTTAAAAAAACATACATCGCCGTATTCGTCTGCTTTGCAACCAAAGCTATACACCTAGAGCTCGTTTCAGATCTCTCAACCGAGGCATTCCTTGCAGGCCTTAAAAGGTTCATTGCCCGCAGAGGATTACCTAAAACAATATTTAGCGACAATGCTACCAACTTCACTGGAGCAAACAATTATCTCAATAACATTTATAACTTTGTAAACAAACACTATCCTCAATTACAAGATTTCTTAACCCAATCCAAAATACAGTGGAAATTCATTCCTCCCAGATCTCCGCATTGGGGAGGGCTATGGGAGGCAGTCATCAAAAGCACAAAAACACATCTATTAAAAATATTAGGAACTTCGTCCTATACATTTGAACAACTGTACACCATACTCACCCAAGTAGAAGCTATTCTGAACTCGCGTCCTCTGTTTCCCCTATCCGATGACCCTAATGACCTAAACCCATTAACACCAGGACATTTCTTGATCCACTCTCCCTTATTATCCTATCCTGAAGAAGATGTCTCTTCTCGCCCCATAAACAGACTAAAAGAGTGGCAGTTGTGTACACAAGCACAACAACAATTCTGGAAAAGATGGTCAGTGGACTATCTTAACCGCTTACAAAATCGTCCAAAATGGATGCATCCACAATCCAACATCCAACTTAATGACCTCGTACTTCTTAAAGACGATGATTGCCCTCCTATGCAATGGTCATTGGCTCGAGTATCAAAAATATTTACAGGAAAAGACAACAAGTGCGCTCCGTACAAATTTTAACCAAATCAGGACTTTCCACACGCCCTATCACTAAGATTATTGTTCTACCCAGAGCAGAAAGTATCACTCTGAGTGACTAGCTCACTCCATTCAACACAAACAGATGGAGTGGCTGACAGTTATGGGTATCATCCCATTGTAGATAGCTTGTTCATTGTTGTATATAGTAGATTTAGTCAATTTATTTAGTAACAATTTAGTTGGTAGAGCATTTTTTTTGCCTGTTATTAGGCACACGAATCATTCCTTTATTATATTTAAATCCATTTACATCTCTATTTCAATGTGATTTTACTAACTTGTCTAGTAATACCCCTTGTTATCTGCGCCTATGTCCCAAATCTCTCTTCAACCTTTTCGGGTGGCAATGTGTTTGGAAACAAATTTAATTTAATATGTTCCAAACATGAACCATTATAAAATTCTTAAACCACCCCTGCATCCCGTGCTCCAACGGTTTATTGCCCGCCAAGGAATACGGGGCATATCTAACGAACCGTAACTCACCGGTACCCTCTCATTGGTCATAACCACAGGGTGACGTCAATTGCGTTTCGTTAGGTATGCCCCGGGTTCTTTTGCCGGCAATTTCCAGCATAAAACAATAGAGAGATGGGTATGGGTCGTCAGTGGAATTTCAGATGCTGATCTGTGAGCATCGACAAAAATAAAAGGTGGTTCCCTCGGCAGTCACCGACAAATGACCCCTTATCATTTTACAGTTATTATGGGTAGTTATTAACTAAATACTTGTACACAATTGTCTCAACTTTTGGTGTAACTATATACAATTGTATTTACACGAATAAACAATTTAAATCGCAAACTCAACTTGCAGTTTACTTCCATTCACGAACCAGATTACTATCGATATACAAAGAAAGTCCTATCGAAGACCCATAGAATTGATAGATTAATACAATTCTACAATATATAAGATTCAAATGTTCAAATAAATCTAAAATTTCGGAACTATGAAGAGCATTTAACTTAGAAAATGAGATAGCATTTACGATATTATCTATAATTGATATTAGATTTTGGCAATCGAGATTCATTTGATTTATTGTTCCTTGAAATGTAATATATCTACCTAAGGAGTCAATTAGATTTATAATAGATGCTTGACATTTTTCTAACTTGCTATGAAGTTTTTGTTGATTTTGCCAAAGTGTTGTTGGTGACTAATTCATTTTTTGAAAAAAGAAGTTTGTTAATTCAATTCATCTGTTACATGTTTTTGGTTTTCCTGTAAAAGTTTAATTGCATTGTCATAACTTTCACCGTCATCTGAATCTTAATTACCAAATAACAATTTATTAGCTTGACCTTATCCATTGATTAAGCCTCTCTTTGAATGCATATGGAGATTCAAGTTTTCAAATTTTCTGTCTAAAGAATTAATTAGGAATTCAGTTCTCTCTATAAGATTCTCACTTAAGTCATGATATGAAATGGGCTATTTATTTTTACTACAGTTTTTTTTAATAATTGAGAAATGATTTCTCAACGTGTCTATCTGTCTAACTACTTCTTCAATATCAACGAGTAAATAATGGATAAATGTATGTTCAGTATATATAATCCTAGCTTTACCTATTTCTACTGGAAGTATCATACTTTCTAAGGCAGTTATGCCAATTTCTTCCTTAATATTAACTATTCTATTGATTTGAAGGATCAGGCAGATGACGATCATCATGTTGATCCTGCAAAACGTTATCTAAATTAACTCTAGGTTTCCTAATAATACTCTTATGAATGTATGTTCTATAAGCAATAAAGTTTATCATTATTATTAATAATACTCTTATGATAGGTACACTCACTATCATTTACTACTTCTACTTTTTTGAATTACGGTAGTTTTTCACCGCGAGACTTTGTTTGTACGTATGCCATTTCTTGAGGAGAAAAATCAGGGTGAATGTTACGACTTTGATTTTCTTTATTGATGAAGTTTTCTTTCACCTTTTCATTACGTTTATTTATCGATTTATATAGCTGTGTACTAGCTTCTTTGTGATTGTGTACATAATAAAATAGGACTAAATGATCGTTCAGATCAAAGGGGTCTGGATTGTCTATATGACCTTCAATTATTTTGAATGGAGTATATTTCGTCGCTGAATGGATCGAGTTATTATAACTTAATATAGAATGTTTATTATTTAAATTGGAGTTGAGCCTTTGTTTCCATTTCGTAAGCATCTGAAGTGTTCTATTAAAGAAGAGTGAAATCGTTCTACCATCGAATTTGAATTACTATTTCAGCCGTTGTGTAATGGAGTTCGACTCGGTGCAATTTGCAAAATTCTTCTAAGTCTTTGTTTTTGGATTCTGTACCACAATCGGTGGTAATCCTATATGAGTTATGAAACTCAATAAACTGTCTACGACTGAAATACCACTAACAGTATTGAGGGGATAGGCTTGTCCATATGTAGAAAATGAGTCTATAATGGTTAAAAAGGGGGTATTAGATATCCAAAATACATCTATGTGTATGTGATCGAAGGGATTAGAGGATGTTGGTGTTAAATTGAACTTAACAATAGGGGGTTTTTCAAACACGTTTCGTAATTATTTATGTATTTTTCTATATCATCGTTCACTTTCGGCTAATAGTAAAATTTATTTAATGATGCTTTCAGTGCGTTAATTCAGCGATGTCCTTTTTTATAAATATGGTAGTATGTTATTTTCTCCAGCTGTTCTTCCATAGTTAAAATATCGCTTAAAAAATTTGTACAATGCAAAAGTTTGAATGCAGAATTTCTAAAATATTTTTGAAAAGTTACTACAAAAATCTCGGTTAAATGTTGCGTTTTAAAATACAAAGCGTACATGTATTTGGGGTTTAGAAAGTTTCTAGCAAATTTGAAATGCTCTCTTCTAAATTTCAACTTGGTTAGGTAACGTTTAATCTTGAATTTCCGAATATTTTTTCACTTTTCCAAAGTGTTTCAAGTATATCACCACTCGTTAAAATTATTTAATTTTTATATTGATTCAATGCTCGATCTACAATGGGTATGGACAGGATTGGGTTCTCTACAGATGTATGTTCTGTTTCTAAATCAGTTTCTGAATTATCTGATAATGAAGGTAAAACTAGAACATTTTCAATAATATTTATTTTATTATTTCTGTTTAAAGTGTCATCAATATCATTTACGGACCAATTTGGCAATTCACTTAGCTTTTCAATTTCTTGTTGAATTATAGAATAAATGTCATCTATGTTAACATCAAATGATTCGGTTTCTAGAAGATTCAAATCAAGTTTAGAAGGTGCTCGTGATAAAGCGTCTGCTACTTGGTTTAATTTGATATTCATCTAACTTAAGCCGCCATGGCATAAGACGAGAATTTGGTTCTTCAAGAGAAAACAGCCATTCTAAAGGTTTATGGTTTAAATTTTGAAGGTTCGGCCAACTAAGTATGGGCGAAAATATTTACAGCCCCAAACAATTGCCAATAATTCTTTCTCTATGGTTGAGTAGTTAGTTTCGGCAGAATTTAAAGTTCGTGAAACGTTACTTATGGGGTGATTGTTTTGACTTAGAATGGCTACGATAGCATACTTTGACGCGTCCGTTATGATTTCGAAAGGTTTCTCAAAATTAGGATAAGCTAAGGGTTTTGTTAAATTTGCAAAATTTCGAATACATTTCCGCCAATAACCCAGAGGGCCAAGAAAAGATTTTATCTCTTTCTGCGTTTTCTGAATCGGGAATCAATTTTGGGTTGGGCTTAATGCCTTGGGGTGTTACTACATGACCTAGGGATTCTACTTCGTTCCGTAGAAATTCGCATTTGTCCACTTGTATTTTTACAGCGGCTTCTTTCAGTTTATTAAATACAAATTTCAAATTTTGGATATGCTCTTGGAATTCAGTGCTGAATATAACTATATCGTCCATGTAGACGAGGCATATCTTATTTTGGAGATCTTTTAGGACCTCGTCCATAACTCTTTGGAATGTACTTGGTGAGTTACGAAGACCCATTGGCATTCTAAGGAATTCGTATTTTCCATTATCAACATTAAATTGTCAATTTTCTAGAATTTTCAATAACTTGTATTATATTGTGGAATTAACTAGAGACCTTGAGTTTCATTGAAAAACACTAATATGTTTTATCAATTGACCACTCGCTCATTTCTATTTGATAAAAACCAATAGCAAGGTCAAGTGTGCTGAAGTATTGAGCTTTGCCGAATTTATCAAGAATTTCGTTAATATGCGGTAAAGGGTACCGATCACTAATCGTTTTGTCATTAACTTTTCTGTAATCTACTACAAGACGCCACTTCTGCTGTCCTGAAGCATCCATTTTCAATGGCACAATCCATATTGGCAAGGGTCAAGGACTAGAATATGGTTTAATGATACCTTTTTCTAACATATCATATATTTGACGACTTACCTCTTCTTTGACAGCATAAGGATACCTATATGACTTTACATGAACAGGTGCTTCATCTGTTGTCTTTATAATATGTTTTACTTTTGAAGTAAATGTAAGGGAGTCACCTGGATTTAGAAATATTTCTGAAAATTGTCGACACAACTTCCGAGTTCATGTGTTGTGTTCTAATGAAATTTTAAATATCCTTTTTCTTTAGACTAAGCTTAGTTTCATCATTAAAGCATTCGAATTTATACATTCTACTCTCTTTAACGAATTCAACTAAAGCGAATCCATTTTTAGCTATAGTTAAAGATTCTGGTATATAAATATCTCTTAAGATAGTTTTATCTATAAAAATTTCACCATTAAGACTGGTTACAGGTATTTCTGTCAAAATTCTTTTGTACGGTCCAATGAAATTTGAAATTTATTGTCGGTTGGTTCCCTAAATTTGATCGGAATAATAGCGTGATCACTAATAAGTCGTTTATTCTTTAAGTCAATATTGGGATTCATTTCTATTAAATTATTTATACGGATAACACCATCAAAGAATTCGTGGAAGTCATACAGTATAAATTGTAACAAATGATTTTATTATCAAATTAGCTGAATGCAGGGATCTCAGCTTGAAATCTAATATTCTTAGTACCTAGAGAAGTTGAAAGTGATATATTGAAGTTAAATATACCATGAGGATAAAATTTTTCTGCGACGAAAGGTCTTAAAATAGATTTTGTACTACCAGTATCGATTAGCATTTTAATGGAGGTTTTTGAATTTCAATATAAGGTTATGGGTTGTTGGGAATTATATTGAATTCTGTCAAGATAGACGGTTTCGGGGGGCATTGGCCTGAAAATTTGGATCTGAATGCACAATAGTGTCATTTGTTTGACAATAACCATCTTGATCAGGGAAATTTTCGTGTTGATTAGGATTGTACTCTTGACAATCTACATCGTCTTCATTATAGTCATTAACAAATAATTCTTCTGATATAAAATCGCGTTTTTGATTATTATTATTAGAAAAATGATTATTATTTCTATTGCTTTGATTCTGTTGGTATACATTGAAGGGATTCTAGAAGTAGTGGACATTGGTTGTGGTTTTGGCATTTGGTGTTGACAGATCGAGTTAGATTTGAAAACATTTCGTCTTCCAAAAACTTGGTCATCCGTTGGAAAATCATTTTTTTGTATAGGAGGGCGTGGTTGAATATTTATTGGCTGTGAAGACCATGCGGTCCTTCGAAAGTTTTGTTGGGGGTTATTTGGAAGGTTTTGCTAATTAAATTATGAATTTGGTTGATGATTGTTTGATTTCACGAAATTTTGTGGTCTATAAATATTTTTGGGGGAATTGAATTTTGTTTCGTTAGAAGGTGAATATAATTTCTCAAAATTTTCATACTCACTAACGTAAGCTAGCGCGGGTTCTGAAGAATTTGATTGTTTTAAATGTAAATTATTTCTTAGTACTCCGGTGCAACCGGCAATGAACGTATTCAACGCCGTTTTGTCACAGTGATGCAGTTGACATATTTTTTGATATTGGTTGAAATTCGTATCGTTACTAATTCTCTGCACTATGCTACTTCGTGAAAGTTGAAGCCTATTTCCAAATTCTAACAAATTCTCGTTTTTATTTGGTCTGGTTCTTGTGAGTTCTTGAACTAAACAGTCCACATTACGCTTATCTGAGGAACATTGCTTTAAAGCATCTTTTAACATGTTCTATTTAGTTAGTTCTATCCGATTTCCTACCATCAATGGCGCTTTACCAATAAGTTTCCCTTGTATGCATTCAAATATGTGATCATTTAATTCTCTGTCGCCATAATTAATATACGTTGCTATTAAACTTTCACATCGTGAAATTATAATATTAAAATTATCAACATCTTTATTATAGGGACTAATATTTTCTAGTTTTGACTTGAATAAATTCCAGTTAACGGTACGAGGTTCTTGAGCAGCGGTTACCATATTTTGTATATTTACGTAAGTTGAAATTTTATTTAAATTAGATTTTTTCTTACTTTTACTAGTACTCAAGTTAGTGAAAAATTCTACTAATTCAGAATCGCTAATGAATTAGTAAATACCAGTACTTCATTGTTCTGTAATAATAAAATTCAATAACCTTAACAACTATCCTCCGAAGAATCCACGAAAAGGCTAGGAGGGCAAATAGGAACTTGGCACTTACCTCGATGATTGTAGATACCAGTTTTTTCTCCAAGTTTCTGCTGAGCTCTAGCTGAATCGGTCTCGTTACCACTCAGGGGTTACTTAAAGTCCTCGAAAGGGAAATCTCGACAAATACGCGATAAAGACGTTGAAACGTCAAAGTCTCGAATTTTCACTGCTTTCTCGACTAAAGCGATTTTTCACAATACTTTTACGACTTCGCGAATCCTACTGATTGTGCCAGATAAAGATTAATAAGTTTGAAGACCGTTTTCAAATATATATTTCAATTACAATAGTATGTTTATACATCAGAAGCTAGACAGAAACTGAAAACTACTGTGTTCAAATAATGAACAAGTAACATAGAGATAAGAACACAATGTTAAACAAGAGGTGTCGTATTTCTTAGGTGTTTGCATATTGTTGGCACGTAACTCGCGCGTGGGAGGCTGCGGTACTCGTGAAAAAAAGTTTTATAAATTTATTTTATCCCAGATGAAATTGTTCACATACAATATTGATGTTAATTAACAACAAAAAACAACAGTCAGCAGTGCGGCAGAGGGGGTATGAAATGGCAGTCGAGAGCATGAATTTGAAAAAAAAATATATGAATTTCTAATTATTCAATCCCGATTGAAATTTTTAGACATGATATCATACATATATAGAAATATAATCAAGACCTTCAGCTGCCCGTATATTGGGGGTAAGACTGTCAGTAAGGGCGAAAATGTGTGAACGCGCTAATGCAATCATACGACGCGCGGAATATTATATCGGCTGACTGACGACTTTTCCACCAATGGGCAATGAGCTGACGGATACATTCATATTTCTACTGATTGGAACTATCATCTTACTCCGAGCGAAGACGACTAGCAAGCAGCAGGCTCCCTGGAAATTCGGACCCTGATTCAAACCGGATCACTCCAGCAGCGACTTGCCAACGCATTCGCCAAATATAATTGAGATTTTTATATCAATCCGTTCTTTATAGGATTTTTTATTTATGAAAAACTGCTCTTTCTAGAGTAAATTATCTATGAAATTTGCATTTTTTCCAACAACAGCGTTGTGAAGAAGCTGCAAACAAGAAATCTACCGCCATCCAGATCTTGATCGAGATTTTGGCAACAACCATAATGAACGCAGTCTCGACAGCCCGTGGCCTAGTAGCCGACACCCTCACTCACCTCGTCCCCTCTTTTTACGGATACAACTGTATCGTCACCAGTGGCGTGGGCAACCGCGTCCACTTTGCCTTTACCCATAAACGCCACAATTAAGTCATGGATTTTAAAATCAGGACCGTGAATTGCCAAGGTCTAGCCAGAAAGCGATATCTTCTTAAACACCTCCTACACTACCAAAATATACAAATACTATCTATCACTGACACTCTCTTAAAAAATTCTTCTCGCTTTTCTGGTTACACCACATTCCACTTAGACAGGAACTTCTACTGTCCGAAACAGACTCCCCGCTTCCTCACAACCGCTCCCAGCATTTCTGTCTCAGCAGAACCTGGATTGCATAGCCATCGATACGTCGTGAAATAATACCACGACCACCTTCTTTTCTTACTATAAACATCCCAACCAAGTATTATCAATCGACCTCCTCGAATATGCATCCACCCTACCGCGAGCCATTATAATGAGCGACTTAAACTCACGAAATATTCTCTTTGTTGATACACACACCAACCCAAGCGGCAGATCACTCGCGGACCAATTAGTCTCCCTTCCCATTTCTCGGATTAAAAACAATAATCCAACCCAACACCTCGGCTCCTCCATAGTCGGCCACTTAACCTGCACTGACAGATTAATCACCCGCATTGACGACGAACGCTCTATAGGCAACCCCATCACCTCAGACCATGTTCCACTACTGGTCAACATCTCCTTACATAACCCAATACCATCACCGTCAAAAACTTTCACATACCGCGATTTCAAAAAAGCCGATTGGGATTCCTTCGCTAACTACGTCTCCTCTAACTTACAACAACCCATCATTCTTACATGTTATACGTCCGCACTCGAGATCCCGTTGTCAAGACACAGTGGAACCATCCAAACGCGAATGTTCGGTACGAAATAAATGCTGGAAAGCAGAGGAAGTGGAAGGCCGATACAGCCGGACTGAACTTCTGACAATGGCGTGTGTTTTGGCAAAAATTCTACCGCCTCGTCGGCCTCAAGAGGAAGGTGGAATAATATCTACACCACTAAAGACAAAGCCACCGCCTTCAAAAGTAACCTGCAAACTGTCTTTAGCCCACCTGACAACCCAAGATTTTTCAGGGACTTTGCCATCGAAACAGAGCTCCTCACCCGCAACATAACTCGAAGCACACTCGTCCATATTCCACTAAATGAGAACCCTCCACTTCTTACATACTTTACAATCGAAGAAATTCAGCAGGTATGCCGAGCGGGGAGAAACAGTGTCCGACGGAGTCTCGAGACAGGAACTTGAAAACCTGCCAGAAGAGATTTTCCCTCAGCTTTGCACTCTGTTGAACGCCTACTTGGCATACGCTTACTTCCCTCGTTCTTGGAAATCAGCCAACGTAGCCTGAATCCTATCGCCCAATTTCATTAATCAGCGTCCTAGGTAAAATCTTTGAACGTTTTTTAAAAGAGAGAATCTGGGACTTCTGTACCGAAAATAATATCATTCCGGCATTGCAATTCGGATTCAGGCCAGGCCACTCTTGTCAGAACGCCACCACCAACTTTCAAACCACCGTAACCCGAGATTTAAACCAACAACGCTGTTCAGCCGCCATTTTCATGGACGTTCAAAAAGTTTTCAATCAAGTCTGGCATGCCGGACAAGTGAGAAAGCTACTGAGCATCCGATTGCCAAGCCAAATTGTAAATTTATTATATTCCTACCTCGCAGACCGATCGATCAACGTCAAAGTTGGTTACAGCCTATACGATTCACATACACCCCAGACTGGTGTGCCGCAACGCTCGATACTCGCTCCACTATTATACATAATTTATACGTATGATACAGTAATACCACGACATCACCAGGACAATATCCAACTATATGCGGACGACACCGCACCAATCATTTCCACCACTGACATTCGCTCTCAATATTCCATACCAAAATCTACTGACTCAATTTTCAAATTGGTGCTGGAGATGGCGGGTAACTCTCAACCCCCAAAAAACCCAAGCCATTGTGTCTAAACACCTTTGCACTCAGAACGAGCGGCTTCTACCTACGAACTTTCGCCTCGTGCACTGAGGAGAACAACTCTAAATCCGTGGGAAAGCTGTTTATTTGGGAGTGAGGTTTACTCACACTCTCAACTTGATGGCCGACCTAACAGACACGCTAAATAAAGTCCGACGTCGAGTTAATCTTCTCAAGGCGCTTGGCGGACGGTTCGGACGAACTCACCCAACCACCTTATTCCATACGTATAAGAAATATATCCATTCCATTATCGACTACAGAGCAAACGTCTATTGCACCCTTCCTGACCATCTCATAAAAAAGCTTTGATTTTGTAAGCAATCAATTCTGTAATACTGCCAGTACAAGGCACCCTACTCACCCAGTAACACCGTCTATGTTAATATCGACATCGAGCCCATTCCGTCATGTCTGAACAGCCTACAAGGCCGATACACACCGTGAATCGCTAACAGACGGCCTTTTGGCAGAAAACTCAAGAGGAAGCTCCCATTCTCTCCAGTACGGCTACTAGCCACGGTCTACGACGATCTCGCAGACATATACATCGACTATCTAGACCAATCCCCAATTTAAATCCCATAATCAGACATTACAATTATCACACATATAATCTTCTATATCTTTCTCACACATATTTCCTTTCTTTCTATCTAGATATCTACACAACTCCCTATCATAAAACATTCTCACAAATTTGAATTAGTCAACACTTCTGACAAATCCATTCCAAACGCCCCCACCTACCCGTCGGCGTTACAGGGTTTCTGCGGTTTCCCTGTATCATGGTGAATTTATTCAAAAGGATGAATTCATTCACTAGCCAAGTGGACCGACGAACCAATCAATGAATCGACGTAGGGAACAAATGCAGCCGCAGCAGAAGATTATTCCCCAAAAAAAAATCAAAGAACCTACTAAAACAACAAAAAAACAAAAATAAGTAAAAACAAAAAAACTAAACCGATAATGCTTTTCCTCCGGAACACTTTCTAGCGAAAAACCTACTCCAAAACCTCAATTCCACACCTTTTAATTCCTTTCTCAAATCTCCCAGACTTCTTCAGTCAACCACCTCCCCACCAGACTCAGATACAATCGCGCACAAAAAACCCCAATACCCCCCCAATACAGCCCTGCATCCCTGCAGAGGAAACTAATCCTATATCAGGGCACCCAACCAAAACAAACACTCCAGCTTATAACAATACCCATCCAACACAAACTTCATTCGAATTTCTGTCTCTCTCTCTCTCTCTCTCTCTCTCTCTTTCCCTCTCTCTCTCTGTCTTTGAAACTATAATATTCATTAATTTAAAATCAGCTTTTTACGAAGCGGTGATATTACATCTTATAATTAATATTCGTATAGAATATTCGAATGCAGTATATTATATTTTTATTAATTTTTTATTTATCTCAATCATATGATGAACATAAAAATATTGGATTATATTATATCGAAATGGATAATTTCATTAATCAGAGTCATCATCAGAACCATCACTATCATCTGAGTTATCAATTGTTATGTTGCACAAACCATCCGATTTGGTTTTATCGTCGTCTGTAAAAATAATAATCAATTGACAAAATCATATAATGTAATGTAAATTGTCAGAAATTAAGAAAGGAAAGAATTTTCATACCATCTGACAACGCTGCAAAGAAACATGTGATTTCTCTGGTGTTGTTATATACTCATTTTTTATGAATAAAACTGACTTTAAATTAGTGCAAGTACCACAATCAATTCATTTTATACCCAAGCATAATACTTGTAAGCCTATTCCAGTTTTTTAAAGTGTCCCAAGGCTGCCATCAAGTATTTCACAAAACTGAAACTGCCCGATACTGAACTTTGTTCCCTAGGATCTCCCAGTATTCAGGTTGTTGCGTTTAGCGGTGTTGCCAGACCCCAAAGTTATTCTGTGGATAAGCATAAAAGAGATCTTATACTTTATGATAAAATTAAGATGACAGAACTGGAAAAGGCGATCAAAATCATTCGTGACGAGATCTTGATAAACCGTAGTGTATCGAAGCTAGTGAAACTCGGCTTTTACTCAACATAAAAGACTGTATCAAAACTGGAGAAAGGAAATAGTTACCTTAAAGAAGAGGTGGAATACTTGAAGAGGGCACAAAATAACAAAAATATTGTGATTTTTGGTCTCAAGAAAAAGCGAGAAGAGATTGTTGCAGGGAATTTGTGTCGGGACCTCAGGGACTTGATTGGGATAGAATTGAAGGAAAGTGACTTTGGCGACGTTTACCCACTCGGTAAATCGGATAACTGCCCAATAAAGATCGAGTTTGTTTCAACCCTCAAAAAGAAAGAAGTTCTAAAAAATTCAAATAAATTGAAAGGAAGGAACATATCTATAACCCACGACCAAACACCGACACAAAGAACCGAAAATAAAATATTGAGAAAACATCTTTTTCTTGCCAAGCAAGAGGGAAAATATACGGAGTACTACATAAAAGGAAACAAACTTATCGTTGACGCAATATTTTTAAAACAAAATTGGGAAGAATAAAACTAGAACAAAAAGGTTCTGTGAAAGTGTCAATCAGATTTGCAACAAAACTTGTCCAGAAACAAAAATAACCAAAATAGAAATAAAACAACATTGTATCACTGAAATCAAACAGGTTATTAGTGATGAATTCATTAAACACTATAGTGGAATAGGGCAAAAACTAGCAAATAAAATCGAAAAACCAAATTCCTTCCGAGACTTTACAACTGAAATAAACAAAAATATGTCCTTATACCCCTCAAACACTGGAGAAGTATCACAAATAATCAAACAACTTAAACTCAAAAAAAGTCCTGAGCATGACGGTTTTACTGCAGAAACGCTGATTCAAATAGCCGACTTCATAACAGTCCCTCTCACTCACATTATAAAAAGCTGTATCGAAAATGGAATATTTCCGAACATTTTAAAAACTGGTGTTATCAAACCACTTTTTAAGAGTGGGGATAAACTGCAAATTTCAAATTATAGGCCCATCTCTTTGATATCAAACATAGCAAAAATTTTTGAAAAAATTATAAAAAAGAGAATGGTACATTTCATGAAAAAACATGATATTCTATGCGATAATCAGTATGGGTTCAGAGAGGGGAGGTCAACCGAAGGTGCAATACTAAAACTGACAACGTACATTTACAAATTACTCGACATTTCTAAACCGTCACTATGTATCTTTGTTGATCTTTCCAAAGTCTTTGATACTGTTTGTCACAAAAAGCTTCTAGAGAAACTGGAAAAAATTGGTATGCGGGGTAAACCGCACGATCTTTTGAAATCATACCTGTCGAACCGAAAACAGGTAGTAAATATTGATGGTGCGGTGAGCACTCAGAGGACAATCACTTACGGGGTTCCTCAAGGCACGGTCTTAGGTCCCCTACTATTCACTATCTATATAGACAGCCTGTTGAAAATGACTACTGTAGGTAATATTATAAGTTATGCTGATGACATGGCAGTAATTTACAGTGACAACACATGGCAACAACTGAAAGCAAAGACGGAAAAAGACTTCAACAACATCTTTAAATAGTTCCAATACAATAAATTAACTATGAACGCGGAAAATACCAAATACTTACCTTTTACCTCCTATAGCAATAACTTGCCGAATATGGGTCCATTAAATATAAATTTAAATATATCCATTCCAGAAGCCAGCTCAATAAAATACCTTGGTATACAAATTGACAGACATATGAAATGGAACTTACATATATCGTATCCAACAAGAAAACTACGTGGATTCATATCAAGATTCAAACTGTTGAGAGAATTTCTTGAAAATTCTCAGTTGAAAACTATATATTATAGCCTAATCCAATCCCAACTTATATACGGTATCAAAGGATGGGGAGGCGTAAATGATACGCATTTAAATAGTTTGAATATCGTGCGGAAGAAAATTCTCAAAATAATCCTTGGAAAAGGAAAGATGTACTCTACCGATAATCTGTATAACGAAAGCGGCATTTTTTATATTAGACAACTCTATTGCCAAAATGTGTTACAAAGGATTCACAATAATAAAATTGAAATAACGCACCCAGATCATCTATATAATACAAGGAGAAACTACAGCGTCGTGGTTCTGAAATGTATTAAAACAGTGGGTCAGAGGCACTGCAGCTTTCTAGGTCCAAAAATTTAGGAATTGTTACCTGAAACAATAAAAACCAGCCGAAGCAACGAAATTTTTGAAATATAAGTTAAAAATTGGCTTCAATGCTAAGATAGACAGATATTCCAAAAAATAATTTAAACCCTCAACAAATTATTCATCAAACTTATAACACTGTAATGTATGTGTATGTGACCCTAAACCCCGATTATGACACTCACATTATGTGAAACCTACCTGGATGTTACTCTTTTACCAATTGTGATATAAAATTTTATGTGATACTCACATGCGATCAAAATCGTATGACTGTAATATATGTGTATATGAGACTCTGAACCCGATTATGATAAACACTTTATGTGTAACTTACCTGAAAGTGATACTTTTACCAATTGTAATATTTTATTTTATGTGATGCAATTTCTACTCATATGTTTTATATTTACACTTTATCTTATTTTAAATTTATATTTTAATATTAAGTATTTTTATAATATTTAGAGGCTATATCACGCACAAGGAGTAATTTTCTACGATTGCTCCTTCAGTGATGTCATTGTTTATTTCACTCAGCTCACAAGGAGTAATTTTCTACGATTGCTCCTTCAGTGATGTCATTGTTTATTTCACTCAGCTCACAAGTAGTACTCACTTGACATTGTTTTATCAAAATTATACTTACACCTGTACATTTATGACAAATGGGGGTTATTGTGGGTAATTTTTTGTGGCGAAGAAATTTTAGATATTATTTTGGTAAATGTCAAAAACGAAAGTCAATTTTACAGTTTAATTTTTGACGAAACGACTGACATTAGTCACAGCTCACAAATGTCAATTGTCATTCGCTATATTGACCACGCGAGTATTCGAGAAGACTTTGTACAGTTTTTAGATTGCCAAGAGGAAAAACGATTTATACGATTTTACAAAGGAACCGGTTTTGACAGAATATGTTGTAATTTTTTTAAAAAAGGTGGGACTCAATTTTGAGAACTGTATAGGCGTAGGCACGGATACATGCAGCGTAATGATGTCGGAACAAAAAGGTGCCGTCGTTGAATTACAAAAAAAATTTAAAAATGCCATAAAATTTCCTCGTGTTAGCCACGCTTTAAATTTATCTTTATCTGAAAGTAACAACATACAGGACATTAGAAACTGCGTCGGAGTCATGAAAGATATAATTAACTTTTTCACGGCCTCACCAAAACGAAACAAAGTTCTGCTTTACACCAAAAACGAACAATTAACCAAATTGTGTGAGACCAAATGGACAGAAAGGCATGAGTCGATTGTAAAATTTAAAATTCGTTTAAAAAATGTTCTTGAAAGTTTGGAGCATATATCTTGCTCTTCTCTCTCCTCGCTGTCTTATATTTGAACCCGCTATTACTTCGTCTCACTTCCCAATAATTTCCAACTACAGTATGTAAAGTTTCCATTTAAAATAGGTTTGATGAAATTTATCATTCATAATAACAAGACCTTAATGTTGATGTTAAACGTGTCTCAAAAAATTTTTTGACAGCTACGTTTACTTACATGAACGTAGAAAAATGGATATGTATTATCCGAGATAAATACAAAATACAATACATTGAAAAGGCAATTGAATACAACAATAAATTTGCAAACACATTAAAAAGCAATACGTACTCTTATATTTTCTTGGTGCACAGGGTATTCATCTAGCAACATGTGCAAAAAATGAGAGAGTCAGTGATGAGGGTGATTTTTATGATGCATATGAATGATAAAAGGTGGAACGTGTTTCTAAGTAATATAGTATTCTTTCATAAGATCACTTCCTATATACACATTATTTATAATAACAAACACATATTTTGATTCGAATATTCCCTACTCTATTTGTTATTTTCCGATTTTTATAAGTTCTCTTGGTGTATCTGCCCACGTTGAATATTTTCATTGCATAACTTGTGTTGGTGATTATTAAGCAGTTGATGCGATTCTCCATTGTATTTTATTGTGACATGGACAGCACTTTAATGCTTCATATCATCTATTGATTGAATGCATTGCTGCGAAATTTTGTATCAATATTTAACTGTTTATGAACATAATAGAACCAAATTATATCATATTTCCCTTTGTATTTCGTGCAGATTACAGGAGTCGACAAAAAATTACCTCCTTCGCCCTAAAGTTTATTTTATGGATTTACGGTTACTTATGATGAAAAACGACATAGTATTTTATGCAACGAACAGATAATGATAGCCATTAATACACGAGCATGTTGTAGGATACGAAACGAGCTGCGGGCGAGTTTCGTATTTAACATGCGAGTGTATTAATGGCCATTACATGAAAGTTGCATACATTATTTTTTCTACTCCGATTAATAAGTATTATTTAATCAATAATTATCAATGAACAATGAAGGGAAATTCAACAAATAAATTTAAAACTTTTGGACATAATAGTATTTAATCTGCTTTGTTTATATAAATCTAAGTTATTTATGGTACCATTTTAAGAATTAATATGCTGGGCTGATCAAAAGAGAATTCAGGGTATGAGTAGAGATGGAACCCTAACCATACAACTACATAACTTTCATAACCTAACGTTTACACCACTGGGCGATGCCTTCTCGCGAATGTAATGATTAAAATGGCATTTAATTTGATATATTAACATTATTTTTTATGTTAAAAATATTTGCTATTTGAATAATGTGACCATGAGGATAATTGTTTCATTTTCTTTGATCATACTTCAAAATAAACTATTACTTGATTTTAGATACAGGTACTTTTTGAAATATAGATTGACAATTGTCAAATTTTGTCTCATTTAACTAAAAATAGGTAACTTGATTATATTGGCTCAAAAATCTATATCGTAATGGAAATCTGTATCATAATGAAGTTCATTACGATACAGATTTCATTCTTTTAATGAGTGTATTATATAACAGGACTAGAAAAATACCAGTGTTTTGAATAAAACTCAATGTTTCTAGCTAATTCCACAATATAATGAAAAATGTTGAAAATTCTAAAAAAATTACAATTGTTTCGATAACTGAATATCATCGTCAGAATGACAGAAGTTACATTTCATTTGATGCCTACCTGATGTTTAGTAGTCATTTTTGGCTAGACCAACAAGTGACCTACCTTGTGATTGACTTAATATATGTTAATATAAAAAAGAAGAAGATGTGATATTACAAATATTGATGCTTGGATATTATTGTCCCTATTGTGATATCCTGGATATCATTTTTCCAATTAAGATCAGTATAACTGTGCAATAATATAGAAAACCAGAAAAACTATATCTGCTGATCTTTACAGTTATCACTTAAGAAAACAGTTTAATACTGGAGAACTCCCTAGATTAATCTGTTCATTGACGACTTCATATTTTGGGTTTCTAAAGTGTCTTCTAATTTCCAACTCTTCATGGAAATCCAGATCTCGTTTCTTATCACAAATATGTAGTACTTCTAGTTCTGTGTTAGGTGTCAATGTGGTTGGTGTCAAGTAGATGTTTTGCGTAATGGGGTTTATCAGGTTGCTTTAATCTGAATGCTCGTAGGTGTTCACTGTATCGGATTTCAAATTTTTTAAGGGTCCGACCCAAATAGACAGCATTACATTCTGGACATTTGAGTTTATATATACCTGATGTGATGGTTTTATAAGTTTTCATTTTTCCAGTGTGTTTAGGAAATATTAGTTGTAATGCTTTATTAATTAGCTCATTTATCATATGTAATGGATAACCGTTGGATGTTGCTATTTGTCTAATTGTATCAATCTCTCTGTCAAAATTACATTCATTCATAGGAACTGAAAATGTTCTATGTATCATTGAATTATATGCCGCTAGTTTATGTGACATGTGGTGATTAGAGCTATATGGAATTGTCACATCAGTGTGTGTTGGTTTTTGGTAAATTTAATACAGTATTTCCTCTTTGAATTTTTAAATCAAAAAAATTGATAGAGCTATTGCCTTCACTTTCTAATGTAAATTTAATTTTTGGGAGTAAATTATTGATGTGACTGAAAAATACATCTAATTATCGTTCACTACCCATAAAACAAGCTAATATGTCATCTACATATCTATACCAAAATAAAACAATTTTTGAAATATTACTTCAAAAGATCTTTCTTTTTCAACTGTCCATAAAAATTATTACCAAAATAGGTGATATAGTGCTTCCAATTGATGAACCTATTTTGGCAAATATTTTTATGGACAGGTTACAACGAAAGATCTTTGAAAGTAATATTTCAAAAAATGTTTCATTTTGGTATAGATGTGAAGATTACATATCACCTTGTTTCATGGGTAGAGAACGACAATTAGAAGTTTTTTTCAACCACATTAATAATTTACACACACAAATTAAATTTACATTACAAAGTGAAGAAAATAGCTCAATCAATTTTCTTGGTTTTAAAATTCTGAGAGTTAATAATGAACTTGATTATTCAATTTACCAAAAACCAACACACTTTGATGTGACAATTCCATATAGCGCCAATCACCCCATGTCACATAAACTAGCGGCATATAATTCAATGATACATAGAGAATTTTCATTTCCTATGAATAAATGTAATTTTGTTGGAGAGATGAATACAATTAGACAAATAGCAACATCCAACGGTTATCCACTACATATGATAAATAAGTTAACTGAACAAAAGAGGAAAAAGTGGTATTACAACTAATATTTCCTAAACAAACTAAAGAAATTAAATCTTATAAATCCATAACATATGCAGGAAATATTTCTAATAATATTTTAAAGATATCTTTAGCAACGAATACAACAATTTCTTTTAAAACAGAATGTAACGTCAGTACAAAATTGTTAAATGTAAAAACAAAAATAGCATCATTGAAGAAATCAGGTATATATTAACTCAAATGTCCAGAACGTAAAGCTGTCTATTTGGGTCAGACCCTCAGAAATTTTGAAATCCGACACAGTGAACACTTACGAGCATACAGATTAAAGCAACCAGATAAACCCCACTACGAGAAACATCTACTTGACACCAATCATTCATTGACACCTAACACAGAACTAGAAGTACTACATATTTGTGATAAGAAACAAGAACTAGATTTCCTTGAAGAATTGGAAATTAGAAGACATCTAAAAATCCCACAATATGAAGTCGTCAATGAACAGATGAATCTAGGGAGTTCTCCACTAATAAACTGTCTTCTTAAGTGATAATTGTAAAGATCAGCAGATATAATTTTCCTGGTTTTCTATATCATTGCACAGTTATACTGATCTTAATTGGAAAAATGATATCCAGTATATCACCATAGGGCTAATAATATCTAAGCCTCAATATTTGTAATATCACATTTTCTTCTTTTTTCTATTAACATATATTAAGTCAATCACAAGTTAGGTCACTTCTTGGTCTAGCCAAACATAACTACTAAACATCAGGTAGGCATCAAATGAAATGTAACTTCTGTCATTCAGACCACGATATTTAGTTATCGAAACAATTGTCATTTTTTTGGAATTTTCAACATTTTTCATTATATTGTGGATTTAGCTAGAAACAGTGAATTTCATTTAAAACACTAATATGAGTAGATTCCACGAAGTAAGGGTCGAGACAATTAATTAACATAAGATATATTATTATAATCACTTTTATCGTAACAAAAACCGTAAAGCTTTCAATTTTCGAGTCAATAGTCCAAGAAACACGATGATTGTAGTAAAAAAAGCAAATACAATTATAACTCTGTATCCCAGTATTTTTTAAACGGTTAACATCTGATAATGCATGTTTGGGTCAATCATCTTCAAATAAAGTATCATCATCAAATATGAATCAAAATTGCAGATTCAAAGGAATATCGTTCTAACGTTATCCTGGAGACAAAAGCAAACTTTTTCATATAGTTTCATTTCGATTTACTATTATCCCATCTATCGAAATTTCATACTTTATTGTAGATGTCAAATTTTGTGTTGACCCGTATTATTGGTGAACTGTATAACATACGAAATAGATAAATGCACGTTCATCATTCCTTCTCGTCATTTACCACAATATTCGTTTTCTCAGTGTATTTGTACGAATCATAATGTCAGCTAGAATTCAGCCCTCAAGACTTAACTTCGGTGTAGGCGGTGTAGGCGATTATTCTTGAGTGTCTTTTTATCACGCGATGCGCGACAAAAGAGTATTTTTCCTTACGTTTTTATTTTGTATCATGTCTGTATATTTTTTGTATCTTTTTATAATTCAGTACATGATTGATTTTTCTTCTTGGAAATAAATCAAGTGAGAATTTCCTTTCTTTTACCCCTCACTTCAACCTGTGGCACTCACAATAGATATGAAAGCAACAAGTTTCCAGTAATAAAATATATATCCTATAAAAAGGACCTATACAATACATTTTCATTGTGGATGGAACTACATGGTTTCAGATCGTTCTTTGTACCCTCAACTTCGTCGGAATCTAACAATAGCGACAGATATCAAAAGAATTGATATCGTCTCACCATCTACTTTTTTTTTGTCGAATTGAATGGTGAATGGAGATCCTCCTGTTTTTTCATTTTCTCGGCGTGTGACTCAAATCCTCAGCGACAGCTACTAGATGTTTGCAACCATTGTTTGAGTCCTATCCAATTATAAAATTGGTTTGTACAAGTTGTAATATTTTACAAATTGCGTACGAGATTTGTAGTTTGTGTGGATACATGCCTTACATTAATTTTTGACTGATATTTTCCAGCAATATTTCCAATCTTCTTTCCCTTAATCGTTGGATAACAAGTGATTGATGTCTATATCTATATTATACATAGATATTCGCCAACAAAAGAAATATCTCTCAACCTCAGAACAATCTGTCTATTATTAAATCGTTCATTTCGTAATGGAACAAGTTCTATTATCCGTATATTTCTGCACAATAATTTTGACTGTATTCTGAATCAGATTAATCCAAAAATTCATTGGAATGGATGGATTAAAAGGGACTAAGAACCTCAAACAGAATTGGATTTCTGAATGTGGTTGGACGTGTATCTGACACAACGCTCTGCAATCAACTCGATTGCAATTATTATAGATAGATTTGACAGGTGATTTATTTTAATGCGCAATCTAAACATCAATAGGGATATGCAAATATAAACTCTAGCAGCAATATTTTGTAACTAAAAACGTTTTGATTGCAGTGAATATTGATTTTTAAAAATAAATACGAATTGAAAGTAATTTGAAAAAAAAAACTTATTTGAATCCACCAATAAGCATTTAGTGGCGTCATTAATAACTCATTTGACGTTTAAGTTGTAAAGATGAACATTCTCTTTTTGCGGTAATCATTTGCATTTCTAGAAACATGAATGAAAGTTAGATACATGATAGCAGAATTCAGAAATCTACCGGTAGTTAGTATTGACACAGTTGTAACTTTTTTTTGTTGGAATTGAAGAAATTTAAAGTATTGTTACGAAACTGTATACCGGTGTAGTTATCGAAGCTAACCCTGTCTAATTCGATATCTAAGACTTAAAATTTCTTGTTTTGTGATAGTTTTTCTCAGGGGCATTCATAAGATGGTTGATTGTTTGTTGGGAACCGTAATCTAGATCTTTCAGAAATCCGAATGTTCCAGAAAGTTCCTTAGTATGTGACTACTTGCGAACCGTATGTAAAATCAGATGATTACCATAAATTAAGCATCAGACAAGTTCAGGACGACAGAAGCAGTAGAACAGGGAAAGACTTAAAGCTTAATACTTCTCATAAACGTGGTAGATGATATAATCTAAGAGCGTGCAAATCGAAATTTTAAACATATATGGTCGTATGGAAAAAAATGTTTCCAGTCAAAGCAGAAAAAATTCAAAACATAACTCACAGACATTGAACAAGGCGGCAAGAAAATTTGGACTGACTGTAAACAAAAAACAAAGAGATGAAAATAACAAGAAGAGGGAAGAAGCCAACAAATAAATGAACATACCACTGAATAACAAAAGTATAGAGCAAGTAAACAAGTATAAATGCTTAGGATGAATTATCAATAGCACAGGATGTATCGAAGAGGATCTTAATAACAGACTAACAAAAACAAGTACACCACAATGTTGATTAAATGATTAAAGCCATGAATAACAAGGAGAAATGTGAGAACTGTATACTGAATGAAAGACAAAAAACAAGAATTGAATCAGCAACAATGAAGTATCTAAGACATGTATTGGGGATCAAATAAAATAAGAAACACGGATATGAGAAAGAAATTGAAAACCAAACCGATATTAGACAGTCGAAGAAAATTAGGATGGCCGAGTGTATAAATGTATTACAACGGTTGTGATGGAAACTATTCAAGTAAATAAAAAAACATTACATTGGTGTCAGGAGTGAGGTTATATAAATCAGTGGCGTTACTAGGATGGAGTTCTGATACCTGGGGACCGGAAAATTTTTCAAATTTTAAGCCGCTTCAACTCAATTTTAGCTACTTTTTTTATAAAATTGTAGCGTACAGTTCCTAGCTGTTAGTACATTTCAATTGAGTAGGTTTGCTGCGGTTATGTTTTAGATTCTTTTTCATTTTTAGGGTTCTCGGGGAGCGGGGATGGGTTTTCTTCCTCTCATCCCCCCGTAACTACGCCACTTATAAAAATAAACATGTTTACAAATGTATACCACCCGTTGTGTTAAAAACTATTTAGATAAATAAGTAAAACATTACATGGTGTCAGGTGTGGGGTAATATAAATAAATAGTTAGTAAAAATGGCCAAGAGACTAAGTGACCTGAAAGTGACTAAACCAAAAGCAGAATTAAAAACTGGAAGTGGGAAACGTCTGGAAAGGAGACTGAATTAGCAGAAAGACTCAAAATGCTACTGGTAAGTATGGTTTGGATCCAGAAATATACTTATTCAATGAGGAGACTTCCACCTTAATGTCGTCAATTTCTGCTAATACGGAAGAGTAAATCTCATCTATGAAGAACGATATTTCTACTATTAAGAACGATATTTCTGCTAATATGGACGACAAGGTTTCTGCTATGAAGAACGATATTTCTGCCGATCTATTATCAATGAAAAATGACATTACTGCAGACGATGAGAATGAAACATTGTTCCTTGAATGGAATATTGCGGATAAGATGACAACTATGTACGAGAAAATCAAATTAGAGAGAAATATGACAGGTGTAAGAACACAAGACACGCCAGCAGAATAAAAGTAAATCGAAAAAATAAAACCCTGCAACCAAAAATACAACCCAGGATATAATGATTGGCCCGATATGGAGAAGGCAGTGAACTTAAACATCGCGCTTCGGGGAGATGCCTTTGATATAATTCAGACGATACCACTGGAAAAAACGGATGACTTCGAGCAGCTGAAGAAGAGGTTGGACATGTCATATGGCCAGGAACATCTAGAACATTAGTATCAATCCCAGCTGAAGAACCGAAGGCAGAAACCTTATAAAACCCTTCAGGAGTATGAAATGGATATTGCCCGACTATTTCGATTTGTTTATCCATCAGCACCAGAGAATATGATGGAATGGCTGGGCATTCAGGTCTCTATTGATAGCTTACGTGACCCCGATATGCAAGAAGAAGATCAGATGCTGTAATTATGGCATGCCAGAGCATGTACGTAGTTCGCGTAAGCTTCCCATGACTCATGCAAACCAAGAACCTCTTGAATATGAAGCTGCCACTGAGGCTTTGGGGTACAACAAAGTTAGGACCATGCGAGAAGAAGGTGACGAAGACAGATTGAACTAGATCGGCAACTTGATATAGAGTGTGGTAGACAAGAAGCCGAAGAAGATCTGATGCCGGAACTGTGGCATACCAGGGCATGTACGAAGTTCGTTTAAGCGCCTCAGGATTCCTACAGCCCTAGAACCTCAGTCATAGGGAAAAATAGACAGGGGCGAATATCGAGTTGGTGTGAGTTATCAAAATCCCTACTTCCTGTTTAGACAGCCGTGTCCAGCAGACTGTTCCCACTGCAGCAAGGCGCAATCTAAAGAAACTGCGGTTTCAAGAACTACAGTAGTCAACGAAGAACGGTCATCCACAAGGATCATAGCCGATCAGGAGAATAATCCTTTCGTAAAGATGATTCGGCAATGGAAGGAAGGAAATCGGCCGAACTACCTGGCAATAGGTGTTAACGTTTTCACCGACACCGATAAGAGAAGACAGTTATCTAGAAAACGAGAGTGGTTGAGGTACTGAGGAGAATATACGACAGTCCATCGGGAGGTCATCTGGTAGTGGAGAAAACCCTTCGGCGGGTCTGTAAATGGTTTTATTGTGAATAAGTGAACAGCTTCGGCGATCTGAAGGTCTGGTGTAAGAAATGTACGATTTGTGCTACGAGTAATGGACCACATCGCAAGAAAAGGCACCTATGAAACAATATAATGCTGAAAGTCCTTGCGAAAGGATTGCTCTAGATATCGCTGGACCAGTACCGACTACAGAAAATGGTGGTAAATACATTCTGGTTGTAATGGATTAATTCACAAGTTGGGTGGAAATTTCCGCGATACCGAATCAAGAGGCCACCACTGTCGCGGATGTATTGATGAAATAACTCATTAGCGGATATGCAGTTCTCTTGGAAGTCCACAGCGATCGAGGAAGAAATTTCGAGATCTAGGTTTTCCAAGAAATTTGTGAGAATCTTGGAATGAAGAAGGCCAGGGCAACAACGTTGTATCCACATTTAGATGGCATGGTCGAGATAATGAACAGTACCATTGGAAAATACCTACTAAAGTAGTTTACAGTCACCAGAAAGACTGGGGTCAATACCTCTCCCTATTTGAATTGGCTTGTCGATCTGCTATCGATGAGACCACAGGTGGAACGCCTGCAAAAATCCTGTTTGGATGCGAAATGAGGCTACCGTGTTACCTAGAATTTGGTTATCGACCGGGAGAAGATTACGTGATCCAAGTAAGAAGTAGGATGGACGATGTGCTCGAATTGGTGCGTCGACTTTTCAAGTTGCCAGCCACATAATGAAAAAACGGTAAGACACGCAGGCCACAGAAGGCAGTTTCAAAGAAGTGGACAAAATATAGTTGCACAACCCGACGAGAACAAAAGGGTTTTCCCCAAAATTACAGAAATCTTGGGAAAGTCTGTACTTAATCAAGAAAAATATCAATAACGTAATTTATCGCATAAGCAAGATCTCCAATGGAAAACTGACAGTATTCCACCAAACGAATGATATATATGTACTTTCACAAATTATTGACATACGAAAATGTGTTTTGAAAATTTGTCTGGACACTTTGTTATGAAAACCAGTGAAAATAAGGAACAATACACACACATTATAACCTGGTTAGGAACTATCACCCCCAAATCGCCATTTAATTTGTCTTGGGTTAATCTACCAGCACACCTTTGACTATTGGAGAGTATTGCACCTTTAACTCGCTTGATAATTCATTGTAAAAGATATATTAGTGGTGGTATTTTGCGCGTATCTCGAAAGAGTCTATACTTTTTTGGCCTGTTGCCAAATGTTGAATTTTATTTCAATCATTTCTATTTTTTGATGCTGTATCTTCTATATTTTCCAATAGCAGCTCTTTTTGATGGCTTACGCATTTTGTTTTCACTTGTGTTACTATTTCTGTATCAACCAACTGCCGATGTTCTCTTTTCCATATTTTTAATGTTCCTTATCATAGAAACAGTACTTTCACCACTGCACTAAACAAGAAACTATACTTCCGTTGTCCAGAAGCAACCGTATTCCATTATTACTATCTTTTAGATAGGCATGAGTGGAGAGTTTGGTTGCATTATTCGAAGTTATGCTTCTATTGGAACTGTTAGTGTCCATTTTCTGATTATTGAAGTTCTGACAGAATCTTTCCGATATTCATGAAATGAGTTTTGAGATGTGATTTGACGCGGTCAAAGTTTTCCTTCTGTAATTCAGGGTGTCTCAAAATATGAACTGGGGAATACAACAAAACGTGAGTATAAAATGTTTGTGTTTCTTCCTTATTTATGGAATTATTGATAAAATATCCAAAATTAACTCTTCCAACTTAGTCATAATCACGAATGAGTGTACATTTACACAAATATCCATAACTTACATGAATGAAGAGATGGAAACTCTCATTTAATATGTAAGAGGTGTTACCAAAGACGATGATAATTTGGGAAATATTATTGAATAATAAAGTCATCGCTCCCAACAATATACCGAACTGACTTGATTAGGCGTTTATTTAACCTTTTTCGAATGACAATTTACCACTGCTCAACCAAGGTCCATTAGCAATTATATTGAGATACCGGTTCCGACATGATAGAGCTCCTTCACTTTATGTTGACGTTTCGGACAGTTAGTGTCCTTCATCATAACTTTATTTTCTACAACTAGACGTTTATAATTAACAAATTATACAATACATACACATACACATTTCTTAAAAAACTTACCACAAGACAAGAGCCTGCAAGCGCATGTCAATTTATAAGAAGACAACTATTTTCATTAAAAAACATTCAGTACTAAAACAACACATTCACAACAATTGATTGTACAACATATTATATTACAACAACAACTGATTCTTGAAGGGAACATAATTTATTGGTAGTAAATAGAACTGGTTTTTGTATCGCATACATTAATTATGATGGAAAAAGAGATATTAAGCAAACTCATTTTTGTCCTGAAAATTCATACTGGTATTATTCTGGTATAACGTGTTAGTTATGCTACAGGATGTAGTTCCAACTTATAGACAATTTATTGAAAATGATACCTATTTGATTAATTTAAAATAAATTTTCAATAAATTTTTTGTATCTGATTTGGCATTGATAGAATGTTGGTTTTTTTGGATTTCTATCATTTCGTAGAACTCTCTTTTTTTGATGGCTTTCAGTTCGCAGTATTTTTGTGTTATCATAGTCGAAGGTGTGTTTGTGTTCAGAAAGCCTGCGAACTGAAAGTCATCAATAAAAAGATCATTCTACGAAATGATAGAAATCCAAAAAAACCAACATTCTATCAACGCCAAATCAGATACAAAAAATTTATCGAAAATTTATTTCAATTTAATCAAATAAGTATCATTTTCAAAAAATTGTCTATATGTTGACATTACATCCTGTAGCATAACTAACACCTTATACCAAAATAATACCAGTATGAATTTTCAGGACAAAAATGAGTTTGTTTAATATCTCTTTTTCCATCATAATTAATGTATACAACACAAAAACCAGTTCTATTCACTACCAATAAATTTTGTTCCCTTTAGGAATCAGTTGTTGTTGTAATATAATATGTTGTACAGTCAATTGTTGTGAATGTGTTGTTTTAGTACTGAATGTTTTTTAATGAAAATAGTTGTCGTCTTATAAATTGACATGCACTTGCAAGGTTTTGTTTTGTGGTAAGTTTTTTAAGAAATGTGTATGTATTGTATAATTTGTTAATTATAAACGTCTAGTTGTAGAAAATAAAGCTCTGATGAAGGACACTAACTGTCCGAAACGTCAACAAAAATGGAGAACAAAAAAAACAAAAATGTTAATTAAAACCATCTAATTTCTGACTAAGAACCTTACTGCACCTAGTTTCAATAATTTCGACATATTAGCCTGACCGTTCTTCGAAGAGAAAAAGAACTACATTCCTGGTTAATACCACGCAGAATATTAAATTATATCCCCTTCGAAGAACGTGACGTCGATCGACCCTTTTGTCGATACGGACATCTGTGGTGACTCGCAACCGATAGGAGAAGGGCATAGTACACTGACCGCTTTCGACCTTCTTGGGTTTCTTCTAGAGTGCCGTGATGCCTTCTAGTTCAGAGTCTCTAATTTGAACTGAATATTCCGTCCTCCGACAACCTTTATATTTATCTGAGGTGGTGGTTCGCAACTGAAAGTAAAGATGGCGCCAGCTGACTACTTCTCGCACGTGTGTAACCACACGAGCCAAATAGAGGTTGTAGGAGGACGGAATCTTCAGTTCAGATTAGAAACTCTGAACTAGAAGGCATTACGGCATTCTTGAAGAGGCCCAAGAATGTCGAAACCGGTCAGTGTACTATGCCCCTCTCCTATCGGTTATATATATAGGGTGTATCTAACAAATAACTCTGTAACTAAGAAAATGTTCTATCTTCCGATTTAATTTGCTTTAGTCACTTGATTCACATTCAGAATATACGGGCGTCAATTTTGAGACACACTGTAGATGATTTTGTTGTAGTCCCAGCTTTTTTGCATGGAAATTATCTTTTCACGTAATCTAGTTTACTGTAAGGAATATTCGAAGAGTGGTTAAACTTTTTCCGTGAAATTTCAAGGCAAATACTGGTGTTATTAGACTCACAAACTATGCCTATGCCTGTTTTTCAGCCGTTTTTCAGGGACAAAACAGTCGAAACATCTGGAGTGTCACACTTATATATTCGGAACAGAGGTATTTAACCAAGCATAACAAATGGGTAATGTTTTTCAACAAGGAACCATGTAATTCGTGAGGGCAACACATAGAGGGAACTGAAAGGCCAGGACATCGGTTTTACAATTATTTTGTATTTCAGTCCATCTATGTAATTGTATAAACACAAACTATTGTTAATAAAGTCATTTTTAAATTAATTATGCCAGTAATTAAAAGCGAAATGTTTGGAGAGAACTTTATATACATCAAAATATGTGTTTGATTTATTTCAAAATACTCGAGCATGATTTGTGTATTTTACAAAGTTTAGTACGATACCTACTAGTTGTAGGGTTACAGTTTGGTGAAATGGCGAAATGTATATGGATGGAATTTGTAGGTAAATTATGTGATATGACGTTAAAACCATCAACCCAATCACTGAAAATATTCTATATTTCTTTGAATACTTTGAAAAGTACAAATAATAAAATTTTTAAATAAATATTATCATTCCTCTTAGTTTGATAAAGAAATATGAACTTCAATCAATGTTCTCAAACATTGGAGGATTTGCTTCGTAGAGTCCAGTAAATGGGGGATTTTCCCTCAGATTTATCTGTCGGTGGTCCGATGACGTCAAATTTGCTAGAGATTAGCTCAAGGATCAAAAGTGATATTGTGCCGATATTACGATATGGCTCAGTGGTTGGAAGCCACTCCTTATAGGTGGAATTATACCTACCTATTCTTGGAAATTAATGCAGAAATGCATCAAGAACGATATTCTAAGCAGACATTTTTCTATGAACATTTTCCTAAAAAGCAACACTTTCTGAGTTATACGCAATTGCAAATGTACTTTTCTCGTTTGAGCGGTTTTTCGCAGGTAACCGGAAAAGTTTAGACCTCGACAAATGAACATTATGAACAAAATTGAAGCTTATGGAAAAGGAAGAGTTTGAACCTTAATTTATTAATGCAGTGCAGTACTGAGATGAAGCCGATTGTTGATAATTCTTTGCCCGTTGGGTATAGAATTGACTATTTCACTCATATCAAAATTTTCATACTATCACCAATCTCAAATTAGACAGCTGGTGTGATTGCGAATATACAAGCTGTCTTTAAATTATGATTGGTCCAGCTGCTTTGGTGTTTCTCACGACGTAACCATGGCTACGGACAGTTTGACACAGTAGTAATTATATGTAGCAAACGTCAAAATGAGTAATTTGGGTAAGATTTCAAACGAATATATCAAGCAAAATATTGATGAATTTATAATTCGATCAAAATTTAACCCACTGCAATTACATTTTACATAGTTACCGTGTATTTATAAGTGAATATACTCTTGACGAAGTAATATAACCGTTTTTGTGTTTCGCCTCCTCCATTAACGTGTATTTTTTAATAAAATCAGCAATTTCCAACAGTGTTTTTCTAATTTTTTCTACATGGAACACAAAATCAGCAATTTCCAACAGTGTTTTTCTCATTTTTTCTACATGGAACACTTTGGTACTACCTCGAGGACCGAAATAGATGAAGAAATTGAATATTTGACACCGCATATTACCGATAAAACACATAAATATGTTTGGAAATAGTTCACCGAATGTTGTGAACGGCGAAATTATAAACTTTGTGCTCAAACCTCTAACGAACAATTTACAAGTATTTTGAAAAATTGGACATTCAACATGAAACGTGAAGATGGCACCGAATACAAAGAAGGTACCGTCAACAGAGTTTGGAATATTTCCTCTAAACTTGTCCAGAAAAAGTTTTATGAAGAGTTTAATCAACAAAGAAATCCATTCAGAGGCGTGATTTTTGAAGATGATAGAAAGGGCGGGTAGCTAAAAGGAAGAAGTTACAAGCAATTCCTGAAAATAGAAAAACTTAAAGCGCAAGAAATTAGCAGAATTGTGTAAATTTTTGAGGAAAATACGCAAGACGGTTTACAAAAAAAATTCTGTGGAACTGGAAATAAAAGCAGTCTTTTGCTTAATTGACTATTTCAAAGCGGAATGCGACATTATATGGTCAACCCACAGGACGTATTGAGTACAATACCATATTTTCAAAGACAACACAAAAATTGTGAATATCAGTATCCAGTACGTCTCTTGATGGAAATGTTAAGCAAGGGAACACCAAACATTAAAACTAATCGTCTATTTTAAACACCTAATTCTGATTGGCAGAAAACTAAAAGATGGTGTGAAAACTATCCTGTAGGCTTCAATCAAAGAAGTAAACTTACACGTTCAGCGGCAGAAACTATAGAACTTAATACAAAAAGCAAAATAACATCTAATCATTCGAATCGCTCTTTCGCTGTTAGCATCTTGGTCCAATCTGGAACTAACTTGCAATAAATTATTGAGATAAGAGGCCTCTTATCATCTGAATCTCTGAAGCCGTATTTGGAGCTTACTAATGAACACCATGACTAGGTACTTGAAAAAAAATTAGGAATAAACAAGATTATGCCAACTCTACCATCACCAGCATCAGCACCACAAATCCAACTTCTAAAGATGATACAACAAATATTTATTATAATAATTGTATTTTTAACCTCAACCTATAAAGTTTCGTTAGTTAACTCTTAATATCAAGTCAACAGAAAGTCTCTTACACCAACTGGTGACCCAGGTGGAAAATGGCATGATCGCTCTGGGCTCTTTCCTGGACATACAGGGAGCTATAGACAGCACTCCTGTAGAATGAATGTGTGAAGCTGCAATAAATCATGGGATAGAGCAAATGATAAACCCACTGGCTTGGGACCATGCTACGCAACCGCACAGTAAAGGCCTCATGGAAGGACCATGTGGCAAACATGGTCGTCGATAGGAGATATCCATAAGGGAGTGTCCTTGCACCCTCATTGTGGAACCTATAGTGGACGAACTAATATCACTACTCAACCGCGAGGGCTTTCTAGCAATTGGGTATGGCGTTGATATCGTTGTCCTTCTTGTTGGAGGGCATATTAGCGTCCTCATGAACCTAATGCAAAGAGCCTTGGATAAAGTACAGGAGTGGTGCAATGATCACGGACTTGCAGTGAGTCCTGCCAAGGCTGAGGTATTTGATTTCATCCAGAAGGGAAGTATAACATCTGAGGGTCTGCACCTTGGCGGAGTGCCACTTCCAGTGGTTGAACATGGAAGGCTTCCCTAGATAGTCTTCTTTGCAAGGTGACTAACACGTACTGGGCATGTAGGAGTGCCATTGATCCGAAATGGGGACTAACCCCTAAGACTATCTTATGGTTATAAAAAATGATCATGCTGTCTATGCTCCCATATGCGGCTCTAGTCTGGAGGCCGAGAGTAACATTGCCCACGACTAGATCGCAACTAGCACGTCTTCAAAGGGTGGTCAGTTTGGGGGCAACTAGGTGCATTGAGACTACACCTACTGCTGCGTTGGAAGTGATTCTTGAACTCCGGCCTTTTCACCATGTGATCCAGGCTGAGGCCGTGAGGGCACTCCAGCGCTAAAGAAGCTGGAGATATATGCGAATTGAGGAAGGATATAGGCACGTCAAGGAGTTCAGACTCCTGAAAGATGTCCCAGCTTTAGCTTGGGCGACTGATGCTTGTCAGCGCCGGTACTTCTTGGAAAACTCTATAGGATGATGATCCTGAAAAAATAATTCTGAGAAAGAGAGGAAAATCCACAGCCTCGTTGGATCGTCTGGTACATAGATGGTTAATGCTTCATCGATGGGGCGGGGGCAGGAATTCACTCCAGGAACCCAAAGACACAAGTTTGTGTTCCTTTGGAATAAGGGATATCTGCATATCAGGCTGAGATATACGCTAGCTTGGAATGTGCGCAGATAAACCTAGATAGAGATTATGTGAACCGACATGTAACCATACACACCGACGATCAAGCGGCAATTGTGATCCTGAGTGGATATACCATCAACTCAGGGCTTGCTCCTGAATGTCGAGAACGGCTTGCTGATATAGCAAGGGAGATCGTAGTGTGGCTAGAATGGATTCCGGCCCACTCTGGTATTGAAGGTAATGGAAGGGATAACGCACTGGCAATGGAAGGGACGGCAGCACCCTTTAGCGGCCCAGGCCCGACCTTGGGCCTGACATAACAAGCAATCAATAAAGAGGCAGGGATTTTGGTTGGGAAACCAACACCTCCATGCTCCACAGGGTCTAAGACAGTCCTAGCTTCTACTGAAGGATTGGACTGATGGACATGCTAGGGCAGCTGTAGAAGTACCAAGGAGTAGGTTAAGAAATATAGCAGGACTCTTAACAGGGCACTGGTGTCTGAGAAAACACATTCATAATTTAGGTTTGGAGGAAAGTCCCATATTGGTTGCGAAACCAACACCTCGCTCACTGGAATGCTCTACAGGGTCTCAGGCAGTCCCAGCTTCTACTGATAGGTTGGACTGATGGACAAGCTATAGCAGCTGTGGAAATACCGTGGAGTAGGATAAGAAGGATAGCAGGACTGTTAATAGGGCACTGCTGTCAGAGAAAATATTTCCATAACTTGGGTTTAGAAGAGAGTTCCATAAGTAGGGGTTGCGGTTTGGCTAACGAAACGTCGGCCCATGTCCTCCTAGTCCACATTGAGCTATATTACGCAGGTGAATTTCCGGAGTCCTGGTTATGGCCCAGAGGACACATGCAGGTATCCATTGAAGAGGATTGAGTCATTCAATCAAGGACTTGGCTTCATTGATGCATGAGTCGCAGGAAGGACACAATGGGCCCGCGAGTGGCCTCAGTGCCGGAACCTTGGCATCAGCCTGACTCGGCCGAGGTTCGCCTGGATCTATTAGTAGTAGTAGCAACTCTTAATATAATCGTAACGAATACCACTATAAAAAGCGAAAATAATCGATTATAGTAACCACCTCACTCGTCGTATATCCTTAGAACACCACTCGAGCTACGCTCTCGTGGTGTTTCGCAGAATACGTCTCGTGACTTGGAAGTATAATCGATTATTTTCTATGGTCTTATGATATTATAACTGAAAATATACCAAGTAATCCATAAAAATCGAAATCATACATATATCCATAATAGTAACGACAAACTACCAATAATTTTTAAATATTGGGCATTCAATATGCGCAGAATTGATGGTACTGATTACATGCAGAGTTTAATTGAAACCATGTGGTCCACTACTGCAAAATTAGTGCAACAAAAATATTTTGATCAGTAGCAGAGAAATATCGAATATAGATTGTTTCAAAGATATTATGTTGAAGCAGCGGAGAGCGTCTCATGATTGTAAGAAGTTATACCCGAGAAAAAAGTCGCTACGACTTGGGATGAATATAGAAATATTTGTTTATAATTGGATGATAACAGAGGATGGGGACTTCATACAGCTACAGCTGACCTAGCTTGGAGAGGCAGCGAAGCAGCTTTTCGCATGTTACATTTTTTTAAGGAAGAATTTGACAACAAAGGCTGTTTACCAAACCGAATTGCATTATAACCCGACTCCAAAACCCGCCAAGATGATGATAAAAACTGTGCAGATATTAAATGGCCTACTAAAATTTTTGAAAATCCTTCAATGTGTCCTGTGAGATTATACATAAAAATAATATCGATAAGGGGTGCTATTACCAAGGACACATTTTTTCTGACGGCAAGTAGAATTAATATGATAATAGGAACTGGTATAAAAATTGTCCAACAATTGTTTGCTGAAAAGATAGGATTACCCACTAAAAGTGAAAATAACAAATCACTCTAATCGTGCCACAGTCAGTCAGTAACTAAAGCTGTCGTTAGTGAACAATAAGCCATGAAAATTACTCGACATGGGAGTTCAAGATCGATCAAACCGTATTTTCATGTTAGTGCCGAACAGCGAAAAGTAGGGTAGACTGGGTACGGTTGAAACGGTGGACGGTTGAAATAAAGCGCCTGACTATGCGAGATGAGGTGAGGGATACAAGGAGATAACCGAAGGGTGATTAGTCAGTGTTGCCACTTGTAACATAAATATGGAATTACAACATAATTTTTCCATGAAATTGAGTTAAGCAATAATCGGTAACGATGAAATAAAACAATATAATTTGTTTAAATATTCATTTATTTGAACTAATGTTTAATTTAAACTTGTTGACACGTTTCACTAACACAGTAACTTTGTCAAAACGAATGAAGGTAAAATATAAAAATGTCTTAATATATACAGTACATAAATACAGAATTCTATTTACTAATGTTAACAATGTTCTTGAAAGAAATTACCTGGAAATTCATTCACTACAAACATTCCTAAGCTATCTTCTAGGTAAAGAGGTTCAATAAAGGAGACTGATTGATATCTATTTGGTCGTTAAGGAGATTACCTGAATATTTATTTTTGTTAATCTCTAGGGCCTCTAATAAATGTAAACTAAAGGATTTACCGACTACATCGAGAATTTCCAAATTTGGGTCGAAAATGTGTTGGTTTTCTAATAAATGATTTGAATAGTTAGAATCTAATTTTTTGTTGTCATGACTACGTTTGTGTTCCGAAATTCTAGTTTCAAAATTTCTAAAAGTACTACCGATATAAATTTTATCACAATTGTCATTACCACATTTTAATTTATAAACTCCTGATTTGTTTAATTTTGAAGATTCAGATTTATTATTTTTAATGAATTTGGTTAAATTGTGATCAGTTTTAAAGGAAATATTCATGTCTAAAGTTTCTAAAAATGATTTAATTTTTAAGGATGGTGTTCCAAAGTATGTTGAGCTTTTAAATTGTTTATTATTTCTATCTGAAGGAAATACTTGTTCTAAAGGCTGTTTTTTTATCTTTTTATTTGTGATATTCTCAATTAAATTTGGATCGTAGTTATTATTAACTGCTATTTGTTTTATGATATTTAATTCTCTGCTATAATTATTAATATTTAATGGTACTGTTAAGAGTCTGTGTATCATACTATTGAAAGCTGCTAGTCTATGACTGAATGGGTGGACCGAACTATTATGAATTGTAATATCTGTATGTGATGGTTTATGAAATATAGAAAAATCATGTTTATTATTTATATTTGAAATTGCATGGTCTAGAAAGTTTATAGACTTATTTTGTTCAGTTTCTACGGTAAATTTGATATGATTGTGAATCGAGTTTATGTAAGTAATGAAGCTCTGTGATTTATTAGAGGCCCTAGAGATTAACAAAAATAAATATTCAGGTAATCTCCTTGACGACCAGATAGATATCAATCAGTCCCCTTTATTGAACCTCTTTACCTAGAAGATAGCTTAGGAATGTTTGTAGTGAATGAATTTCCAGGTAATCTCTTTCAATACCATTGTTAACCTTAGTAAATAGAATTCTGTATTTAGCACTGTATATATTAGGACATTTTTATATTTTACCTGTGTTAGTGAAACGCGTCAACAAGTTTAAATTGAACATTATTTCAAATAAATGAAGTTTTGAATAAATCATATTGTTTTATTTCATCGTTCAGTATGGATCTTCATCAAGTAAGAGCCTCATCTATTCAATAATCTGTTACATAATCAATAATTCTAACTAGTGTTTTTAAATGAAACTCAAGGTCTCTAGTTAATTCCACAATATAATACAAGTTATTGAAAATTCTAAAAAATTGACAATTGTTTCGATAAATCAATATCTGACGATGATATTGATTTATCGAAACAATTGTCAATTTTTTAGAATTTTCAATAACTTGTATTATATTGTGGAATTAACTAGAGACCTTGAGTTTCATTTAAAAACACTAATATGAGCATATTCCACGAAGTAAGGGTCGAGACAGTCAATTTCAATAATTCTAACATCATTTTTCTATCTAGCAATTTGAATTGTTTTAACTCCTTAGCTGACTTTCTTCTTATACCAAACAAAATTAACAAACAAATAAAAATTATCTCATTTTTTTTAATGTGCTTACCCTTCTTGGCAATTGAAAACAATCAGTTAAAGCACCATCTATGTAAATTTCAACATACGTCTAAAACGTCTTTTGCTTCACGGAGAGGAGAATCCTCTCGAACGTTTCGAAGTTATGAGGGATTTTTGATATTTATACAGAGCAATGAATCGAATTTTCGAATCTTTATGTAGGCAAATTAAAAATACGTCTATTCCCACTAAATCTACCCCGAAAAAAACGTATTTGGACATAAGGCTGAGGTTAAGTTAATAATTTCAGTCTGAATCATATTTTGAGATATTATCAAATGCTGAAAACCAAATGGTCCACGTACTTGTTTTATATCTTTGGAATCGTTGATCCCAGATCCTACCATACAAAACGGTGAAATTTCCAAAATATGGAGTCTCAAAGATAACCGTTATTTTATTTCTGAATTTTAAATATCTCCCCTTGACGCCCTGTATCTCATAAACGTCAAGTGAGGTTATTCCTGATTTTTTTTTTCTTATGGAATAATCCTTTGAGTAAACTGTCTCAAGATTTGAGTTAAAAACTTCGATTATTATAATCAGTATGATTCTTCGAATGAAATTATGTTTTTTGCAATTCTATCCCTCAAATTAGGGAGGTAAACTTTTTATTGAAAAACTGATTGTGACAATATATTGCTCCCAATTTTCATAATTTCAATAATTTCCTAAAGAGAAATTATTTTCAACAATTTCCATCTGGAGCATAGGTATGGAAAAATCCCAATTTCCTCCTATATCCATTGGTGGCATTTTTAATGACCTATTTCTCTTATTTTCGAAGTTACAAGGTATAACGTCGATAAAGATGAAAATATTAATACTTGTTTTGATAACGAGAAATTCTAGTCTTTAGATTTAAGTTTTTTTGTTTGTTTTATTGTATGCGATTGAAAATAAAATAAGCATTACGTGTTTTTTTTCATAAAAATAAAAAAAATGTAGCGTATTTTTCATGAAAAATGGAAAATTTTGGCACCACTGCACGCTAATTTTTTCATTGGGTGGTGGCAACACTGCGACTAGTCGAAACACGAATTTTAGTATTGCATTGCTCATCGCGTATGTAGACGGAAAAGTAAATATTTTTTGTTCGTAAATTTTTGCCGTTATTAGGATTTAATTAAAGTTAGACTATTGAGAGTTTTGTATTGTTTGAAGGTTGTTGAATACGGATGTATGATTAGTTTCTATTCAAATTTATTATCATTCTTTCTGTGAATCGTTTTATATCTAGAAGGAGGGTTAGGGACAGTTGGAACATTTCTTGTGGGTACGGTTGAAACAGTTTATTTTTTTATTTTTCTTGTTTTTAAGATACCAAGGGTAAGCCAAAGAAAGACTACGATATTCCAGGCCGACTTATCAATGTACGAACAAGCCTATGCAAATGTAAAAACCGACGCATCGTTAATAATAGCCGCAGCAAAGAGTAGACTGGAAAAGACGTGATGCTAGTCAAGTAGGTTCAGTGAGCCGAGAAAGGTACTTTCGTCACAGTAGCTATGCGGCCAATGCCATTAGAAATGCCATTCCTTTATTCTTCGTCTTTCCTCGAGTGCGATACTAAGATCACCTTATCAGTGATGGACCAATAGGATGCAGGACACTTGACGAACCATTCAAATGCTTCTCCTCCACATAAAGTTTCTCTTCTGTTTGATGACCACTCTTCCCATATTCACATTAACTCAATAGACTTTTGCAAGACCTGTGATGGATGGATGACAAGCGACACCCACAAGGTAATGTCAATATACGACCTCCCAGGGAATGTAGCTACTGCTATGTCGCTTGCTCTTACACAATCCAATATTAAAGCTGGCTTCCGCACAACTGGGATTATTCAATTCAATCGGCATCTGTTTACTTAACTCGATTTGGTACCTACATTTGTGACAGACAGGCTACAATCGAGGCGACTGAGGGCCCTATTCAAAAAACTAGTACACCTGAGGATTAAACTCTATCGGCTTCTATTTTAATTCTCAAATCATCAGAACTATCGGAGGAGCTTTCTTATGTAGCTTTTTTTGTACAACAACCGACTGTAAATATGCCACAGTGTTCACATGTCCTAAACTGAATCATGAACACATCATTGCATATTCCGAACCTTTGATTTCGCTACTCGGACATCAAAGCAGCGAAAGTGTACAGAAAATTCCACCCAAACCTACAAGGGTACTGTACAGTATACGCCTGTAGGGTACATCTATGCTTTATGATACCTATGTTTTGTGATAAGGCGGGGGTCTTAAAGGCTAAAACGATCCGATACATAATAAATTTTTTCCACTACTAGCTGTGAAGTTGACAATTATTGTGTCATGTAGCCAACTGAGAAGTTGAATTTCTCTATTAGTGGCTAGTAATTTTTTCTATTGTTAACCTAGGTCGATAATGGACAAATTCAAATGTTTTGAGAATTCAGGGATAACAGCTTAACAAAAAGTAGTGCAACATAATTTTGTATACCCAGGAGATTGTGTTCAACATATTTACTACTTGAAATTACCTAACAAAATAAAATCATTTCAATAAAAGTGTCATTAGTTCAAAATTCGCGCTCAACCAAAAATTCCTGATGACATAAGGGTGACGTGAGGAGCGAAAACAGTGTCAGTGCCAGTCAGACGACGGAGTAAACGCCTAGGGAGAAATCAGTTTGAACGATTTGTAGATCGACACTATCAAAATTTGACATTGAAATGTGTTGTATATTTTCCGTTAATTTCAGAAAAACGCGGATGGAGGAATGTTTCTACCTTCAACATTATCACCAGTGGAATTTGAAAATCTTCTGTTGATAGAAACTGGTAGCTAACCTTAACCCACATAGATAAATACTATTTTACTTTCTCTATGGTGAAGCATATGTTAAATGTTTTCTGAACGCTCACTTTGTACCCAAGTGATGTGAATGCACTACCGCTGTAATTGTTCAAAGTAAAGTTCAAAGTAAAACATAAACCACGTTTTGTGAAATTTTTGAATGTGACCGTATAATTGGTTTCGTTAATTCGTTGCCCTTAATATTGGTGATTATGAACTATAGGAGTGATGGTATTTTATTGCTGTGTGATTAATTTATATTTTACATGATTTGATAAGAATTTTTTTTTCTTTTGTCTTTTTTCTTTTTTTTATTTATTTATCCGCATCGACCTACAAGATCATTAGCGGTTTACATAGTACATACATTTCTTAATACAAAATAAATTAACAATCTTATGGTAGATATTGAAACAAATAAAAATACATTAGCGGTATATGGTACATAATTAATAATTAATAGAATAAACAACAGAAAACAGGTGTCTCAGTGCAGTATTAACGTTTAGTTTAGGTATACTGTGTGACGGTAGAATGGTTATATCTTATGAAACATATTTGCACTTTTCAGAAAAGCTATAACACTTTGTGGGTCTGAGACATTACCTAAGATTTCCTTAATATTTCGTGGAATCTTGTAGGTCTTTCGTAGTAGATCATACATAGGGCAATCGATTAGTAGGTGATGTACACTAATCTCTTCATCACAGACATTGCAAAATGGAGGATCCTCCCTTGTTATTAAGTGTTCATGCGTGTATCTGGTGTGTCCTAGACGTAATCGGGTGATGATTACCTGGTTCCTTCTGTTTCCAGTTGATATATGCCAAGGTCCAAAGCTAGGTTTTAAGTGTTTTAATTTAGATTCGGATTCTTGCCAAAAGGTATTCCAGCGTTCTATCATTTTGTCCTTGAAGTGTGATTTTAAATCAGTTGATGTCGATAGGTTACAAGCAAGACAGTTTTGATAAGTTGCCGCTTGTGCTTTCTCGTCTGCTTCCTCATTACCTTTGATTCCCACATGCGATGGAATCCAAATGAATCTGATGTCTTGGTTATAGTTGTACAATTGTTCTAACTTTTATTAAATTAACTATTGGATGTCTTTCGTAAATTCTTCCTAATAATTTTAGTGAGTTCAATGAGTCCGTCAAAATGATAAAGTTTTTATCTTGCTGGTGTTTGGCATGTTCTACTGCTTTGTATATCGCATATAGTTCTCCAGAAAGGATAGTGTATGTGCCTGGTAGTTTGAATGTTTCAGAGTTGGTATTTGTTACAATGGCTGCTCCAACGTTTTCCCCTTTTTTTGATGCATCTGTATATATCTCTGTGTACCCATGATATTTGCTTGTGATTTCTTTAAATTTTTGATGTATAGTGTGAATATTATAGTCATGTTTATTGAGATCGGTTAAGTTAGTATTGATTTTGGGAGGGACACGTGTCCAAGGGTGAATGTCGGTTTCAGAGACTCTATTTGGAAAGGTTAATGGGAACGAGACATAGTTGTGGCTTTTTAAATATCTGCGAATTCTTTCATAGAAAGGAGGGTTCCAGTATTTACTTTGGAAGCAGGAAGGATATCTGTCTGATATGGTATTCTTATACGTTGGGTGTTGGGTGTTGCTGGATATTTTTGCTGCGTATGATAGGCTCAGAATTTGCCTTCTATCACTTAGACTTGCTTCTCCTGCTTCGCAATTTAAACTATTTACGGGAGTGCTGCGAAATGCTCCTAGTATTATTCTTAGTGCCTGATTATGGATAAAATCAAGGGGCCTCAAGATTGACTGTTCTGCTGAAGCGTATGCAATGCAACCATAGTCTATTTTTGACCTAACTAATGCTCGATATACCATCATCAGTGTTTTTCCATCCGTTCCCCAATGTTTGTTGGCTAGACACTTTAGGAGATTTGAACCTGACTGACATGATAGAACAAGTTGTTTAATGTGAGCTTTCCAATTTAATTTTTGATCAAAAATTAATCCCAAGAAATTTATGTGTTCTTTACATTGAAGAGTTTCGTCGTGTAAAGTAAGTTTTGGTTGTAATTGTGTATATTTTTTGGAGAATACTATGCATTCTGTTTTTTCAGATGAAAATTTGAAGCCATTAGCTTTAGTCCATTTCTCTAACTCCTTTATTTGATTTTGTAGTAGGGTGGTTAAGCTGTCTAAATTTTTTCCTTTCATAAATATAATTAAGTCGTCGGCAAATAGCCTAGCTTGGACTGGTTTGTTAATTATTTTAAGTATGTCGTTAATCGCAATTAGAAATAGTGTGGGACTCAATATTGACCCTTGTGGGGTTCCATTCACTTGTTGTTTGGTGCTGGATAATGTACCATTGCTTCTTACTTGGAAAAGTCGATTTCTCAGAAAGTTTTGTATAAAAGCTAAAATATTGCCTTGATAGTTCCAGTTTTGCAGTTTTAATAAAATTTGATGATGCCATGCAGTATCAAAAGCCTTACTGAGGTCAAAAGACACTGCCACACATTTCTGTTTATTAACAAAAGCTTCATTTATTTGACTTTCTAAATCTATAATGTTATCTAATGTAGATCTATTTGGCCGGAAGGCTGATTGTTCTGCAAGTAATTGGTTGTTTGATTCTAGGCACCATAATAGCCTGCGGTTTATAATTTTTTCAAGGAGCTTACATGTACTGCATATGAGTGATATTGGTCTATAAGACTCAGGCGATAGAGAAGGTTTTCGTGGTTTGAGGATGGGTATTATTATAGCTCGTCTCCAGACATCTGGAAACTTATGTTGATTCCAGATCAAGTTAAATATTTCTAGCAAGTGCTGTTTTGCAGAGTACGGAAGATTCTTTAAAAATACAGTCGGGATATCGTCGGGTTCCGGTGAGGTGTCTTTCATGGATTGCAATGCTTCAGAAAACTCTTCTATTGAAATGGGATCATTAATTTGATCTACGTCTTCCTCAATTGTTATAGGGGAGGATTCAGCTATATTTTTGAGGTTTAAGAAATCGGCATCATAGTTTTCATTACTCGAAGATTGTCTATATTGTTCTGCAAAAATTTCAGCAATTTCGCTAGAGTTCGAGATTAATGTGTTGTTTTTTGTTTTCAAAGCAGGGATTTCATAAATTATATTTTTTCCCGATATTTTTTTCACCTTTTTCCATACTGACGATAATGGCGTGGAACTATTTATATTTTTCAGGTAGTTGTGCCATGATTCTTTTTGGCTATTTCGTGTTGTGCGCCTCGCATGTGCTCTTTGTTTTTTGTATTCTAATAAGTTATAATTTGTTTTGTGTCTTTTGAACTTGTTCCATGAATGTTTACTGGCTTTTATTGCAGCATCACAAGCATTATTCCACCAAGGCACAGGGTTGTGTTTTTTGAGATAACCAGTTTTCCCAATTTCATCAAAGGCAGCAGATAGTATTATAGAATTGAAATTATTGAGGGTTTCATTGACGTTGTTGGTTATTTTTAGGTAAGTGATGTTTTTCCCAATGTGATCTGCAAAATTATTCCAATTTGCTTTGTTTAGTTTCCATCTTTTCAAAGGATTTGTGTTGTTGTTCTTATTTGGTTTGTTCGCTAAGTTTTCTATAATAATTGGAAAATGGTCACTGCTGTATAGATCATCGACTACTCTCCAATTGAGGTCAGTTGTGATGTTCGAAGTGCACAGTGATAAATCTATAGCAGAGAAGTTTTTGGTGGCTGCATTGAATCTAGTCATGCTTCCATCATTCAGTAGTGAGATATTCATTGTGTCTATCCAGTCTTTTATTTTTCTACCGCGTGTGTCGATGCTCTCTGATCCCCAAGAAAAATGGTGACCATTAAAGTCGCCGACGATAATAAATGGATTAGGTAGTTGGTTTGTTAGAAGTTCCAACTCGTGTTGGTCTATGGCTTGACTGGAGGGTATGTAAATATTGCATATAGTTATCTTGTTAGGAGTTAATAGTTGTACGGCTACGGCTTCAAATGGGGTGTTTATTTGTATTGAGGTTGCTGCTAATAGTGATTTAGTGTAGATGGCAACTCCACCACTGGCTACTTCAGAAATTCTATTTTTAAAGAATCCAGTATAGTATCTTGGTGTTTTGTTTTTGTTTACATGAAAATGTGTTTCTTGCAAACATATTACATCTGGCTAATGTTCTGCAATCAATAGTTGTAGCATATTTGAATGGATGTAATATCCATTCAAATTCCATTGTAGAATGGTCTGGAAAGCGAATATTTATTTAGAAACAGCTGTCGGCAGATGCGTCACTGCTAGGGTCGGTATCTGTCTGTCTTTCTAGTTTTTTCCGTAGTTTTGTACATTTTGTTTTTAGGCTTCTATCTTCTATTTGTGGGTAAACTAGTAGCAGCATTTCGATTAAGCTATTTATATTGTTGGTGTAATCTTTGGCTAAGTTGATAACGTCTTGAGCTCCAAGTGAGTCTTCCAGTAATGAAGTGAATTGGTCGGCATTTAATACGAATGGAGGGGTTTGTTTATCTATAAAATCTCTAACTTGTTTCATTTCTTCTAGTTTGGATAAATTATTTTGTTGAGATTTTTTCTTCTTTGTCTTTTTAGTTTGCTTTTTTGGATTTTCTGGAAGAGTAAAAGTGAGCTGTTCAGTTGGAGTGGATTGCTGAGAGTGTTCTGGGGTGGATACAGTGACTTCTGAAAAACTTCTTTTATTACTTGTAGTTTGATCTGGTAATTGATTGGTTTCCATTGTATCGATTTCTTTATTTGAATTTTGTGATGTTTGTTCATTGATAGTTTTTTCTTGATTTATGTTTGTGATAGGAGATGAAGTGCGGGGCGCAGCGATTGTTGAATTAGCAACAGGCTCTTCTGATGTGGATGCATTTACATTTTGGTTTGACTGAAATGTGTTGATTGTTGTGGTTGGGAGATTTGTTTGGGAAGGAGTGTCTAGTTTGGTATGAGTTGTAGGAGTGGTCTCTGTAGGAAATGGTTGTCTCGATGAAGTGGAAGGTGCTGTTGTAGGTATTGGAATATTTGGGCACTGTGAAGATAGATGACCTGGATTTCTACATTTGAAACAGTTTTGATTGTCTCGAGATAAAAAAATACGGAAATTGAGAGTATCGTATTCTAGATCGAAATATTCTGGAATAATTATATTATCTAGAGGCGCAATGTATATTTGCCGTCTGAAACTTAAAATATGGCTGTATTGGGGGTTATCGGAGTTTATTCTGGGAGGGTTCATGGGTGAAAGTAGTTTTAGTCCCAGTGTTTCTAGTTTAGCTGTAAGCAAATCATTGGGTATACCAGGACTTACATTAGATAAAACTAGTCTTTCCGAGGGTGTAATAAGTCGTCTTACTTGAATTTTTTCGTTGTTGACATTTATGTGGCCGTAGTTGTTAATAAAGTTATCTACTACTTCTTTGCTTGATAGGAATATACATAGCCTATTATTGGAAATCCTGGAAACATGTGTAATATTCTTTGGTTCAACTAGAGGACCAATTTCATTCAGATAGTCTTGTAATTTCGTGTTTGTTATGGTATTGAGAACAATTGCTTGATTTCGCGATGGATAATGTTGTTGTGACAAAGCGGTAGAATATGACATAGTATTAGCTTGTGAAGAATTATTCATTTTGGTCAGATGTAGAAATTTTAATCATCGCTGAGTGCGGTCCTGTCACTCAATAGTTATTGAGGACAAAAACTGGTACTATTTAATGTAGTCGATAGAATGTTTGGAATGTTTAAATACTTCAGATTGCGATTTCTAGGTGTTTATAGATAAAAACAATCAGAAAGTACTCACTGTGTTTTCACTATGATGATAACTAAACTGTACTACTAAACTTTTATCACTTATGTTTGGTTTTACCACTAAAATTGTTAGGTTTATCGGAGCCGAAATTAACAACTGTTAGCTGTTTAACGGTCAGAACCGGAATCTCTATTTTTGTCTTTAATTTGGCTGGTAGTGGAAAAAAAAAGTATATACACCACGGTGGTGAAGACATTTATAAACCTCGCACCTTATTCCGCTCGGGGCAAAGCCCCTCGCGAAATAATTTTGGTGCTCCGTTGATAATAATAGTTTTCACCACCTTGGTGTAGAATATACTATTATTGTAATCAGTTGAAAGTTTATAATTTATCACATTTCTAATATCAAACCCTTTCTAATTTTTAAAACCTTCTTTTTAGTAACTTGTCATAAGGTGTTGTCTTTGAGGGTTGAAACATTATCATGAATTGTTTATAACGACAATAATGTATTGAAAATATTTTCACTTATCATATACGAGTATGCTCGAGAGAAGATACGTAACTATGTTATTTAGAGTGGTTTTTAGGAGCTGTAATATTCTAAACATAATAAAAATAGTAAACCACAATGAAAAACAATATTTATTCTACATATTTTGGTATGATTTTGCTAAAAACCTTAAATTTGTATAATTTTTTGATTTATTAGTGTGAGAGTTGGTTTTCGTCCGCTAAAAATAAAAAAACAAGTACCAGACGCATATCACTTTTGATCTAAAATTTTCATAAAAATCGGTTTTCCGACCGAGAAATTGTGCGTCATATCGAATATTTTTCCTCATATACTGGAGTATTAGATTAATTCGGAATATTGTATGCTTATACGGTTAATTAGTACGAGTGCTCACTTCATATTGGCTATAATCGAGATATGGCGAGAACATCCATAGAACATTATGTGTAATAACCTATTGAGTTGAGATATATCGTCCAATATGTTAATCTCAGATTATTTAGAATATTCTCTAAATATTTCATAATTTCCATGATTGAGTTGATGGTTTTAAAACACTTTGCAGTGGTTTCGAAAAATGAACATCAAAAAGTGATCTAAGAGGAGACAGTAGCGGAAGAGATGAGAAATATGATGATTTTTACCTCATAGACATGATCGTTGAGACTGCATGATACATTTGGTTTTTTCTAGATATAAAAATATTAACAAACATCAATGAACGAATTCGAGAATACGGAAATACTGCCAGTGGTGTATACAAAGGATATTTAATAACTTTCAATAATTTGATACTTAATTTCTGCTATGCTCTCACTTTATATCAATATAATTAGTTGGTTTGGGCTTTAAAATTGTACCTGATACATTGCGGATATCAGTACAATCAAAATAACTATGATCCCCCATTGTATATTTTCTTCTAATAATTATTACTTAAAAATTATTGTATTTACTTATTAATTCTATTTCGCAACAATCAAATTGTCTTCAGATCATATCTCCGTCTGACAAATCAAGGCAACATTACAAGTATCAGAATTAGTTATTAGCAGATTCTTTAAGCAAATTCCACTTGAGAGTGTACTTTGGAAAGTTGAAACCTCATTAACCACGGATAAGTGTAGTTATCAAAGTCTAAGTATTTATAAAGATAAATTTCACGAAAATTTACGAAAATTTACGAAAATTCACGAAAATTCACGAAAATTTTACGAAAATTTACGAAAACTTACGAAAACATGAAAATTTACGAAAATTTACGAAAATTTACGAAAATTTACGAAAATTTACGAAAATTTACGAAAAGTTACGAAAATTTACGAAAATTTACGAAAATTTACGAAAATTTACGAAAATTTACGAAAATTTACGAAAATTTACGAAAATTTACGAAAATTTACGAAAATTTACGAAAATTAACGAAAATTAACGAAAATTAACGAAAATTTACGCAAATTTACGAAAATTTACGAAAATCTACGAAAATTTACGAAAATTTACGAAAATTTACGAAAATTTACGAAAATTTACGAAAATTTACGAAAATTTACGAAAATTTACGAAAATTTACGAAAATTTACGAAAATTTACGAAAATTTACGAAAATTTACGAAAATTTACGAAAATTTACGAAAATTTACGAAAATTTACGAAAATTTACGAAAATTTACGAAAATTTACAAAAATTTACGAAAATTTACGAAAATTTACGAAAATTTACGAAAATTTACAAAAATTTACGAAAATTTACGAAAATTTACGAAAATTCACGAAAATTTATGAAAATTTACGAAAAGTTACGAAAATTTACTACAAGATGGAGAATAAGAGTTATTGAGGGAAATAGAGAGGACTGATCACCCCATAAAAATGTTCTAAAAAATTCAAGTGGTATCACAAGTTAGTCATATAAGCATATGTATGAAGCCAAAACAAAGGTGCAATTAGGTATTTTAATTATCGATATAAATGTTTACATAATTTTTTTAAATAATAGGATTGTATACACCACTGAAGACTACAGAAAAAATTCGAAAATATATCAAAATGTATTACTTATTTGAAAGTGTCAACTAGTTGCTATCACCCATATCAATCATTTCAAATTGAAAAAATACTCAGTGAATGTCAAAATACGTACGAAATCATTTGATAAACAAATTTGCTAGATTTAAGGCCATTTTCGCCACCTTCTGTTAGTGTCGGATAGCCCAAACTTAAGTTTTGTTCTTTCTCACTTTATGATTGCTTAAAAATCATTATCATGAACTATTTTTCAAATTGATTTTACGCTAAATTCAACATTCTTCACCTATGTTTTTCACTGTAACATAAATTATAATTGTGACAGCTCTTGCATTACATTCAAATCAAAAATTGTCAATGTCACACCCATTTAATGTGAATAAAGTTGAAACCGCGTGTAGAAACCATATACTAAGGGCATTATCTATCGCAATATTAGGTACGAATCTTGGAGGTTACAAACCTTGTCTAACGGTGACATAGCAGCACAGGTAATTAAGGCGTGTAATGAATGAAGTCATTTTCCTTTAACTATCAGCTCTAGGAATTATATGTGGTTCAAACAACGATTGCCGGACCAATTTCTACAACTTTATTAGTGCCAAAAATTAGGGTCAAGAATTCGTTATCCACGTGCATAAATGTTTGTTACAGAGCACTATTACTCTTATATTGATTAGTGGGACATGTAAATTCATGAATTCATATTATTTAGTCATTTACTCGATAAAATTTATTCATAAATCCGGCGGAGCAATAAATAAATCCATTGGCCAGCTTCCATAAGCGTACTTAATATGAATTTAAAATTGAATCGTTCCAATTTAAAGCGTGTTCTTCATAGAGATCTTCGTATCTATGTATTGTACGTGTAGTTACGCCGCAATGAAATTTTAAATTGCGTGTTTCACTCAAAGAACTATTAGATTTTATAGTCTAAAGTAATAATTAACCTCACGTTTTGGGATACAACTGTAGTGTAAGTTAAAGTATTACTTTATTATAATCTACACTATTCCCTTTATGTTATAATAATACTGCAGATGTTTGACCTTGAATCAATCCGAAAAATTTGTATCAAAATTGTGATAAGATTTGTAGCATGTAGTACCTTATACTTTTTGAAACCAGTTGTGTGATAGCGATAAGTATGATGTAGATGATAATCGAGTATGGACAAGGACCCAGTAAACAGCCAAAAGTCGCGTTGTCAGCAATAAAGTCAGGCCAATTGACGTTATACCGAGCTAACAAAGTGTTCAACATTCCAATAGCGACACTTAATGATCACTTCAAAGGCAGAAGAGGGCAAAAAAGCTCTAGCTATGGCAGGCCCCAAGACATTCCTCAACATGGAGAAAAACTAGCAAGAGGTATTCGAGTCATGAAGAAATTTGGCTTCGGCATGTCCCAAAACGAAGTATTGCAAACAGTTGCTGATTATGTGAAAGAAAACAACATTGAAACGCAGTTTAAAGATGGAGAGCCTGGGGAAGACTGGTTTCTTAATTTTGAGCGTAGGCATAACCTTTCGATGAAAAAACCTCAGAGTGTCGAATACGCCAGGAAAAAATATTGATCCGTTCTTAATCTACGACTACTTTGACTTACTCGAAAAAACCATAAATCAGCTTGGTTTGCAAGAACGCACTTCACTAATCTGAAACTTGGATGAGAGTAGCTTTTGTACGGATCCGTCAAAAACAAAAATTGTCGGTCAACGCCCAGTCAGCAATGTCACGTAGAAACCACGACGATTTTTGGTAGATTTAAGGTAGGCGACGTCAGTTGCACCAAAAGTCGACGTTGATCATATCAACGTTTTTTCAACCTGCTCGAAGTCACGTCTATTTATCGTGTTTAAAGTAGAATAGTGTCGGTGGATAATAGCTGTTAAGTACAAGGCCACCATTATACAGTTTGCTAAGGAAAAGGAGGAGAACAAATGAATTTTGTCTCTATTGTACTGACGCCACGTTTTTATTTTTCGTGTCTCTTTTGTTCCTTTTTTCCAATATTTCTTAAAGTATAAACATATGTATTCATTAGTGGAATTCACAGAGAGCGAGGGCGAGAATGTGGCTGTTGCTAACAGCGCATGGCTGACCCCGTTTAAGCAAGAAGTTAATTGGCCCACACACATTAAAGATCAAATCAAATTTGATAAGCTTGTTAAACAAGAAAACCAGAATAATATTGACAAATCAAACTGGCAAGTTTTCAAATTTAAATGGATTCTGTATGAAATTGGTATGCAACAAAATATTGTTCAAATTTTATTTAATTAAGATATTTTCAGTTCTAGCTTAGGTTATTATATCATTTATTTTTTACTGTGAAGAGATTTTCTCGCTTACTTTACTCAAAAATTTTGGGTTTGGCCTGTGTATTCAATATGTAACATTTTTCCCTAAGATTCTGTGTAATGACAATCTCTGTTAAACCTTACAGTAATATTGTACTATAGCAGTTAGCTTTGAAAAAGCTAACTTAAAATTGAAAAGGGCAGAATAGACTTCAGATCTTTTGACAGAAGATGAAGATGTCCTTAGAAAGAAAAGGAAGATAATAATGAAAAAGACAGCAGTAAATGAAGACAGTGATTCAGATGATAAACAGCAACTGCCCCAAAAATCTCTTAAATGCCATAATAATTTAAATAAATCCTTGAAACGTCCTCCACCAGTTAATGGTAATTTGAAAATATCAGATGGTAAGTTTCATTACAATGCCTTGCGCTATAGTTTTTAATCACGTCAACTTTTTAGGTGAACCTTCTTCAACGTCAAAATAAAGACATGTGGAGCAGGAAATTCCAAACCTAACTCCAAGAAACACTGAACAGACTTTCAGTCTAACTGTGGAATGTATACGTTTTGTTTTCTTTTAATATTTTTTTGAATATTTTCAGGCTACAACCTGCTTGGTGAAATCAAAGAACAAAATAAACAAATATTGGATATACTAAAGTCAAAATTTAATCAGACAAGCTCTAGTGTTTGTCCAAATAATATTTTGAAAGAGCTACCTGTCAGCATTCCTATGAAATATATTGAAGATTTGAAAATTTTGGAATCGTATCTGAATGACCACGAACATTGTAATAATTTGGTTGGTACTAATCTACTCTATTAAATATTTTTATGTTATTTAACCATTATTTACAGATAGCCTGTTGTTCAGGATTATCAAGTCTAAAGGAAATTGTTCTCAAAGTTAACAGGATTTTAAGAAATATGCTGACTGACAATTTGGCAGCAGAATTTAATTACTGCGGTCAAAATAATGAAAGGTCATTTCCAAAATTGACCATCTGTAGAGGGGTTATAAGTAAGTTTTAATTAACACCTTCAGACTATTTTATTACTAAAATATTCACACCAATTTTTTTAATACATATAAGTATATGTTTAGGCTTTTTGCAGAACATTATTTTAATTGTTATTTATCAAATACCCAATTATTAAAAAAATTACGAGGGTATCTATAATATATACAGTGTCTAGGGATGCAGTTTAAGAAGTGAAAAAATTCGTTGCTTTTAATTTGATCCAAAATCGCCCTCTAAATAAATGTTGGATGTGTCTATTCATCGAGGCGCTCCGTTGTCTAGGTATATTTGCTATTCATCGGCATGGTCCACGCATGCTCATATTCTGCCCTGGCCAATATTTTTATCTAGAAATCGAGGCGCTCCGACATATAGGCACATTTACTATCCACCGAGGCGCACCATGGTATAGGCACAGTTGCTATTAATCGGTGAGTACTGCATGATAGTTATGATGGAATGGGAACTTAAAACATAGGTAATATTGATTAAAAAAAAGACACCTAAAAGATAGGTATTTTTTTAGTTAATAATAACTGAAATGAACATATTAAATACAAAAACATAACTTTAAACTGGTTATGTTTAACTTATTGTTCATACTGGATTAGCCGATATTTTCTTGTATTGTTTTTTCACACCGAACACATTGGTCTGCCAGTTTGTTTTATTTTGTGGTTTCGGTAGTGTATTTGGTTTAATGGGCAAGTCTGATTTATGTCTTCAACATTTAGCCTATAATTACTTTCGTTATCTGCATCAATAAATTTACACCTTACTATTCCCATTCATAGTTTGAAATTTTTGACTGTTTTCAGTGAGATGGAAGTTCATATTATGATCGATATTTAGTCCTCCTGTGGTGGTTACTTAGTAAGGGTCCCTCGTATACTCGACGCTTACCATAAACCACTTACCTAGCAACCAGTATGCGGGAATAAAATAAACAACATCACTTCTGTAAAAATCACTGGGATGACGTTTAATACATTAAAAATACATAAATATACAACCACTCGTCTTATTCAAAGTATTAATAACAACTCTTCTATCCTGGTTCGTTAACTCTAAATTTATAGGAAATATAATACAAAATAGATATGATTTTCTAAATGCCTGACCTTCCGTCTATAAGTTGTACATGCTTGTATATAAACACGAACATGCTTCCATCAATAACTGACATTGACCGTGGCCGACCAATGCTCCCTAAATACTATAATTAATATTAACCTAAATTTAAATATTATTTCTAAGTTGATGTCCTTTTGTCTTTAATGTCTTTCTAGGGATCACTACACTCCTATAACGTTTTTGTATTTAATATGTTCATTTCAGTTATTATTAGCAATAATAGTTCTTTCAGGTGTCTTATTCTACTCGATAGTTCCCATGTTTTAAGTTCCCATTTCATCATAACATAACATCATGCAGTACTCACCGATGTATAGCAACTGTGCCTATCCTACAATGCGCCCCAGTGGATAGTAAATGTGCCTATATGTTGGAGCACCCCGATGTTCAGATAAAGATATTTGTCGGGGTGGAATATGAGTATGCGTGCATCATGCCCCGATGAATAGCAAATATACCTATACGATGGTACGCCCCGATGAATCGACACGGCCATACATTTTTTCGTTTATCATAAAAGGTCACTAGAGTAATTCTATATTTAATTAAAAATAACATTTTTTTTCCTCTTCGGAACCCTACGAGTATATACTGACATTCAAAGTAAATGAACTATTTTTCTGACTTCTGTCACATCTATATGTGGTAGACATAATGATTATAGTTAAAGTGAAAATTATTGTTGCTGCTAACAAATGAAAATCATTTTGTTCCAGATGCAGCTAAGTTTGGGACAGATGCTTTAGTGCAGCAAATAGAAAATGCAATTAAAAACTGGCTGAAACATGCTCCAAAAAGAAATGCAATAGAAAATAAAAATAAGATAGTGAATAGTTAATAATATCCATTATGTCTAAGTTTTATAAAGAAGCAGTGGGTGATAGGCAAGTATACTGTAAAGTAGCACAAGATGTTCAGACATTTAAGGACAATTTACTAAAATCTAACACAGTACAAGATTCAAGTGAAAGAGATTCAGAAAATTTACAATCACTTGGAACTAGTACTGAGTTCAAACCAGCCAATGAATTACCAAAGGTTTTGGATAGATCAAGTGACCATTATTATTCAAGTAGTGACTCTGACTTAGATCACACAGATTCTTCAACCATGGAATTAAATCAATTCAATAACTGAAACCAGCCAGTTAGCAGTTTAAAGGCAAAACTAAAAAAGTGGGCTTTGAAAAACAAAGTTACAAATACGGCCTTATCAGAATTATTACATATTCTATCTCCATTAGATCCCACTTTACCATTATCCTCAAAAACATTTTTAAAACTCCTCAACTTAACATGGACATCCGGACGCAGCTATGGCGAATATATTCATTATGGGTTGGAAAATTATTTAAGACTGGGCCATTCAACTGTCTTGTCATTTACATCTAACTATGAATATTTATCTTTCAATATTGATGGATTACCATTATTTAAAAGTTCCTCCATTCAGTTTAGGCCCATTCTAGGTTTAATTGTTAATGTCAAGAAAAAATGCAAACCCTTTGTAATTGGAGTTTTTTGTGGTAAATCAAAACCATCACCGTTGTCAATTTTGCTAGAAAAAAACTATATTAGAAATTGAACATTTAACTGATGTAGGCTTCATTTTTAATTCAAATATATACAAAACAAAAATTCACAGCTTCATATGCGATGCACCGGCACGTGCTTATATAAAATGAATCAAGTCACATGGAGGTTATTCAGCCTGTGATATATGTGAGGAGGAAGGGGAATACATTGATAGAAGGGTTATTTATCGATCTACTTCAGGTGTTAGAAGAACTGATAGATCATTTGTCGCCCAGAGCGACGAATATCATCATTTAGGAATTTCTCCTTTATTGAAATTAGGTATTGGTATGGTTTCACAATTCCCTATTGATTATATGCATTGTCTGTGCTTGGGAGTAATGCGAAAATTAATAATGAGCTGGATAGCTGACAATTTAAACGTTCGTTTGCAAAGCAGATCAGTTACAACAATATCAAAACATTTAATTTCTATAGGATCTTTTGTAACTTCAGAATTTAACAGAAAACCCAGAAGTTTATTAGAAGTAGCACGTTTCAAAGCTACCGAATTCAGGTCATTTCTATTATACGTTGGTCCACATGTACTAAAAGATGTTGTTGATGTTGCCATATATGAACATTTTCTTTTACGGCGATTTGCTTCTTCTGTTTTATTATCCAAAAATAATCTCCAGAAAATTAAAGATGTGAAACATGTAATGGAGAACTTTGTAATGCATTGTAGACATATATATGGTTTAAAATACATGGTCTATAATGTTCATGCCCTTATTCATTTATATGAAGAAGCAGAAATGTATGGCCCATTAGATAATATTTCCTCTTTTCCATTCGAGAACTTTCTTGGTGAAATCCAGAAATACATACGTTCTCCTAATAAGCCCTTGAAACAACTTTACTCAAGACTTCAAGAAGCTTACAGTGCTGCGTCTCTTAAAGAAGTCAACAATTGTGCACAACAATACTTTGTACAACATTGAGATGGTCCACTTGTTGAGTAGTATGAAAGGTGTAATAATTTTAAACAATTAAAAAAAATTATCTATGATAGTGTAATGTATACAATAGAATCGCATTGCGAAAAAAATTGCTATTGTCTTACATCCAGTGATAGTGTCACTGAAATAAACAATATAATAGTAGATAATAAAAATATATTATTTATTGGAAGAAAGTTTGAGCAGTATGAATCTTTTTATTCTTATCCTCACAGTTCTACATACTTGAACATATTCTGATCAAAGAATTTGAGTAATAAAAATGTTTTATGTCACATTAATGAGGTAGATGCTAAATGTATGATATTTCCACTAACAAGTACATCTTGGCTATCGTTCCCACTGCTTCATATATAACGGCTACTTGTTAGAATTATTTTGTTCCATTTAGTATTAAATAAAAAATTATATCTTTTATATTGTGTATATCTTTTATATTGTGTATATCTTTTATATTGTGTATATGTATTATATTGATGAAACCTGTGTAACTTTCGCACTTGTAGTTTCGGCTCGTTTCAGGTCAGTTTCAAAACTTACAAAGCAATAGTGATAATTAGAACTAGTGTGCATATAATTTAATTTTGCTGCAGATGTTTTGAAACGGTTCTGAAAAAACCACAACAAAAATATCAAGTGAGCATTCGACGTTAATTCAACGTGAAGATTCAACGTTAATTCAACGTGAAGATTCGACGTTAATTCAACGTGCAGATTCGACGTTAATTCAACGTGAAGATTCGACGTCACTTTCACTATGACATTGTTACGTTGTATCGACGTTTTTTTTACGTAATAGTCGACGTGTTCTGGACGTCTATGAACACGCATATTCCACGTCTATCCAACGTGGTTCTGCTGCTTGGGCGGGGAACGCCATCGACGAGAACCGTAAGTGAAAATGGCAAGCAATATACAACTGTTCTATTGTGCTGCAGCGCTAGCGGTGAAAAAGCTCCTCCGCTTATAATCTTTATAGGTAAGCATGTTTGGGAACAGTGGACTGCTCCACCGGGTACAGAATTCCTAAATACTACCTACGCTGCTACATCTAAAGGATGGATGCAGACAACTGTCTTTAAAAACTATTTTAAAAACAGTTTTCTGAAGAGCATTGGTTCAGAACGACCTGTGTTAGTCATTTATGACGGGCACGCTACTCATCTTGGAACGGATGTCATAAATTTGGCGGTGGAAAACGATATAACCATACTTGAGCTTCCACCCCATACCAGCCACTAGACTTGTGCGTATTTAAATCACTCAAGTCTCGGGATGCCAATCTCGTTGAATGACAGAGAAAGAACGTAGTAGCTGCCATATCTTAAAGTATGTTCTCCAAGATGATAGGAGAGATATGGACGGAAACCAAACCCGAAATTTTAGTTACCGGTTGCACTAAAGCGGGGCTATTCCCGTCAAATCGGAATGTTGTGAAGGAAGACTCATTTGATCCAGTAGTTTTTCAACGATGGCTAAAAAGCAGAATGTGGCTTGCAGCGATGAACCTGTCGAGTCGACGCAGAGCACATCAGCAAACAATAATGCAGTACCAGAGCCCATCGAACCAACGCCAAGCTCAAGCTCGCAAGAGAATGTTTACTTTCCACCACAAGTACCAGAGATTCCAGTTGTATCATTCGATGAGCTTTTGTTGAAATCCACCAAACGTTAAAATAACTCAGATTTGCGAAAAAGGAAGCGTGTGTATTTAGTAGCAGAGGTAATCACAAGAGCTGAAGTTGATACAATATTGATTGAAAAAACAATGGAAAAGAGTAAACCAGAAAATAAGACCAGAAAAAATAAGAACGTTACTAAACAAAAGGTATCTGAGACCAGCTCCGACGATGACAGGTCTTGGCACAGCGATTCAAGCGAAGACAGAATAAGTGAGTTTCACAATCTCAGTAAAAGTGGTTTGGAAGAACTCGAAAAAAACGAAGTTTCTACTGAGAAACCTGGCTCTTCCAAAATTCAAGTGAGTGATTTTGTATTGGCAAACTTCGTTGGAAAAAAGAAAGTCTACAAATATGTTTGTTTAGTGAAACAACTTATTAATGATGAAGAAACAGAAGTGACAGGCCCAAAAAAGCTCACAAATAAGAGCCAATTCATTTTATAGGAGAACGATGCATGCAGCTACTGTTGTCCGACATAGAAAAAAAACTGCCTGTACCAAAAATGTCGATAACCGCTGATTACGAGAAGTATATTTTTGAGACTGCTCCTGAAGTATTTGAGGCCTGAAAATCTCACTTTTTCGACTATTACTTTTAAGTTTGGATATAATTTTGTTGTTTTAGTTCTTAAACTTGCGTTGTGTCCTTTGAATAAACAATTTTCTAGTAAAACAAAATCATCTTCATTCGACTTCCTCCAAAAATATAGTTCGTATCTTTTTTTTTCACGATAATAACTCAAAGTTGAACATGCCGAAAGAATGTGCAAACATATAGGAATTATGCACTAGCCACGCGTTAAACTCCAGGCATTATCAGCAAATATAATGACGTATTGTCCCGGACCAGTGGGGCAAGTGCGTAATATGCACGTCAAAAAAAATTTTGCAAAGAAAAATCGCAAATATTGTTTCATTGTTGAACATACCTTATCAGTTAATAGTTAAATGATCACAATGATACGGCAAATAGGCAAAAACTCATAAATTTAGTAAGAACGATTCTCACAGTTAGTTAAAATTCATCTACGGAAATTCCCTTACGCACTTGCCCCACTTTACCTTACAAGTCTAAATTCTCCATCAGGTAGAGAGCAGATCATCTTGCACATTAGAAGTTCAGAAAGTTTTGTTGACGACTGGCTTTTTTTATCAAAACGTACAGTGTCTACCACGAAGATATAACCGGTGATGTTTTTGAGGAATGGTTTTGGCAAATGTTAAATCTTATTCCTAAATGTTCCATTATTTCACTGGATAATCCAAGTTACCATTCAATATTCAAAAAACCATTACCAATAAGTAGTTGGCGTGAATCAGAGATTTATTATTGTAACGGGAATTTTATTCAATTGCGAATATGCACAAAGTGTATGTTGTGGACGAAATGGCAACTTTAAGTGGCAATTTGGTGCTTCGTCTGCCCCTGTATCATTGTGAACTAAATCCCATTAAATTAATATGAGCGTAAATAAAAGGGTCAGTTACGCGAAAAAAATACATCGTTGGACCAGTTATTATTAACGTCAATAATTGTTCTTCCTACGAGTCTGACGCATATTAACAACCCTATCAGCGCAACAATAAGATAATATTACGTAAGCAACAACTTTTATTGTTAATTTTTGTTTGTTACTCATTGTCAATCATTTTTAAACTTTACTAAGTTTAAAGCATGTTTTGTACTGGTATACTAAACCAATCCGTCATTTATACAAATTGTTCTTGAAAATACGTGCTTCGTTTATATTTCAGTTTATCTGTGGCTCAATATAGGTTTAACTGTTTATATTGAACATTGAAATACAAATTCAGCCTATTCCTTTGTTTGCATAAAAATAGCGGAAAGAGAAACAATCAATTAGTTTCAAATTACACAATTCAGATTTATTTAAAACGTTCAAAACATTTATTTCATTATCGTCCACGTCACTGACTACCGTAATAACTCAATTTTTGATTTCTTGAAAATAGAAAAATCTCTCAACTTCTCCCAATACGGGATGAAGCTACCTGTCCGACACAGAAATATGGAAACATTTATGTTCATGATATTATTTTAATATTACTTGGATGGTTCATCCTGTATTGGTTTTGCAAGGGTTACGAATATTTATTACTCCACCTCATTTATGAATGAACTGTACCTGAATACGCATTCATGCAGTCAAATAATGTTTGGATAATATTATAAATTAGTTTCTAAAAAATGTGTTGTAATGATATAAATTGTGATGTATTTGTTCTAAAATATAGGTATTCACTTGAAACCTTTTACCTATTTATTCTATTCTGAGAGATACGTTTCCGATCTGAGTGAATATTATGAAATAATGTGCATACCTCTCCTTCACCACTCACCCTAACGACAACTCCAGTCATCATTAAAATTTCAATTCTCTCAGTTTCTGTTAAGGAAATTTTGACTAAACAATTTGTTAAATGGGATAATATGTTTAATTAGATTAACAATATGGATTTGTATAGTTCGTTCCAATATATTTTGTTTTCGCTCCAATAAACATCGGGTATTTACCTGTAATAATTCTTGAGTAGGTAGTTGGTAATCTCCAACAACTAGAACAGGTAAGTACCTAGGACGACATAAAATTCTTAGATAATAATATCATTAAAATAATCTTTACATTGAAATTGATGTTGTTCAAAATAATAATGCCAGTTCTTGTTTTTTATTACAAATGTGTAGTACTTTTAGTTCTGTGTTAGGTGTCAATGAATGTTCGGTATCAAATAGATGCTTGGCGTAGTGGGATTTAACTGGTTGTTCACTGTATCTGATTTCAAAATTTCTAAGGGTTTGACAAAAATGGACAGCATTACATTCTGGTCATTTAAGTTTATATATACCAAACTTCTTTATTAGGGATATTTTTGTTTTTACATTTAACAATTTTGTACTCACATTACTTTTTGTTTAAAAAGAAATTGTTGTATTTGTAGCTCAAGATATAATCTTTGATATATTATTAAAAATATTACCTGCATATGTGCTGATTTTATAATTTTTTATTTCGTTAGTTTATTCAGGAAATATTAGTTGCAATGCCCCCTTTTCTTTTTTTCCATGGAATAATTTATATATCATATGTTCGATTTGCTCATATAATACCTGTATAACACCATTTAAACTTCATTTCATATAAAAAACCACAGATAATTATATAACAATTTCTTTTCTCCACAAAACTACATGGGTCGGCTGGGTATCAGCTGTCATCTGACAGTTTCATTCAAATCTCTATTTTTTCCCATTGGTTATATTCTCACATAACGTTCCTTATTATCACCCACTTAAAACCACACATAAAAATATCCATAACAACACATATTCAATTTTTCATCATTATACAAAAAACCGTTGTTAGTCAAGTTACAAAAAAAGCATAAAGAGACATAACACACATCTTGTCATAAATTAATCATAGAAAAGTAAAAGACATCAATTGTATTATATAATAAGCGGTTGTGATATTCTTATTTGTGACGCAATATGAACAAAATGTAAAACTATACAGATATATAGTAAAGGTGCATGTAATCATCGGTTATCATTTAATAAAACATTCAATTCATCGACGTGTAAAAGTATTTATTATCGTCACATTAAGGCGATTGGTCCTTCAGAGCTCAGTACAATATAAGCGAAAACGACATTCCGCAATATTGCTTTTCCATCAAAAGAGAGAATGGACTGTAGTTTGGGGTTTGATAATATTAATAATTGTATTAGAAAAAATAACAAATAGTCCAGTTTAAAACAATCACCTACCATAGGATATGGGAGATGGGATAAAAGCTGTTCTGCACCCTCGCTTTATGCACATAACAAATCACTTGGTTCCGGTTACCGAAAAAGCTCAATTAAAAAAATTATCCACGACGAGTATCTTTATTCAAGTGTATGTTTTATTCAGAGTATCGATTGTTCAGGTTATTTGTGCTAGGTAAAAAATTAGGACATAGGCGGAGGGAACTTTTATTTTTGAGGAAAGGAATGATTGCAATATTGCCAAGAGCTCGACCAATAAAAATTAAAAACTAACATAAATTCTAAAAATCGAACATTCTCCCCGCCAAAATGCAGAATGCAAAAAAAAACATATATGTGCGCGGAGGTATGATAACACTCGGGTAAAAAAAATATTTAAAAATGCGTAAATGAATGAAATTAAAAAAAATATTATATACAGTCAAATTAAAATGAATTTGTAATCCGCAGCGTCGTAATATGCTAGTCGTCACTGAAAGGTAAGGGATAGAGCTTGACCAAAGATCGACGCACAGTACCCGTGGGGGTGCGAACGCTAGCTACCAACGAGTCCAAAAATCACGATGCAACCTTTGTAAAAGTTGCCATCTCGACAAACGATTCATAGAAATAGGGGTGAAGTCTGGAGTCGGAAGAGTGGTCAACGGTTCTAGAGTCAAGAAATGATCCGGAGTTGAAGCGGTAATGTCTTCGATATCATTAGAAAATGGGGTCAAGGGGCGTGAATTTAATAGCGACTCTATTAAGACCAGAATTGTATAAAATTCTTCATATATTAAAATTTGCATTTCAACAACGCGAATAAGGTGACGTTCCACAGATTTGATTCCAGCCTCCCAAAGGCCACTAAAATGAGGACCAGATGGAGGGCGAAAATTAAATTTAATGGTTTCTCGATCAGAAGCGCTTTGCATGAATTGAGCAAGTTCCTTCTCAGCGCCGATAAAGTTTGTACCATTATCGCAGTAAATATGTGACACTCTACCGCGTCGGGCGTTGCAGAGCAGCTAGAAAGCCATCAGTTGTGAGATTACTAACGAGTTCCAAATGTAGCGCCTTCGTCGCACAACATATAATTAAGCATAGACAAGCTTTTATAGTCCGAGATCCTTGATAACGAGAAGGGCTGATGGAAAAGGGTCTAAAGGGACTAAATGCTTTTACATCATTGAATCTAAACTGAGGTAAATTACCCATTGGGGGTTGGTATGACTTAGGGTTCTGTTTCCAGCAACGGACACATTCAGATAATACAGCATTTATTGCTCGCCTTGGGCATATAATCCAGAATTTTTGGGATATAAGAGATTGCGTGGTTTTGAAACCAGCATGAAGGTGTTTTATATGATAGTAATCTATAACCAAAGTAGTCAGCCTACATTTCCGTGGCAACAAAAGAGGGTACTTCGCCTCATATGATAGTAGTACGGTGTTATTAACCTGAAAAAAGGCCTAACCTTGACATCCAAAGTAAAAGTTTTATTCCAACTCCAAATTGTTCTATATAACCCTCTTATTGTTTGGTAAAAAGTTACACCATTTTGAGCGTCGGGTTTGAGGGGGAGGGGGAGAAAAAGTAGGAAATTTAGTAGTTTTTTTAGTTGTTTGGAAATTGGTTGAAAACTAAGCTGTTTAGCACAAAGAGTGTTATATACAAAAATATTCTACATGAAATTTTAAACTAAAAATGTCCTATGCATATTCCCTGTAAAATTTACGGTTCATGAGTTGCAGACGGTGTAAAAATAAAAATAATATAATTTTTAAGGTTTTTTTTTCCAAATAAAGCTATATAGAAATAAGTAAATGATTTAATTAAAGAGTAATAATATACCACAGTATTATAGTCAAAAAGAGGCTAAGAGGCACCATAGAAGGTTGAAAAAGTAAAAATAATTGTTAGGAGAAACGTGGTAGTACAAGCAGGCGTGGCCGCCATCATAGTGACCTTGGACCGCGGGCCGCAACCAATGGCGGTTCTGTCTTATGCACCTGTTGTCTGCCCCCTCCATTCCACCCCTCCCTCACGCACTGTCACAGATCGATCGATATTCTTCTTCAGTCATCTTAGGAGACAAGTTGAGTACGTTTGTGCGTGGTACTTCTAGTGCAGTTTTGCTATAAATTTTTTATAGTTGGTGTTTATAGCAACGTGCGAATTATGTGAAAATCACTTGAGATAGTGTGTTAGTTATGGCGGAGTGTGTGTTAAAACCTTGTAAGGACAAGGGTGGTGAACTAATTACTCTGACTAGAAAGGCGGTGGACAAAATAATTCAGTGCAGTGAAATACGTAAAGATGGCGTCAAAGCCAAGTTCCTGTAGAATGATTCGCTTCAAGTACATAGTAACTGTCGACAAACCTATATATTACGTCCAAAACCACCTGAAATGGAAAAAGAACCTCCAGCAAAGATACCACGTGATTCATTTGATTTTAAAGCCTTATGTTTTCTTTGTGGTCGCAAGTGTGTAGATGTATCTAAATGCAGGAATCCTGCTCAAGAAAAGTGGAGTATAGTGCAGAAACTTGAACTGATTGAAAGCATCAGAACGGAAGCAAATAACAGGCATGATAAGTGGGGAGATGAGGTAAGTGTGAGGCTCTCTCAGGTCATAGATCTCGTAAGTTCTGATGGGAGGTACCACTGGCATTGTTATCAGACATTTCAAAAGCCAGGATCGTCACGGCCCGAAAAAGGAGTAGCAACCAGTAAAGGTGGGCCTAGTGCTGATGCCAAAAGAGAAGACGCTTTTGAAAAGCTATGTGATTATTTGGAGGAAAACAATGAATGTCAATACGACTTTGAAGAACTACAAAATATATTCCTTCGTCTGAGCCCTGAAGTTGAGCCATATACTGTCACACATTTCAAAAGAAAACTTATCCAGCGTTATGGTAATAGTTTAATTTTTGCAGTTTTACCAGGAAAAAGAAGTGTGATTTGTTTTTCTGGAGCATCAACTAATATTTTATCAGACAACTGGTATAAAAATCGGAACTGTGATAATGAAGCAGAGGAACTGAGATTGATCAAAACTGCAGCAGCAATTATTCGACGTGAGATAAAGTCCAAAAGTTACGACTATTCCCAGTTTCCAACAATTCAAGATATTCGTAAAGGGGGATCTGAACTGGTGCCTGAGTTGCTCAATGTCTTGATAACTGAACTCATTCAGCCTACTTGTACAAGACAAACATCCGAGAAAATCCAGAGGGCAAAACAAATTATGGAAAGGAAAAAAACAGCAATATGTCACAGTATAATAGGCGCTGCTCGTCCAAGATCGTTTTTATCCCCAGCCCAACTTGGAACGGGTGTTTTGTTACACAGAAAATTTGGTTCGAAGGTCTTGATTGACACCCTGTGCAATATGGGTGTTTGTATACCTTACCAGGAAGTGTTGAGATATGAGAGATCCGTCACTTGCCAAGAGAACACAAGAATAGAGAACGGTTATGTGCAATTCGTGTTCGATAATGCAGACTACAATGTTCACACACTAGATGATCATAACACCTTCCACGTCATGGGTGGAATTGCTTGCATTACACCTAAAACAGCTCTTCAGGTTGAGGAAAATGTACCTCGAAAGAATGTTGCTGCTCAAGCTGTTGAAAACAAAGGCCTGTTTGACTTGCAAACTTACAAAGCCCCGGCTACATCTGGATATTCTAAAATAGTCGCTACAAACCTTGCTTCCCTAGAAGACAAACCATCACTTTCATACAAAAATGGACGAACACTTAATATGTTTTGGTTGAGTGGCACCTGGTTAGAAGGTCCAGAAGAATGTAAACCTGGTTGGAGTGGCAGCATGGAAAAGCTTTATGCGAAGGAACAGTTCCAAACTTCGGCTGTAGTCCCTCTTCCATTTATCAACTTAGCTCCTTCAAATCCATCAACAATTTATACAGCTCTTCTTCAAGCTACCAAACAAGGGGCTAGCAATGGTCAAACGATAACAATGGTGACTTTTTATCAGCCATTGTATGCTAAAGCTCGTGAAATAGTAGCCGCAGCATCTCATGACAGCCCGTTGAAGTCACTCTTCATTAGACTAGGAGGATTTCATTTGTTGATGTCCTTTTTGTCAGCGATTGGATTCATCATGGCAGGTAGTGGTTTGGAGGAGCTGTATAGTACTGTGTATGCTAAAAACAGTGTTCAACAAATGATGAACGGGAAAGCTTACTCTCGGGTCATTCGTGCTCTCTGCCTAGTCGAAGAAGCACTGATGACTGTATTTTTGAAAAATAAAGAAACTCTCATAAGTGTGAATAAAGATGAGCTTCATAATGTCTATTCCAATTTCAAGCTTGGAAATGCCTCTCCTGAAGAGATTGCACAGTCAACCGTGGTAAAGAGCTTTGTAGACATTTTAGAAAACCAGCTTAGGCGTTCAAATGAATCTGGACGAACACAAAAACTGTGGATTCAGTTCATAGAAATGGTTGAAATCGTTCGAATGTTTATAAGAGCAGAGAGGAGTGGGGACTTTTTCCTTCACCTTCATTGTGTCCATCAAATGCTTCCCATTTTCCATGCATCTGGTCACTTTAACTACGCTAAATCTGCACACGTTTACCTACAAGACACGCTGGAACTTCTCAACACATTGCACCAAGAAAACGATTTATTTGTTAATTGTGGTTATTTCACCATCCGACGAACTGAAAAGTTTTGGTCTGGAGTATGGAGTGATATGACCATAGAACAGGTTTTGATGAGGTCCTTAAAAAGCATTGGTGGATTGACTGGAGGTAGAGGAATCACAGCGACAACTATTGCCACTTGGATCAATTCCATGCCGACTTGTTCTCGGGTGTGCGAAGCAATGGAAGAGTTTGCAGGTGTTCGCAGCCTCTCATCAGAGCAGCACGTGGAGCTACGAGATGCAACGCAAAAAAGAAACAGTAAGGACTTGCAAACCTTCATGTCTTGTATTGAAGAACATAATCCGTTCTCTAAATCACCTGAACTCTCTTCCTTGTCAACAGGGGTTATAGGTGATGAAACTGTAAACTGCGATAAAGCATTTGAAATAGGAGCCATATCCATCAAAGCTATTGAAAACAAAACATTTAAAGAAATACACATGAAAAGAAAGTTTGCTGTCAAGTCTCTAGCCTCTATAACGAAGTCGGTGAAAATTAACAACGACATGGTATGTGTAAATCCTAACACTCTCTTACATCGGATGGTGTGTACAGTAAAGAGTGATGAGAGATTAGAGGAAATTTTTCAGTTTGAACTCTGTGCATATCCTCCATCACTGTTTGACGAATCTGGCTTGATGAGGAAGGGGAAAAAATCATCAATGATGACGGTTTTGGTTTCAGATTCAAAAGAATCATCAAACATCGATGACCCAGTGAAAGTGTCCTATATAATTGACGGAGGCCACCTCCTACATCGTGTTGTCTGGCAACAGCCTGCTACATTTAAACAGATTTGCGAGCAATATAGTGATTACGTATGTACTCATTATGGAAAAGCGACTGTTGTTTTTGATGGTTACGAACGAAGTAACACAAAGGATCAAGAACACCTACGAAGATCACGTTCCAACATTGTGGTCAAAGTAGAAGACTCAATCCATGTCAACATAAATCAAAATGAATTTTTTGCTAGTGCTAAAAACAAGATGGGTCTAATAACCCTCCTTTCATCGCACTTGCAACAATGTGGTTGCACAGTTCTTCAAGCATCGGGTGATGCTGACCTATTAGTAATCTTAACAGCTATTGATGAAGCAAAGAAAGATGTTCAAACGTGTGTTATTGGTGATGACACGGACTTATTAGTACTGTTGACTGTCCACGCACCTTCAGGGAATAAACTGAAAATGGTCGTACCTAAAAAAGGAAATCACCAGGAAAAAGTGTACATTATTTCTGACATTCAGCAAGGCTTTGGGGATATGAAAGATGTACTTCTGGTTACATACGCCTTCACAGGATGTGACACTGTGTCTGCTGTCAGAAAAATTGCACCTTATAGGAAAGTTCAAGCCAACACCGTTCTTCGTGAAAAACTTCTGGTCTTCAACAACCCCAAAGCCGACCCCAGTGCAGTGGCTGATGCAGGAAATTACTTCCTACTTGCAATGTTTGGAGCCAAGAACACTGAAGATCTAGATTGTCTCCGCTACCAGTACTACTTGAAAACGATTGCAAAGCAGCCTATACATGCATTACTGAAGTTGGATGCACTACCCCCCACTTCAGGGGCGTCCAGACAGCATTCATTTAGGACCTACCACCAGGTACAACAGTGGCTGAATGAAGATAAGGATCCACTCGAGTGGGGTTGGAAGAAGATTGGCGACCACCTGACACCAATTACAACAGCACGTCCTGCAGCCCCCCAGGAATTACTGTCCCTTATAATGTGTACTTGCAAAGATGAATGCGTTCGTAATTGTGAATGCAGAAGGATTGGTCTAAACTGCACTAGCATATGCAGCAATTGCTCAGGCCAAGCATGTGATAACATGGACAATAATAACATCTTAGACGACGAGCTAGAGGAGGAGGATAATGTGCTGGAGTTTCACCGGGGTTTCCAGATATTTTTCCGAATAACAACAATTTCGAAAATACATCTGCACCTAGCAATAGTTCGATTGGGCCTGGAACATTAAGATTTAGATCTGCGAGATTCAGATTAGTTAAATGGGTCCAGGATTCGGATGACAACTCAATAGAAGGCATATCGTTACAGATTCGATCCAAAATAATTGCTTCGACATAGAAAATTGGATTTTCCTTTTCTCGAAGAGTGATTGACAAAGATATTTCCTTAGTATTTGGTTGAGTTTTCATGGAATCTAATCCCTGAACTTCAATTTGACATTGGGTCTTAGGGAAGCCTAATCGATTGGCTGTTTTTCTACGAATAAAAGACGACATACTTCCAGGGTCAATCAGACAATGAACAGTTTGTTTAACATTGTGTTTATCGGGTATATTAACAAGACTTCTCGAAAGTAGCACCTCATCATTCTGTTTCGGTTTAGGCTCTAGTAAGCAAGTAGCTTTTAGTGTTTGTGGAGTTATGACTAGAGAAGTAGTCGTCGGTTGGTTCGAAACGGGCTGTGAAGAGGAGGTGGCTACATTTTCGTTCCGAATTGGTTTCGATTCGAAATTCAATAAACTATGGTCTTTGGAAGATTTACATTTTCTGCACGAATACTTTGAGGAACATTCACGTAGTCCATGGGACGAGCTCAGACAATTAAAACACAAATGTGCCAATTTGCCCATATTATGACGATCAAACGGAGATTGGCTGAGAAATTTGGGACAATCATATACCCCATGGGCTTCTTTGCAGAATACACATTGTTGAATAGACTTTGATGCTAGTAGGTTTGAGACGCGTTTTGAGTTATGATAATTTGGCTTAGTGGATTGAGGTTTATTAGACGGGAGAGTGTTTCCCAAGCGAGGTTTTTCAGAGAAATTATCATAAGCGATAAGTTGAGATTCTAAAAATTCGATTAAATGTCCGTAAGGTGGAATTTCTGTTGATTTGTTTTCCAATTCAAACAATTTGATGGTATCAGGATCTAGACGTGAAAAGAGGAACATAAAAACAACATAATCTCAATGCTCGGTAGGTAGACCGATAGATTTTAACGTTGCTAGATTTTCCTGAAAAGTGTCAATCAAGTTTGACATTTACTGTAGTTAGCTTTGGCACGTTGAAAATGGCATCCCAGTGTGCTTTTGCACATCGTCGTTCATTTGTGTATCGTTTTACTAAAATATCATAAGCTACGTTATAATTTTGTTCAGTCAATGGTAAATTTCTTATCAAACCTTGAGGCGGGCCTTCTAATAATGCTTTCAAATATTGAAATTTTTGTATACCCGATAAAGATTCGTTATTATGAACAACCGAATTAAACACATCTATAAACGACGCGAATTCTTGAAAATTACCTCGAAACTTCTAAAGTTCCAGTTTCGGAAGTTTTATATGTTGTTGCGAGTTCTGACAGGTTGCTGAATTATTGAAAATTTCATTTAAATCTGTGTTATTAAATATTTCACTATATGTGGCTTTGACTTGAAAATACTGATTCAAAAAACAAGTACGAATATTATCCTCGCTATCTAAATCTGTTTCTTTTGTTAGCAATGTCGAAATAATATTGTTATGTTGTTCAAGAAAATTCTCTTTTAAGTTTTCAATATCATTATAGCGAGCTTGATACATTGACCTTACAGATTTATCCACTTTAGCATTTTCCGAAATATCTAATAAAATTTGCATATCATTTATACAAGATGAACGTAGATTCTTGAATTTTCTTAGCTTTTCCATTGTGAAAAGATATCATTTTGAGTGGAGATAGAACTAATTTAAAAAAGTACGGACATATTTTATTACAAATTCACGAGTTTATCGCAAACGCGAACTGCAAATACAATATAAAAAACAAGAACAGACTTTTTATTAAAAATTCATGAGTTTATCGTAAAGCACGAGCTGCAGATACGATAAAAAAGAAGAAAACCAAGAACAGAATTTTTATTATAAATTCACGAGATTGTGAGTCCGACCCTGGACTATACCAGCCAGAGAAAAAAGAGCTAATAAATTTGTTTATAACTCGGTACCGGTAATTAATAGGAACGAATGAATATTTCAAGTTTTGAAACCAAAGAAAATACACAAAAAAACAATAGCAAAAATGTGGAATGCGACGTGTAATTAACTGAAATGCATATTGCAACTGCGAAATCAATAAAAAAATAATAATAAAATTTGGCTTTGAAAAAACAATTAGTAATTATTAAATAAAAATGCAATTAATTATTAAATCATTAAAATACAAAATGCAAGTTATCCGGCTCGAAGGCCAAATGTTCGATTTGCTCATATAAATTTAGGAGAGAGAATGGACTGTAGTTTGTGGTTTAATGATATTATTAATTGTATTAGAAAAAATAACAAATAGTCGAGTTTAAAACAATATCACCTACCTCAGGATATGGAAGATGGGATAAAAGCTGTTCTGCACCCTCGCTTCATGCACATAACAATTCACTTGGTTCCGGTTACCGAAAAAGCTCAATTAAAAACTATCCACGACGAGTCTCTTTATTCAAGTGTATGTTTTATTTCGAGTAACGAATGTTCAGGTTATTTGTGCTAGGTGAAAAATTAGGACATAGGCGGAGGGAACTTTTATTTTTGAGGAAAGGAATGATTGCAATATTGGCAAGAGCTCGACCAATAAAAATTAAAAACTAACATAAATTCTAAAAATCGAACATCATATGTAACGGATAACCGTTGGATGTTGCAATTTGTTTAATCATATTAATTTTTCCATTAAAATTACATTTGTTCATAGGAACTGAAAAAGCTCTATGTATCATTGAAGTAAGTGCTGCGAATTTATGTGACATGGGATGATTTGAACTATATGGAATGGTCACATCAGTGTGTGTTGGTTTTCTGTAAATTAAATAATCAAGTACAATATTACCTGTTTCAGTTCTTAAATCAAGAAAATTGATTGAGGGATTTTTCTTCAACTTTGATGTAATTCTAATTTTTGGTTGAAAATTAATAATATGGTTGAAAAATGCATATAATTGTCGTTCATTACCTTCAAAACCAACTAATCGTGTAATAAGTTGGGAAGTAGGGTGAAATAATTATGTAGTCTATATCGTTCGATGTCTGATTTCCAACTCTTTATTTTTGTCCATACGCAGTATTATAACCATCGATAACGGGTTCATGCTTACTCAGCACTACGAAAAATATTATATCACTTATAAGATGAGTGCACTACATCTTTCCTTCTTCAAGAATGAAATTAATTGAGTTCGCTACTTTTAATGGAGTTCATATCTTACAAATTGGAGAACATTCATTAGATAAAAACAATAATTAAGCTTTACTATTTTCTAATTAAAATAATATTTTTATGAAGTATTTGATTCACCTCACCGTAATTAATAAATTACAGCATTCACAAATTTGCAGACCTCACTAATATTAACTAACTACCTAGAGAATAAATTATTATATTAATGTTATTTACGATTTCACAATAGGAATTTAAACAAAACTTATGAACTACGTAGAATTGCGCAAAACTACTTAGGTTACATTTTTGTAAAACAACAAAATTAGAGTAAATAAAATGAAGTTTATTAGGTTATAAGGTTTATGACATGAGGTTAAAAATATACTTATTTGACTAAACAAACTATAGTTAATAGAATTTTTCTACTCTATTTTTATGAACTGCAATGTCTTTTCCACTTTCACTTCTTAAAGTACGATTAACAACATCAAAATTTACTACCACATAAAGACCTTTAAACCAAGGATCAAATTTTGTTCTCCCTTCATTGCTAATAACAACTAAATCCCTTGACTGTAATTTTAAAGTTGAAGAATTTCTATCATAAATCAATTTTCTCTTTTCTTTCTCTTCTTTTCTATTTTTATTTTTCGATTATTTTGCTTTTGTCTCGAATTATTAATTTTTGAAGTAACCGATTGTGAGGTTTCGGGTCTAATACCGTTTCGTAGTCTATTTTGAATGTCTTCAATGGTTCGACAGTTGTCGTCAATTATATCTCCAGCTTTGCCCGTTAACTTAGTTTTAGCATAAGCTACCGCGTTGTTTTCGGGGTTTTCAACATTAGCACCTAATAAAGAAAACGCATCTAAAAATGAAATTAATTTATCCACGGAACCATCAAATTCGTTAGGTAAAATTTTGCTTGCAAAATTGAAAAACTCGACTGCTGTAAGGGGCATGTTTGCTTGTAATTCATTCTCTATGTTTTGGTTTTCTTCGATTTCTTCTTCGTCTTCTGCGTCAGTGAATAGTTCTTCCTTAATTTCCGAATCTATTTCAGTGAAAGAGGTCGGCATTTTATAGTCAACACGCAAAACTTGAAATGCTCTAGCAACTCTATCTCGGACTGTATAACACAATGGTTTAATTTGTTTAAAATGCGGTTCAGTTAAATTTTTATAATACAATTTCAAGAAATTCATCAAAAAGAGTCGATAAATTGTCTCTAAATTCGTCTTTGATTTATTTTGATTTAGGCGATTTAGTTTTTAGAACTCTTTTAGATTCTCGTATTATTTCGTGTTTTAAATTCGTTAGCTTGGTTAAAAGATCTCCATAAATTATTTTTGAAGATGCCATTATACACTACTCCAAGCATTTTACGCACCACCAAAAAATAACCAAAAGTTTAAAGTAAATTTTTGTCTAAACTGCTTGTCCGATTTGAATGAATTTGTTTTTGAATGACAGGTTGACACTTCCAGAGAGTTAGTGTACTACTCTATTTGCATACAAACTTATTTTTATATAAATACGGGGTGTTGCAATGACAACCTGAATTCTTCATAAAATTTGTAACACCTTGTGGAAATCAACAGTAACAATATCAACTTAGAATTAAAATCAAACTAAAACTTTATCTTTTCGAAACATTTTGTTTTTTGATTTACTCTATTATCTTGGCCACAACAAGAGAAAATCAATTTTATAGCATAACATGTTTTTTATTAAAATTTATTATCCAACTTTAACAACGAAAAACAAAGAAACAAAACTTAAAGAAAGTTAGTAGCGAATATTTCCGCCTCTGGCAGAAATAACTGCTTAGCACCGACGGCCCATACTTAAAATAAGCGACCGTATATCATTTTGGTCAGTTTCTTTCCATATTTCAATCAGTCGCCTCCCCACGACTTCCAAGGTGTTCAAGTTCCGTTCCTCCCGTAACCTCCTCCCAAGAGTGTCCCAGAGATTCTATATGGGATTTGAATCAGGGCTTCTAGCTGGCCATGCCATGGTATCGATGCCAACTTTCTCCAGATAAGTCCTCACAACTCCAGTAACATGAGGCCGGGCATTATCGTGCATCAACAAAAAACCTTGCCCTATATATGGCGCATATGGCATTACATGCTGGTCTAAAACCTCCAATATGTACCTTAGCTGTAAGGCTTCCATTATTTATGACCACAAGTTCTGTACGACCAGTCAAAGAAATACCTCCCCATACCATCACAGATCCTCCTCCAAATAATGTGTTATTTGAGAAATTACACTGAGCATATCGTTAGTTAGTGCGTCGATATACACGTATGCGCCTGTCATTATTGTACAAACAAAATCTTGAATCATCCGTAAATAATACCTGTTGCCATTCCGCTTCTAACCAGTTACGATGTTCCATGGCAAAATTCAGCCTCGCTCTTCGATGATCTCTAGTTAGAGCTGGCCCCCGAGCAGCAATTCCAGGCCCCAAATTGTGTTCTCGTAGTCGCTGACGAGCTGTTTCACCACAAATTTGTACACCAGTAGCATCTCGAAGCCGGGTTTAAAGGGTCCGGGCTGTTACAAAACGTTGTCTTAATGGCGATAATCTTAAAAAACGGTCCTGATTAGGGGTTGTTATTCGATTCCTTCCTTGTTCCGGTCTGCGACCATGACTTCCGGTGTCTCTATATCTTTGTATAACGCGTGAAACGGTTGTATGGTATACATTAAATCGTTTACCAATTCTTCGGTAATTCCAGCCTTCCTCGAACAATATTAATGCTTGAGCACATTCCTCGCCAGTAAGATTTCGTGTTTCACGTTGCATATTAATTAAAATAAAGGTATTGACTGTCTCGACCCTTACTTCGTGGAATATGCTCATATTAGTGTTTTTAAATGAAACTCAAGGTCTCTAGTTAATTCCACAATATAATATAAGTTATTGAAAATTCTAAAAAATTGTTTCGATAAATCAATATCATCGTCAGAATGACAGAAGTTACATTTCATTTTATGCCTACCTGATGTTTAGTAGTTATATTTTTGGCTAGACCAAGAAGTAACCTAACTTGTGATTGGCTTAATATATGTTTATAGAAAAAGAAGAAGATGTGATATTACAAATATTGAAGCTTAGATATTATTAGCCCTATGGTGATATCCTGGATATCATTTTTCCAATTAAGATCAGTATAACTGTGCAATGATATAGAAAACCAGGAAAACTATATCTGCTGATCTTTACAATTATCACTTAAGAAGACAGTTTATTAGTGGAGAATTCCCTAGATTTAACTGTTCATTGACAACTTCATATTGTGGGTTTCTTAAATGTCTTCTAATTTCCAGTTCTTCAAGGAAATCCAGTTCTTGTTTCTTTTCACAAATATGCAGCACTTCTAGTTCCGTGTTAGGTGTCAATGAATGATTGGTGTCAAGTAGATGTTTTGCGTAGTGGGATTTATCTGGTTGTTTTAATCTGTAAGCTCGTAAGTGCTCACTGTATCGTATTTCAAAATTCCTAAGGGTCTGACCCAAATAGACAGCATTACATTCTGGACATTTGAGTTTATATATACCTGACTTCTTTAATAGTGGTATTTTTGTTTTTACATTTAACAATTTTGTACTAACGTTACTTTCTGTTTTAAAAGGAATTGTTGCATTCATTGCTGAAGATATTATCTTTGAAATATTATTAGAAATATTTCCTGCATATTTAGAAAGAAAGATCTTTGAAAGTAATATTTCGAAAAATATTTTATTTTGGTATAGATATGTGGATGACATATTAGCTTGTTTTATGGGTAGTGAGCGACAATTAGATGTGTTTTTCAACCACATCAATAATTTACACCCGAAAATTAAATTAACATTAGAAATTGAAGAAAATAGCTCAATCAATTTTCTTGATTTAAGAATTCAAAGAGTTATTAATTTACTTGATTATTCAATTTACCGAAAACCAACACAGACTGATGTGACAATTCCATTCAATTCTAACCACCCTGTCTCACACAGACTAGCAGCATATAATTCAATGATACATAGAGCTTTTTCAGTTCCTATGAACAGGTGTAATTTTGATAGAGAGATTAATGCAATTAGACAAATAGCAACATCTAACGGTTATCCATTAGATATGATAAATAAACTAATTAGTAAAAAAGAGAAAAAAGTGGCATTACAACTAATATATCCTAAGCAAGCTGATGAAATTAAAACTTATAAAACCATCACATATGCAGGAAATATTTCTAATAATATTTCAAAGATAATATCTTCAGCAACGAATGCAACAATTTCTTTTAAAACAGAAAGTAACGTTAGTACAAAATTGTTAAATGTCAAAACCAAAATACCACTATTAAAGAAGTCAGGTATATATAAACTCAAATGTCCAGAATGTAATGCTGTCTATTTGGGTCAGACCCTTAGGAATTTTGAAATACGATACAGTGAGCATTTACGAGCTTACAGATTAAAACAACCAGATAAATCCCACTACGCAAAACATCTACTTGACACCAATCATTCATTGACACCTAACACAGAACTAGAAGTGCTGCATATTTGTGAAAAGAAACAAGAACTGGATTTCCTTGAAGAACTGGAAATTAGAATACATTTAAGAAACCCACAATATGAAGTTGTCAATCAACAGTTAAATCTAGTGAATTATCCACTAATAAATTGTCTTCTTAAGTGATAATTGTAAAGATCAGCAGATATAGTTTTCCTGGTTTTCTATATCATTGCACAGTTATACTGATCTTAATTGGAAAAATGATATCCAGGATATCACCATAGGGCTAATAATATCTAAGCTTCAATATTTCTATAAACATATATTAAGCCAATCACAAGTTAGGTTACTTCTTGGTCTAGCCAAAAATATAACTACTAAACATCAGGTAGGCATAAAATGAAATGTAACTTCTGTCATTCTGACGATGATATTGATTTATCGGAACAATTGTCAATTTTTTAGAATTTTCAATAACTTATATTATATTGTGGAATTAACTAGAGACCTTGAGTTTCATTTAAAAACACTAATAAAATAAAGGTTTTTACAAACAAAAACGTAAGGGCTAACCCTAAAAACACACTTCCATGAAATGCTTTTCGACACCTGTATTTAGCTAATGACAATTTACTGTAACTTATTGTTTTTCATAGCCTGCTACTCACTTTTAGAATTATAAATTTTAATAAAAAACATGTTATGCTATAAAATTGATTTTCTCTTGTTGTGGCCAAGATAATAGAGTGAATCAAAACACAAAATGTTACAAAAATATAAAGCTACAGTTTGATTTTAATTTTAAGTTGATATTGTTACTGTTGAACTCCACAGGGTGTTACAAATTTTATGAAAAAATCAGGTTATCATTGGAACACCCCGTATTTATACAAAAATAAGTTTGTATGCAAATACAGTAGTACACTAACTCTCTGTCATTCAAAAAAAATCATTGAAATCGGACAAGCAGTGTAGACAAAAATTCACTTTCAACTTTTGGTTATTTTTTGGTGGTGCGTTAAATTCTTGGAGTAGTGTAGTATTTATTATATTTATATACAAACTTAAAATATAACATTTAAAACTAAATTCGCACAAAATATTATTGCGAATTTAATCTTTTTTGATCACTAGGAAAATTATGTATTTGGAACTTGAGATAGGTCAGGTTGTGAAATAGCGTAAAATAGTACAGCGTCCTTATAGTAAACTCAAGAAAATAGTCAACCACAATAGGATCATGTAACTTGAGTTAATTGTCTATTTTATGCTTAGTTCCTACTATTATTATATGGTTATTCAAAAAAAAAATCGTTATGACATAAATAAGCGAACCCAAAAACTCTTATCAAAAATTAAAGTAAAGATGCGTAGGGTAAATACAATAAACAATAAAATATAGTAAAACAGTGACATACCATATTTAACTTTGTACACATACGCTTGATTTGGAAAGGAATAAGATCCTTGACATATTGCCGGAGGTTTTAATTGATAACTTCCGCGTAGCAGAACTAGATGCATTATACCACTCTATCTTTGTTCCCCCGATTCCAGTGCCGTTGCGGTTACCACCAGTTGAAGTTCGCAGTTGAATTCGCGATCAAATTGGCATTGTCCTATGATGATTAAATAGCGACTTCTTCTAAAACGAGCTCTTGGCTCCTTATTTTTCGTTGAATATTCTTTTTCATAGCTTTTCTCCCTTCTTCGTAACAGAGGAGTAAAAGGGCCATGTGAAAAATAACGGCGAATATTAACCCTTAACCCGAGACAACGGTATGTAGTGCCGCTATACAAATTTGTTTCTCTAGTATTCTGGATTATTACAGTGCTATATTGTTGGCTGTCTAAGTACCTTCATGGAATTCTGTTACAAGTTAAACACGCCAATTTCAGTGTGATTCTCATATCACTTCTTTAGTTTGCATCTGACTTCTGAGATTGTTCGCGGTCCTGTATACCGATACTCTCGTGTAACCTAAATATTTTTTAGATACCGTATACCGATAATATCTTTCAACGGGAATATTTATTACTGTTGAATATTATTATCGCCAGTCGGTGCGTCATTGTTTTGGTAAGTTGTATTTGATGATGACATAAGGATCAATTATTATTTAATAAAATTTGTTGTTTTAGACAATGGCATTCCATTAAAAAGCACTAAGTGTAACCGATAAAAATTATGAACAAACAGTCATGAAATGGCTTGAAGAAACTTCTAATGATAAATATGAAAGTTCAGAAATAGAAGATTCCGATAACGATCATATACAGGGGGACCCTTTTATACGAGAAGAAGATAGTATTTCTTTAGCTACAGATGATTCCTTTGCTGATCCGGATTTTGTACTAGACGACGAAAACAATTATCGAAATGCTGAAGAGCATACTGCTGACGGTAGAGACAGTTCTTCAGATAGTGAAGAAGATGTAAACATATATAAAATATATAAAGGTGAACGGAATCCACAATACAAATGTGGATTGTTATATTTGGAATTCTCAGGAACCAAACAAAGCAGTTAGAACACCTCAAAGTGATATTGTAATTAAGCTACCAACTCTAAAAGAGCCAGCGAGAGCTTTAGAAAATAATCCGAGCGCACTTGAAATTTGGGAACTTCTGTTCAATGGCGTAATGATAAAAGAAATAGTAATACACACTAATTTCAAGTTTAAGCAAGTGAGATCAACTCATAAAAACGAAAATATAGATTATAAGGAAACGGATGTTGTTGAAGTAAGAGCTTTTATTGGATTACTAATGCTAATGTCGATATATCGATCAAATCACGAAAACATGCTGTCGTTATTTAATATCAAAATGGGTCGTCCTATATTTAGAGCCGTCATGTCTTCAAAATGATTTGAAGTACTACTCAGCTGTATTAGATTTGATTATGCCCCAACGCGAGAAGAAAGACGTCAACAAGATCCGGCTGCAGCTATTTCGTTTTTATTTGATACCTCCGTGAAAAATTCGCAAAACTGTTTGAATATTGGATCAACCGCATGCATTGATGAAATATTGATTAGCTTCAGAGGTAAATGTAAATTTGAAGTTTATATGCCTGAAAAACCAGCTAAGTACGGTGTCAAATTGTTATGTCTCACTAATGCCAGGAACGCTTATTTTTATAATGGATACATCTAGACCGGAAAAAATATTGATGGAAGAACATTACCCGCAGAAGAGAAAAAACTATTGGTGCCTTCTCAGTCAGTTTTGCAGTTGGTAAATCCCATAGAAAAGTCAAGAAAAAATGTTACTGCCGATAATTGGTTTTCTTCAATTGAATTACTTCATCAACTAAAAAAAAAGGTCCTACTTACACAGGAACTTTGAAACGTAATAAACGAGAGATCCCACCAGAATTTCATGCTTCACCAACAAGGAGAGTAGGATCTACTTTATATGGCTTTTCTAATGACAATTTTACATTACTTTCTTACGTCGCGAAAAAAAATAAGGCAGTTCTGTTGGCTTCGTCTTCACATCACGACAAAGGAACAGTCACAGAAGGATCTCCTCCCGAGATGATTTCCTTTTATAGTCAAATCAAATGTGGAGTGGACCCTTTGGACCTCAGACGTACACGCCGTTGGTCTTAGGTCATTTTTTATAGACTCATTGATATTTCAACCAGTAATACATACGTTTCATATTTACATTTTAAGGATATGAAACTAAAACTTAGACGTATTTTTATAGAAGAACTTGCTTTGGATCTTGTCAAGCCACATATGGAGAAACGATTGGGGAATCCCAAATTGAATAAAGAGCTACAGAATTCAATAAAGGGGATACTTGGGAAAGACAATAATGATCATCCATCTTTTTCAAAGGAACGGCTAGTTGTGAAGAAAACTTGTTCCGTATGTCCTTACCAAAGAAAAAAAAAATGTTTTATATATGTGTTACTTGCCAAAAACCTATATGCCTAGAACATGCCAGCAAAATATGCAGAAGTTGTATTTCCGACGATATACGTATCTGTACCTTATTGTAATCAATGAAATTCGTTCAGTTTGAAGTTTTTGTTTATTTTTTAATAACAGCGGTATGCAGTACCGATTGTCTCGTATAGCGCTAATTTTGTAGTTTCTCTCGGTTTGAGGGTTAAACTAACAACTTCCCAATGAGTAATGCTTCCTTCTTTTCTTTCTCCCGTTTGATCATCGCTATTGCCAGCTTGTGCTATTACAATTTCTCCTTTGGATGTATTTTTTCCCATTTTTTTGTCACTCTTACACTTTGCTATTTTTTGTTCCCAATAATAATTACTGGCCACATTACTGTTACGATCCGCACCACTGACTTTTTGGGTTTGGCAGGATCGCCATGTAATAAGTTGGGAAGTAAGGTGAAATAATTAATTAGTCTATATCGTTCGATGTCTGATTTTCAACTCTTTCTTTTTGTCCATAAGCAGTATAACTCAGCACTACAAATAATATAATATTAATTATAAGATCAATGCACTTCAATATGACATCTACATATCTATACCAAAATAAGATATTTTTTGAAATATTACTTTAAAAGATTTTTTTTTCTGACCTGTCCATAAAAATGTTTGCCAAAATTGGAGATATAGGGCTTCCCATTGGTAAACCCTCATTTCGAATATACCATAAAGCGGTGTTACTTTGCTCATAATTTCCAGTTTTTTTTTTGTTTTTATCTTGAATTCTTTTGCCAAATAGACGTGATTACAAACTATGTGATATTTTTATCATTTAGCTATCGGTTAATGCATTCAAAAATGATTTAAAACACTCCTATATATATTTTTTGTTGGTAAAAAATTTGGCAGTCACCTGACGATCAGTAAGACTTTGCCAACCCCTCTTGAAATTCTTTCTTTGGCAGTTTGTGATACGGTAAATGGTTAGTTTGCCTCTTAAATATGTTTTTGAAAAATGTTGAGGACAAAAAAAATTCACAGGTAATTAAAAAACATTTTTTATCATTTTTTTTTAGAAAACTTCATTGTTTTAATACAAACAAACGAAAAACGAATTCTAACTTCTAAAAACAAACAAAAGTCTTTCTTTGAACACCTTACAAAACTACACTTATAACAAACAAAACATGTTAATCCTAAACAGCTAAGAAATAAACTTTTATTAATAATGAGTCTTCTAATTCTTTGGCGGGATGTGAAAAAGGAAACTTAAACAAAATTCTAAAAATATCTTATTTTAAATCACTCTTTAGGCAAGATTATAGGAAGGTAAATCTTCCGAAAAATGATGGAACCCTTTATATTTTTCTGGGTTTTCAAGGCGTTGAACAATGTTCATCTCTATTATTTGCGATATATCATCGACAACAGGAAAATAAAATGCCTCCCTTTCTTTACTAGTATTTTTTCGCATAAACTTCATCACCGGTTCGTCCTTATTGTCTGCCTCCAAAACTTGTCCTATAAAATGCTTTGCTATTTTTTTTGTTATTGTTCTGCGCCTATTTCTGTTTCAATTTCCATTTCTTGAGTTCCGCTGACCTACGCATTTGTATCTATATACAATTCAACAGTTGAATTTGAAGGTTCTGCTTCCAAAAAATCTTGATCTGCAACTGATTTTCCAGGCTCAACTCTAACCATTTTTTTTCTTTTTGGAACTTTTGCATCGGTGAAAGTTCTAGTCTCTTTTAGGAATTCTAGAAGTGTATCGCTTATTTCTGCTCCTATGTTTTCTTGAGCTCTATAATTTGGCATTTTTTGTAAAGCTCTAAGCCGGTTTATTGGTATAATGCCTGTTGTTCGAAATGCATTTTGTATGTTTTTATATCATTCAGCGATAGCTGCATAACAAACAAGTTGTTTTGATAAAACGGGAAACGTTGTCTTATTAACAGTTTTTTCTTTTGGATTTTTTAGCTTGTAAGTGGTTAACAACTTTCTCAAACATCTCTTTAAGGGACCATAATAACCCACGCCCAATGGTTGTCTCAGGTGGGTTGAATTTGGTGGTAAAAATACAAACTTAATCTGGGCTCTTTGGCACTCGATAACTGGATTTAAATTTAGGTGGGATGATAAATTATCACCGATAATTACTTATGTTCCAGTTTTTTTGTGCCCAGGGAAGTGTTATAGTCTGAAACCAATCCTAAAAGGTGTTGCCGTCAAACCATCCCGATTTGGTTCGATTGTACCTTGTATTGGCTTGTCCACCAATCGTCCATTGATCATAAATCCTTTCAGCTTTGTACACAACGTAAGGCGGCAAACATTTACCATCCCCAGTAATAGCAAACATAATTGATGTTGCTGACTTGGAATGATTCATGAGCCTTTCGGGGTACTTGCTAGCTCTTTTGAAAATACATTTTGTTACCCCAGGGTCATCAGAGAGGTTAGTTTCATCGTAGTTTAGTACATTTTCTACGGGCACATTTTCTAAACTTCATTTCGTCTTCCGTTTTTTCCGCACGAATAGACTTAATACTTTTACAGCTTTTTTTTGATAAAATATTTTTATACCTGTCTATAAAGTTTAGGCACCAGTCATTTCCAGGTAAATTATCGATTAATTTAGGTACAGTCCTCCCAGTTCTGTCCAAGAAGCGTTTTACAACTATCCGCAAGTCAAGACTTGTAAGTGGGCTTCCATATTCTGCAGCTGCTAGCAACACATCTACCATATATGCCTCTCTTCTAATTCCGTTAGTATAGTAGCGCCACCAGGCTCTCCCAAATTCCTACCATGAACTTTGTTGTAAAGTGTTCTTCTAGGAATTTTAAAAAGGAAGCTTCCTGTTTTTAGGTCCATTCTATGATTTTGAATGGCAACTGTTCTTTCGTGTAGTTGCAATATTGACTGCTTCCCAATTTTTTTTGTAAATACGCCTCATTTTTGTGTTTCTAAAAATAAAAAAACATTAAAATTAGAAAAATATATATAATGGCAGAGTAACCTCGAAAATTTCCTCTTTGACTAAATTTTCGTTTTTCTTCTAAAATCTTTAATGAAATGTTTTGAAAATCACACACAAATTAGCTAAATAAACATACTACTCAACAAAACACTTGTTAACCCTCAAGCTGTAGTCACATTTTGTCACCAACCCTTAGCATTTCGTATTTTCAAAATATGAAATTATTACCTGCCAATTAGCACCTGTCTGCATCGATGCTAACGATCCACTGAAGAATCCCGCGCAACAGGTCTTGGTTCAGACATGTTCAGCCGTCATTTTGCTTTGTTGTCGACTCCAGCACTATTGCCAAATGTTCGAAAAATGATAATATTGCAAAATGTGCATATTTTGGCAAAGACACCTGCATTGGTAAAGTAACACCACTTTATGGTATATCTCATTGTCAAAAGTAGAATAATAATAATTATCATTACATACATCAAATAAATTAAGTACATCTGATATTATTCCTGGATTTTTATCTTCAAGTAATGTTCTTACAAGTGTACAAGTGACATTCTTTGGCAGGAATTTTAGTGAATATCTTGATAACATCAAATGAAATGTGTTTAGAATAATCTTCATCTTGTAAGTTGAATATTTTTAATTTTTTTATTAGTTCTATTGGATTTTTAATTGAGTATTTTGTTATATATTCATAATTATTGAGTATATTGTTGAGTTTTTTATCTAATTTATTATTGAGAGTAGTCACATAAGAAACTAGAGGTCTAATTGATTTCGATTCTTTCTGTAAATTAATAGTTCCGTATAATTGTGGAGATTGAAGATTTTTGTTTTTGATGTATGTTTTTCATCTGATATTATTCCTGGATTAACATTTTTATCTCCAAGTAGTTTTCTTACAAGTGTTAGACATTCTTTCGCAGGAATTTTAGTGAACATATTGATAACATCAAGTGAAATGTGTTTAGAGTTATCTTTATCTTGCAAGTTAAATATTTTAAACTTTTTTATTAGTTCTATTGAATTTTTAACTGAGTATTTAGTTATATATTCGTAATTATGAGGTATATTGTTAAGTTCTTTAACTAATTTATTATTGAGAGTATTCACATAAGAAACTAGAGGTTTAATTGATTTCGATTCTTTTTGTATTTCAACGGTTCCGTATAATTGTGGAGATTGAAGACTTTTGTTTTTGATGTATTTTGTTTATCTGATATTATTCCTGGATTAATATTTTTATCTTCAAGTAAATTTCTCACAAGTGTTAGACATTATTTTGCAGGAATTTTAGTTCTTTAGCTAATTCATTATTAAGCGTATTCACATAAGAAACTAGGGGTTTGATTGATTTCGAATCTTTTTGTAATTTAACGGTTCCGTATAATTGTGGAGATTGTAGATTTTTTGTTTTTGATGTATTTTTTTCATCTGATATTATTCCTGTATTAATATTTTTATCTTCAAGTAATTTTCTCACAAGTGTTAGACATTCTTCAGGAGGAATTTTTGTGAACATATTGGTAACATCAAATGAAATGAGTTTAGATTTATCTTGCAGTTTGAATGCTTATATTTTTGATTAGTTCTTTTGAATTTTTAATTGAGTATTTAGATGTATATCCGTAACTATTAACTATATTGTTCAGTTTTTTTGTTGATATATTATTAGGAGTATTAACATAAGAAACTACAGTTCTAATTGGTTTAGTTATTTTATGTAATTTAGCGGTTCCATATAATTGTGGAGAATGAGGATTGTTATTTACGATGGACTTCTTTTCGTAATCACTTAAAAGATAATTTGAATTATCAACAATATATCTTACATTATTAGAAAGCTTTTTTGTTCGATTTGCTCTAAGAACTTGTACATCGATAATTCAGCATGTATAACTTTTATGTAGTTGTCTAAGGAGTCTCTTATTTTAAGCCATTTCTTACATTCTTTTTAAGCCATACTCGTTGAGCACAGTTTATAGTTTTTTGTGCTTGAGGTGATTAAGTATGGCATTTTATATTTATATGATTTAGTATTACCTCTTTTCTAAGGAATTATTGGTTAAAAAAATGTTTTGTGATGCTTTGTATTGTTTTTGTAGTAACTTTTGGTACAGTCGGGACAAATCTTCTCTCGAAGAAACCTTAATGAAATTAACTGTCCGACTCATACTTCGTGGAATCTACTCATATTACTGTTTTAAATTAAACTTGCTGTTTCTAGATAATTTCACAATATATTATCATTATCGGTAGTGAACGACAATTAGATGTAGTTTTCAACCATGTTAATAATTTTAACCGAAAAATTAAATTTACAGTTGAAGAAAATCACTCAATTAATTTTCTTGATTTAAGAATTCAAAAAGTTAATAATGTACTTGATTATTCAATTTACAGAACATCAACACACACTGATTCCATATAATTCCAATCATTCCATGTCACATAAATTAGCAGCATATAATTCAATGATACATAGAGCTTTTTCAGTTCCTATGAACAAATGTAATTTTAATACAGAAATTAATACAATAAAACGAATAGCAACATGCAACGGTTATCCATTACATATGATAAATAAATCAATTGATGAAAAAGAGGAAAATGTGGCATTGCCACTAATATTTCCTGAACAAACTACTGAAATTAAAAATTAAAAAACCATCACATATGCAGGTAATATTTCTAATAATATGTCAAAGATAATATTTTTAGCTACAACTACAACAATTTCTTTTAAAACAAGAAGTGATGTGAGTGCAAAATTTTTAAATGTAAAAACAAAAATATCTTCATTAAAGAAGTCTGTCAAACATAAACTTAGAGGTACAGAATGTAATGCTGTCCATTTTGGTCAACCTCTCAGAAAATTTGTAATCAGATACAGTGAACATTTACGGGAATACAGATTAAAATAACCAGATACATCCCACTACGCAAAACACCCACTTGACACCAAACATTCATTGTACTATGAAACAAGAACTGGCTTTCTATATGGCTTGATATAAGTGAGATGTTAGCTCACATTTAGAGAGAGTATCGTTGAGTATATCCACAGCATAGCTTTTTATGCTTCTATGGTTTGATGTTTCCATGGTTTTTTGGTACCTCAATCACATTCCGATGGAGTTGCGAGGACAACAATAATCCATCTTCATTCTGGGGAGTTTAGATACTGTTCCCCTCTGTGGAACAATGAGAAGTTAAGTACCTTTATTTTTTTGTGGATTTGATGTTCCAACTCTGCAGTTTGTATCAATCGAATTTTTCATTTAACAAGTTTTAGTAAAATCAATATAATAAATTTGTACCACTTAGTTTTTAAGATGACCGTCTTGGTTTTTGTGACAAACCTACCATAATTAGATTTCAGTAAATAGTAGACTAACCAATACTAATTTCAATTACTTATATTTATTCCGATCGAAATCTGTTTATTATAATCTCATTGTAAATCAAGATAAGTGCATTGTAATACAATTTTCATAGTAAATGGCTTATTTTCCGAACTTCCTAGATCACTGATATTATACACACTGCTAGAACTAAATCAATTATTCACACAGTGAGTGCCTAGGCATGAACAGGCTATTTTTATGATATTGTTTTTAGGTTCAACTGAACAATAAAAAAAACCTAGTGGCGCTCAACTCATATCTTATCTTTGTTTGAAATCAAATTATTGGCTATTGTTTTGTATCTAGATTCAGCGATACTCACAACCAAAGTTAAAATTTGTTAATTTCTGTAACGAATGAGTTTTATGTTAATGAACCGATGAGCTAGAGAATTTATCAACATCATTACAAGCAAATTGTAGGTCTGTAGCATATTTTGGCTGACCAAATTTGGAAGTCGTGGTAGCATGAACACATGTGAAATCAGTTAAGATCGAGTGTAGCATCTGTAAATAGTCCACCCTTGTTAATTGCAAGTGTGGTAGAATTGATACTTATTCAATTAAAAGCTGGAAAAATCAATTGATCATGTAATTAAAATTGAAGATTTCTACCTAGTTGCAAATGTTACTGTTAACTCCTTTGTTATTAACTTAAATAAGGACGACAGTGATACTGAAATAATTATGGATTAGACGTTACTAAATAAGTTTGTAAACAATACAAACTCACTGTTTCTATATAATTTTTAATTAAAGAATTTTATACTATAATTTCTATTTTATTTATTTCACAATAATTACTTAAAATATCAAATTTTATATGTAATATATGTACATAATATTTGTTAATACGAGATAAAGGCGAAACACATTTATTTTAGAAGTGCAACCCTCTTACGTACTTTACTATTTGCAATTTACAGTTCTCATAGATTATTTTTGGTTTGCTGGTAGTAAGTCAAAACGAAATATCTTGGAGCGGACTATACTTGGATATTTGTGTCATTTTTTAATGTAAAATTCGAATAACAATAAGTGAGAGATACTTCTAACCTTATTCTGCAAAGTCAATATAACAAACTTCTTTAGCGGTTTTGTCCACCTCGTACTATTTTGAATCAACTTTTAATACATTTTTGTAATCAGCGTAGGAAATTAAATCCGCAAATTAAAAAAAAAGGAGATGCTTCATTTGATGTTGCAGTCATCATCACCCTGTATCATAGATTATTATTCAAAAACATTGTAAATTATAATCGAAAATTGACATAATCCAGAATGTTTCCATCTTACTGTTTTCTTTTAATTAAAAATTAATGTGTTACTCTATAAACGCACTCCGTTTTTATTTCTGAAGATTTAGATACGCGAGGCTTTTGAAAATACCTTACTTTTTTCATCTGAAATTTGTAAATATTTTGACTTTCACCATTCAAGTTAAATACATTTCGATATATTTATAAATATTTTACCAAAAAATGCATATAAGAGAAAAACAGTCAAATCACAATTGCCAGGAAAACTGAAATGAATAGAAATCGAAAAGTACTTACTTTGGTTCTGCTTCTGGCGGTGGGGTTTTAAGACTTTTAAAAGCCTTAAGCCATTTATTTTTCATGCTGGCTTGAGATGCGGTTGACATTTTTCGTTCACGCGTTACCGAATCTCCCTCGAGTTTATTCGAAAACAATTCTTTCTGCAACAATAAATATAAATATTTACTGACAATTTCAAATAAAACAACAAAAACATACAGTTTGGAATATTTTTGTCCCATTATCTAGCAAGTTCCACTAAAAACACTCCCACCCTCCGCGTTATGAACGAAATGATCGTATATGGGGGTTGAAACATTCTCAAAATTTTTAATTACGAACAACATCAGAATGCATATGTTTAAGAAATTTTAACTTTTGGATCTTTCCTTCTCTAGCACTGTTATCACCACATCCACATTACAACCAGTATTTCTCAGAAAACTTTCTGGAAAATGGATATTATATTTATTTTAAGAGCGATGTTTCCTGTCACTGCTTCATCTCGTAATCATCTTTCCTGTGCGATTTTGATAATTTAATTCAGATTAAACCATTTATCTCCAACTGTTTTATAGTTACAGATTCTTGCCCATGCTTCAAACGCACATATCAAGTGATTGATTTTCAACAGTCAGAGAGGTATATTTTATTATTTATACCTCAGAAATTATTTCCATAGGTCATAAAATAAAATCCAATGTAATTTCTAAAGACAACTGTATTCATTCTAAAATTTTTTTCGAATGACCAGTGGGTTTTTAATACATAAATAACAAATTATTACAATAATTGAAATAGTAATCTTCTTAATTGGCTCACATGAGACACAATGGACAATGACATATCTTTCAACAAACTCAGATAAACAAACATGACTTTTTTCTTAACTGCTTGATTGATAAAAATAAAATTGGAAGGAATAATTCATAACGAGAAAACGTTATCCCTCAGTACTCGCTATAGATATGCGGGTTGTCTCCCATAGTACAACCCGTGCTCGCCAGTCGACTAGCTTTGAGTCGAAGAAGGGGTGGATTCTTCAAAATTTGATAGTTACTATAAAGGGCGCCAGAGTAGCTTCGGCAAGCGCCCAAGACTTCTTAAGCTAGCTCACAACTCCTCAGTGGATTAACAGCACTACTTGTACACTCCGAAAGGTTAAACTGATAGGAAAGTTATCAATAAAGAGAAATAAAAGTCAGCAAATACACCCTGATTGAAGTTTATTGATCTCTTGGACGCTATGTCTTTTTTAAAAAGTATTTATTACAAAGTCTACAAAAAAAGGAACGCTATTAATACCTGAACTCAGCTAAAGGCTGTAGATTCAGCATGCAGTTAAGCTGAAGGCCGAAATCTGCATAAAAAAACTTAATTCCCAAACTAATTTACTAGCTACAAACGAAACTCTTACAGGAAACGAACAAATAGTTCATGTATAATATATCAAATACAGTGAAAAATCTAATACAAAAACTACGAATGTCTCAGTTACATGGGTTCACACTTCCGCAATCTATACGAATATATATATATAAATGCCTATGCAAAAAAAGAATGAAATAAACCGGCGAGCTTAACAATACGCCAAAATAAATTGAAATTATATGAGGTGCATAATTAGTTACATAAAAGAAAAAAAAAGAAACGTCAAAGACAGAAAAATTATTTAAATTAACGCAGCTCCCAGGTACGTACCCTGGTATACCTAGCGTTCAAGCCCACAATTCAGTATTAATGAAGTTATTACAAGATTTTGTACGAAAAAATAATGCTTAATGACCGCAATTTTTAAGGAGAAATATCCAATTCAATATTTTAAAAGGTTATTACCAAATTTGTACAGAAATACTTAATTACCGCAATGCTTAAAAAGAGAGCTACAGAATATTATACAAAAAGTTAATTAACTAATGCAAGAAATAGGCATATAAAATACCATACATAAAAAATCTCTTGAAATTTGGGCAAATATTGGTGAAAAGTAAATGTTTCAATGTATGAAATTAATGAAGAAAATGACAGTTACGAGGGATCCTCCTCCCTCCGAACAGCAATTGAAGTCGGCGCTTCCAAATATCCCTGCCCCCCTGATTACTGGTGCCGGTGGGTGGCCCTCAATCAGAGTATAAAACCATAGATCAACATAAAAACCCCCCTTGATAACGGGTCTTACTCGCCTGGTCGTCAGTCGGAAATTACCCACGTGGATAGGGAAAAATATCGTTTATCTCGAACGTGATGGCTACCAGACCACACAGGAATATATTTGATTCCGTTATCGTTCGCTCCATTATTATTATTATTAGAACTTGCCATTCTGCATGTCATTTTTCCCCTATGTAGGGTGTTTTTAGGTTTTTCTTCCTGTCCCGCAGTATGCACCAGGGTTTTCTGAGTTTTTTTATTTCCTTGGATGTTTGTAGCTATTTAATTTCTTTGTCCGGCTTTCTTACGGCGTAAGTCGGGCATCATATGAATTTTGTTGCTTTTGTTTTTGGGCCTCTTTGGTTTGCACCTACCTTCTTTGTTAGGGTTCGTCTATTTTCCCCTTCTATTGTAGTAAGTTTTTATTTTGTCTGATATGTTTTGTGAGTGGGTTGTTTGGGATTTTTTCTTCGTAGAAATGTTTCTGTCTGCATTCTATGGTGTCCTTGATGTTTATGATGTGGTATTTGCCATGGAGTTCTTTGTTTGAAATTTCTAGCTTATTTTTGCCTGCTACTAGTCTGCAGTTTTCGACTGTTTGGAGTTTTTCGATGTTTTTCTTCGAAGTCGAGCCCCATATTGTAGCTCCGTACATCATTATTGATTTTACGTATGTTTTGTAAAGGGTGATTTTCATTTTTTCTTCTAGCTGGCTTGTTTTGTAAATGTATGGTTGTATGAGTCTTTTTGCCGCTAGTGCTTTCCTTCTGGTTTCTGTGGCGTGTTTTGTGTACGTTAGTCTTCTGTCTAGGTGGACTCCCAGGTATTTCAGTGTTTTCCCCTCTTCTACTGTCTTGTCGTATATTGTTATTTTGGCTGGCGTCTTCGGTAGGTCGTTTCCGAATATTATTAATTGGGTTTTTTCTTCGTTGATTTTTATTTTACATTTTTCACAATATTGGTTTATTTCTTTTATATGATTTTCGAGGTTCTTGGTTATTATTTGTCTATGTTTTGATGTTGTATATATTGCTGCATCGTCTGCAAACAAGGCAATATTTGTTTTCTGGTTTTTCGGGATATCATTTATGTATATGTTGAAAAGTGTTGGGGAGAGCACGCTGCCATGTGGGAGTCCTTCTGGCATGTCGTATTTGTCGCTTCTCCTTTTGTTGGCTGTTACTTCGTATGTTCGCCCGGTTAGGTAGTTGTTTACGGATTTTATTAGGTTTGTTGGTATTTTTATTTTTTTCATTTTGTATATTAGTGCTTCTTTCCACACTGTGTCGTATGCCTTTTCTAAATATAGTGTTGCTATTCCTGTTTTCCTCTTTTTATTTATTTCTGTCTCTGCAAACTTTGTGATTCTCGCCATCTGTAGTTCAGTGGTATAATTTCTCTTAAATCCAAACTGTTCTGGGATTATGCTTCCATTCTCGTTCAGGTGTTTGTTTAGTCTCTTTAGTATTATTCTTTCCCATATTTTCTCCATAGTGTTCAGGAGTGCTATAGGACGGTAGCTGTTTGGTCTGTTTGCGTTTTTATTTGGTTTTCGTATTGGTATTGTCTGAGCGTTTTTCCAAGTTTTTGGGAAGTATTTTAGTTTCAGTGTTGCTTCCATTATATAGTGTATTTTGACTATTGCCTTCTTTGGTAGGTTTTTCAGTATAATTGCCTGGATTTCGTCTTCCTCTGGGGCTTTGTTTTCCATTTTTTGGATTACTCTCTTTATCTCTTGAGGGTTTGTTTGTATTTTGTCTGTTTCTTCTTCCTGTATTATTTCTTCGTATTTTGTTTGGACTAGTGTTTTCGTTTCTTCGTCTGATTTGTGTCTCGTCAGTAAGTGGTTTCTTCTTAACTGTTCTGCTATGGCATTTAGTTTCTCTTTCGGTTCTTGTATTAGTATGTCGTCCATGATTAGTGGCGGTATTTCATTATTTTGTTTGTGTTTATTTTTCCTCACATTTATCATTTTCCAAACGTTAGTTTTGTTGTCGTTTGCTTTCCTTATTCTTTTGTGCCATTGTTCCAGTTCTATGGATTCTAGTCTTGTATTAATTTCAGTATTAATGTTGTTTATTTCTTTTCGTTATTGTATCGTCGGGTTTCTTTGGAACTGTCGTCTTAATCGGTTTTTCTCAGTTATTAGTTGTCTTGTTTCGTTGTTTACTTGGACTCGTCTTGTGTTGTGTCTCATAATTGGAATATTATCTTTACTGGCTTTTCGTATTATTTTTGTTAGTTGTTTGATTTCTTGTTCTATTTGTTCCTCGGTGTTTATTTGCCTGTTAATTGTGATGTTTTGGCTTATTTGGTTCCTTAGTTCTTTCCAGTTCGCGTTTTTATAATCGTTTATGTCTCTTTCTGGGATGTCTATGTCTATGTATTTTATTTTGTTTGTCGTTTCTGCCTCTACTGGTTTGTGGTCGGAGTTTAGTTCTTCCAATGTTCTGGTATTTTTCAGTGTGGTATTTTTTGTTACGTATAAGTTCATTGTCGAGTTCGTCTGGTTCATTATATTGCTTATTCTTGTGGCATCATCCGGAGCATGTATCTGGTATCCATTTTCTTCGGTGATTCTTTGTATTTTGTTACCAATACTCTCGCTTCTGTGGTTTACACCCTAGTCTGTGTGCCATGCTTTCAGATCTCGGGCTAGTATGACTTTTTCATTTCTTTCCATTATGTTAATCATTCCGCCTTCGTCGATTGCATCTATCGTGCTTCCGGTTGATGGTTTCCGGTAAGCTGCGTAGATGCTTAGGTCATCTATTTTGACTCCAGTGGTTACGATTTTTCTGGTGTTTGTGTCGATTTTACTGTGTTCAATTGTAGATTTCGTGTAAATTGCCATACCGTCCTCTGATTTTCCCTCGTTGTTTTTGAACGTTACTGTGTAACTGGTTATAAATGGAGGTGCGCAGTTTCCCTTGCACTTAGTCTCTGTTATTATTATTACGTCCGGGTTTCTTCTTCCTATCAGCTCCCTAAGTTGGTTGATTTTCTTCCCTAAGCCATTGGCATTCCATTGCATGATTTTCATGTTCTTTGTCTGTTTATGGTTCATTAAAGATGTCTTCATATTTCATGAACACTTGGGCTTTTTCTATAAAGCTGTTGGCTCCAAGTAATTCTTGTTTGAGTTGTCTTAATATACTGATCATTTTGTCAATGTTACAGATTTTATTGATCTCTTTCATCAATTCTGCAAGCTCTGTCGTCTTGTCAGTTAATCTCGTTGGTTTTTACTGTTTCCTTGTTTGGATTTGCCCCGCTGTGGCTTGGGCGTAGCTCGTGTTTCCTCTAATGTTGGTACTCGTAAAGGTTCTGGGTTGTTGTTGTGTCTGCTTTGGTTTGTATTTTCGTTCTTTTTGCTGCTCAATTTTGTTTATGTATTCAAGATATTTCGTGCATTGTGTGTAATTCGCTGTATGCTGTCCTCCACAATTTACACACAGCGGTGCTGTTTCGGGCGTTTTTTGGCAGTTCCTTGTGTCGTGTTGGATTCCGCATTTGATACAATTTGGTTGTGCATTACAGTTTGCCTGGGAGTGTCCAAATCGCTTGCATCTGAAACACTGGGATACCGCGTTTTTCTTGGCATAATTCTTCCATTTAATGCTAATATTCTGTATTCCTCGTATAGCTCTTACTTCTTTGAGGTTGGCTGATTTTTTGAGGTGAACCAGGTAACTGTGACTTTGGTAGTTGCTTTTCCTTGATTTGAGTTCAATGATTTTCTCCACGTCCACTTGGTATTGATCTCTGCACTCTTCGATCATTGCTCCAGTAATGACTGCTTTCATGACTAATTTTTTGAGAACTTCGTCTCTTTTAGTATATGTGTAGAACTCGGTCTTGGTGTTGACGAGTTCTGCTTTAATTTTCTCGTAATGTTCCTGTGATTTGACGTTTATTTTCGTCTCTTGCTTATTACTGTTGATTGTTAGTCTAAAGTCTCTAGATCCAATGATTTTTGTTAACTCTTGTATGATTTCATCATATTTGGGGATTTTGCCTATTAACACCAATGGTGGAATGGGGTTTTCCCTCTTCTCTTGGGTTTTTGGGTCTTCTTGTTTGCTACTCTCTTCGGTAAGCACCCCGAAATTATTTTTCAGGGGTATGCTTGCGTAAATTTCTTCATGCTCCATGTTGGATTCACTGGTTGTGCTTGTTTTTTATTTAAGCTCATCTCGCTTTTTGCTGGGTTTTTAGGTAGAAATGATTTTTGGGTATTTCCCTTCACAGTGAATCGCCTTTTCTCACCAAACTTGTTCTGGTATACTGTTGATTTTAATCTCATTTTATTACTTGCTGTAGGTCCAGGTGGCTTGCGGCCCCATGGGGATTGAATTTTCTTCTTGTTAACGTATGAATTTGTAGGTATACGATGAATACAAATAATTTTGTGGTAGTGTTAAAAAACACTGTTTTTCATAAATAGAAATATAACATTTTTGTTATACAACTACAAAAACTGCTGCGCTCCGACGACCCATGGAGGACTACTTGATAGTTCTGGAAACGGTCCGTCGTAGTCCGCTGTCGACAGGTTTGCCAAATTATATTTTCGGCGGGAGGGCCATTTCTCGCGTTACAAATTGTCAAAAATATTAAAGGCTGTTTGAACTAATTCCAAACATACTTGTCCCATTGAAGCTTCTTAGCCTCGATAAAGGAAAAATAAAAAAAAATTCAACTAACACGAACGTACTATTCAAAAACGCAGAAATTAGTTTTCTAATTATTCTTCTTTTGGTAAAGGACATAGTTTTGTAGTGTTTCTAATATAAGTTCCAGTTTTCGTTTTAATTTCAACTAAACGTACTTTATTATCTTCACTAGGAATAATTTCAGCAACTCTAGCTAGAGGCCATTCTAACGGACGAATTTCCTTCCTTGAGCAATACAATATCATTTTCTGATAATTCTTTCAACTTCCACAAGACCATTTAGAGGCCAATATTTTGAAAGAGAATTTGACAATGTGGTTTGCTCACCAGCATGCCCTAATCTCAAATGCTCGTATCTTAACATAAGTGTTGTAATCAAATTATTTGAAAGTAGTAAAATTGGAAATTTCTGATCGTAAGGTAGATCAGAACTAGTTAAACGACCTCCTCCTCTAAAAAGACCAGAACTGAAAATAAAGGGAGCCAAATGCAAAATATGTTTACTTGGAATGAACTTATTATCCTTTAATTCTGAAATTTCTTTAAAAAAGTACTGCATTTGCGAAAATTTTATTATGAAAACTTGTGCATTTTTTAATTCATCTACTGTTAAAGGACCCAAATTCTTCTGAAAGTTGATTTTGACATTATTCAAGAATCTTTAACAAAAGACAAGAACTCTTTTTAATTTAACAATCGAGGCATATTTTGATAATAGGGCATTCCAAAAATCTGACAAAGTATCCTGTTTAATATTAAGTAACGCAACGTTAATATTTCTTTCTTCAGGAACGTTATCTTCCAGTTCTTTTGATGAAAAATTATTTTAATCTACATCTGGATTTTCTATAAATTGTGGCCCATGCCACCACAACGACCTTTTGATTATGTCCTTTGGAGAAATTACCTTTAGTAATCGAGTCTGCAGGATTAATTTTTGAATCTATGTGCCGCCACTGACAGTTGGAAGTTAAATTTTGAATTTCAGTAACTCTATTTGACAAAAAAATAGTTCACCTAGAAGGATCTGATTTTAACCAACACAAGACTTTTTGAGGATCTGTACACAAATTCGTAGTAGATGAAGGAATTTTATTTTTAAAAATTGAAATTATTTCTGCAATCAAGTTTGTTAATAAGACTGCAGCACATAACTCAAGACGTGCTAGTGTAATAGTTTTTAAAGGAGTTACTCTACTTTTTGAAACTATAAAATTACAAGAAATCAAACCATTGCCATAGAATACTATCGGAAAATCCATGAAAATCAATTTTCAATATTTTATTTTTGAAGAAAATGTGTCTAGGAAGTGATAACTGAGAAAGTTCTTGAATATGTGAAATGAAATTTGTCCACTGAAGTTTAATTCATCATCCCAACCTAATTTTGACATTAGGCATTAGGATTTTCGCTCCTACAAAAACAGGAGATATAAACCCTAAGGGATCAAACAACTGTGCAATTTGGGATAGGACAACACGTTTAGTAATCAAAGATTTTTAGGAAGTTTCACTGAATATTGATCCAAATTTGGATCCCACTTTATTTGAAGAAATTTCCATTTTCAAATCAACACTTTCTTGAGAATTATTTTTTATAACATTTTTTAGTAATTGTGGATCATTACAAGCCCACTTATGCAATGAAAAATTTGCTGACTGTAACAAGTTAACTAGCTGATTATGAGTCTTTGTCAAATTATCTATCGAATCACTACCTGATATAATATCATCTGAATAACACTGAGAAGGAATGGTATTAGAAGCTAAGGGAAATTTTTCGTCATTCCTATAAACTCATTCAGTCTACGAGTAGCTGAATATGGTGCACTATTTGTGCCAATGTAACAGTTAGTAATTCTAAGCATCTTAGAGGATCTGTAGGATTTCATCGGCATAATATATATTGTAGGAATGTCTGATTTGGATTTAATCTAATCATTCGATACATTTTTCGTATATCACAAGTATGCACAAAATCGAACATAAGAAAACGACGAAGAATATCGAATAGTTCTGGTTGAACCGTGAAACCCTTTAACATGATATTATTTAACGAAACATTGGACGGACTTTTCATGCTAGCATCAAACACTACTCTCAACTCGAACTACTATCTTCTCGAATCACGCAATGGTGGAAGGAAATACTTATTTTCTTCGAACTCATTAATCAATTCCAAAGGAACATATCTAGCATGATGTAATAAAACATATTCGTCTATAGAGGATTTATAATCTTTCAATAGATTAGGATTTTTCTGTAAACGCCTTTCTAAATTGTGAAATGTATTTTTTGATATGGAATAGGAATTACCTAACTTTAAATGTTCATTTGAACTTTTTAAAGGCGAATCGACCTGAAAGGAACCATTTTCTAGAGTTTTTATACTATTTGAGAAGATATTCTCAGAAACTCTTCATCAGGACTAAGAATTTTATTTTATGGGGAACTTTCTTCTATTTCCCAGAATTTTTGCAACAACTCATCAGTATGAGAACTACGAAGAAAGAAACAACAATTATTTGAACTATCACCTTGTGAAACATATGAAATAGCTTCTCTAGGAATAGTACCACCTACTATATAACCTAACTTGGTATCTACTAGTGTCAAGAAATTTTTTTGAATTTTTATTATACCACCCTTTATCAGATTACAATAAATATCAGCTCCCAAAAGTATGTCAATTTGAGAAGGAACGTGGAGATTAGGATCTGCTAATTTCACATTTGAAGGAATTACAATTTTTCCTCTACGCAATGAAAATTGTGGCAATTTTTTTGTAATTTTATTAATAACCAAACAATTCATGTTAAAGCTAACATTTCCTGCAATATTGGAATGAACATTATTATTTACCATTTCATTAGAATTTGTAACTATGCTATCAACACTATGTATTTGAATAACCTTTGATTGTGGAGTAAGTTTGACACTCTCTGTTAAGGTTTCTGTAATTATTGAAACTGTACTACGAGGATATAAAATAGCTTGAAATTCTTCCATGGTTTAAATAGTAATTTTATTACTTTCCTTGTTCTGCCTTCCTCTCAGATCCGGCTCGAATTAGGAACCAATTGATTGATTTTCAACAGAGAGGTATATTTGTTTATTTATACCTCAGAAATAATTTCCATAGGTCGTTAAATAGAATCCAATGTAATTTCTAAAGACAAATGTATTCTAAAATTTTTTGCGAAGGACCTGTGGGTTTTCAATCCACAAATAACAAATTATTACAATAATTGGAATAATAATCTTCTTAATTGGCGCACATAATACACAATGGACAATGACATCTCTTTCAACAAACTTCATTTTTTTCTTCATTGTTTGATTAATAAAAATAAAATTGAAAGGAATAATTGTAAAAAATGTTAAAGAGTTAATTTCAAACATCAACTAACGATGACAAACTGTAGGTATAATTTCTCATATTCCTGGGTCTTGTTGGTAAGTCCAACGGTTTTCCACGACAATGAATTTTTGATCCAATAGAAGTAATTTTAATCTCATGAAGCGTAATTACAATCAACAAAGCGTTGGGTCACTACTGTAATTAGGGATGGTTTTGATGAGTTTTTTGTGATATACATTGTGTAGTCACAGGTTGTATGCTACATCAGAGGTAAGTTTTTAATTAACTTTTTAGAATTAATTTTGTGAAGTCCGCTTTATGAAAATTCACAGTTAAATCACAATTGAAAAAATTTTGGGAGACATTGAACTGAGAGTTTTCGTCAGTGCATACATTATATTTTCATTTGACTTTTATACCGAATAGACCTAAGCATCCGAGGAAAGATAAGAAAATTAGATGACGATCATACTTTCATCAACATTTGTTTTTCGTGCAATCGGGTTCTTAAAAGAGTCCGCCAAGTTAAAGTTGGCGAACGTTACCCACAGCAACGGCCACGAAACCAAACGTCGCTTATATTTTTCAGGTATTAAATCGGAAAGCACCGAGTTTGCAATACATTTTAGCTCAGGGAGAGTGCAAAATACTAAAATATCACTTACTGTGTCACCGTAAACTCAGTGACACAATATAAACCCGAACACCCAGTATATATTTTCCTTAAAAGTCTTAATACAAGTTTAGAATTTGAGCATCATCAAATGAATATTCTTGTTTTTATTCAATTATTTTATTGCTGTAAGTACTGGACAAATCTGTTCAGTCCGATATCAGTATACATAATTTATTCAAGTAGGTACAGTGGTTTCAAACATTGCCTTACAAGAATTCACAAGTTTTTATCATGCCCAGAGTGCGAAGAATCGCAAATTATCGGCCGCTGAGTTTAGGAGGAGTCGAATTGTTGGTCTTCGAGATGATAGATTCTCGTTTCGACAAATTACTGGTAGAATAAACAGGAGTGCGGATAATGTTGTTAGAGGTTATCAGGCATGGAAACAAGGAGGCCGAACACGAAGGGTCAAATGCACAGGAGGAGTGAGCAGGACAACAGAGGGCCAAGATCGTCGCCTAAGAGATCGTTTCTCATCGATCGCAATAGCGACTCGGTGATTTGCAGAACATGGAAGGGCCCTTTGAAAGCGAAGTGTTTACAGACGGATAAGAAGATGTGGACTATTTTCATACCGACCTTAGTTGGTGTTACCATTAACTATGGTTGAAAATGGAATCTAAGTACTAGACATATTTTGAACCGGTCGAAAATAAAAAACTCCTAAAGAGAAAAAAATATTAAAGATAGTGGAGTCTATTGAAAAATTAATTACATTGACTTTAACCCCGCTAATATAAGGAATGGTTAAATTTAAAAATAAAACATTTTATTGATTATTCAGATGGATATTTTGGAATCATGGAAGGTTGGTAAATAAATATATGAAATTAACTTGAAAAAGTTATTATATACATATAAAACAGGTTTAGAAGATTTGGGAGAAAGAAGAGAATAATTTGAGAAGGTTGACTAAAATGTTTTATCTATATTTAAAATTGCTTTTTAAAATGAACATTTACTCAATATTGTTACGAAGCAGCACACTGGTATAGACCCTCAATCCGACTCTGTCTAAGCCAGGTATGAAAATTAAAACTATGGCGGATACGCAGGTTTTTTTTATAACTGTTTACGACTATCTTATCTAAACATTGTTTTCGTGTATGTAAGCCGCAGTTCGGAATTTTTTAGTGAAAAAGGGTTTAATATGTAAGGGACCGATCGGGAAGAGTGAGTTCAGTTGATAAAGTGATCTCGAGAAATAAACAAAAATACACCGAACAGTAAAGTGCTAATATAGATCAATAATCAAGTTTGTGTGCATATAAATTGAATTTAGGTGGTTAGTTAAGTATATATAAATTAAGTGTTAGTGAGTTAGTGTTTAAATAAGTTAGTAAGTAGCCATACCGTGTATTTAAAATTTATCCCACACGATTATGTTTTAAAAAAATTAGAAAAACATTACTTTGGTGTCAGGTGTGGGGTAATATAAATAGATTGCTACGTAAAAATGGCCAAGAGACTATGTGACCTCAAAGTGGCGGAACTAAGAGCAGAATGGGAAGATCGTGAGTTGGAAACGTCCGGTAAGAAAAGTGAATTAGTAGAGAGACTTAAAGTGGCACTGGAAAATGACGGCTTTGATCCATAAACCGTTTAATTTACTGAGGAGGCTTCCACCTTAATCTCGTCTATTTCTGCTAATATTTTTGCTAACATGGACGAGAATATTTCTGCCATGGAAGAGAACGAGAAGATTTCTGCCATGGACGAGAAGATTTCTGCTATGAAGAACGCCACATTGGTGTCAGAAGTGGGGTAATATGAATAAATTACTATGTAAAAATGGCCAAGAGACTATGTGACCTCAATATGGCCGAACTAAGAGTAGAATTTCTTCCATTCAGCAATGGCCGCAACCAACCGACAAACATCAAACTAGGAGTTTTCTTGGACTTTGCACGTATTATAGAAGAGTTATTAAGAAGTTTGAAGATATTGCCAAGCCTATAACGCGACTTACAGAAGAAGCAAGAGCTTTCCAATGGGACGAAGACTGTCAAACGGCTTTTGAAACTTTGAAGAGGCATTTAACCTCGGCGCCGATATTAGGATATCCATTACCAGAGGGAGACTTTATTCTTGACACTGACGCACGCAACGTACGAATTGGTGGAGTGTTCTCACAGATCCAAGGAGCGCAAGAAAGAGTGCTGGGATATCTCAGTAAAGTCCTCTCCAAATCAGAATAAAAGTACTGCGTCACAATAAGAGAACTTTTGGCAGTAGTGAAGTCCGTGGAACACTTTTACCAGGATCTCTATGGTAGGAAGTTTTTAATCCGGACTCATCATGCAGCACTCAAGTGGTTGATGCAGTTCAAGACTCCCGAGGGCCCGATCGCTAGATGGATTGAACGACTTCAAGAGTATGATTTCAACTTTGAACATCGATCTGGTGTGAGTCACCGAAATGCCGACTCCCTGTCCAGACGACCGTGGCCAACAGACTGATCCCACTGCAACAAGGAGAAATATAGGGAAGCTGCAGTTTCAAGAATTACTGTAGTCAACAAGAAAAAGTAACCCAGCAGGATCAGAGAAGATCAGGAGAATAATCCTCACCTGCAGATAATCCGGCAATGGAAGAAAGAAAATCGGCGACCTACCTGGCAAGAATTGTAAAAATTTCCAATGAAACTCAAGGCGTATTGGGCTCTGTGGGACTTCCTTGTCCTGGAAGAAGGGTTGTTGAAAGAAGTCCTTGTAAACGATGATGGTTCTGAGATGAGGAGACGGCTAGTTAACCCGAGAACAAGAGTAGCTGAGGTACTGAAGAAGTTACACGACAGTCTATAGGGAGGTCATCTGGGAGTGAAGAAAACCCTTCAGCGAGTCCGTGAAAGGTTTTATTGGATGAACAGCTCCGACGATGTGAAGGATTGGTGTAAGAAATGTACGACTTGTGCTACGAGTAATGGACCACATCGCAAGAGAAAGGCACCCATGAAACAGTATACTGTTGGAAGCCCTTTCGAAAGGATTGCTTTAGAAATCGCTGGACCATTCCCGACGACAGAAAATGTTAGCAAATACCCGAACCAAGAGGCCACAACAGTAGCAGATGTATTTGTGAAAGAATTTATCAGCCGATATGGAGTACCCTTGGAAGTCCACAGCGACCAGGGAAGAAATTTCGGAAGTCATCTATTCCAGGAGATTTGCGAGAAGCTGGGAATGAAAAAGACCAGGACAACAGCATTACATCCACAGTCAGATGGAATGGTCGAGGGAATCAACAGGATTATAAGGAAATACCTGTCCAAAGTAGTATCCAGCCATTAGAGAAATTGGGACCAGTATATTTCCCTATTAGCATTGGCTTATCGATCTGCCGTCAATGAGTCCACGGGTGAAACACCGGCGAAAATCCTCTTCGGACGTGAAATGAGGATTCCTTGTGACCTGGAATTTGGCTGTCGGCCTGGAGGAGATCTAGCAGGCTAAGACTACGTGATTCAATTGAGAAGAAGGCTGCACGATATTCATGAATTAGTTCGAACAAAGCTTCAAGTTGCCAGCGACCGAATGAAAAGTCGGTACGACACGCAGGCCATAGAGGCGGTTTTGAAGAAGGGGACAAAATATGGTTACACAACCCGACGAGGAGAAAAGGATTTTCTCCAAAATTACAAAAATCCTTGGAAGGTCCATACTTAATCAAGAAAAGGATCAATAATGTTATATATCACAAGCAAGATTCCCAACGGAAAACCAAAAGTAGTTCACCGAAACCGACTAGCGCCATTCGAAGGAGACCATGACCAGGAGGAAGCAGTAAACCTTATTCGACATGTGTCTGACCCTGCCTTCGATGAATTTATGAGCACGTATGGAGGTACCGGGAAAGCTAGATATGGAGTCACTTCGGAACAACAACAAGATTTGTACACTCTCCCAGAAGATTATTCCCTGGCATACAACATCCCCGCCCGTATCAAGAACTCACGAGGGTTGGCAACCGTCTTTCGAAAGAAGTTCGAGAAATTAGAAAAACTTGAAGACCAGATTCCAGCCCCTGGCAAGACACTGAAACTGAAACATAATTCGCGGTACGTCTTCTACGTGGTAACTAAAAATGAATTTCAAGATCGACCTACCTACCGCTATGTGTGGGAGGCACTTTAAAGCCTCCGAGACCATGTGTTGGAATCCAGCGTGTAGAAATTGGCTATGCCTAAGATAGCGAGTAACCAGTTGGACTGGCGGGTCATCAGGAACATGGTAGAGGTGATCTTCCAAGATAACGGTGTCCAGATATTAATTGGTAGCTACAACCCCCGTTATCAGTATCCGATGAAGACGGTGCCCTGCTATTTCCATAAGATCGGAAAGTGTAGAAATGGGTCCAGTTGCCGATTTAAACATCCAGCCTCGGCTACTCAAAAGTTCCAGGAGGAACTTCCATTTAAGGAGGGGGTAATGTTACGAAACAGCACACCGTTGTAGACCCTAAATCCGACTCTGTCTAAGCCAGGTTTGAAAGTTAAAATTATGGCGGATACGCACGTTTTTCATAACTGTCTATCTAATCTAAACATTTTTTTTGTGACTAAACTTATCTAGAAAATGCCAGAACCAATGGTTTTTGTGTATGAAAGCCGCATACCGGAATTTTCTAGTAAAGAAGGCTTTAATATATGAGGGACCGATCAGGAAGAGTGAGTTCAGTTGATAAAGTGATCTCGAGAAATAAACAAAAATACACCGAACAGTAAAGTGCTAATATAAATCAATAATCAAGTTTGTGTGCATATAAATTAAATTTAGGTGATTAGTTCTGTATATATAAATTAAGTGTTAGTGAGTTAGTGTTTAAATAAATTAGTATGTAGCCATACCGTGTGTTTAAAATTTATCCCACCCGTTTACGTTTTAAATAAATTAGAGGAACATTACAATATTATCATCCTTGTGTTATTGCGGAACAAAATAATATAACACTTATGTTGCCAAATATTAAGGACGCATGGGAAAAGAACCAACTATTTCATGGAAGTTCATTTCTGCCATCCCTTAGCTTAACTTGACCAGCAATTTTTCAGCTTTAGTTTTTACTATGAAAGCTGCTGAATAATTATAATGCAACTATATGCAAAGTATACATAATACGTTTAAATAATATGCTGAACAATATTGATGCAGTGAATGATTCAATTTCCCTACTCAGTTACTCTGATGGCATTCCAATTAATCGCAGACATTTTCCAATGGTGACAGTCTTGGTACATTTGATTATGGTGTGGCTCTATATGAGAAAGGATGTAAAATCTTGTGGAAGATTTCAGTGGATTTGATATATCAACCAAGCGTATTTATCTTCCGTCAACACGTGATAAAGTTATTCTATCGAAATTCGTTGAGTGCCTGTGGGATTACTATAATTTTTATTGCTGAATTTATGTTTAACACAAACTGTAGATGTTGTTCAGTCATCGTGTTAAGAAGCGATAACTAAATTCAATAGCACATATTTCGTTAAATAGCGTGGTGAATTCAAATAAAGCTGGGTAAATAAGTGTTTATACCTCCGTGAAAATGTTGAAATTTTCACGGCAATTCAACGATAAATAAATATTTCCGTGTTATATGAATCCTATCGAGTAATTCTGAAAACAGTTAATTTTCAACGAATCAAGTTGTTGTTTTTTATGATAATAAGTGACCATATATAAATTTATATGAGAAAATTATTCATAACATAATATTTTACTCATTGACCGTTTCTGTTTTTTGCTTCTGAATTTGACTTGAACATCTGTAAACACCCTCTTTTAATATTCTCCAAATCACATTACAAAAAACAAAAAGCATAAACTTATCAATATCTGAATTGAGAATATACCTTTAAGGAAAAGTTTTTCCAATACTTTGACAACTCCACTGATTTTCCGCGAGAACGGAGAACAAATCAATTTCTCTCCAACCCTCTAAGTGTCGTTGGGAAACGCTGAATTATTTGCTATTTCCGATTTGATACAATGAAAAGTTATTTTGACGAACTTGTTGAAGTTTTGACATCGCCTTTCATTTCATCTCCTTCGTTCCACAAGCTGCTTTATAATTTCCATTTTAATTTTTTATTCTGCGACGAACTAGACGTTCTTTCTGAATCCCGTTCAAAAGTATATCATTGTTCAGGCATATAAAAGAAAAGCACAATCTACAGTAAAATTTATAGAATATGAATTCCTAAATAAATATTCACCAGCGTAAACAAATGTAAGGTGCATGATGGCGGGATGCAAATCAGAAACGTAGGGGGAAAATATTCTCTGATAGGTCAAGCATACATATTTGGATTGGCCGACCAACATTTCAGACAGAGTCATCATATTGTTCGACAGCTTGCTGAATAAATCGCTATGTTCTGTTGGAAAGTATAATTATTCTTTGTGAAATAGTTTTTTGACCAAGTCAATGTGTGTAAGTACAGGTTATGGGATTGTGGTCAATAAACCAACGAAAATCTATTATTTTTTCAGCCAACGTTCCGACCTTTATTGGGTAATCTTCAGGGCGTCTACAAGAAACATACGAAGAATGTATTTTTTTGTGTGTGATACACTAAACACAAAAGTCATAGAATTTGTTTAAATCGAATAAAATTTGTACAATAGTATATGTAAGAAACGACAAAAATTATAGATAAAATATATTAAAAGTTAATTTTTTAAAATAACAGTTATGAAAACCACAGGAAAACAGGTGAGATCCTTTTATGTCATTAATTGCGACATGCAGTTAGACTTCACTTATGAATTATGATGTTTATTTTCTTTCAACGCCCAATATCCGCTAGTTTAAGGTTGTATATTGTTGCAATTATTTGTGTAAGTGCAATCTTCAGTATACTTCTACAGGAAGATAGACCAGAGAAAAAAAATCAAATGAAGAAAAGAAGTTTTTCCTTCTCTCCCACCTCTCAATTAATTGAGAGAACCAAAAAACTTACAGGAAAATTGATATTACGGTACAATTTATGATCATGAAGATGTTAAAAAAATAGTCTTTGATTAAATGTGAATCTATTGTTGCTAATATGAAAAAACAATTTTTTGTAATACTTAAATAACTCACAAAATACCGAAAACCAGATGAAAAAACCTAATTAAAACTATGTTAAACAAACAACGACTTTCCAAAATAGATTTTCTTCTTGAAAAAATTCCCTATCATATCAGGTCTTCCAAAAACAATTTCCATCAAAAAAGGAATTAGCATTTCAATTTGTTGTTTGCGTTCATGTTTAGGTACGGTGGGAACTGAAAATAAAATGAATTTTATAGATATAAGTTGAGAAACGAGTTCAAAAAGCAGTTTTAGTTGTTTTTCAATTACAACTCTTTGGTTCTATTTATTAATGAAATATACGATGTGTTTAAATTTTCGTCGTCTTTTTTGATGTTTACTGAAGGGTTATTGACAATGGTAATCTTTTCAGAAAATCTTCTTTTACAAAAGTTTGTTTGTTGGTATAGAATTTTGACGTCATCAAAATTAAGAGTGTGGTTTTCTGAGAAAGAATGTTGAGCCAAAGATGAAACTAATGATTTCTTCCTTTCATTTCTTCGGTGTTCATTTATACGTACAGATACATATCTTTTGGTTCCCCCTACGTAGCATTTGTCGCAGTTACTGCATGATATCTTATAAACAACATTTGATTGTGATTCAATTAGTGTTTTAGTTTTTACTTTAGAAAAAAACATTTTTTTAACAGTATTTCTGCTTTTTAAAGCTATTTGCTGTTTCTCGTTGTTTAAAATTTGACACAATTTCCCTGAGAGGCCTTTTACGTTTGTCATTTTATGGTAAATTATAGGTTGGTCTTTATTAGTACTAGAGGTATGGTTTGAATGAAATATTGTTTTATTTAATAATTTGTTGGAAAAGTTATTTTTTATGAGATACGTCTTGAGTTTTTTCAAATTTTGGTTGATGCATTCATCACTACAAATATTTTCTATTCTAAATTTAAGATTTTTGACAATGTTTATTTTTTGACTCATGGGGTGTTGAGAATAAAAATTTAGGAATCTCTCTGAAAAAGTGGGTTTATGGTACCAGTCAATGATAAGTTTGTTTTCAATGTTTCTTGTAACTTAAGTATCTAAAAATGCTAGTCTACTGGAGACTTCTCTTTCTACTGTAAACTGAATTTTGGGGTGATCAGAGTTAAAATTTATAAGTATCTCCTCTTTTGTACCCTCAGGAGCAATTAAAAAATGTCATCAACATAACGGTTGTATCTAAAAACTTCAAAAGATAGTTTCCCAAGACATATATCCTGCAATTCTGACATTATAATGTCTGCACAGATGGGTGATAGACAGTTGCCCATCCCCAAACCCTTATATTGTTCAAAAAATTGTTTGTTGAAATTAAAATAACTATTTTTAGTACATGGGTTGAAAAGAGTCTCAAAATGGTCAAAGGTGATAGTAGAATTACTGTGAAATTTACCCCAGTTTCTTTCAATAATATTAAATGTTTCATTTACTGGGATATTAGTGAAGAGAAAAATGACATCTTAAAGAAAGCGTAACATAATTTGAAGGAATTGTTAAGTTCTCAATTTCAATAGAGAACTCAAAAGAATTCTCAACGTATCTTTCATCTTTGATGAAGAAATATGATGAAAGTTCAGATATAAATTTAGATAAGGAATAAAGGGGTGAACCCACATAACTGACTATTGGTCTCAAGGGAAAATCCTGCTTATGTATCTTTGGTAAAAGATACATCTTTGGAAAAACACCATTATTACATGAAATTGACTGTCTCGACCCTTACTTCGTGGAATATGCTCATATTAGTGTTTTTAAATGAAACTCACGGTCTCTACTTAATTCCACAATATAATACAAGTTATTGAAAATTCTAAAAAATTGACAATTGTTTCGATATTGATTTATCGAAACAATTTTCAATTTTTTAGAATTTTCAATAACTTGTATTATATTGTGGAATTAACTAGAGACCGTGAGTTTCATTTAAAAACACCATTATTACATTTTAATTTTTTAGCTACATCTTTAGTTAAAATATTCCGTGTTGTCAAATTAACAATTAATTTACTTAATTTATTTTGAACTTTTTTAGTAGGATCATCAGTAATTATACCATACACAGTTTGATCATTAAGAAGAATGTTTGCTTTTTCCAAAAATGCAGCACTCTCCAAGATCACAGTAGTATTACCTTTTTCTGCCTTTGTAATAACTATATCGTCTTTATAATTCTTTAGAAACAATCTTGTTTCTCTCATAGCTTTTAGAATATCTTTATTTTTTTTTTAGATTTCAAATAAATTTTGTTTTGTTGTGAAGTTAGTTATAATGTTAATAGCTTTGTTTCTAATATCGTCCCTACCATGCTCATTTTTATAACCTGATAAAACCGATTCCAGATCAATCAATATTTATTGTAGAGGAAAGCCCTGTTCATCATAGAATAAGTTGGACTTGTCGCCTAAACTTAAGATATATTCTACATTATGAGGAATATTTATGTTTGTCTTATTAACTAGCCATTTATTTTCGAAAGGTTGATCATTTACTTCTAAAAATTGTATACGTTTCTGAGTGTAATTCAATTTTTGGAACTTTCCCCTCTGCCTTTAATAGATTCTGTGTGATTCTAATTCATGCAAGTTTTCCTGATTCATGCTAAAAGAGTCTATAATGTCGGTAGGTACCATATCGGCAAGAATGCGTTTATTTCTAATTATTTCACACTTTAGAGTCTTAATCTTCCAAAATGCGAATTCAATTTCCACAGATAAAAATTGAGATTGAAAACGTTTTAAAATATTGCTCGCCTTATTTACAAACGGACTATTGCTCGCTAACAAAAAATTTAAAAAGTTACCAGATTGATGCTACATAAGAATTTGCTGTGGTTTTCAAAGTTTACAAGTTTTTTATTGTAATTACCCCATGCATTGAAATGTTGCATTGCTTCTTGTCCATACATGTCTTCGATATCGCTTAAAAATCCCATTTTTCACATATCCTCTCGCAGTCCAGAGGTCGTATTCAGTGTCCAGTAGAAAATCCCAATTCTAAATTGTTTGTGAAATAGTTTTTTGACCAAGTCAATGTGTGTAAGTACAGGTTATGGGATTATGGTCAATGAGACAACGAAAATCTATTATTTTTTAAGCCAACGTTTCGACCTTTATTGGGTCATCTTCAGGGCGTCTACAAGAAACATACCAAGAATGTATTTTTTTGTGTGATACACTAAATACAAAAGTCATAAAATTTGTTAAAATCAAATAAGATTTGTAGAATAGTTTATGTAAGAAACGACAAAAATTGTAGTTAAAAAATATTACAAGTTAATTTTTTGAAATAACAGTTATGAAAGCCACAGGAAAACAGGTGAGATCTTTTTATGTCATTAATTGCGACATGCAGTTAGGGTTTACTTATGAATTATATGATGTTTATTATCTTTCAACGCCCAATATCCGCTAGTTTAAGGTTGTATATTGTTGCAATCACTTGTGTAGGAGCAATCCCCAGTATAGTTCTACAGGAAGATAGACCAGAGAAAAAAAATCAAATGAAGAAAAGAACTTTTTCCTTCTCCCCCACCTCTCATTTAATTGAGAGAACCAAAAAACTTACAGAAAAAGTAATATTACAGTACAATTTATGATCATGAAGATGTTAAAAAAATATTCTTTGATTTAATGTGAATCTATTGTTGCTAATATTAAGAAACAGTTTTTTGTGATACTTGAATAACTCACAAAATAACGGAAACCAGATGAAAAAACCTAATTAAAACTACCCACTAACAAACTTTTATAAAAGAAGGTTTTTGTGAAATGATTAACATTGTCAATAACCCTTCAGTCAACTTCAAAAAAGACGTCGAAAATGTAAACACATCGTATATTTCATTAATAAATAGCACCAAAGAGTTGTCATTGAAAAACAACTAAAGCTGCTTTTTGAACTCGTTTCTCAACTGATATCTATAAAATTCATTTTATATTCAGTTCCCACCGTACCTAAACATGAACACAAACAACAAATTGAAATGCTATTTCCTTTTTTGATGGAAATTGTTTTTGGAAGGCCTGATATGATAGGGAATTTTTTCAAGAAGAAAATTAATTTTTGTAAGACTTTGTTTATTTAACATAGTTTTAATTAGGTTTTTTCATCTGGTTTTCGTTATTTTGTGAATTATTTAAGTATCACAAAAAATTGTTTCTTAATATTAGCAACAATAGATTCACATTTAAGCAAAGAATATTTTTTTAACATCTTTATGATCATAAATTGTACCGTAATAACAATTTTCCTGTAAGTTTTTTGGTTCTCTCAATTAATTGAGAGGAGGGGGAGAAGGAAAAAGTTCTTATCTTCAATTGATTTTTTTCTCTGGTCTATCTTCCTGTAGAACTATACTGGGGATTGCACCTACACAAATGATTGCAACAATATACAACCTTAAACTAGCGAATATTGGGCGTTGAAAGATAATAAACATCATATAATTCATAAGTAAACTCTAACTGCATGTCGCAATCAATGACATTAAAGGGTCTCACCTGTTTTCTTGTGGCTTTCATAACTGTTATTTTAAAAAATTAACTTTTAATATATTTAATCTATAATTATTGTCGTTTCTTACATATACTATCGTACAAATTTTATTTGATTTCAACAAATTTTATGACTTTTGTGTTTAGTGATCACACACAAAAAAATACATTCTTTGTATGTTTCTTGTAGACGCTCTGAAGATGACCCAATAAAGGTCGAAACGTTGGCCGAAAAAATAATAGATTTTCGTTGTTTCATTGACCATAATTCCATAACCTGTACTCATACATATAAATATTATATTTGATTTTGATATAAAGTAATGTTTCGCTGCTTTTCGGAGTACGTATTGAAATTTCAACTTTGTTCATGTAAATATTGGTCCTGGTTCTGATTTTCGAACAAAAAGGAATGCGTGAAATTTGAGAACAGGTGAAAAATCCCATTTTGATGTCAAAACCCAGGAGATAATCAAGAATATGTATAAACATGATACCCAAGATAACTCTTTGATGTCTATCAAAGAGACTGTGGAAAGAGTGGCGGCTAAAAGTGGGTCTTGCGTACGTAGTGTTTACAGCATGAATATAAGACAAAATATATGGTTTTAGAGGTAAGTATACTCCGGAGGCAACAAATCGAAATTTCCCAGAAATTACCAAATATGTGGTATAACAGGATAGGGCCCGTTGTACTGACTCTGGCTAGCTCAAAATCGATAGAATTGATCTTTGTCATGTGCTGAACAATATTCAATTATAAAATTGGTCACTTGTATATACTCCGAAGGCTGTATCTTGCTAAGAAACCGAAATTTTTCCAGAAATGTTAAAAAATTAGGTATATTTGGATCTGTAGGACTCATTTTTCTGGCACTGGCCAGCCGAAAATCAATGCAGTACGTCTGTTACATTTCCTGAATAATACTCAATCATAAAATTGGTCACTTCTGTACACTCCGGCGACTGTATCATGCTAACAACCTGAAATTTATCCAAAAATGTGGTGCTTTGAGTACCATAGCAGTAGTAGAAATCGATCCAGTGAGCTGAAAATTTATAAGGTTCATCTGTGGGACATGATAAATAATATCCGATCATAATCCAAGTACCATAGCAAACGTTGTTGAGATGAGAATAAATAGGGTTCATCTGTGAGATGTCCTGAACAATACTCGATCATATAATTGGTGACTTGTTGCACTCCGGAGGCTGTATCGTCCTGACAAGACATGTTACAAAAAATGGCCGGCGACGACATAAACACAGGATTTTTTAGTGTTTTAAATGAAACTCACGGTTTCTAGTTAGTTCCACAATATAATAAAAGTTATTGAAAATTCTAAAAAATTGACCATCGTTTCTATAAATCAATATCATTGTCAGAATGACAGAAGTTACATTTTATTTGATGCCTACCTGATGTTTAGTAGTTATTTTTGGCTAGACCAAGAAGTGACCTAACTTGTGATTGACTTAATATATGTTTATAGAAAAAATAAGAAGATGTGATATTACAATTATTGGAGCTTAGATATTATAAGTCCTATGGTGATATTCTGGATATCATTTTTCCAATTAAGATCAGTATAACTGTGCAATGATATAGAAAACCAGGAAAACTATATCTGCGGATCTTTACAATTATCACTTAAGAAGACAGTTTATTAGTGGAGAACTCCCTAGATTTAACTGTTCGTTGACAACTTCATATTGTGGGTTTCTTAAATGTCTTCTAATTTCCAATTCTTCAAGGAAATCTAGTTCTTGTTTCTTTTCACAAATATGCAGCACTTCTAGTTTTGTGTTAGGTGTCAATGAATGATTGGTGTCAAGTAGATGTTTTGCGTAGTGGGATTTATCTGGTTGTTTTAACCTGTATGCTCGTAAGTGTTCACTGTATCGGATTTCAAAATTCCTAAGGGTCTAACCCACATAGACAGCATTATATTCTGGACATTTGAGTTTATATATACCTGACTTCTTTGATAGTGGTATATTTGTTTTTACATTCAACAATTTTGTATTAACATTACTTTCTGTTTCAAAAGAAATTGTTTTATACTAATATGAACAGATTCCACGAAGTAAGGGTCGAGACAGTTTATTCCATACAAGATTTTTTCTCTAAACCCCATTTTCTCATGTTTTTCTCACTGGAAAATGAAAAAATTACTCATAAAATGAACGGCTTTAATGATTTTTTTGCACTTCAGTAGATGACCTAGGCCGGTTCTAGGACGGAAGTCGGCCATGATGGATTTCTCGGCTATGTTAGATTTGCGGCGCGCGCACCGGAAGTGACATCCATCTTGGTAGTGTCGTTGGCGGGTGACTCGAATGTGTTGTTGACGTGACGTCATCCATCTCATGTTCTGCGATGCGCGCGCGTTTTCTCTCTACGGCATCCATCTTCTGTGGCGTCAATCGCGTGATCGTGTGGGTCAAACGTCCACCTGCCACGTGTGTGCATAACACATTTATAAAATTGGAAACATATTTTTTTCCGACGCCCTAACCACTAGACCATCGAGATTTCCAATATTTCTGTATTAAACGGGGATTCACTTTCGTCCGTTGTGTGTTGTATAAAATTAGGTTCATAACAGTCTACAAGGATTATTTTTTTCAATACACGTTTTTGAAAAGATGTTTGCGTCAATATTATTATAAAAGGAAGGCATTATCTATATTATTATTGTATTTTTAGTGAAATATCTACGTAAAATATCATACGAGGTATGTTTTGATTGAAATTGATATATACAGGGGATTTTTGTAATTATCAAAACTGTAGAAAAAATGTGAATATTAAAGTTAATGGTACAGAGTTTAGTAAAAAGATGCGTTGTTATTACAAATTAAAAAATTGAAAAAATATTTTGTTCCGACGGGAGATCCACCTCTCCGTCGTCGTCCTCGTACAAAGCTCGCTAATTTATACAGGGTATAGAGAATAAAGTAATTGGTAATTTGTCAAAATGGGGAGATAGGGAGAGGTTTTCATTTATACCTCGTTTTATAAATTGGTGATGAAATATTCTCAACGTATGCACTAATATCAGTTACGATTTTAGGGGTGGGTTAGAACAGGTAGTATGACAATTCCGTATTGGTTCTCAGTAACAACAATCTGTTTCTCTCTCTTTCTCTATCTTCTCCACTTGCTCAGTTAGTAATGGAACATCTAGAAAAAGTACTATTGAAAGATTTGAATCACAATATTCTGTTTTTTAAACGTAATATGGGCGACTGTTTAGCAGCAGTGACCAATGATAGTATTAATGACGTACTGTTCGCTTTCAATAATTTTCATGAAAAAATCAAGTTCACTGTAGAAAGAGAAAAAAATAACACTCTAAAATGATATGTCCTTGAAAAGAATTGACAATAAAATTACTGGATTTGTCGATGGAGCCATTGAACTAACTTCGTTTAAATATAGACCAGATATTACAAAACAAGTTAGAACGACTTTAATTAACAATCACTATCCAATACATAACATAAACCATATTTGCCAACAAAGAGTCTATAACATTTATAACAACCCATCGAAGAAATACTCTGAAAACAACGTGTCAAACAATAATAAATATGTTGCAACGCCATACACAAAGCAGCTTTCTAAAAAACACAGTCACATATTTTCTGAACAGGATATCACAATATGTCACAAAACTCAAAACACCCTATCACCATTATTCACCAAATTAAAAAGTAAAATAACAACCACAAAAAAATGAAATATTAGATATTCCATACCCTGCTTAAACTGTCTAAAAAAATACATAGCAATGACCACACAGACTTTATAAAACTGATTAAATGGCCATAAATTTACTGAAAATGCTCCCACAGCTCTCCACAAACACGAAAATGAAAAACATGAGTTTGATTTCAAAAACACAAAAATTCTAGTTCAAGATTGAAACTACAAAAAATTGACAATTGAAGAAATTATACACATTAAATAAGAACATAATACAGTCAACGATAAAGAATATGTTAAAAACTTGAGTCCGATTTATCATAATTTAATGAAATAATACACATGAAACAAATGCGGAAAATTGATATGTAAGTAACAAATCATTCTAATTTATATATTACAGAAAAAAAACCAAGTTAGGTAAGGACATCTGTTCTATGAAACTAGCTAACTATATTGTTGAGCAAATCCTTCATTAGGAGATACCATAGCGATTCCAACTGAATTTTTGTTGCTTCTAAGTATTGATTCATCATATTACGAAACTTTTTACGTATTGATTCACTATAATACGAAAATTTGGATTGAACCAATTAGAATGAATATCGTAGCTTTTGGAGTCAAATGAACATGAATCAAAACCAATAAAATGCATCAAGCAGATGAATGTATTCAGAATCCATGAATCCTTCATAAGTAGGTAATCATAGCAAAATCACATAGTTAATTGTATTTATCAACGAACAAAAATTATGATTATAGAAAAGTTCTTCAAACATATTCTCAATAACAGTTTAATATTATTCCCCAAATGTGAAATATTCAAAAGACTTCTATGAAAAAATACAGAAACAGTACAATTTCATAATAAACATTCTTTACACGAAAACCCAAATACCAAGAACTTTTACAGTCACAGGAAAATACTACATTATTTGTGAAAAACATATAAATTTACGGCCAAGATATTGTACCACACAATCTTTTTTATTTGCTACCGAAACGGAAAATGTGTACAACAAAATATCGGTATAAATCAAATCAGGAATTTGGATAAAGAAATTGCTACATTTCCAAATCTTCCAAGCGCTAATTTATATACAGAGCGCATTTTTTCCATTATATTGTGGTGAAATCCAATCATTAATAACGGACATACATGCTAGCGTCTTAAAATGTTAAAATGTGTGAAATTAATAAGTAAATGACAAATAATTCTAATTTATGTATTACAGAAAAAAAGCGTTAGGTAAGTAAATCGGTATTATGAAACTACCTACAGTAGAAACGCTTCCATCACGTGACTGATATCATATGCATATGCATCTTAATCAAAACAATACGACAAACGCTTATATTGAGTTTCGCTCCTTTTCTGTTAATAGAAGAAAGCAGTACCAATATAGTATGTGTTGAATTATGTCAACTAAGTCACGTGATCGAAAAGCTCCACCATTTCTACTGTAAGTATATTGTTAAGTAAATCCTTATACCGGAGCGATTCCAACAATTTATTTGCTTCTACGTATTGATTCATTATATTACGAAACTTTGTTATACCATAGTCACTCGCCCAAGAATTAGAGATCTTCTTCATGTTTTTTCCATTCAATAATCTTTGCTAGGTTAATCTCTACAATTTTTTATGAAATTCATCATCATTCGGATGTAGTTGTTCTAATCTGTCTACCAATAGGTTTGGATCTGACCTCAATTAGAAAGAATATCATCGCTTTTTGGTGTATGAAACACACTAAAAATTTTAGTATATTGGATGCTGCAAGAACATTTTATCAAATTAGGTAAAGAGAAAATAGTAGTAAATTATGTACTTTTGCAAATTGTTGGGAAATCCAATCATTAATTACGGAGATACATAGTAGCATCCTAATATGTTAAAATGTGCGAAATTATTATGTAAATGACAAATAATTCTAATTTATGTATCACACAAAAAAGAGTTAGGTAAGTAGATCATCATCATGACGTTTACGAATCAGACGATATAGTTCATGATCTTTATCATAATAGACATTTTTGGTGTCAAAGCTGTTATCAGACAGTACTCTTTGAAACAAAATATCAGGAATCTTGTATTTCCGAATTTCATTATGAATCACCCATAGCTAAAAGATTTAGAGGAACGTATGATACTGATAGCGATATTTATAATTTTGATGGACATTATAGTGATTTTTAATATAATCTCGTTATTTGTATATTCATTTAATATATTTATATGCTTTTCTGTATTTGTAAATTTTTGAAATTCAACTATTATATGCTCTTATTATTCTTCTTCTTCTTCTTCTTCTTCTTCTTCTTCTTCTTCTTCTTCTTCTTCTTCTTCTTCTTCTTCTTCTTCTTATATTATACTTTTCTTTAATGGTATGGTATTTGTAAAATTATATGAAAAAAACAATAAAATAAGTTTGTTCGTTTTTTAAAAAATCATCCGTTCAGCTCACATGACCATACAGGCTAAGGGAAAAAACTAAACGCAAACATTTCAATCAATCAATTTATTACATTGTTTTCATACAAATCGTTGACAACTTTTGACTTATAGGAATATATCAATTCTCTAAGTGCAACACTACTACTACAATCACAAATGGTATACAATAACTCTAATTTACTCAAATGTCCATTATTTTGAGCAAAATTCTTAATTATATCTACTACATTTTTTATATTCGCAAAAATTTAGAGAGATTCTAAATAGGCGAGTCGGTGTGAAATGAGACAATTATTGACTTGTAGAATTTGATGGACATCTCTCATACATAAAAGGAAACAGATGTCGTGTTTGTTCACTCTCAACCATTTGACAGAATCAAATATTACTGGTCGAATGGTGCAGTAGTCCCCACAGGGTATCGTCGCGGGATCATATTCTTCGTAAAATGCTGGAAGTGATGCACTTATAAAGGAATTACGTAAGTGCTGAAGAAGATTTTCGCATATTTATCAACGTATGATTCACAGAAAAAAAGCGTTAGGTAAGTACATCAGTATTATAAAACTTTCTAAGTATATTGTTGAGCAAATCCTTATACTGAAGCGATTCCAACAAAAATATTTTGCTTCTACGTATTGATTCACTATATTACGAAACTTTTAATTATACAATACTCAGTCATCAAAGTGTTAGAGATCTTCTTCTTTATGTTTTTTCTATTCAATAATGTTTGCTAGGCTAAGCTCTACAATTAATTTACGAAATTCATCATCATTCGGGTGTAGTTGTTTTGATTTGTCTACCGATAAGTTAGGACCTGACCAATTAGGAAGAATATCATAGTTTTTTGGTGTGTGACACCCTCTTGTATTTGGTTCATTGAGTTGTTTAATGGTATTACTCAACTTATTTTCAATGCAAAGTTTATGAGAGTCATTGAACTGTTTTGTAATATTACTTGAATTACTGGAGTAACTACGCATTTTAATGAGCGGTTCAATTATTTCACTGAATTTAGTTGGACAAGCCTGATGTCTTAGATGTTCGATGTGTCTGTGAGACGCACTGAACAATATCCAATCATAAAATTGGTCACTTTTATATACTCCGGAGGCTCTACCTTACTAAAGAACGGGAATTTTTCCAAAAATGACCAAAAGTATGGTGTATCTGACTTTATAGGTTAAGTTTTACTGGCTCCAGTGAGCTGAACATCAATAGGGTTTATATGTGAGATGCGCCAATCAAAAACTCATATATTTTTGGTGATCATTGTATAACATACAGCCTCCGGAGTATATATGTGCGGAAAAGTTAGTTTTAATAATGAAACCCGTTTATTTTTCAATTCATATCAGTTTATAGAATACCTGATTTAACAGTTCTATTAGTATTTAGGTGTAACTTATTGAATTTATTTTATTACTATTGCATTTTTATTTGTACATTTTGTCACTAATAAATAGGTGAGTATTTTAAACATTATTTTTATTTAAAAGTATGTATCACAAAACTCGGAAAGAATAAGTAACTATCACTTTTAAATTGTCTTTCAATCAATGTGTATAAGAAGGCGTGTACTTATAACTTATTTTAGGCGCGTGTAATTAAATGTTAAATTGTACGTAAAAGTTCTTCTTCTTCTTCCTGCTGTGTATAGGCATCATGGCCTGTTTTTCTTCACATCATTGCCTCTGCTCAGTCACCTGGGAGGTTGTCACTCCATCTTTTCCTAGGTCTTCCAAGGCTTCTTTGTCCAGCTGGTCATTTGATATTTTCACAATTCGTTCTTCCGTCATGCGGTCAATGTGCTCATTCCATTTTATCTTTCTATCCAGTACCCAGTCATTGATGTTATCTATCCCGCATGTTCGTCTTATGTTTTCACTTCTTTCTCTATCCATTAGTGTTTTTCCCGCTATTCTTCGATCTATTTTCATTTCTGTAGTCTCCAGTATCCGTTTCCTTTTAGAGGTCTCAGGTCGGGTCTCTGCTGCATAGGATAATATAGGTCGGATTGCGGTCTTGTATATGCGGGCTTTGGCTTCAGTTCGAATGTATTTATTTCGCTAGATTGTGTCATTTAGGTATGCTGCTGCTCTTGAGGCTCTTGTAGCTTGGTTTATTACTTCCGGCTCCACGTCCCCGTGTCCAGATATTTCGATTCTACGTATAAGTTGTCTATAATTAAACTGGAAAAACATGAAAAACACAAATACCTCTCAGATAAAAAGGTAGGCAGATACTCTATTGGAATTAATTCTCTCAAGATTTAACAGTTTGAATAAGAACAGAAAATGTATATTTCAAGAGTGGAGGCAATTGGATTAAACGTGTCTTAGGAATCAACAGATTCCCATAATTTATCATTAATTGTCGATCTAATGAAACCGCTTTATTTATCCGATTATGATGTTTCATGCATTTTCGATAATGTTCAAGCTGAAATCTATTTGTTGGTATTGAGGAATACTTATGTATTCACATTCGACCATCAAAATTCCAACAATTTGCCGAGAATAGACTAAACATCCCCTATATTACCATCCAGATTTTGGTAAAACTATATGTCGTTATCTTTTAACGACTATTTTACGAATGCTAAAGTTCGTCAATCATGGAAACGTTGACTTGATTGATAAGTTCCACAATATTCGTTCTGTATAGGACAAGGTTCACAGAAAAATCTCTATATTATTCTTGTAAGCATCTAGCAATTGATTCAGCAATGATATTATGGAGTGAAAATTAGTTTTTCGACAAGGCATACCCAAGATGCGCCATAAAAATGGAATTCAGCTTTATGAGCTAACAAGTAGAAATTAAGTTGTCTTAGATCTATCACTTGTGTCTCAGAATAACGATCATCTGTGTGATGAAGAGCTCATTTTGAATAAATAAGTTTTGAAAATCGCCGTTGCAAAACTAACAGTGGAAACACATGAGGTTTGTATGCACTGCATCATCTTAGGATTCCGTATCGAAGATGATTTTCAACCAAACAATGTTCTCAAATTTTGCATAGGAAGTAAGTCTTTGAGTATTTTGAATTCATATAGCATACTTTTATGACCAGAAACGCAATATGAGATTTCCATTTCATATGCTGGTCTATACTCACCCCCTGATACTTTATACTCTTTACAGGTAAAAAAGTTGGCAAGCTGAAGGAGCTACTTGAAAAAGCTATGTAATTTGTTTTTAAGATATTTATTGTTAGTAATTTATATTTTAACCATGTTTTATTGACAGAAATCAGGTCCAACCTTCGCTTCTAAATTGTCCCATGTGTCAGAATCATAAAATAAAGCGGTATTAGCAGCAAAAACAAATATGTCCTGAGCATCGCAATAAAAACCAGCTATTTACATACATGTTGCATAGTATAGGGCTGAGTATAGTTCCTTGAGGTACACAAATTCCTAAATTTTGCTATTACTGTATACATTATCTATGTTTACAGCATGCTGTCTGTCTGATAGATAGGTTTCAAAGAATAATTTTAATGAGTTGTCTCGTATTTCTCTGTTCTCTAATGATTTCAACAGTAGAATATGGCTGACAGTATCAAAGCCGTGGAAATGTCTATAAATACGCATACGCATGTGTTATGTATTCGGCAATAATAGACTACGTTGAAACATGAATATGTAATTAGAAAATAAACTATCAGTGAGTATAGATTGACCACACGATTGACATTGAATTATATGACATGCCATAGCATATCACGCTGTTACCAAAATTACATTCCTGCCGTACAATATATATATATATATATATATATATATATATATATATATATATATATATATATATATATATATATATATATGTATATATTGTTATATTCTCAAACCTTTGAATATAATTGCCCACGTTTGGAGACAATTTGTAATATTTCAATTCTTTAGATATAATTGCCCTACGATATGGAAATAAATTATACTATCTTGTCGCAGCGACAGTTATTGTGCCTACCTCTTAAGTACGTATTGAATTTCAAATTTGACAGTAATTGTCAAATTAAACATGCCCGGCGTCAAAAAATATCAATATAAAGATGAATTTATGTACAATCAACTTATTACTCCTATCTCAGGGTGAGATGAAAATTGTTCAAAATTAATTCTTAAAATTTATTTGTTTTTTTAAGATATTTCCAAATTAAATGTTTCACTATTATCAAACTCTCAAATAACTGTTAATTCAATATAATAAAAGGCCCTTTAATTATTTTATGACATTTACTAATTTACTGTCACTAAAAATTTCAACCAAATGTCACTGAATCAATTGAAAATTTTATGAATGTAAAATGATAAGTTCAATGAGATTGGATACTGAATGAATACTACAGGTAGTTAGAATCAAAATTATATATTATACTATCAGATACGCAAAATTAACAAAATTGTTATTCCCAAAAATTATGATAAAAGAACAACAGTCGTAACCTCTACAAAAAATTAAAATTTGAATACAACTATGCTAAAGTTTAACCTAATGAATTATTATCAAACGTTCAAATAATAATTTCCACTTGACGTGTATCAATGTCAAATACAGAAACTTCTGCTCAAAATGGTCTATTCACTTGATGTTGTAAATGATATGTATCAATAAATTTGGTATATTTCAAATTTTTTATATAGACGCATCTTTTAACTGTATTGAAATTAAGGCCTGATATTTCTCGAGAAATAAATTTAAAACTGGAGAGGACTCACCCAATGGATCAGGAAATCTCGTACTTATTCTAACGTATTTAGAATACTGCAACTTTCTAAATATATACGATTTAGAAAAACTGGAACCACATACACTTTTACGATACAATTCTTATCCGAATTATGTACGCACTGAATTTATTATATGGGTTATTTATCTGATTGTATGATATGCAATTTATGCAATCTACCAAAAATTCGAGACAACTCTTATTCTGATGTTGTCTCTTCAAAGGATAAAAAGCTACTGCCTGAATTTTTACCAAATAAATAATTCTCCTTTCTGTTGTTTACCGATTTTTCTTGTTTTTGAAAAAATCACTAATCTATAATTTTCAATAACCAAGTGAGATTTTGAAATTATTTTATTACATTTGTAATCTTGCGAGCAGAGACCTCTATATTTTACAATTTCAAATATTTTCTCCAAATCCTATTATGTTCTATCTATCATTAGATATATTCTACTCAAATGTCATCAAATTATGAAATGTCATGTTTGATATTTCTACTGAATCTTTCAAAATTTAGGAATTTACGTATAGTACAGTGTGTATCGAGAGTATGACAACTAAAATTAAATAAATTTCCTTATGTTTTACTTATTCTTTAAATTTCAAATAGAGGATGTGTATTAATATATATATATATATATATATATATATATATATATATATATATATATATAGGAACATAGTTTTTGCTGACTGTTAGGAATAAAACTGGTGAATATTGGGGTATGCAGCAAGAGAAACGGAAAGAGTGTACTCTTAACGGAACATTTTCAAGCTTTCGAGGATGTTTGTCCTCATCATCAGGAATACTGAAATGAAAAACAGCATTAAGATACTGTAATTAACAAACCAGATACAATAGGTAAGAAATCACAACACGTGTGAACACAATCATATTAAGATGACTGACAAAGCCAATATATAACACCATTTTGCAGACAAACGAACACGGGTGCTTTTTTGTCAAAAGCCGGCCAGGAAATGATATCGTTTTCCCTCTAAAAAGGAGGGATTTGTCGACAATCAGTGATGCCAACCAATAGTTGAGTAGATAAATATGACATCAAGTACCCATTATAAAATGGCTTCTGATGTGATAGGTAATATTCGAGATGGAAAAGAAGAATGCAGAGGGGTTGAATATTGCAGGAAGAAGAGGAATAATATATTCTCAACAGTGAGAGTCTGGTTTAACAATAAAACGTATACGGTGGAAGATATTGGTAACTCATTACAGCCGAAAAGACACAAAAGCAATTGAAGAATGTAAAAATAATAATATTAATATTGTAATATAGTAATTATTAAAATAAATAATAATTATGTAATATATATATATATATATATATATATATATATATATAATAATAATAAGTGATATTGGGTGCATCTTCCAACGCCAATGCACCCAACAGAAGAGGTGGAAATATATATGCTAGCTATCTGCAAAAAGGGTAGCGTCAATGGGGTGAACGTGATTGTCAATTGTGGAAAGAAGGTTAGAGTTGAAATCTAAGGACAACAGAAAGGAATAAATCTCAGTCAAGTGGTCTGTGTCAGTTTTTTTGTTGATGACATTGTTAAATTGTGAAATCAATGCCATTTCCAAAAATTATCTCTTAATTTTGTTAGACTCTGTCGCCAACACCTTTACAGCTTCAAAATTCATACGATGGTCAAGAGAATGAACATGATTTGGCGCAACGTTCTGGATTTAATCCACAATCACTCTCATGTGAAACAATACGGCTAGAAAGTGATCTTAAAGTCTGACCAATATATTGCTTATCACAGTCCCCATATGGAACGCTGTACAGAACATTAGTAAGAGAAGTTAACGGACATTTAGCCTTAACTCTGGTAAAAATTGATCTAATAGTTAGAGCTGTCTTGTTAGCAATTTTGAAATTACCATATGCCCGGAACAATCTGGCAAGTCTCGGAGTAATGTCTTTATTGTATGGAAAGGAAGCGAGAATTGGAGGAGCAGGGGTCGTAACAGCGCCAACATCCAATTGGGCCACGTTAGGATGGCTATCATCAGCCAGCAGTTCCATGGTATTAGATGTGCTGAACAATAATTTATTAAGTAAAGTTCTTGGATAAGAGTTATCCAAGAAAAGGTTGAATGAAATGTTAAGATTTTTATTATGGAGAATATTATTTGAAATTCTAAGGACTCCCTGCTTCATTTGTTTTACCAAGTTCACCTTCATAGAATGTTTGTTGTAAGAATGGTAGTTTAAATATCTACCAGAACTGCAAGGTTTTCTGTACCAATCGATAATAATAGTATTATTTTCACGAATGAACTTAGTGTCTAAGAAAGGTACGGAATTTTCGTTGTCGTCTTTTTCTATTGTGATTTGTATATGAGGATCGTAACTATTAAAAGTTTCAAGAATCTCATCTAGGCCCTTTCTAGGAAGTGCCACGATAATATCGTACACATACTTCTTAATGAACAAAGAAGTAAAAGAAATTACTGGTATGACAATATCCGGCAAATCGTCCATGACATATGCTGCTAAGATAGGAGAAATAGAGGCCCCATAGGAGTACCAAATGTTGGTTTATAGAGTTTATTGTTAAAAGCAAAATAAGTACTATCAAAAAGAAAAACAATTGAGTTCAAAAAGGCATCCTTCTGGATGGAGCAATGGACACTAATACGTTCCCAACTTTTATCGATTGCTCTCAAACAAGCATCAAGATAAACGTTACTAAACAATCGGCCTCACCGATAGGACTGGTTCATGAACTTCAGGTAGCGCATAAAACTTAGGGGGAACACCATTGTAACATGTGAGCTTTTTTCTACATGATGAGTCTATTTGATGTTTACTATAAAGGGATTTCATTAAATTGTTACCCTTCCTCTGTATAGAAGAGGTAGGGTCCAAGGTTAACTCTACATATGAACTATTGTTTAAAATGATGCCATTGGACAAATCAACATATTGTTGACTGTCCATGACAACTGTGACATTCCCCTTATCTGATTGTGTTGAGATCATATGTGGGTTTGATTTCAAAAAAGCTTTAGATTTTAGTAACAGATTATGAAATAAAGAATAATAACGAGGTTTATTAATGTAATTTGTAATTATATTGGTAGCTGGAGCCACAGTGATGTTTCTAACCCTACAATCTGCAATGGTGGAGACGAGGTAGTTAACATCTGATAGAATTGACTTCTTAGAAATATCTTTCAAGATGACAGGTTCTATACTGAACTTGGGTCCCAAAGCCAAAAATTGTGAAATATCTTCTGGAATTATGGTGTTTGAAATATTTCGTATCCATCCATCAAAATCTACATACATATTTGTACATACATACACGTCATTCCTATCACTAAACGTGAGCTTATTGAGGTACCGGTTCTTTTCGTCCATCTGTTGCTTAACATTTTGCAACGCTAAGGACTCTCTGCCGTTAGCTTTAATGTTGTCCATTAATGTGCGAAGTCTTCTTCCGAACATCATCTAATTTGGACATTTGCCAGTGGTACTATGCGGTGTATTACGATAATGGAAAAGGAAATTTTGGAGATTTTGCATTTGTGTAGATGTGGTTGATTGGCTAGCCCTCATTCTACTTCTAAAAGTTCTCAAAAAATGCTCCGCCAATCCATTCGCTTTTGGGTGATATGATGTTGATGTCACGTGTTGGATTCCCTTCTTCTTACAGTAGTCTCTGAAATTATGTGAAGTAAATTGTCTACCATTGTCGGATACAGTCATTCATGGAAGTCTAAGATTACAAAATATAGTGTCCAACGCTTCGCAAAGCGTCTGTGGTGTGACCACTTTAAGTGGATTTATATCAACCCATTTGGATAAGGCGTCCACGACTATCAACCAGTAAACTCCCTCGAACGGGCCAGCGAAGTCAATATGGATTCTATCCCAAACGGCATCAGGTATTGACCACGAGTACAATGGCATATCTGGTTGGCGCTGTCTAGTTTGTTGTAACGCGAAAAATCGCCCGAACGTTGAAAATTAAATTTGGCAAGACTGTCGCTGGTTTTGACGAGAGGCCAGTGTAATGAGTTCCTCATCAGACGTTGAATAATAGACCACGTTATATGAGTTTAAAAAATTCGGGCACTTAGGCATCCATTTTACGTGGAAAGTGTATTACCTTGTAATGCGTATTGCCCAGGTAAGCCCAAAGGAGACAGAGTTCAAATAAATTAACTGATTCATTTCTATGAAAAATATTATTTACAATGACAAAATAGACTAGAATTCAATATTCTATATATATATTACTATGGTGCGTAAATATTTTGCAAATTACGCTCCGATGGTCCGTGCCCTTCCGTTGATCGATATGTACTAATAACGGTAGGTAGGTAGGTGTAACTGTAGTGGTGTGTACTTCGATTCCGGTGACGGTGTACGCGATTCTCTGCGTCCTATGAAATGTTCAGACAGCCAAAGGTATGAACAACCGGCAGATCAATACTCTTTCGGTTTTAATATCAAGATGTGAGAGTATTGTTCATAGTTAGTCAGTACCCGGCTTAACGAATATCTCGGTTTGTAGGGACTGTAGTTATTACGGTGCGTCAATACCACACCAGAATTATACCAACAGTTAAAGGGATCGTTTACAGCCAGTCAATACCCGGCTCAACGATGCCACCCTACGAAGATACTGTAGAGTTTTCGGTGCGTCAATACCACACCGAAATTCTCCTAACAGTTTGAACAATCGTTCTCGTTTCCGTCAATACCAGAAACCAACGGCCGTTCTAGTGAATGATGTATAAAGTCGGATCAATACTCCGACTCAGTACACCACTCGGCGGTGGATAGTGTAAAGCCTTTAAGGTTCAAGTCAGTACCTTCGACCTACGCTTCGCACTGGAGGCGGCTGAATTTGGAGGAGCAGGAGTCCGTAATCCAGGTCGCTTTATCGTCTGTCGGTTTGCATTTTTATACACATCGTAGAGGTGGTGGTGGAAGTCTTCTTCCCTTCTACTGTCGATTCTTCGTGCGCATCTTGGCGTGGGGGACTTTGCTGTTCTGGTGGGGTACCTCGTCATCGCGGTGCTATCTGGTTTCTTGAATCGATATTTATAGTAATGAATTTATATCATTACAACCTGGTTAGGGAAGGAAATTACGGTGTGAGTTAGCATCTAGGGGGCCGACCCGGCGTTTTTTTGTAGAAAACCGTTCCGATGAGCAGCGAGTTCCAGGATTTTTGCAGGATTTAAACAACCACGTGGATATTTTGTCAGACGTTTTTCTCGAGGAACTCCATATTTAGTTTTTTTTTATTTATCTTGGATTTTATGGATTTATCCGCAGAAGTTAATTCAGCCAGACCACTCGCTTGGATCAGTAGCCAGGAGGGCTGGAATATTTTTTTGGAGGGTACACATCGAGGGATTCGATTGCTGTTCTGAAGCAGGAAAGTCGCAGTAAACGTCATTTCATTTAATATTGTTATATACTTTCATCGTTTATCCATATTTTTACCATCAAAATTTTACTTAATGTTTATTATATGGTTTTTCCTATGTCATATTTTTGCGGTAATTAAGCGATATTACTCGTTCAACGTTTAAAACGCCATCGCATTGATTGAATTCACTTTTATTAAAAATTTGTTTGTAATTTTCAGTATCAAGTATTCGTGTATGTTGAATGTCTCTAGTTTCACTTAAACCCTTACCATACCTTGTAGAAGTGCCTTAAAATCATCTAGGTTTTCAGGTAGACTGCGTATATTTAACCCTAATATTTGAAATTTAAGATTTTCCTTATTTATATTTGTAATATGAGTCTGTTTCAAATTCCCTAAAATACGACAATTTTTGAACAAATAAAACAATCAAAGGTTAGTTGAAAACAAACGCAAATAATAAAAAAATGGTTAAATTATTATTAGAATTAAAATTGAACCTAGTGAAAGATAGATAGTGAATTTAACTTTTAGCAATTGTAATCACCCAAATTGGTCACTAGCTTAGCTAGTGCCGACCCTATGGGCTACAGCTAAGTCCAGCTGTCGCCGGTGACCACCTTTCGGACCTTCAGCTCACTTAGTCGGTGAGTGGGAGTGAGCTATAGCAGATATCCGGGATGCTCTAAAATAAAATGGGCACCAGACAGGTTTCTGCTCGGCCAAAATGTCCGTTCTATCCCAAACCTAGCAAATGAAGAGGAAAGAATAAAGAAAACAGGTATCTGAACTAACTAACGTGTTCATTGTCGCTGTAATAATTGATTCAATTTCGAAATATGCGTAAAAAAGTGAAAAATGACTGGACTATAACGTCCGTGAAGTCATTGAATTAACTATTGAGTAAACAAAATAACTGGGCTACAAAGAGCACCGAGTTATCAGTAAAACATGTGAACTAATAGAAAAACTAAAAATGAAATATAACTGGGCTATACAAAACACCAGTTATGAGTTATACATGCGAACTAATGATAAAAACGCAAAATGAAATATAACTAGGATATACAAAACACCAGTTATCAGTTATACATGTGAACTAATGAAAAAAATGCAAAATGCAATATAACTGGGCTATACAAAACACCAATTATCAGTTACACATGTGAACTAATGAAAATAACGCAAAATGAAATACAATTGAGCTATACAAAACACCAGTTATCAGTTATACATGTGAACTTATGAGAAAAACGCAAAATGAAATATAACTGGACTGTACAAAACATCAGGTATCAGTTATACTTGTTCTTACACTAAGCAAGGATGTAACATACGTCATCAACGCAAAAAATAATAATACAAACCTTAATTCAGGGGATAGCTTTGGTACCAAGGCGATCATCTGTAGCTCAGGTTGGATGTGATTCATCATGATAAGTTTAAAAAGAATATATGTTACATAAAAGAAAATATGTATAAACAATTATATCTACAGCATGTTATTCCCTTATCTTCTCGTCCGGAAGAACAGTGATCGCCTCATCACCCCGGTTCAGGCAGGACCAAATGGTAAAGTACCCCAGAAAAAGTACTCCTCCAGGAAAAAATATGTATACAAAAAAAAGGTATCCCTCCAGGAAAACCGTCAAATGTACAGATAACAATGAATTACAAAAATATTATCATCAACGATGAAACTATTAATTGACTGAACTAGCTTGAGCCTAAATGTCCACCAGATGTGTTGTTCAAATAAGATGAAAATGGTAAAGTGATATTGAAGATCTCCCCTAAAGAGTTATTATCTAATATACTGAAGTATTGCCTCTGCGGCATAGAAAAACTTTATTTACATATGGAACCCGAAAATGCTTCTTCCCTAGTGTTCTACTAATCCAGATAAAGTTTCACTCGAAAAACCTGAATAAAATATATACAAAACCTAAGCAATACTAAGAAATTGATCTTATGCATAGCAACTGATTGACAAAATGAAATTTACATTAATAAGCCAAGAATTAGGTGATATGTGATCACACCTTACTGCAGTACGTTGATATATGAAACAGAATGATACATTTCAACTATTGTAGAGTATTGCAAGTGCATGTGCTGATATCCTATAAGTAATATGCTAATCACTCGATCAGAAAATATAAAAACTACTTGACATTTACTACCTATTCTTTGAGAACAAAACGAATATCAAATATACGATCATAAGTAGAACACAATTAAGCAGTAGCGATAGAAAATACATAAATATCATTTTTTGTGGTTCAAAACGACAAGTGTTGCGTTCTCTCTCTTCATGTTGAAACAAACAATTTCTCTAAACGTGATAAATTATTGAAATAATGCATATGTGGCAACTTCTTACGGTTGTCAATAGTGAGTTTTGACAGAGAACGGTGAGAACTAAGATATATAATGCATCGCACGTCGTAAAAAAATGTAATGAATGTAATTTCAATATTGTCAATCTGACGTTTGAGATAATTTCTATCAGTTTGAATTGTAGTTTTTATATAATAATAAATGTTCAAGCCAAAAGTATGATTGCATAAACATCCTGAGAACTAGCGCGAATTACAATACTGAGAGCATCGTAATCAACAAAAATTGGTCCTTCAGCGAGGATGTGTATGTGACCAGCAATTTGGCCATTAAAGACAAGAAGAGACAAAATAATTGAGTGAGTCAGTTCCATTTACTATTTACTTTGCATTCTTTTTGAGTTTGTAGAAGTAGAATTTTCATCATTTCATATTTTATTATATAATTCATACGACTTCATTATTATTGTTTTTACAATCGTTTACATTAGAAAGAAGCGTACCGCGCTCTTTTCTACTTTCCCCGATTTCATCATTAAGATCGTGTTGGTTGAAAAATAATAATTTTATAACTACATACACTTATTCGTCTATCTATCGTGTAGATAAACGTTTCTTCATAACCCAAATAATATATAACCTACCGTTGTGGTTAAAATAAAATACTTACATAGTATATCACCTACCGTTGTGGGTAATGAGATAACATCTCTACCTTCATTGGGATATATTGCCGGCGTTGTTTTCGGCGCAAAAAAGTGTCGGTCGTCCAGTGGCGTTCTGAATATAATATTCATTCCACTTTTACTTCCTTTGTTTTGATTAATCAGTAGAAATGGCCAAAGAAGCTGATCGAAATGATCAAGAACCAAAACTTCAGTTAATGATTTCTCGTATAGTTTCTCGCCGCGGCCAATTAAAAGGGCAACTAACTCGATTCGAAAAATTTGTTACTGATTCAAGCAATAACTCAAAAATCACAGAAATTTCAACTCGTATGCAAAGAATGGAACTCATCTTTGATGAATTTAATAAGGTTCAAGAAGAAATTGAGCAATATGATGAATCCGAACAAAATTTCTCCGAGCGAGTCACCTTTGAAGACGATTAATATGAAACTGTAGCAAAAGTAAAAGAATGCGTCGGTCAATTTGGCAATCAGGCTCAAAATCCGTTATTTATGCCGAAACAAAATAATTCAGATTTCAATATTCAATCTTCTCGCATAGAGACAATCAATGTTAAATTGCCTCCTTGGTCACTACCCGAATTTGACGGTAGTTATGATAAATGGGTAACATTTTACGATGCATTTTCGGCTCTCATTCATAATAATCCTAATTTAGGTAACATACAAAAGTTTTACTATCTTCAAATAGCATTAAAAAAAGAAGCAATAAAAATAATAGAATACCTGGAGGTAACAGATTCAAATTATCCTGTGGCATGGGAATTGTTAAAGGAAATATATCAAAATAAAAAATTTATAATAAAAAACCACATAAAACAAATTTTTGATTTTCCAAATTTGAATAGAGACTCATTCGAATCTCTGCGATTTTTTGTGGACAATTTACAAAAACACTATCGAGCACTGCGTAATTTAAAAGAGCCGGTAGAACAGTGGAGTACAATTTTAATTCATCTCTTGTCGTCTAAATTAGATACAAATTCTAGGAAACAGTGGGAGATTGAAACAAAAAACGTAGTGTCACCAACTTCAGAAATATTCATTCAATTTTTAATCGATAGATGTAAACTTCTCGAATCTATCGACAATAAATATTTAAACAAACCATCTTCTTCAAATTATCATAATCTGTGCTTTGTCGAGCACTTTCAGATGCCGCAGGTTCTCAGTCAAATTTCATGAGTCAAGAATTATTTGAACGATTGAATATTCAAGGGACCGATGTTCACATAATGGTTATAGGAATAAACGGAAATATAAGTTATGTTAATAATGTTATCAAAACACGAATTAAATCTATAAATTCGGATTATAATGTTAATTTACAATTTTTGGTATCCGATCAAATAACGACTGACACACCCCACATGGACTTCATGTGTCTAATCTCAAAATACCTGATAATATCAATCTAGCTCATCAGCGATTTAATGAATCCAGTAAAGTTGTTGTCCGTTTACCTTTTCAGGACAATCTAGAGCATTTGGGCGAGTCATTTGATATTGCAGTCAAGAGATTCCAATTTTTAGAAAAAAAACTTGTTAAAAATCCCATATTGAAGGAAAATTATAGTAAATTTATAAACGAATATATCAACCTGGGTCATATGTCTGAACTTAATAATTTCAATTCCAATTTACAGCCAAACTTTTCCTTACCTCACCATACTGTAATAAAAGAGTCCTCAATGACCACTCGAATTCGTGTTGTTTTTGACGCCTCCAGTAAATCCACTTCCGGTTTAAGTTTAAACGATATATTAGAAACAGGACCTTGTTCACAAGATACATTATTCTTTATTTTATTACGCTTTCGATTATTTCCGATTGTCGTTTCCGCGGACATCGCAAAGATGTATCGATGCGTTAAAATACATGAAAATGATACCAAGTTTCAATTAAATATCTGGCGCAATAATCCGACAGATTCTTTGAAAATTTATAAGTTACTCACTGTAACATATGGGATGAGTCCTGCATCATTTTTAGCTACTCGTTGTTTAAAACAGTTATCCCTTGATAATGAAATTAATTATCCTGAAGCTGCCCAATCCATTCTAAAAGATTTTTATATGGACGACTACTTAGTCTCCGTAAAAGATATTCAATCTGCATGTTTTTTAATAAAAGATGTAAATAACATTTTACTGTCGGGCGGATTCCGATTACGCCAATGGTCTTCAAATAATGAACAAGTTTAGAATTTTGTTCCACAATTAGATTCTTCTACTAAAACAGATTATATTATTAAAGACGAGCAAAGTTGCAGTAAAACTTTAGGTACTGTCTGGAACTCCTCAAAGGATATTTTGAAATATGTTACACATTCCGAACCTGATTCTGATCAATACAAGGTCTTCACAAAAAGACGAATTTTATCCGTTATCAGCCAAATTTTCGATATTCTAGGTCTTATAGGTCCAGTTATTACACGCGCAAAACTATTTATGCAAAAATTATGGACGTTAAAAATAGGTTGGGATGATCTAGTACCCAATAAATTTCTAATTTCGTGGTTACAGTTTCATAATAATTTGAAATTAATTGAAAATTTGAAAATTCCACGACCTATTTTAATAATAGATTTTATTTCAATAGAAATGCATATCTTTACCGACGCTTCGCAGCACGCTTATGGCACTGCAATTTATTTTAGGTCTGTAAATTCATTGAACATAGTAGATGTAAATCTAGTATGTTCCAAGTCTAGAGTTGCTCCTTTGAAGGTAATTTCTATCCCTAGATTAGAGCTTTGTGCTGCATTCTTAGGTGTTCAATTAGCACACAGTAATCAAAGCTACCGAGAATGAAATTGAAATTGATAAAATATTTTACTGGTATGATTCGACCATTGTGTTGTCTTGGATATCATCAGAATCCAGTAAACTCAAAACGTTCGTCGCAAATCGCGTATCTAAAATACAGACTTTTTCTAATAGCTACCAGTGGCGCTATATACCTACGGACATGAATCCAGCTGACTATATATCTCGTGGTGTCGACCCGGAGGAAACTCAGCAATTGGATTCGTGGTTCTTTGGTCCAAAATTCCTTTTAAGTGATGATCAATATTGGCCTAATAACATTGAAATTCAATCAAATACCGATTTACCTGAATTGCAACAACCACACAGCAAAATATTGTTAACCAAAGAATGTGACAAATTCGACGTATTTTACAGATGTTCTTCGTTCAATTAATGCATTCGCGTAGTTGCTTATCTTTTGCGATTTAAGAATAACTTAGCGCTTAAGCTCGAACGGAGAAATTTAGATAACCTCAAAATTTCCGAATTAGACGAAGCTAGAATAGCTATAATTAAACATTTTCAATGCGAACATTTTGCCATTGAAATTAAAGATTTATTTAGACACGGACAAGTTTCAAAAAAAGTAAACTCTTTGGTTTGAGCGTTCTTCTCGACGAGAGCGGTTTAATTAGAGTTGGGGGACGATTGAAAAATGCCGATTCAAATTTTGATAACAAGCACCCAATTGTGAGACATTTCATTTCAAATACTTGCATGCCGGACCACAAACTCTATTATCTATTATTCGACAAAATTATTGGCTTATGCAAGGTCACAATTCAGTTAGAGGGATTTTAAGAAAATGCGTTATTTGCTTCAAAGTCTCACCTTCTCCGGGACTTCAAAAAATGGCTGATCTACCGGCAACCAGAGTACAACCTTCTAGAATATTTTCTATACTTGGAGTAGACTATACAGGTCCATTCTTGATTAAAAATAATTTTTTGGGAAATACCAAATGAATAAAAGCATGGATATGTATTTTTGTATGTTTTGCTTCTAAAGCCGTACATATCGAACTAGTAACTGAACTATCAACTAATAGTTTTTTAAATGCTCTTAAAACTCTTTGAAGACTAATCGCTCGCAGAGGTTTTCCTTCTGACATCTATTCGGACAATGGGATAAATTTTGTTGGTGCGTCCAACTTTATAAACGAAATCAAAGATGATGTATTCCAAAAATTTTCAATTGACAATCGCATTACTTGGCATTTCATACCACTACGATCCCCACACCATGGAGGATTGTGGAAAAGCGCCGTACGGCTCACAAAATATCATTTAAAGCGGATTTTACAGAATACTCTTTTAACTTACGATAATTTCTATTCTTTATTGGTTCAAATTGAATCTATAGTAAACTCACGCCCTCTGACTCCACTCAGTGAAGATCCAGACGACTCGGAAGTTTTAACACCTGGACATTTTATAATAGGTGCTCCTCTAACTTCATTACCAGAAAATCCATTAGACGTTAAACATTCTATGTTAAGTTGTCGCTATAAACAGTTGCGAGCTTCATTTGAACCGTTTTTGAGAAGCTGGTCTCGCGGTTATTTGCAGAGCCTTCAAGAACGCCCCTAATGGCAAGTTGCAAATGACAGTTACAAGGTTGGTCAATGCATTATGGTACATGATGATACTGCTCCGTTAGCCTGGAAGATTGGAAGAATCATCGACGTGCATCCTGATGCGGACGGACATATTCGAGTGGTAACTGTTAAAGTGAAAAATGCTATATTTAAACGTCCTGTCACTGAAATTAGTGTTTTGCCTATTTATGACAAATCTCAATTTTGTGATTACAATATATAAACTGATTTATGTACTATTAATTTGTAGAAGAATAAATTAAGATGTTTTTAGTTTAATATAATGTATGTTTGAACATTTCAATGCATGGAAAATTAGGTTGTCTCGTAGCTAACAAACCAAATTTATTAATTCAATTGATATTCTAGTTAAGTTGTATTATGTTGCGTTCTCTCTCTCCATGTTGAAACAGACAATTTCTCAAAATGTGATAAATTATTAAAATAATGCATATGTGGCAACTTCTTACGGTTGTCAATAGTGAGTTTTGACAGAGAACAGAGAGAACTAAGTTATATAATGCATCGCACGTCAAAAAAAATGTAATGTCAATATTGTCAATCTGACGTTTAAGATAATTTCTATCAGTTTGAATTGTAGTTTTTATATAATAATAAATGTACAAGCCGAATGTATGATTGCATAAACATCCTGAGAACTAGCGCGAACCACAATACTGAGAGCATCGTAATCAACAACAAGTATACCCCTGAACTGTACAAAAATATATACTACTTTACAACGAATTGAATTATATCAATAGTTACAAATTGAAATCCTTTTCTTCAATAGAAAATAGGTGCAAAATGTCTAAACATACTTTGCAAAAAATATATAGAAGATCTATTTACATACCTCTAATTGAGGGCCTAAAATTTCCTCGAAACTCCTACAATCGTCTCCTCAAAAACGAGGATGAGAAGAAGCTATCCAAATCCCAACGACGCTATGATTTCAGTCAAAAACCCCTTCAAAACAGGTCAGACAGCGTGGTTTCCAAAAACGGCCAATATACACCAAATCTCAAAAAAATACAGCCACCAACAGCTTCCCGAATAAATTTACACAGTCCTGATCAATATTCTCAACTGGGATGGTTTCAAATACCATATATAAATCAAGATCTTACTGAAAATCATGTAGCCATCTCGCAATTCAAATTAGAAGAGAAAGTCAAGGATGCGCCAATGACACATGTAACTTAACTTCTCCCTACAACGCAACTCGAGTAAGTTTTCCAACCAATAGCAATCCAGCTGACAGGAATTCGTCTTTACCAGAGTCATAGAATCACAATACAATCAAGACATCGAACAAAAGTGGAGTAAACCCAAAAATATTAATAATAAAAGTTCGCATGTCATCTACGAGCACATCAGAGAGGAAAGCTGTAAGCATAATGAGTTGTCTACGACTCCTGAAGTTAAACCACAGATGCTAGACAGAGATCTCGACTACTCTCAGCGCGAATCGACCAACGAACGCAGCTATCCGTATCTATCATCGAGCAAATTATCAATTCCAACATAACCAGACTTTTCAACAAACAACATTACAACGATTCTTATAAGTATTAGAAATGATTTAATTCATTTTAAACAATATTAGTACCATCGTACCCCCCAGATGTTGATGTACAAAGCCAAAATAACCGGGATTTTCACACAGATCAGTTGTAATCAAGCAGTTAACGTCTTATGTAAATGTTTACAATATATTCTAATGACAACCAAGTCTTAAACAGAAGGTTCTGAACGATATGGAAATACTTACTGAAGCCATGACATGGTATATAAAAGATCATCAAATATACAACTAGTATGTATATACTAATCAGCAAATTTGTTTTAACCTAACACTAGTAAAATGTTTTAGACAATGTCAAGGAGTCGACTACATTTGAACCCTGATAAGTTATAGCACTTATAAATCACTTAAAGCGGGCAGTTTTTCGGACTACTGAGGCTAATATCCCAATACGATGTAACCAAAACAAAAATAAACCCATGAAATATACAACAAAAAGAAATTAACAAGGAAACATTAATTACAGGAATTCTAGAAAGATACGCGCACGTTTTGTATCATACAATAATCAGAACGTTTCATTCAAAACTTACCCAGCGACAATAGTGATACATATAGAATCGCAGTCAAGATGTAATGACATATTAGTTGGAGCCTGCACCAATTCGCCGGTGCGATGATGACAGAGTGATCACTAAAACTCTGGGCTGACAGAAATGATTTCAAGCGAAAACAAATATGATGATATGAAGCAGAGTCGGACTCTGACTGTTTCACAATCATGAAACAGTTGAAAGAAAACCAAATAGTTATATTTTGAAAATGACGATACTATCCGTAATAATACTGACTAATGGGAATGTCTATAGATCTAAAACTGGGGAATTTATTTCCCTTAAGCTGGGTTGATTGGCTTAAATGCCTTTTTCGAGGTTCCAATAGATTTGGTAATATTCTCAGCTTGCCTTTTTAATTGATTCAGGTGTATGTTTTTCGGGAGGAAAGTGTGTAAAATTTCTGAATTTCCACTTATATAATGATCGGTCTTTAGAATTTGTGACTGAGTTGGGGTTCTGACACTGATATTTCCGCAAATATCACGATTTTTTTTCACACTATGAAAATTCTCCCTTTCTTGACATTGGGTGTCCGGCAGTAAGAAAAGAAAAGAAAAGTCTTCTGCAGTTTCGTCAAAAAATTATAAAACATCTTATAAAGGTTCATCCACATCGATCGCAAATGATCCCGATTTTCAAAATCATCATTATCCTGAAGCCTTACCAAGAGAAAAAAATAATAATACCCGCCGGTTTTATTCTAAAAATAGTGGGAGGCGAAGCACACGTTACATCGTGTGCCGATTTACCTGGTTTGCGTATTGAGCCATGTTTCAAAAATTGATATTTGAATTTGAATCAATAATTTTTCATATTTTTGTTTTTATGTAAGGCTCTGCTGTAGCTATTTACTCTTGTTTCACGTGAATAGTTTTTTCTATGGCTATAATTTAGCTATTTTATTCATTTAGTGGGGTTACTTCATGTTCCTTGAGTCTATTCAATATAGATAAATTGAAAACTTATGAAGAGGGCTGCATTTTCCAGATGCACCTGCCGTTGCTTTATTTGAATATTAGCGCTGGAAGTAGACCAACGGAATGTAGTGACCATTATTTACTGATACTACCTGTAATGAGGTTATAGACATATTCCAAGTACTTTTCAAAGTACAGTTTTGGTATATGACGGGTATAGGTACTATTTCTGTCGGGCGTGAACGTGTTAGATCAAATAACGTTCAAAATCGACCTCAAATTATCGAATGCGCGTGATATTATAATGAGACAAATGAAGAAGCTAATAATTTGTTTCAAGTTGAAAATTATATCAGATATTTGTTTTGAAAAGAGAAATAGTTTACACATTATCTGATAAAGAATTTTCTGTAGTATAGGAAACTTAGCTGATAATTTCTGATAGGATATCAGCGATTTAGTGAACTGAGATGAGAAATTGAAGTACCAAAGATGATATAACTTGCTAGTAGATGTCATACACCACCCACAACAACAAAAAGGAGTTATCACTGTGTAAATGAGCCGGCGTAATTGTGAATATGTTGTAGTGAAATTTTTGACGTTGACATTTGGCCTTTGACATTTGAAATTTTGACGTGACACATATGATTGTGACGTATGAGAGTATTTGAATAGTGACATGAACTTGAATATTGTTTGGTCGATATAGAAAAGATATCACAGAAGGAAAAGTTATTCGCATTTCCTTAAAGGGTAAGGTATACATTTGACGAACGAAAAAACGATAATTAATGTAAAAACAAGAATCCGATAATATATTTTATGGGAATTTGTCATTAATTGTCCAATATAATATACCATTTCGGCTCATATTTTTTGGTCACATCCATAAATACTCATTCTCATGAATAATTATATATACGTGAACGTAATATGTTCATACATTTGATGCATTGGAACGCGAAATCTACGATTTAGGTGTGTTTGCTTCCAGTTAGTAGCGGAACATAACTGTTAATTGGATTTTATTATTGTTAATAAATGTTTACTCAGAACTGAACGTTTCCCTGTCTATTTTCTGAATGCTTGTTTTTTATAGATGCAGAATAAGTGTGAATAACAGTGAATGTTCTTGTTATTGTCATACACGTTGGCTATTCATCTTTTTATTTGTGAACACTATTTCTTAAGGGCTTACTTACTATGGAAGTATATTTTCCAAAAATAAATTATTCTAATTACAACTGCAAAAAGGCTTTCTCAGATATTTGAAATCTGACAACTTACCAAATGAGTTTTCAACGTTACCCAACCCATTTTAGCGCGCGAAAATCTCACAATAATCAACTTTGTTTAACCAAAACGTTCTCTCGTTTCAGAGGAAACTTAACAACAGCGTTCAATATCACAACAGTCAACAACAGTATCACAGCACGTTATTCGAAAAATATCCAACAATACACGATAAAATGATGGAATCGAAAAAAAATAGACTCGTTTAATTTTAAAAGTAGCAAGCACGCTTTTAGGACCCGTCCAGGAGCTAGGACAACAATTTATTGATAATCCTGCATGCGCAAATTGGGCTTCGCGCAGATTGCAGCTGGAGTGTCGACCGAATAAGGACGAACGGAAACGAGGAAGGTGATAAGGGAAAGTTTGAATTTTTGAACGGTTGCTACCTGGCAGACTGAATCTAGGTTGAAATATAGCGTTAGGCCAGTGGCTCTAAATCCATTTATAAATTCTGTCAAAAGAAACATGGATGAAATGAGTAGATTTTTTTCGGTTTCATTGAATCGACAGTGACTAGTATCTACCAGGGAAATAAACTTGCTTTTTTCACTTGTGACGAATCTGAATTTGGTTTGTTGCTATCACATAATAACTGTTCTCAGAATACACATTCATGGAAACCAAGCGCACTCAGGAAATATGTGACTGAATTCGTAAAGTCTAATTAATCTTCATTTAACCCATCAGTCTGTAGTTTCATATTCGATAAATACAAAATTTTTATGGCAAGGTAATGATTGAAAGTACCTTATTAAAACCATTTCATCCCCTTCCGTTGATATGAAACTGTCACTATGGTTGCTGCTACTAGAAAATCTAATTACCACATGCGGTTTTCCACTTTTTGAATGGTATCTATTGCGTTCTTCCAAGCTAATGGGGTAAATTCATCTATTGCAGTACGTAGCAAACATTCCACGTCTGCAATTTTGAGTGATAGATTATATAGCGCGTACCCAAATAACCTCTATAGGATCAAGCTCGCAATGATACGGTGGCAGTCGAAAAACTGTAATATCGCGTCTTCGAGTCATTTCAACGTCAACGCATTCAATACAATTGGTATGATTCAGTTTGATTAGTGGTGCCCAGGAGACCATGATAGTAGCGGGGTTATAGAGAATCATAGAGGAAGGTACACCGGTTAATATGAAGCCAAATAACTACAACGAAGAGGTTGACAAAGGCGTAATGAGTACATGTGATAAATGTTAACGATTACCATCAAGAAGGAAACAAATATTGGATCCTGCGTACCAGTGACATAGTTCGTCAAACAACGACCACTGACAATTCTAGTGCGTGCCAGATTCGAACAAATGTTATCAGTAGTTTGTCAATCCTTAAAACGAGGAGAGGAAAGAAAAATGAGAGAATTCATCTTGCAGTATTGAGACCTATTCATCAGCCGTCAAACACAAAATCGATACTGTTGATGCCAAGTCAATTAGGCAATCAGCTCGAAGACTACAATGAGCGAGGAGAGGAGAACCTGAAACAATATTTTAGGAGAGGGAACAAAAGAAAGTAACAGGACCATCTTCTAGTCCATAGGTATCTCCAGTAGTGCTCGTCAACAAAAAGGATGGAACTACGAGTTTCTGCGTGAACTATCGCCAGCTGAATAACGTGGCGAAGAATGACAGCTATTCTTTGCTTTGAATCTACCATAAGTTAGACACTTTGGCCGGAAACAAACGGTTTTCCACGTTGGACCTGAAGTCTGGTTATAGGCAAGTAGAAATGGACCCAGGAGACAAAGAGAATACTGCGTTTACAACCGGATCTGGATCATAGCAAATCAACGTCATGCCATTCGGACTCTGTAATGGTTCCGCGACATTTGAAAGACTCGTGGTAAATGTCTTGAGATGGTTATTTTGGAAGACATGCCTGATCTATTTGGACGACATCGTAGTACTGAGGAAGACATTTGACGAATATATGAAGAACTTCGATGATGTATTCAAACGACTTCAAGCTGCCTAGCTCATCTTATGCCCGCAGACATGTCAGGTATTCCAAAACCAAGTCAACCTTTCTGGGTCATATAGTGAGCAATGAAACGAAACTACTGTGACACGAGAAGTGAACTTTTGGCGCTAGTGGTGTCCGTGTAACACATTTACCAGTATATATAGAGAAGGAAGTTCTTAATCTGGACTGATCATGCAACACTCGAGTCATGCAGTTCAAGAGTCCCCATTGCCAGATAGTTAGATGGATTGGATGACCTCAAGAGTACGATTTCAACATCGAACGTCGATGATGATGCGTGTGTCATCAAAATGCCGATTCCCTGTCCAGATAGCCGTGTCCAGCAGACTGTTCCCACTGCAACAAGGCAGAATCTAAGGAAGCTGCAGTGTTAAGAAGCACATTAGGCAACGATGTATGCTCACCCACCAGGAACAGAGAAGGTCAGTAGAATGATACTCTCCTAAAGGTGATTCGGCAATGGAAGGTATAAAGTCGGCAACCTATGTGGCAAAAAGTGTTAAAATTTGCAACGACACTCTTGGCATATTGGGCTCAGTGGGAGTCAACCTTCAGCAAGTTCGTGAAAGCTTTTATTGGATGACGACAGGAAAAAATTGTGGTAAATACATTCTGAATGTATTCGATTATTTCACAAAGTGGGTGAGAATTATACAGGATCCTGAATCAAGAGGCCACAAGTGTCGTGGATATACTGGTGAAATAATTTATCAGCCGATGTGGAGTGCACTTGGGGTCCATAGCGATCAGGAATGACATTTCGATAGCCATGTATTCCAGGAAATTAGTGACAGGTGGGGATGAAGAGTAGCAGGACATCAACGTTGCATCCACAGTCACTTGGATTCGTCCAGAAACCGATCAAAACCATTGGAAAATAACTGTCTAAAGTTGTTTCCAGCCACCAGAAAGACTAGGACCAGTATCTCACCCTATTGGCATTGGATTATCAATGAGTCCACGGGTGATATACCTGCAAAAATCCTGTTTGGACGCGAAATGAAGCTACCTTGTGACCTATAGTTTGGTTGTCGACCGAGAGAAGATCTAGAGGGAAAAAACTACGTGATCCAATTGAGAAGAAAGATGGACGGTGTACACGAAGTAGTTCAAGCACGAATTTCAAGTTGCCAGCGACAGAATAAATAAACGGTACGACACGTAGGCTACAGAAGGTATTTATATGTAACGGGAACAAAATATTGTAGCACAACCCAACGAAGAGAAAAGATGAATGAGAATGGAAAACAGAAAGTAGTCCACCAAAACCGACTAGCTTCATTCGAAGGAAACCAAGACCTAGGGAAAGGAGTGAACCATATCCGAGAAGAGCACGACTGTGCATTCGAAGAATTTATGAGCGCTTATGAAGGTATCGGAAATTCTATATATAGAGCCCTTACAAAACAACGCCAAGATTTGTTAACGCTCCTGCAAGAGTATTCACTGGCCCACAACTTCTCCGCTAGTAACAAACACGCACGAGGGTTGGCAACGAAGAAGATTGGGCAATTTGAAAAACTTGAAAGTCAGATTCCAGCCCCTAGCAAAACACTGAGACTCAAATCAATTCACGATACGTCTTCGATCTGGTAAGTTACCAAAAACGAGTTTCAAGATCGACCCACCTACCGCGATGTGTGGGAAGCGCTTCGAAGGGAGCCTTCGAGATCATGTGATGGAATCCAACGTGAAGAAACTGGCTATGCCTTGGATATCAAGTAACCAGTTGGATTGGCGAGTCATCAGGAACATGGTAGAGGTGATCTTCCAAGATACCGGTATCCACATATTAATTTGCGGCTACATACAGGTTCCAGGATAAACTTTCGTTTACACACTGTTGTAGTCCCTGAATACCTAATGCGATATCTATAGGTTGAAATTTTGGCGGGAGCGATGTTATTTCTGGTAAGCACTATTTTGTTGCGTTTGTTTTATTTCAGGAATCTGATGGTTCCGGAAAGTGGTTTGAACATATAAGCAACTACATAGATGCGGTAAATATTTTGTCTACAATTTGATCTGGTGATGAACAGACGTGAATATATAGATAGTGAATAATAGCGTAAAAGTATATTTTAAATATAAAGGACCCCGCCCTTTTCTAATGGCAAATTGGCGTTCCGTCAAATGAAATAAATTTTGAATTTGATGTTGCACTCAACTTGTTGACCAAAAGTGTCCATCGGACCAATTCAATATATGACTAGTTTTTAAAATACAGGCTGTTAAAGTCGAGAAATCCATATTTTTTGAAACTACGTAACTTGATTCAAAAGAAAAAAATAAGCATTTTTGGTAGATTGTAGTATTAATATGTCCTAGTCTAACGCAAACGTACACATAAATAGTTCAAAATGTAAACATATACAGGGTGGTTCTCGGTTACATCAGGGGGAGTTTTTGAAAATCTGGGAGAATGTGATATGGAATGAAAACATCGTCAAAAATATAAACTTACATAATGTTTACTGTTCTGTCATTATATGAACACATTTTAGATTATATGTATACAGAGTGATTGTTGATTCATCCACAGAAAAGCGTTTCTTAAAAAACAAAAAATTACACTCTGTATATTAGGGTATTTGTTATTAATATTGATTATGCATTTAATAACTAGGGAACAATAGTTCTCATGGAATACAGGGTGATAGTGACATCTGATTCGTTTTTGATGCAGCAATAATTGAAGTAATATTCCCTTTTCAGAATCACCCCATATTTTTCAATTCGATCCGTTAAATTGTACAATCTATTTATTTATGCAATTAGCTTCAAGTTATTGATAACTTTAGATGATTTCATAATTTGAGTATGATGCGATTTTGAGATTCCAATATATGTATATAGCGAACCATATTAAATATCAGACATATCCATTCATGTATAATTTCCGTTTATGAGTACAAAAATCGTAGTTTACTATCGGCCATGGAGCTAGTATCTATCGGTTAAATAGGTATAAACTGAAATGCATGGGATAAAAATATTTGTTTAATACTTTTAATGTGTACAGTAGTTTGTTATGGATAAATGGTAAATATTTTCTTATGAACGGTGAATATTTTATATAAACCATATGAATATTTTTTTAAAAACTATTTCATTATTCTTAGGTAGAATTTTGTTATGTGCATCATCATTATAATTTGATAGTTTGATTGATGGAAACTTACCATGTTCTTGATGCCTGGCAAAACCAAGGAACCATTTAACACTTGTTACATGAGCACATGTTCCGATGGTTCTAGTTCCTGACCTGCAGGTACAGACATATCCCAAGATTAATTGCTCTTCATCGTCATCATTCAGATCTCTATAAACTACCCACAGCATATGTTTAGTATTGTTACGAAACAGCACACTGGTATAGTCCCTAAAACCGACTCTGTCTAAGTCAGGTATAGAAGTTAAAGTTTTGGCGGATACGCAGTTATAAAAAACTGTTTACGAGATTAGGACTATCTTATGTAAACAGACTTATCTAGAAATGGCGAGAAAAATTCCGTGTGTAAGCCGCAGCCCAGAATTTACTAGTAAAAATGGCTTTAATATAAATAAGGACCAATCAGCGGAAGAGTTAGTGGATAAAAGTGATCTCGTGAAATAAATACACCGGAATAGCAAACAGTAAATATAAATTAAGTGTCCATATAAATTAGTTTAAGTGAATATACTGAGTATATATAAATTAAGTGTTAGTGATTAGTTTAGTGTTTTAAATGAATTAGTAAGTAGCCATACCGAGTGTTTGAAATTTATCCCACCCGTAATAAAAACTTTTAATAAATAAGAAAAACATTACATTGGTGTCAGGTGTGGGGTAATATAAATAAATATCTACGTAAAAATGGCCAATAGATTAAGGGACCTGAAAGTGGCGGAATTACGAGCGGAATTGGAGGATCGTGAGTTGGAAACGTCCGGTAAGAAAAGTGAATTAGTAGAAAGACTTAAAGTGGCACTGGAAAATGACGGCTTTGATCCAGAAACAGTTTTATATAATGACGAGGCTTCCACCTTGATCTCGTCAATTTCTGCCATGGAAGAGAAGATCTCAACTAATGTGAAGAACGATATTTCTGGCATGGAAGAGAAGATTTCTACGAATGTGAAAAGCGATATTTCGGCTATGAAGAATGATATTTCTGCTATGAAGATCGACATTTCTGTTAATATGGACGAGAAGATTTCTACTTTGAAGAACGATATATCCGCCGACATCTTATTAATGAAAAACGACATTGCCGCTGACGTTGAAAATGAAATTTCGTCTCTAAAGTCTGAAATTAAGAATAAAATGTCAACGATGGACGAGAAAATCGAGAATAAGATTACAACGATAGACGAGAAGATCAAGGAGTTGGAGGAAAAGATTGCCGATTCAAGAACGCGAAGCACGCCTGTGGAAGAAAAGAAGACCGAGCAAACGAAACCTTGCAAGCCAGAAACAGTATCTAAGTTTGAAGACATTGGCAGCTTAACCCGAGTCAAGGCCCCAACGTTAGATGGAAAAATGTCGTGGACCAATTATGTGAAACAATTTGAGGCAGCCGCTACAGTGAATAATTGGTCCGATAGAGAGAAGGCAGTGAACTTAACCATCGCGCTTCGCGGAGATGCCTTAGATGTACTCCAGACGATACCTTTGGAAGAAACGGATGACTTCGAGCAGCTGAAGAAGAGGTTGGACATGCGTTGTGGTCATGAACATCTAGAACATTTGTACCAATCTCAGCTGAAGAACCGAAGGCAGAAACATGATGAGTCCCTTCAAGAATATGAAGTGGACATTGCCCGACTAGTTCGATTTGCTTATCCGTCAGCACCTGAGAACATGATGGAATGTCTGGGCATACAGGCCTTTATTGATGGCTTACGTGACCCCTATATGCAGAGGAAGCTTCGTTTAGCCCATCCGAAAACATTAGTCGACGCATTGACAGCTGCCCTTGAATACGAAGCAGCAACGAAGGCTTCAGGATATAACAAAATCAGGACCATCCAAGAAGAAGGTGACCAGGACAGATTTGACCAGTTTGTCAGTTTATTGAAAAATATGATGGACAAAAAACCGAGAAAGATCAGATGCTGGAATTGTGGCGAGCTAGGGCATGTATGTAGTTCATGTAAGCGCCCCAAGACTCCTGCTAACCAAGAACCCCAGTCACAGGAAAACTAGAACGGGTCGGCTACGAGGGGGCAGCACCGACCCATGATCGTTCCAAAGACCCTCTCATACTGATAGCTTCTCTCAGATGTCGCAACGACAGTGTATATGTGGATGGCGAAGTAAATGGCAAGAAATATGCTCTGTTGGTTGACACTGGAGCAACTAGAACCATTATACGACCAGAACTAATAAACTCCAAGAAGAAGCTTTTACCAACGAGACTGCGACTGCGGACCGCCACAGGTGAGAGCGCCAACGTTCACGGTGAGACACAAATCCAATTGGGAATTGGCGTTGAAAAGTTCAAGCATACGGTAATCGTAGCTGACATTGCAGAAGACGTGATTCTGGGAATGGACGTGATGAATGTACATGGATTCCAATTAGACTTTAGAAACAGAACCATTAAAGTGGGTTCCGAGGAGGTATTCCTGCATCCATATGAAGGCAGCGCGGTGTTGGCAGCCGTACAGGAAGATACCGTTCTACCTGCACGAAGCGAAACCATGATAGTAGCACGGCTACAGGGAATCATGGAAGAAGGTACACCGGTTATGATGGAACCAAGGAACCACGACGAGGAGGTTGGCAAAGGAGTACTAATTGGGAAAGGATTGGTTACGTCGGCGAAGGAGATCCCTGTACGATTGATAAACGTGAACGATTACCCAATTACCATCAAGAGGGAAACGAAGATTGGATCCTGCGTACCAGTGACGTCCATAGTTCGTCAGACAACGACCACTGACAATTCTAATGCCAGATTCGAACAGATGTTATCAGTAGCTGGTCTATCTTTGGATCGAGCTGAGAAAAAGAGAATGAGAGAATTTCTCTTGCAGTATCGAGACTTATTCGTACCAAAAGGAGGAAAGACTGGCAGAACATCAGCCGTCAAACACAAAATCGATACTGGTAATGCTAAGCCAATTAGACAATCAGCTCGAAGACTTCCGCGAGCGAGAAGAGAGGAAGCTGAAAGAATAATTCGAGAGATGGCAGAAGGAAAAGTAATAGAACCATCTACTAGTCCATGGGTGTCTCCAGTAGTGCTCGTCGAAAAAGGATGGAACTACGAGATTCTGCGTGGATTCCCGCCAGCTTAATCACGTGACGAAGAAAGACAGCTATCCTCTGCCTCGTATTGACGATACGCTAGACACCTTGGCCGGCAGCAAACCGTTTTCCATATTGGACCTGAGGTCTGGTTATTGGCAAGTGGAAATGGACCCAGAAGACAAAGAGAAGACTGCTTTTACCACCGGATCTGGATTATGGCAATTCAACGTCATGCCATTCGGGCTCTGTAATGCGCCTGCGACATTTGAAAGACTCATGGAAAATGTCTTGAGAGGGTTGTCTTGGAAGACATGCCTGGTCTATTTGGACGACATCGTAGTACTGGGGAAGACATTTGACAAACATCTGAAGAATTTGGAAGACGTATTCAAGCGACTCCAAACTGCCCAGCCTATGTTAAGCCCGAAGAAATGTCAGCTGTTCCAAAACCGAGTCAACTATCTAGGTCATATAGTAAGCAATGAAGGAGTGGCGGTGGATCCAGAGAAAATCGCTTCCATTCAGCAATGGCCGCAACCAACCGACAAACATCAAATCAGGAGTTTCCTTGGACTTTGCACATATTATAGAAGATTTATCAGGAAGTTTGGAGACATTGCTAAGCCTCTAACTCGACTCACAGAAGAAGCAAGAGCTTTCCAATGGGACGAAGATTGTCAAACGGCTTTTGATACCTTGAAGAGGCATTTAACCACGGCGCCGATATTAGGATACCCTTTACCGGAGGGAGACTTTATTCTGGACACTGACGCAAGCAACGTAGGAATTGGTGGAGTGCTCTCACAGATCCAAGAAGGGCAAGAAAGAGTGCTGGGATATTTTAGTAAGGTCCTCTCCAAACCAGAACGAAACTACTGCGGCACAAAAACAGAACTTTTGGCGGTAGTGAAGTCCGTGGAACACTTTTACCAGTATCTCTATGGTAGGAAGTTTTTAATCCGGACTGATCATGCAGCACTCAAGTGGTTGATGCAGTTCAAGAATCCCGAGGGCCAGATCGCTAGATGGATTGAACGACTTCAAGAGTATGATTTCAACATCGAACATCGAGCTGGTGTGAGTCACCGAAATGCCGACTCCCTGTCCAGACGACCGTGCCCAACAGACTGCTCCCACTGCAACAAGGTGGAATCTGGGGAAGCTGCAGTTTCAAGAACTACTGTAGACAACGAGGAATGGTCACCCACCAGGATCAGAGAAGATCAAGAGAATGATCCTCACCTGAAGATGATCCGGCAATGGAAGAAAGAAAACCGGCGACCTACCTGGCAAGAAGTGTCAAGATTTTCACCGAAACTCAAGGCGTATTGGGCTCAGTGGGACTCCCTTGTCCTGGGAGAAGGGCTGTTGAAAAGAATCCTTGAGAACGATGATGGTTCCGAGAAGAGAAGACATATAGTTATACCGAGAGCGAGAGTAGCTGAGGTACTGAAGAAGTTACACGACAGTCCATCGGGAGGTCATCTGGGAGTGAAGAAAACCCTTCAGCGAGTCCGTGAAAGGTTTTATTGGATGAATAGCTCCGACGATGTGAAGGACTGGTGTAAGAAATGTACGACTTGTGCTACGAGTAATGGACCACATCGCAAAAGAAAGGCACCCATGAAACAGTACAATGTTGGAAGCCCTTTCGAAAGGATTGCTTTAGATATCGCTGGACCATTTCCGACGACAGAAAATGGTAGCAAGTACATACTGGTTGTAATGGATTATTTCACAAAGTAAGTGGAAATATACGCTATCCCGAACCAAGAGGCCACAACTGTCGCGGATGTATTGGCGAAGGAATTTATCAGCCGATATGGAGTACCCTTGGAAGTCCACAGTGACCAGGGAAGAAATTTTGAAAGCCATCTATTCTAGGAGATTTGCGACAAGCTTGGAATGAAGAAGACCAGGACCACAGCTTTACATCCACAGTCAGATGGAATGGTCGAGAGAATGAACAGGACTATTGGAAAATACCCGGCCAAAGTAGTATCCAGCCATCAGAGAGATTGGGACCAGTATCTTTCCCTATTCGCATTGGCTTATCGATCTGCTGTCAATGAGTCCACGGGTGAAACACCGGCGAAAATCCTATTTGGACGTGAAATGAGGCTTCCTTGTGACCTGGAATTTGGCTGCCGGCCTGGAGTAGATCTAGCAGGCGAAAACTACGCAATCCAATTGAGAAGAAGGCTGGATGCTATTCATGAATTAGTTCGAACAAATCTTCAAGTAGCCAGCGACAGAATGAAAAGTCGGTACGAGACGCAGGCCACAGAAGGCGGTTTTAAAGAAGGGGACTAAGTATAGCTACACAACCCGACGAGGAGAAAAGGATTTTCTCCAAAATTACAAAAATCCTGGGAAGGTCCATACTTAATTAGGAAAAGGATCAATGATGTTATATATCGCATAAGCAAGATCCCCAACGGAAAACCAAAAGTAGTTCACCAAAACCGACTAGTGCCATTCGAAGGAGACCATGACATAGAGGAAGGAGTAAACCTTATTCGAGATGTGTCTGACCCCACCTTCGATGAATTTATGGGCGCGTATGGAGGTACCGGGAAAGCTAGATATGGAGTCACTTCGGAACAACAACAAGATTTGTTCACTCTCCCGGAAGATTATTCACTGTCATACAACATCCCCGCCCGTATCAAGTACGCACGAGGGTTGGCACCGTCTTTCGAAAGAAGTTCGGGCAATTAGAAAAACTTGAAGACCAGATTCCAGCCCCTGGCAAGACACTAAAACTGGAACATAATTCGCGGTACGTCTTCTACGTGGTAACTAAAGATGAATTTATAGATCGATCTACCTACCGCGATGTGTGGGAAGCACTTCGTAACCTCCGACACCATGTGTTAGAATCCAGCGTGAAGAAATTGGCTATGCCTAAGATAGCGAGTAACCAGTTGGATTGGCGAGTTATCAGGAACATGGTAGAGGTTATCTTTAGAGATACCGGTGTCCAGATATTAATTTGCAGCTACATCCCCCGTTATCAGTATCCGATGAAGACAGTGCCCTGCTATTTCCATAAGATCGGAAAGTGTAGAAATGGGGCCAGTTGCCGATTCAAACATCCAGTCTCGGCTACACAAAAGTTCCAGGAGGAACTTCCATTTAAGGAGGGGGTGATGTTACGAAACAGCACACTGGTATAGTCCCTAAAACCGACTCTGTCTAAGCCAGGTATAGAAGTTAAAGTTTTGGCGGATACGCAGTTATAAAAAACTGTTTACGAGTTCAGGACTATCTTATGTAAACAGACTTATCTAGAAATGGCGAGAAAAATTATTTGTGTGTGTAAGCCGCAGCCCAGAATTTACTAGTAAAAATGGCTTTCATATAAATAAGGACCAATCAGCGGAAGAGTTAGTGGATAAAAATGATCTCGTAAAATAAATACACCGAAATAGCAAACAGTAAATATAAATTAAGTGTCCATATAAATTAGTTTGAGTGAATATACTGAGTATATATAAATTAAGTGTTAGTGATTAGTTCAGTGTTTTAAATAAATTAGTAAGTAGCCATACCGAGTGTTTGAAATTTATCCCACCCGTAATAAAAACTTTTAATAAATAAGATGATATTGATTTATCGAAACAATTGTCAATTTTTTAGAATTTCCAATAACTTGTATTATATTGTGGAATTAACTAGAGACCTTGAGTTTCATTTAAAAACACTAATTACAGTATTATTTCTAAATCTAGAATATAGCCGGAATCTGAGAAAGTTCCGTTGTTCCACGTTTTCATGGATCTGTAAAATATAATCTTCCCTTCTTTGTAATTTATCCTGGATATAAGAACTGGCAAGATGAACATGATATGGACCAAATAATATTTTTAATCATTCTTGTGATAAATGTGGAAATTTTGGTACATCCCTCTGATCTAATCGAGTCCATTGACGATGCCGTCCTCCAAGATTTTCTTGTTCTACTCGCGCCTGAATGATATTTACATCTTCAGAATGAATTAACATTTGATTTGCTAACTCCACTGTTCCCGGTATTGCTATTAAAGGATGAAATTTATTAAGTAAGGCGACAGCAATAGAATAAAACTCCCACTGTTTTGCTGCGTTACTTATGCTAATTCGTTCAGAAAAAAATGGATTTTAAATGACCATTTCTGGCCTCTACTATTCAGCGCGTACTTGTTATTAAACGAGCCGTATTCGCTTCGAACGTTGTTAACTGCGGTAGATTTCTAGGTAAAAATGGCGGCATATGATAGTGTAGACCTAGTTCTTCTAAGAACGCAATAGAGTCTGTATCCCCTATATAATATCACCACGTCACCTTCAGAAAACCAAGTTCGCATTCCGTGGACGTCGTGTACGAATTCATAATCCAAAATAGATGCATCATTGTTCTTTGAATCAGAAATATATGGTCCATTAATAGCTAAAATATATCCGTCAGCAGGACATATAATTTCAGGTTTCAGTAAATGTTTATTTTTGTGAAAGCAACAAGACTGTCGAAGTGTCCGGAAATTGCTGCTTTTTTATATTCCATTATAGGTGCAATCTATATATGCTATAGCTTTAGGAATATCAGGAGTAGTATTGTACAATTGATTAATATATGCAAATACAAGGTTGTTGATATAATCCTCCCTTGTAATTGAATCGAACCCTATGTGGTTTGTTACAAATCTATGTTGCAAGGAAGTTCTTACGATAGAAATTATTCTGCTAGTTGTTTGCCTGGAACCGTGGTTGAAAAGTTTTTCAAAAAATCATCGGAAACACCATATCTTAGTTTAATTAGGAAGGTCAATAAATCTTTTTTATTAATATTTCTCATATTTCCATCATGCTCAATCGAGTCACGAAATTCATATCTCAACATAACAATTAAGGTTAAATTGACAATGACAATGAGGATCACATTTCTAGCGTACTTCATTTGTTTCCACAGCACACTTGTTTAGAGTAGTACAAAATTAAGAGATTCTGGTATGGAATGAAAAATGGTCAAAAATACATTTACATTGTATTTACTGTTTTGACATATAAACCCATTTCACATTATGTGTATACAGGGTGATGGCTAATTCATCCACAGAAAGTCGTTTCTCAAAAAAAATTACACCCTGTATATTAAGGAATTTGTTGATGATATTGATTATTGAGTAATAAATAAATACCTAGATAACAATACTTTTCATGAAATACAGGCTGTACTTACGTCTAATTCGTTTTTGATGCAGCAACAATTAAAGAAATATTCATTTTTCAGACTCACCCTATATTTTTCAATCGATCCGTCAAAATGTACGATCTATTTATTTTCGTCATTAGCTGTGAGCAATTATTACCTTCGTATAATATCATAATTTTAGTATGATCCGTTTTTGAGATTCCAATATACAGGGTGATTCATAACTATTGGGACATAGGCTAAGGGTAGATTGTTTGGACCAAAATATGGCGATAGGACCAAATAAATTCAATAAAACATTGCTGTGAAAAACGATAAAGGGCGTTAAAATTGAATTTTTTTTTCGTCTTTTGCTAATAATTTCACTGTATATTTATCGATTATTATCAAAATCGGCACAGAGGCATAATTTCATTCTGGCAATATTACTTCATTTATTATTTGATATTTTGTTACAGTGGGAGCCTCGTGAAGGATGTCTGATGACGAAATATACTGGTAACTTTCTTTGACGAAACTTTTTAGTGATTTTTAATAGAAAATATGACATAAACATCATTTCTACGTGAGATTGGTACTCTATTTCAAACACGATATTCTCATTTTTGGAAAAAAGCGCAATTGAACAGTTTAGAGTATCGGAAGGAGATTTCAAATATTATAACTCACAAATGGTTATCATACTCGTACATGAATGGATATGTCTGATATTTAATATGGTTCACTATATACATATATTGGAATCTCAAAAACGCATCATACTAAAATTATGAAATTATTAATTGCTTAAAGGTTATTACAAAAATAAATATATCGTACATTTTGACTGATTGAATTGGAAAATATAGGGTGATTCTGAAAAGGGAATATTTCTTTAATTATTGCTGCATCAAAAACGAATTAGATGTGTCTATCACCCTGTATTCCATAAAAACTATTGTTCTCTAGTTATTAAATGCATAATCAATATTAATAACCAATTCTCTAATATACAGAGTGTAATCTTTATATTTTTTAAGAAACGCCTTTCTGTGGATGAATTAACAATCACCCTGTATACAAATAATGTAAAATGGGTTTATATAATGTCAGAACAGTGAACATCATGTAAGTTTTTATTTTTGACCATGTTTTCATCCTATATCACATTCTCCCAGAATTTCAAAAACTCTCCCTGATGTAACTGAGAACCACCCTGTATATGTTCACATTTTGAACTATTTATGTGTACGTTTGCATTAGACTTGGACATATTAATGCTACAATCTACTAAAAATGTCTATTTTTTTTGTTTAATCAAGTTACGCAGTTTAAAAAAATATGGATTTCTCGACTTTAACACCCTGTATTTTAAAAACTAATCATAGGATTGAATTGGTCCCATGGACACTTTTGGTCAATAAGTCGAGTGCAACATCATATTCAAAATTTATCACATTTGACGGAACGCAACTTTGCCATTAGAAATGGGCGGGGTCCTTGTAGTGGAGTATTTATATGAATTAAGTGCAAGTGAATATTCATTCTATTCTATATAAATTGGGATTAAGGTGTGTATATAAATTGAGTATTAGTGAATAGTTAAGTGCAGAAATACATCACGTAAATAGATATGTGTATAAATTTATCCCACCCGTCGTCATAAAAAACTATTTACTTTAACAAGAAAATCATTGCCATGAATTATGTTGAAAACTGCATCAAAATAATTCGTTACCTGATTTATAAAGGGGTTGGCGGGTAGACAGACAGAATGTAGTGAGAGCTCAGATGGTAAGAGATTGATTGAAGAGTTATATTTGAAGCCGTTTATCGAACAATAAATAACTCTCTACTGAAATCACCAAACCCTAATGATTGTTATTCGACAGAATTTGCAAAATGTAATACTTTACCTGTGAATTAATGGCACTAAGATGAATCTGAGCAACTCTGAGATCAAACCTCTTCATTGATATGTCTTCCTGCAATTCGTTGGCCTTGTTGTAAAGTGATGATTCGACGGATTTCTGCTGGATTCGAAGCAACGTATCTATGGAGTCTTGAATTTGGCGGATTTGCACATCTAAATCCAACGCCTCTTTTTTCAGAACATCGTGACTTGGTTTCAGTTGTACGGCTGATAGTTTATCTATCACTAGTTCATCTCTTAAAGGAGGAGGTACACCATCCTGAAAAACATACAAAAATCGTAATCATCGTTTAGTTTCACTTTTTTCACAGTATTCAGTTGGTATTTATCATTGAGGCATTCGCAAGAAGTACCCATTAATTAAATGGCTTTAGAAGAAGATACATAGAAAACATTGGTAGGCAATCTCAACATCTGAAGTTTTCCAAATTTACATAATAACATACTTAAACACGCAGGGGTTTCTCTACAAATTATTTATTAGCCCTAATCAAGGATTATAAAATTTTCCAGTTCTAATACTTCCAATATTTTTGTTCATAAATTACAGTCAACTCTGCTTTCCTTATTGCGATTTTCTTGAGCATTCTCGCATGTGCTTTGAATACAGTCAGAACAGTACCAGAGTACATCTATAACAATTCTATAATTGCATAATCATATAGGCAAATGACAAGTTAAAGAGGAAAGATGAATGATAACCTAACTAAATAACCTATATAACTTCGTTACAATATTACAATACTCTTGAAATTTAGAATTTCATACTTTCTTTCAGCCAACCAATTTATCTTTGTTACCTTTTGAAAGCACGTGTCAGTGGATCTAAGAGTTTTATATAGACCTGGAATATTTCCCGGAGACTAGGGAAATAACAGATTCCGATAATGTAGAAAGGCTTCAGAATGCTGCAGTGTGAGGATAAGGAGATTAAATTGCTGCCTATCCATTATTGAAATTTTAAAATTAATACCAAATTTTCATGATGGTAAAATGGACCAGTAATTGCATAAAAGGTACAATTCGACCAGTACCTACTCTATCTCTTTTTGTATCGAAGCCTTAAGAACAACATATTTATATCAGGATTGGTTTTTAAAACTAATTAATTATATTATTGAATAATTGCTATATTTTCATAGTTTATGTATTATATCGAAGATGTTCAATAGATTCAGATAGATCCACGATAATTTAGTTTTATTTGGATGAGTACCTACTGAACTACATTCTGTCGTTTAGGCTCAACGAAACTAATCTTTTCCGCTCCTTGATTGAGGGACGGGCTACGCTTTATTTGGCCTGTTCTGAAGTGACTCTGTTATTTGGATTATTCTTTCCAGTTTTTGCTTCATTTGGGATGATATGAGACGTCTTTGATGTATTTGCGTTATTCTTATCGATTTTTACTTCATTTAGGATGTTCCGGATAGTCTCCGATTTATTTGGATTATTCTGGTGGTCGTTTCTCGCTTCATTTGGGATGTTGTGGACTGTCTCTGTTTTATTTGGAATGTACTGCACTGTCTCTGCTTTATTTGGATTGTTCTAGATTGTATACGTTTCATTGGAGCTGTTCTGGATCATCTTTACTTTATTTGGACTGTTCAGGTTTGGTTAGGTCAGGTTATACCACTCTTGCCCAGCTGTCAATTATTGGAATCTTTGGGCATATCTATAACTACAATTATTAATCAACTATAAAAAAACGATAAAATGGGAGGATAGCCTTAATAATATTGATTGGAAGTTCAATGGTCGTTATAACTTTATGACTAGTGTAAGGAGTAGTTTTGCAATATTCGAAAGTTACAGTCAAACATCATTTTGAACCTCAAACTTCAGAGTAATATCATTTCAATTCACAAGACTCCATATTCACTCCTAACTTCATTTCATCTACACTTCAGACCCGTTCTGGATACATTTCTCATAGGTTATTTAATTTCTGGTGAGTTTATTTTTCTTCTCAACACGTTCATTTCGTACTTCACGGATATAAACAAATTTTAGAGTACAAATAAAAAGTGAAGTAAAGTTTGTGCGTGACAAAGGGAATAGTTTCATTTTAAAAATATATGCACATGTCAATTATCAATTAGTCTTTCAAATCACTTTTTCGATTGTGTATGTAAATGACAGTTTAAAATGAAATATAATCTATAAAACTAAGATTATGGCGGGAACGCACATTTTAATTTATGGCGAGTGGTCCTCCAGTCGAATTTATGGTGAGAGCGCGAGAGTCAATAACTAAAAAGATTTGCAATTTCAATCATATTAACATGTACCGGGTGTCCCCATAAGAATGGCTGTGGAAGATATATCAGAAACGATTTATAGTACAGCTGCGGGAAAAGTCATACAACAGAAGTGGCCTCGAGAAAAAACCTGGAATCAATTTTCAAGTTTGGTGTCTACCGTTAGCGGGCGTAACTTATTGAACAAATTTACAAAATGTATGCGTCAGTCGAAAACTAACAGCTTTAAGAATGGAAGATTTTATGTGACACAAAAAGTGTCGATGAGTATACAAAAAAAATTCTCAAAAATCAATGAAATAAAACGATAGTTCTTTCAAAAAATGAAGACAAAGAAAATTTCCAAATAAAAAACAATACTTCTTGGGCCAAGCTCAAAGTGGAATAAACAAAGAGTTTAGAGTGAAAACAGTATACTATTGTGCAGTTTATAGGCAGTTCTAAATATACCTGTAAGTCAATAAATTCCATCTAGTAATACAAGAGATATTTGGTTTTAGAAATATCAATATATAAATAAGTCGCAGTCCGTTGTTTATAATACCATACTAAAGATCAAGGTATCTTATTTCCTTCTATTGATGGAGTTAAGTTAGAGGAGTACATTTTTGCCGTAGAAGCTAAAATTCTTCCTAAATACATCACTATTGCTTCAAGAATTTCAAACTACAGAGTATGTATTTACCTATCAAACAAGTCAGTGGTTGATCACTTTATGGCAACATATTCTAGCATCACAATCAACAATCAAGACATCCAGGCAAGACGACTCATTACACCAGCAAGCAGAATTACGTTATCCAACGTCTGCCCTAATACACCACACGGGACTTTAGAGATTGAATTGAAGAAGTTGGGCTTAAACCTTGTATCACCAGTAACATGAGACACTTAAACTTATGAAGGAGGTAGGTAGGCAAATAGTTTTAAATCTTTAACAATAATATTCATTATTTTGAATTATAATTACTCAATCCAGTCAACAGATATCGCCATCTGATAAAATCATTTGGAGGAAATAGATAATTGTGAATGTCAAATAATAGACAAATAATTGGCAATAAAATAATATTGCGACTTTAAATTAAGATGTAAGCTATACTATCTTTCAAGTTGGATCAAACTGCACACAGTGTGCAAAGTTGATTGAAATCGGTTGAGTAATTCAGGAATCCATCGCGGACAAACAACGTGACACGTAATTCATATATATTAGATTTAAATCAGAGAATCAAAACAGATTTGTCTGAGGTAATTATCGACCGTACTGCTTATCTAAGCAAAAGGTGATGATTATCAGGTATGCGGTCAGTATAAGAAATAAAACTATATTCTTATTCTCAATATTTCGCTATTGTTCAACATATTCATCAGTATCAGTAGACAATACAATAATTAAAATATGAATAAAATAACAATGATACGAATATAAATACTTACACCAGTTAAGAGTCAGTAAAATTGGATGTACACCATGTTAAGATAATCAACAGGTTATTCAATATAAAAGACTTCCGTATCTTAATAGTTTTACTCAACTGATTTTACCATTGTTTAAACAGTTCACCAATTTGAGAATTGGCAAATACAATTTAACAACTAATTCTCTCCTATTTTCTAAAATGAAAGATAAAATACCTTTATTATTCCAAACCAACATTATTTACAAAATTAATTGCGCGCAGTGTCCAGGATGCTACGTTGGTCAAACATTTCAATGGTTAGAAAACCTTATTACCAAACACAAAAGCGATTGTCGAGTAGGTAAGGATAACTCTACAGTGGTGGATCATTTTATAAAAACAGGCCATACGTTCAATTATGACGAGACAGACATTCTGCAGATTGTTGACCAATACAGGAATCGTTTATTTTTTTAAATGTATCATAACAACAAACAAAAAGATGTTATTATTCTTAAATCTAACACTAATAAACTCAGTGATATTTATTGTTACCTGTTAAATTCATTTTAATATTGTTTTGTCACCCCACATATGCGTACGATGAGATTACTTATTTTATTGAGTAGTGTAGCTATGCCGGTTTCAAGCCACTACTTTGAAAAAGGTCCGCTAGGCGACGGTGGCGCTGCGTTGGCGCTGTCGGCGGTGTCGTCCATTTTTTATCCAGTCGGCCATTTTTTAGTCGGCCATTTTTTATTTAGTAGATTTCGCTAGATGGCGCATTTTGCAGATTTCTTTTTTAGATGTGTGTAGTCCATTTTTTATCCGGTAAGTTTGTGCATGACGTAACCGAAAAAAATTTTTGCCCCGAGTGAGATTCGAGCCCACGACCTCATCGTTCCCAGCCTACACCGTTACATGTCTGCCATGAGGGTTCCAATATATTTTAGTTTTGAAAGTGATAAGTATTTTGAAATCTCACGAGGCGTGATTTCACGATGCGATGTAATTTTCTTCAATGCGCAGATTTTAATGCATGAATATGTTCCACATTTTAAAAAAAATGTATTAAAATCGAAAAAAAAAAATTTACCCCGATCATATATTATCGGATTTCACGATTGCTTCAATGTAAATTTCTTCAATACTCCCTTGTACTAATATCGTTTTAGTTGTTAGAACATGTCAAATGCAGTTGAATCAGAATCCTTCGTAATCGTTGATTGTATTTATCAACAAAATACGCACGCGTACGCAATCTTAACGTATACCATTCTTTTAACATGTTCAAGATGTACTTAGAAAATGGGATAATAAATTAGTCATAGTATGGCTTTAATCGAGTACAGACGTCGCATTGAGGAAAAATCAGGGGTGTTTATGAAGATAAACGATCAGAAGCAAAACATAGCTAACTCAAATTAATGGAAAAATCGTACAATTAATTGGGTGCCCGAAGAATTACAAAGCGGAAGACAACAAAGAGAGATTTCGAATGCTTTAGATCTCATATTTAGACGCCAAACACCACAAACGATATATCCATTAAACAGAATTAAACCTACAAGACTTCAATATGAGCAACAACACTTCTCACAACAACAGTAGCACCACCACCAGTCACGCCATGAAAGAAGAACTTAATAATATTTTTTCATTATCATGTATAATATTAGCATCCATATTTGTTTTAATAATTAAAATTCTATTGAAAATTGCTAAACGTAAATTTAAATCGTCATGTAATATATCAGCTTTTGAGTAGGGCGATTTTAATAAAAAAATCCATTATAAATAAATATTATTTGTGTTGTTATTACAAATTATAAAAATATTGAGAAGATTGAATTCACGACATACGAGTGTTTTTTTATTAAGCGTAAATATTCTTCGTACTAATATCTAAGAACAGGTGGCTTCTCTAGCCCACACTTGTTCGGACGGGGAACAATAAAAGCAGGTAAAAAAACACAATAGCGGTGAACGATTTATATCTGTCTATATCAAATAAATATTACATATGAATACCAAGAATTCTAGTTTATGATGAGAATTTTTAACTATTAAATCATAGGGTCAACTTTAAGATATGAACAGGAGATTTGTAGAAATTTATGGAACCCTCTTCGTGGGGAGGCTCTTTTGTTGTATATGTTTTCAAATATTAAATGCGGATATGAATCGTCAAGGGTTCTAATTTTATTCACATGCTTATTTTTAACGATCACAGTGGCGTCAACCTTAGAATATTTATTGAACATTATAAATTGTTTGCCATGCCGCATATTTTTTCGAGCCATTAATTTTAATTGGATTTCCGACAAGTTCTGACAAGATGTGAGAAACGAGAAATAGAAAAAGGAGGGGTCTGCGTATATATATAATTACGAACACAGATGTGATCATCAGTTAGCAACCACAAGCGTGTTATTACCAAGTCAAGTGCTCGCATTGCAAACAATTGTAATTTTGTTTAGACGAAGATCAAAAAATCAATGTAAGTACCAACAAGTGTGTGTTTCTCTACTTATAATACAGTGTTTTTTTACTAGAAATCTAGTTTTTCATTTGTTTGTAGATGGATCTTAATAATTTAAACGAAAAATGTTTCACAGTAACAAATTACCAATCAAAACAGATTGGAAAGCTGAAAGAGCTCAAAGTAGGTGCCAGTAATCCAATTCTTGGAGCTCGGCTGACAAGTGGGCGATTTGGTAAGAGCATTTTGTTAGAGCTTCACGACAAGGTAGTGTTTTTACCAAATCGCGTGACAGAGTACTTCCTTCCAAATCTAGTCCATTTCCAGCCGAACAAGTACGGGTTGGTGTTCAAAGGGTTGAAAGAGACTGGAAAACCGCACTCAGCAGCACTCTTTGAGATTGTCGAGATATAAAATAGGTGAGTTTTTTTACAAAGTTGATGATAGCTTTCCTAAACATTATTCTAAACTGTTATGTAACAATCAACTATGAATCTTTTAATTAAATTTATTGATATTTCAGACTATATTGGGAATCATCTCTCCACCACAACCGCAACTCTAAGTCTGGACATCACCTCCACAGCTCTACGTCATCGCCTCCGCAACTCTAAGCCGGGACATCACCTTCACAGCTCTACGTCATCGCCTCTGCAACTCTAAGCCTGGACATCACCTCCACAGCTCTACGTCATCGCCTCCGCCACTCTAAGCCAGGACATCACCTTCACAGCTCTACGTCATCGCCTCTGCAACTCTAAGCCTGGACATCACCTCATCGCCTCCGCATCTCTAAGCCTGGACATCACCTCCACAGCTCTACGTCATCGCCTCTGCAACTCTAAGCCTGGACATCGTCTCCGCAACTCTACATCACCTCTCCACGTTTATATTGGAAGAGCTTAGTTGGCGCGCACACACACACACACCATCCCTTAATCATCAAAGTGAGTACATTTCTCGTAATAATAATTCAAAAATGATCAGTGGTAAGAGTTTGCAGCAAATTGATGTAGTTCTAAATTCCTTGAACAAACTACAGACATTTTCATGTAAAAATAAATGGGTTTTAATAATTAATGGTCATATTAGAAAATGTAATCGAGCGTTGAAATTTTTCAAATTTTCGGTGGGACAAAAACATAAAATTCACTCAAAACTAGCACACTTGAAGCGCATGAGATGTTTAATAAAAGTAGGGAATGGGGGGAAACAACAACATGTCATTGACGATAGTAAAAAACAGTCCAATAGAGTCAAATGGGAATTCATAAATGCCGCCTTTGATAGTAGATTAAAAACGGGGATTATTATAAACTTGGTTCATAAAGATATTACTTCATTTTTTACAGACGCTTCAAAAATTTTTAAAAAGGAAATGTCTGTAGTTTTCAAGAAATTTCAAATTATAAAAGCAAACACTACATTTTGCGGGGATTTTGTTAAGATGTCAAATGATGTGGAATTGGTGGATCGCAAATATTTTAGTACTCTCAACGTTGTTCTAAATAATGGAGATGATTTATATGATTGGTTCAAAATAAATGTTACGGATCCCATTTTAAACAACATGTCTGAATTTGCTGAAAAAAATAGCGGGTGGGCTTTATTGAAAATATTTTTTTTAGAAGTGGCAATTAACAAATATGAACTGGCTGCAGGCTCATCATATATTCCATTACCTAAATCCATTTCTCAGAGGCTTGCTATTGTTAATGTTCGCAATATGGATAATGCGTGCTTTTTTTGGGCAGTTACCAGTTTTTTGAATCCTTTATGCAAAAATAGTCATCTTGATCGTACATCTTCGTATCCGCATTACTCAGAAGCTTTAAATATTAAAGGTTTAGACATTAAGATGCCTCTTGCTCAAATTACAAAATTTGAAAAAATGAACAATATGTCTGTAAATGTATATGCGTTAGAATTAAACCATTCGCCAAAGTCATCATCACAATTTTACACCGTAGTGCCTGCTAGATTAGCTAAAAATAGATTAGAACAACATGTAAATTTACTGTTACTTCAATCCAAGTATTATCCTCAGTTGAGTGTTTATAATGCACCTCCTGTAGACGAAACAAACGAAGAAATCAAATACCATTATTGCTGGATAAAAAATTTATCTCGTTTAATTAGTTCACAGTTAAATGAAAATAATCATAAAAAATATATTTGCGATAGATGTTTAAACTATTTTCACAGTCAACAAGTTTTAGACAATCATGAAATGACTTGTAAAAATGTAAATGATTCAAAAATTTCTTTTCCGCATTATACACATATTGAATTTAAAATTTTTATTTATAAACAGAAATGTCCGTTTGCCATTTACAGCGATTTTGAGTCCATGTTAAAGGCATATAGTGATCATCAAAAAACAACTAAAACTCAAAAATATCAGGAGCAGATTGCTTTTTCTGTAGGCTATTATTTCAAGTGCGCTTATGATGAAGAACTTTCGTATTATAGAGACAATCAAGGTGAAGACTGTATTGATTGGTTTACAGGTCAGCTGATGGATGTAGCCGAATTTGTACACTCTAAACTTTTAAATATAATTCCCATGAATGTGACACCTAACACCGTACACGCGGTGAGTTGCCACATTTGTGATCGGAAATTTACTAGTAATGATAAGATTGTTAGAGATCATGATCATTTTACGGGAGAATTTCGAGGGTTTGCTCATCAAGCGTGCAATTTGAATTTAAGGAAAGTTTTCGTTGTTCCAATCATCTTCCACAATCTGAGCTCTTATGATTCACACTTTGTTATTAGAGAAATTGCTAAACGTGGCAAGGTTACAGTGTTGCCCATCAATAAGGAAATCTATATAAGTTTTACTCTACACGATCCTAAAACTAACATCAAATTCAGGTTCATAGACTCCCTTAGGTTTATGTGTGCAAGTTTAGATGAACTAGTATCCACACTGAAGGAGAACGACTTCAAAAATTTGAGGCAGGAATTTCACGATTTAAGTGATCAAAAGCTAAAACTTTTAATGAAAAAAGGTGTTTTTCCATATGATTACATGGATTGTATGGAAAAGCTTGAAGAAGTAAAATTACCGTCCATTGATAATTTTTACAATAAACTCAATGATTCCAACATTTCCATGGAACAATATCAGCATGCAAAAAATGTTTGGGAGAATTTTAATATTGTCAATCTGGGTGAGTACAGTCGTCTGTACATGAAAACAGGCATACTGCTATTAGCGGACGTTTTTGAGCAATTGCGACATAATTGTCTTCAAACCTATCAGCTCGATCCAATCTGGTATTTTACGCTACCCGGGTACACTTGGGACTCGATGTTGAAGTATACAAAAATAAAATTAGAGTTACTCCGAGACATTGATATGGTTATGTTTGTTGAGCGAGGCATTCGTGGAGGAATAACTGTTTGCTCAAACCGATATGCAGAAGCCAACAATAAATACATGTTTGAGGGGTATGATCCACAAAAACCATCCAAATACCTCACGTACCTCGATGTAAATAACCTCTATGGATGGGCAATGTCTGAATTCCTTCCATATGAAAATTTTCAGTGGGTAGACGACGTCACCAACATTGACATAACTCAAATTGCTGATGACTCTCCAGAAGGATATATTCTTGAGGTAGATCTAGAATATCCCCAGGAGTTACACGATCTACATCAAGATTTTCCCTTTTGTCCAGAACATCTGGCACCTCCCAATTCCAAATTAAAAAAAATAATGACTACTTTTTACACTAAACATAATTATATTGTACACTACCGAAATTTAAAACAGGCTTTGGCGAATGGTTTAATTCTAACAAAAACACATCGAATTTCAAAATTTAAGCAAGCTGCATGGTTACGACCTTACATAATGTTAAATACAAAATTAAGAACGGATGCCACTACAGCGTTTTCCAAAAATCTATACAAATTAATGAATAATGCTGTGTTTGGCAAAACAATGGAAAATATTAGGAATCACAGAACATTTAAGCTATCTACAACATATTTAGGTAGATATGGAGCGAAAAATTTAATTGCCAGTCCACAATTCCATTCGAGAGTGATTGTAAATGAAAATATGGTAATAATAGAACTAAAAAATAATAATATCGTTGTTGGAATGGCGATTTTAGATATCTCAAAAATATGTATGTACAATTTCCACTACTCATATATGCTCCCCAAATTAACAAAAGAAAATTGCAAGCTACTGTATACAGATACAGATAGTTTTACTTATGAAATTCAGTGTAATGATGTATACGAAGAAGTAATAAAGACCAATATGAATTTGTTTGATACTAGCGATTACGTTGAAGGTAATTGTTATAACGTGCCATTGGTAAATAAAAATGTGTTGGGGTTGTTTAAGGATGAATGTAATGGTGCAATCATGACCCATTTTATAGGTTTACGTGCAAAAATGCATGCATTCAAAGTTCAAGGGGGGAAAATTGTGAAAAAATCTAAGTGGGTAAAGAAAAATGTTGTAAGAAATAAAATTACCTTCGACGATTACGTAAACTGTTTGAAAAATTGGAAATCAACATTAATTCATCAAAACTCAATTCGGTCGTATGCACATAAAGTGTATAGTATAGAACAAAAGAAAATTGGTCTTTCCCCTCAAGATGACAAACGGGTGCTAATTCCAGGATCATTTGATACGCTACGATTATAAATTACACTGAATGATTTTTGAATATTTACGAAATGTATTTTCTTTGTTGTAACATAGGTGTGTGTGTGTGTGTGTGTGTGTGTGTGTGTGTGTAGGTGTGTGTGTGTGTGTGTGTTTGTCATATTCTTAAAACAGAAATATATAATATAATATAACATGTCATCATCAATCAGCTTTATGAATTTAAAACTTTTTTAGTATCAAAATGCTGAAAAACATACGTGTTGCACAAGTTACTGTGGAAGGAATTGTGTACAAAGTACCTACTTTACAAAATTTAAAGGCCATGTATATTGGCTAATTAAAAATGCCCCCAATTCTATCCCCGTATTATAGGCTTAGAAGTTTGGCATAGTAAAGTTCAAATTACATGTTATTTTATACTACCTAAATTACTGAAAACGGATTTGAATATAAATTGTATTAGATTATTGAAGAATTGTTAAAAATAATGGTTTTGATCCATCTAAAGTTGGAAATTGTAGGATTGTAGCTCACACAATTTTTGAAACATTTTTTATGTAATTTAGAGTTGAGGTTTTTTCTTCTTAAATGAGTGTATTTTTAAATGAAAACATTTTTTATGTAATTTAGAGTTGAGGTTTTTTTTTCATCTTAAATGAGTGTATTTTTTACTGATTAAACATGTAGTAAAGTTAAAATTACATGTTATTTTATACTACCCAAATCACTGAGAACAGATTTGAATATAAATTGTATTAGATTATTGAAGAATTTTTAAAAATAATGGTTTTGATCCATCTAAAATTGTAAGGTTTTAGCTCACACACACAATTTTGAAATATTTTTTCATGTAATTTAGAGTTGAGGTTTTTTCTTCTTAAATGAGTGTGTATTTTTCACTGAGATGTACAATTTAAAATGTTTATGTATTTAGTATAAATAAATGGAAAATATATATATATATATATATATATATATATATATATATGGTTTTTTATTAATAAATACTAGTAATTTGGAAATGTGTGTGTGTGTATGTGTGTGTGGTAGGTATGTTTGGTGGTGTATGTGAAAGAAAAAAAAAATATAATTTTTTATTGGTTTATTACATCTAAATCGTTTACAACTTTCGACTCATTGAAATATATAAATTCTCTGAGAGCCACTGTCATTATGCTATCATTACAATTACAAATGCTTATCAATAATTCAAATTTGCTTAAATGTCCATTATTTTGTGCAAAACTTCTGATTATTTCAATAACATTCCGATAATATTCACCAAAATTTAGTGTTTCTAAATGGGCGAGACGGTGTGAAATGAGACAATCATCGACCTTCAAAATTTGCTGAACATCTTCTCTGCATAAAAGGAAACTAATGTCATGTTTTATCACTTCCAGCCATTTAACATTATGGTATATTATTTGTTGCACATTGCAGTAATCACCACACGATATCACTGCTACTTCTTCTTCTTCTCTGAATGGTTCATTTATAAAAGAATTTTCTCTCAAAATATCAGTTAGCGTAGCCCATTCGTTTGTGCTGAAGGAGATTTTTCCATGATGCATACCAATGTATGATAAAGTGACTGCACTACAAAAAGTTCTTGCTACACTAATACCACATCCAATTTGAACTGAATCCGTAGAATACTCTGTATATAATAAGTACTGATGTTCCATTTTTGCTGCCATTTCATACATATCTAAAATATTATCCAATTCAGCTCCATAATTTTCTGAGCCACCAGTAGCACTACTACTACCACTACTACTACTACCACTATAATAACCAACGTCTTGAGAAAACATATTGTGACGACTAAGAATATGTTTCACTGCGCTCCTCAATTTATACTCTGATGCCAAGCAAAAAATGTATTCATACGCGGCGCAGCGAAAAGTAGTTACCCAACAACAACATCTGTATTTTCGATCCAACTGTTGTGTTTTGTGTCTAAACACAACCATTTTACATACATCTTGTTGCCTTTTCTTCTAAGCACCTTTTCCATCAAGTAAATATCTGGATTTGACGTTTTCTGTAACTCTTCCTCGTGAAACCCCCCACTGATTGGTATACCATGCAAATCTTCTAGCAAATATGTGGTGGGATTTGTTATTTTAACTTTAACGATTTTGAATAGTTCAGTCGTCCAATTGGGTGTATATCCTTTCTCAAAGACATGTTTCGACTTGCTTATACATACAATATCACTGGCCTTAAATTTACGACGTCCGACTATCTTTAGATGTGTATATGTTTTGTTTAAAATATCTTTTTCGTTGGATTTATTGACATTGGAAGGTTTATAGTTGGTAGTTGAATGCTTTGTATTATTGTATTCCATCGTAATTTTGGGTAAAATATTTATCCATTTATGTGCCATTTGAACTGAAATGTTTGTAAAGCTTTAATTTCAATGTTCTAATAACTCTTTCTGCCATAGAAGCTTTTTTCGTGCTAACTACACTATAATGATTAATCCCGTGTTTTTCCATTAGTTGTTGAAACTTGCTGTTGTAAAATTCCGTTCCTTGGTCTGATTGGAGATTTTTAGGAGCTCGTTTTGTGTAGGCGAGAATGTCCGAGAATGCACGAGTTAACTCTTCACCGGTTTTTGTCTTTAATGGATGTGTCCATAAAAACTTTGAAAAGCAATCGATGACGACTAGTATCATTTTGTGATTTTTATTTTGATTAGCGTAAGGTCGCATTTCGGCTGAATCCATTTGCCATAAATCATATATGCCTTTGACAATTGTACGTCTGCGTGGATAATTTTTACGTATAGGTTTATGGAGTTCGTTAACAAGCTGGACTTTGGATGACATGTTTCGTGAGCGCATGCACTTTCTAAACTGATGATCCATTACTCTTCTCATCTATTTTCTTCTTTTGTTCAATTTCATGCTTCTTCTTCAAGTCCCTGTCCAAAACTTGAAACGCATGTTCTATGTATGTATTATACATATCGATCTTATCACTGATTAGAGTATTACTTTTCGACAATTTATCCTGTACTTCTCGTTTAAAACTCATTTCTCAAAAATTCCTTGCCCGTAGCAATTCCCTCGTCGACATATACTTTAGTAGCCATATCTCGAGCTCTGACAGGAGGATTTCTCGAAATAAATGCAGCAATTTCGTTGATTTTATTTTGATGAGATACCAATTGCGTTTGTAATGAGGGGATTATTGTTTTTTGAAGTGTGTCCAGCTCATTATGGTACACATGTAATTGTTGTAAGGTTCAAGTGGATATTGATAATTTAGTCACAGATGATGAAATATTGGAGGAGGTACAAGCTGAGGAGACGGAGCGGGGAGAAATTAGGTATGTTACTTGTAATAGTTAACTCAAAAGTCTTATCGAAAGTGTTTCTAGTGGCAATATTGCATCTAATCCGAGTAGTCCCCAACAAATTCTCATACCTCGTTCAACTAAGGGTAGCTTACCGAGTATGAGAATTCCACCATTCTCAGGAAATTTTGGAGAATGGAGATCTTTTTTGGTCTTATTTACTGCGTTCATTGACAATTATATGTGCTTGGGGCAGATTCACAGAAATTTTATTATCCAAAATCATTTTTGGACGTTGAATATCTTTCCCTGATTAATTAGTTAAGTATATCTGCTAATGATTACAGTATGGCATGAGGCATGCTGAAAGAAAGGCACGATAAAAAAATGCCAGTTGTTTTTCATCACATTAATGAAATGTTAAAGGTCACAGTCGTAAAGAGAGCGAATGGGCTTAGGGAATTTTTATGAATTTTTATTTCAAATTAAACAACACATCAGTGCTCTAGAAGCAATAAATGTTCAGGTAATGGGACAATGGGATTCATTCTTAATAAATATCTTTTGTACTAGAATTGATCGGTTTTCAAGGAATGTGTTTCAACTGCAATGAGATCAGTCAAAGTTGGCTCTTTGAGCTTATTCTTTGAATTTTTCGATAGATCAAGCGTAGCTTGGGAATCCTCGAAAAATATTGGCGGAGGGGTAGAACCAAAATCAAAATATTCGCATTCAACCAATTCGGTTACAGAAAATTCAATAGTTTGAATTTTATGTCAGGTCAAAAGACATACACTTCATCGATGTTAAAAATTCCTGTCTCTAAGCATTGCGCAAAAAATAAATTTTGTCTATGAGCATAAACTGTGCTATTGGGAAAGGACATAATGTTATCAAATATTTCGGGCAGAAATGTAAAGTCTGCTCAGGCAAACATAATTATTTATTACATGAAAGTAGAGAAAATAAATCGATGCAGGACGGTAGTGAATATTCAACTTCTCAACTAAATACAAGCGATGAAAATGACAGTACGAACATAACTCAAGCTTCTACATGCATCCACTAAGGTACAGCAAATAGTTTTACACAATCATTCTTTTGTAATACTGAAAAACACATTTTGTTAGCGACTGCCAGATTATCATCGGCCAGTGAACTCGAAGGTTACTAATATATTATTGGAAAACTATTAACCAGAATGAAATCACGACTGTTTGAAAACAAAACAATAACACGTTTTAATTGTATAAATAATTTAAGTATGGTGAGGTCAAATGAGACCATCGACAAATGTTTGCATATTGTTATAATACAACACCTAATACGTATCACGGATACACTACATTTGAATTATCGCACGGTAGAAAACCCAACATACCGGAATGTTTAAATCCAGAAATTGAACCATGCTACAATTTTGAAACTTATAATAAAGAATTGAAATATAGGTTACAATACGCCCATAAGAGAGCTAGACATTTGTTGTTAAAAAATAAGTTGATTAGGGTGAATAGAAACAAAAAAGAATCTTGACCCGTAAATTTTAAGATAACAGATTCAGTAATATTGAAAAATGAAGAAAGAACTAAGTTCGATCCTTATTATTTAGGTCCATATAAAATAACGAAAATAATAGGAGTAAACTGTGAGATTTTATCTCAAAATAATAAAAAAACGAGCCGTCCATAAGAACCGATTGTATAAGTATAATAGTAATAATATTTGTAATCATAGTGAGGTGAGAGCGTAAACAAACAAGGCAGTGTTGGAGAACAGACGAAACAGTTAGTGTAAATAAACAAACAACACGAGAACTATTAACAAGACGTTATAACTATCTACTAAACATCAGGTAGGCATAAAATGAAATGTAACTTCTGTCATTCTGACGATGATATTGATTTATCGAAACAATTGTCAATTTTTTAGAATTTTCAATAACTTTTATTATATTGTGGAAATAACTAGAGACCGTGAGTTTCATTTAAAAACACTAATTTTTTGTATTGTTTACATTCTTTTCTCATTTATTTCATGTTCACAAACGACGTACGTTTCGGCGTATTGCCATTATCAAGTATTTCTTTTTTTGTACTATGAATAATGTGTTACTTAATTATAATGAATTGGAGAATAAAAGCTAAGACAAAATTAATTCAAAACAATGAGCTATTGAAACTTACACACTATAAATCTGCTGTCGACTGTGGACATTGCGTTCTAAAATATTTTAAAATAAAATAAAGGTACTCGAACCTCTCTGATTTATAAAATAATCAAAAAAACATACAAATAAGAGTCATAGGCGGGTAAGATACAAAACACCTACAGCTACTCTATCAAATGGTTGTATATTTTTGGGAGACTTTGAAGGTCCGTCTTATAGTTAATTGAATGTTAGTTCCTTTTGACTGGTTCACAAAACATGTATGGCCTAAAAGATATTTAAATTTCAATTCTTATGTACCAATCACATACAAAAGAAGTGTTGTTAATAACCTTATAGACAGAGCCCTAAAACTCTCACATCCTAATAACAGACCTGATAATTTGAAGAAGATTAGAGGAGCTTTACAAAGTAATGAATATCCAGAAAGCTTGTACAATCCTATAATAAAAGAACGAGTACATAAAATTCATGACAATAATAATGCGAGGGACACAAACCATAGAAGTGCTTATAACTCTAGTAATTATATCTCAACCAAAACATATATTAGTTCACCATACGTACCAGGTGCAACAGAAAAAATGCAAGGGCTGTTAAGAAAAAATAATATAAATGTAGCGCACAACTCCAATAATTATACCAAGACGTTTTTCACAAAACTTAAACCGAAAACCGAAAAATTGAAACAAAGGTATGTAGTGTAAGTTACAGTTCGCTGACCCATTGTTCATGCATGGTATTAACCTTCGAGCTTCCGGTATAACTCACGACCGCTGATCCATGTTTGTACAACAAATGATGATTCTGCAGAATTGCATATTTTCAGTCTATAACTGCATTCATTGTAGTATATAAGTTCGATTAATTCAATGTATTGAATATAGTGTATTTTGTTTTTAAGTTGTGTAGTTGTATTGTCAATAAAGTATCTTTTTAAAAAGTGACTTATCGGGCAGCAACCCTTAATTGGCGCAGTCAGTAGTGTAGCAGAAGAGACCTTAGTGATCCTCTTCGTTTTTCAACGTTTATCCACTTCAAGAACCTTTGAGAAACGTTGAAGTTCATCTAAAAGTGCCAGAAGAAGAATAAAAGTAAGTGAAGTGTATCCATAATTATTAGAAGGAAGACGAAGATATCAATTTAAGTTAAGAAGAAATACCTTTGGAAAACCAAGTGAAGTTCATCCAAAAGCTTTAGAATTAAAGAAACAAGAAGAAAACGAAACTAGGAAGAAAAACCTTTGGAATACCGAGTGAAGTTCATCCAAAAGCTATAGAAGTAAAGAAACGAGAAGAAAACGACACTAGTAACCGGAATGCACCTCAGCATCATCGTTAGCCTGTAAGCAATTATAATTTTTCCTTTTCATTACCTATATGTCAGGAACCCCTCAAGGAAACACTCCTCATACCTCTCAATCAGTATTGCGTCCATCAATCCTAAATTTAAACACACCTAGACTCATAATTACCTTACCTCAGATCAATATCATGCCTGAATTTAAACCAGAACATCTAGACATCCTATCCCCATACGATGGAAATCCCAACGAGCTGTACAACTTCATTAATACCGCTGGTCTACTCTTAAGCCATTTCTGGGACAATAACAACAACCAAAGTTTCCAAAACCACCTCCTATTCCAAGGAACCCTAAGTAAACTGACAGGAAGAGCTAAGGAAGTCATCTCAGTCTATGGATGTACAGATTGGGTACATACCAAAGAAACTTCGATCCAAAACTTCGCCGACCAACTTAATGAGAATTCTCTCACAAGAGATTTAGTAAATTTACGTCAAGGACCCAATGAATCTCCACAGCAGTATTACGAGAAAGTAATAAGTCTGCTAAATACAATATCTAACTACATAGAACTTCACAACGGCGATATTAACATAAAGGCAAGTGAGAAGAGCTTTTTCCAGAAACAAGCCCTAACAACTTTCCAAGCAGGACTTCGGGAACCCTTAGGTTCCACTATCAGAGCAATGAGACCAAGCAATCTATCTACGGCAATACAGTACATCCAGGAAGAAAACAATATAAGGTATCTCCAGAAAGCAGTAAACCCTCAACCAACAACCAGCAGGCATATCAGCGCAAACCAACAACATAAATCACCAGCTCCTCTTATGTCTTCACAATGGCAACCATCAAGTTTTAGACCACAATGGCAACCACCACATTCCCAACCGCAATGGCAGCCACAACCTCAACAGTCTAGATTTAGACCACCGGCGCAACAAAACAATTTCATTCCACAAGGCCAGAAAGTATTCCCTGGACCATCACGGTTTCAACAGTTCAGTAGGCCTCAACAACAGAACACCTGGAGTAATAAACCTGGAATATCTCAGCCACATAAACCTACACCAAAGAGCATTAGCACTAGAGCTACGACTCAGAACCGAAACTGGAGATCTCAACAACAGCAAAATCCATCAAGATTCACATCTGAAGAATTATTTAACATTGAACATGTTAACGAAGCATATGGTTATGATACCAACCAATTTGATGATGAAACAGCTTACGATTATTACCACCAAGAAAATCAGTTTTGCGAGACAACAGAATCGTATGAAGAAAATTTTCAAAATGACTACGAAGAACAATCGACAAATTTTCGGGAAAATGCCGAGAACAGAAACGCGACGTAATAGAGCTTAATTCTACCAAGATAAAAGGGAATTACCCTATATAACCATCACCAACCCTCCTCTTAAACTACTTATCGACACTGGTGCTACCAAATCTTTCCTCAATCCCGACAACGCCTCGAAATATTTCCATGATAATATCTACAATGAACCTTTTATAGTAACCTCTATTTTCCAAAATCATTCCCAAGATTATTGTGCCGACATACCCATATTTTCCGAATTCCAAAAGAAGGGAAATTTCAAATTCTACCTCTCCAAATTCCACAAAACCTTTGATGGCCTAATAGGCCTTGATAATCTCAAGCTTCTAAAAGCCAAACTCAATTTTCCTGATTCTGAACTCGTCACAGAAAATTCTGTTCTACCTATTAAATATTACGAAAGTAACAAAACCCAATTTTACTCCATCCAACTCGAACCACAGACAATTACTCAAGTCCGAGTACCCGTTAAAGAAACACAAGGAACTATCATACTTCCGAAACAAGAGATACAAGGAGCTTTCCTTAACGAAAGTTTAACTACAGCAGCCAATGGTCTAGCATGGACAGAACTCATCAACGCCACAGCCGAACCAAAACAGAAAGCACTAACAGATCCAGTAAGAAGTTCGGGGATCCACTTACCCGATTACCATCTTTACACAGCCGACATTATACCTCAGGAATACCAGAAGACAGATGTCGAACATCTACTTAGAACCGATCATCTCAATCCAGAAGAAGAAGAGCACATTAAACGATTGTGCAAAAAGTTTTCAGATGTTTTCCACTTACACTAAATCATACCGGTATCCTCACGTTCATGAAAAAGAGGTCCAAAAACAAATAGCATCAATGTTAGACCAAGGAATCATTCGATCAAGCCAATCAATATGGCCATGTCCTATATGGATCGTCCCCAAGAAACCCGACGCCTCGGGAAAGATTAAGTGGAGAATAGTGGTAGACTACCGTAAAGCTAACGAGAAGACAATAGATGATAGGTATCCAATCCCAAACATCACAGATATCTTAGACAAACTAGGAAGATGTCAGTATTTCTCTGCCCTCGACCTAGCTAGTGGATTCCACCAGATTGAAATGGCAGAAGAAGACATCCCTAAAACTGCATTTAACGTCCAGAACGGTCACTATGAATACCTCAGAATGCCATTTGGACTCATGAACGCCCCTGCAACATTTCAAAGAGTAATGGACAATGTTCTCAAAGGAGAAATATGTCTTGTATATATGGATGGCATAATCGCTTTTTCTACGTCCCTACATGAACATCTTGTCAATCTCACGAGAATCTTCAAAAGACTTGAAGAAACGGGATTTAAGATACAGGTAGACAAATGTGAATTTCTAAAAAAGGAAGTTAGCTTCTTAGGTCATATTGTGACTCCAGAAGGACCTAAGCCGAATCCAGAAAAAATCACAGCTATTGTCGACTACCCAATTCCGAAAACAGCCAAAGAAATCAGAGGATATCTGGGATTAATGGGCTACTACAGAGAATTCATCAAAGACTTTGTTCGAATAACGAAACCTTTGGCTTCATGCTTGAAGAAATATGCTAAAATAGAACACACACCAGTATTCCTAGAATGTATCAAGACCTGTAAGGACCTCTCAACCAATGATCCACTGCTTCAATATCCAGACTTCACGAATCCATTCAACCTCACCACAGATGCTAGCAACTTCGCCATTGGAGCCGTACTTTCTCAAGGTCCCATTGGCAACGACAAGCCAATTGCATACGCGTCCAAAACTGAACGAAACAGAAATTGAATACTCAAATATAGAAAAAGAAATGCTAGCAATAATATGGGCTACTAAATACTTCCGCCTGTATCTTTTTGGAAGGAAATTCAAGATTCTATCAGACCATCAACCCCTCAAATGGTTGTATTCGCTGAAGGACCCAAATTCTAAATCAGTAAGATGGCGACTGAAATTGGAAGAGTTCAACTATGAAGTTGCATATGAAAAAGGTAAATCTAATACTAACGCCGACGCTCTCTCTAGAGTTGAGATCAACGCACATGAACTTGACAAACACCTTCAAGAAGAAATAGGTAAATTAGATAACGAAGACACGGCATCAATGTACAATCACCCAGGATCTATCCTAGATTCTTTAGAAAATATCGAAACAGAAATTTTTCGCACGGCAGACCATCTAAATCCCAAAGAACTCCAAATAATTAAAGAATTATTTGAAGAAGGAGTGAAGCAACACTCTTCGTCAAACAATCTACACATGGAGGAACTTCCAACTATAGAAGACACTTCAAGAAAGAGAAGACGATCCCGATTCAAATGCAACAAGACATACAGCCCAAGAAAACCCTATTCTAGGAATTCCCATAAGCGAGAGACCACTAAATCACTACAACAATCAAGTGATATTCAAACTAGTTAACCATAGTCCAGCTCCACCAGTTACCGAAGTAACTTTTGTTAATAAGAAAAGGATTTATGCTCAAGTTGGTAAAAACAATCTAAGAGGAGACTTTTTCAAATTCTTCAAAGACTATCTCGATCCCAAGAAAAAATATGCTCTGTACTTCTAAAATGATTATCTTTATCCACTTCTCTGTGACATGGTAGGAGAAACATTCGAGAACACGGCCTACGATTTAGTTAAATGCAATCAAGTTTAAGAAAATGTTAATAGCTCCCAAAGACAAATAGACATTATAAATCAATACCATGAAGGAAAGTTCAACCACAGAGATATAAATGAAACCGAAAACCAAATTCGGAAACTATACTATTGGCCTACCTTGAAGAAAGATGTTGAAAAAATTATCAATTTGTGTGATACTTGTCTAGCCAGCAAATACGACAGAAATCCTCCACAACCGAAACTCATGATAACGCCAACGCCAACAAAACCTTTGGAAATAATTCATCTCGATACCTTCCAAGCAAATGGTCAAAAGTTTCTGACTATCGTCGATGCATTTTCCAAGTATGGACAAGCCTATCCGATAGAAGGATCTGATTCTATCAACGTTCTAAATGCTCTCCTCATCTATGTAACACATCATGGAATGCCACACATGATGGTAGCTGACAGCGGTACTGAGTTCAAGAATGGACTTATGCAAGAGTTTGTAGACACCCATAAGATTATAAATCATTACACAACTGCGGATAGCCCACAGTCGAATGGAATAGTTGAACGCTTCCACTCCACAATACTCGAACATCTCAGAATCCTCAGAACAAAGAAGACAACTTTAAGCATTAAGGAACAAATGCTTTATGTTATCTTGGGTTACAACAGTTCTGTTCACTCTGCAACCAAACAAAAACCAATAGATGTTTTGAATGGTCATTTCGGCGCTCAAGACCCTTTTGACATAGACATCGATAGAGCTTTGTTAAACAACTACACACAAGGCCATCGAGAAAAAACCAAAGAAATATATAAAGAAATCAACAAGAGAATCCAAGACATCAAAGAAAAATCCATAGAAAAAAGGAATGAGAAACGACAAACTCCTATATCCTACTCACTTTCTACCAAAATTTATACCAAAAAGATGGTCAAAAGAAATAAATTACTTCCAAGATTTTCTCCTAAAATCGTTACAAAAGACAACGAGGTCACTGTTGACACTCAAAATACAACTATACACAAGAGAAATGTCAAACACCAGCCAAACAAATCTGATGTGAACCCTATATTGCAGATGTACATACATCATTCATGGCCCAAGAAGTCCTGATCCAGGATCTCAAGGACAACTCAGGAATTCTACCCCTCAAGCTGGGGCTAGCAAGAATTCGAACTAGTAAACACGACTTTATCCACTATTTTCACCTGAGACCATTAGCTGAAGAAATGAATGCACTCGAAAACCAATATCGAACAGTAACATCAGAAATTCAAGAAGGACTAACACAACCTCACTTCGATCAGCTTCAAAATTTCGACCAGAGTCTGCAATACCTACTAATCGCTGCTAAGCAGAAACTCCACAGCATCTATCCAGAATATAAACTGAAGAGAGGATTAATTAATGGTTTAGGAAGCATAATCAAAGTAATATCAGGTAATTTGGATCAAGAAGATGCCGAAAGATACAACAAGGCCATCGCCTCACTTGAGAAAAACCAAAACAACATTATATCAGAAATTGACAGGCATAGGAGTCTTAACAAACTAATCATGGCAAACTATAATACTACAGTGACACTTATTACACAAAACCAAGAAAACATTGCTTTTGAGATAAACAAAATCAGCACTGATATGAACAAATTTGTATTTGACTTCAATAACTACATGGAAGTACGAAACATATTAGACCAGGTCAACCTAACTCTTCAGACTATCTTACAGCTTCTCACGGACTTAGGAACGGCCATTACATTTGCAAGATTAAATATCATTCATAGCAGCCTAATCAACCCAGAAGAATTGAAATGGGCAGTAGAGAAAATGAATGAACAACACTCGTCCGAAGAATTAGCATACGTTCAAGATTTCACGAAAAACTTCAACATTCTGAGTTGAGCGTTATTACACCAATCACACATTGGTATTTGTCATCCACTTTCCAGTCTCCCATCCCGATCCGTTCTCATATTTTCATCTATTTTCAACTCCCACACATAACCAAACAATAATCATTCCACCTGTTCCTTACCTAGCCTCTGATGAAAACCTTTACCAATATATGGAAACACCCTGTGAACCAATGGGCATAGAATACCTATGTGTAGAATAGCTACTTCAAGAAAGCTATGATTGTGTTAACGAAATCCTGAAGCTCACCAACGAAGAAGCCCGTTGCGAACATCTACCTATCTCAATTAACGCCACATTCATTCAAGAGATATCAGAAGCCCATTATATAGCAGTTTTCCCCCAGGCTACAAAGATTTCTACACAGTGTTTCACTTCAAAAATTGTGGTGCTCCAAGGAACATACATCATCGAACTTCCTCCAGGATGTTGCTTGAGAACAAATACGGAAGCATTTGAAAACACAAAATCGGTAATACGAGAAGAAGCTTTAACCGTGCCAAGAATCGAAACCTCCCTACAGACTCAGATAGCCAAGACCAAACCGTTGACTATCAAGAAAATCCCGTTGGACCAACTCCACCTCCTCACCAGAGAAGAAGAACGACTACAATCAATATCTACCAATCAGCAAAAGACAGACCCCACACACTTCTGGATGACTCCAATCTACATCATCATAACCATTTGTATAATACTGGGATTATATGCATGGTAATAACCTTCGAGCTTCCGGTATAACTCACGACCACTGATCCATGTTTGTACAACAAATGATGATTCTGCAGAATTGCATATTTTTAGTCTATAGCTGCATTTATTTTAGTATATAAGTTCGATTAATTGAATGTATTGAATATAGTGGACTTTGTGTTTAAGCTGTGTAGTTGTATTGTCGATGAAGTATCTTTTTAAAAAGTGACTTTTCGGGCAGCCACCCTTAATTTGTATAATGTCAAATGTAAAGATTGCTGTGGTGAATACGTGGGTCAAACATCTCAATACCTACATGACATAATTTACAATCACAAATACAACATAAGAACTAACAATGAACATTCCACAGCCCATTCGGAACACGCAATCGGAAACCATCATAGTTTCGATTTTGAAAACATTAAGATTTTAGACAAAGACGAAAACAGAATCAAACGTGAGATCGAAGAAATGATTTATATCAAAAAGAACAAAAATTCAATTAACTATAAGACTGACCATCAAAGTATCCCAAAAATATAAAACAATTTGATAGAGTAGCTGTACGTGTTTTGCATCTTACCCGCCTATGACTATTATTTGTATGTTTTGTTGATGATTTTATAAATCAGACAGGTTCGAGTACTTTTGTTTTATTATAAAATATTTTACAACGCAATGTCCACAGTCGACAGCAGATTTATATTGTGTAATTTTTAATATCTCATTGTTTTAAATTAATTCTGTCTTTGCTTTTATTGTTCAATATATTATAATTAAGTAACACATTACTCATTGCAGAGAAAAATAAATACTTGAGAATGGCAATACGCCGAAACGTACGTCGTTTGAGAAAACGAAATAAATGAGAAAAGAACGTAAACAATACAAAAAATCTCTTTATTATTAACTATTAACTATGCTGGCCAATTACCAGGAATAAACTAAAGTGAAAAAAGTTATATTTATCGAAAAAATTCCCAAGTTTATTTTCTTATTGCGAGAGTCGATGTGACCAACCATAAAGTCACTATTAGTTTTAGAAAATATTATCATCGGCCAGTGAACTTGAAGGTCACTAATAGATTATAGGAAAAATATTAACCAGAATAACACGTTTTAATTGTATAAATAATTTAAGTTCTGCGAATTATAAAAAATATTGTGTAAAACATGTGTCACAATGACTTTCCGTAGTAATCGTGATTTGCGAAACTCACCGCTTCGAGGTTCGTTGCGCAAACTTCACTCGTACTTCATATTGAGTTATTATGACACTTGTTCTACAAATAACTATTAGACTATTAGAAGTAGTTAAATTTGAAGTAGTAATAGTGTATAAAATGCTCTTGTCGTAGGACTAGTATCTATTCAATAACTTTGCTCATATAATGGGAGCAATCAACAGACCTCTTCGTTAGAAACAGTAATATCCAATAATCAGTTACGTTAACTATTATGATTCTAGCATCTTTCGATAAATGTCTTCTTTGGAATAGTTAAAAGATACGAGTTACATAAATTGGTGAATTTAATCAATTCTTTCAAAAGTTAAGTCTGGTGAATATTAAATCAAACCCGTTTTGATAAAATTGTAAGCATTCATATTCTAAGCTCTTATTAACAATACTACTTACGTTGAGTTGTGAGTCTTGCGTTTCTCCTTCTATGGGATCAGTTGGTTGCGGGGGAGGTTGGGGAGGAACGAATATCCTTCGTAGAATTGGACCCCTTCCTTGTGGAGCTGGTAGCGATCGGGATAGGTGAGTAAGGTCAGATGTACCAGAAACTGCCTTGCATTGTGATATAAGGCTTTCATATCTTCTACTTTGTTCCATAGACTGAAAAGAGAAGATTAAATGAATTTATTTGTACCAGGTTACCATAATTAATTCATCAAAAACAGTGAAAATCGATTATACTGTTTGGAAAGGAATATTAAATTTTGGATTCATTCATATTCTGTTCTGAGCTCTTACTGTTGATCGCCCATTGCATCAATACTGAAAACAAATTGGTATTTATTGGGAGACTATTTTCAAATTCTTGAATGTGACCTCTCAGTGATGGGCTCTAAGAACACTGCTATTTCTACAGTAGTATTATTAATTTGATAAAGCAAATGAAAAATAGAGTAATCAATATTTCAGATAATACGACGCACAGTAAAAATTTGAATATATTATCGAATCTATTCAAAAATAATGGATATCCAAAAACATTATTAGGAAAAATACTATTTAACATTCCTTATCCAATATAATTATCTAATGAACTTAATTTATCAACTTGTAATGACATAAATTCATTACTATAAAACTCGATTCAAGAAACCAGTTAGCGCCGCGATGACGAGATACCCCACCAGAACAGCAGAGCCCCCACGCCAGGATGCGCTCGAAGAATCGACGGTAGAAGGGAAAAAGACTTCCACCACTACCATCACGATGGATATAAAAATGCGAACCAACAGACGAAAAGACGACTTGGTTTACGGACTCCTGCTCCTCCAAGTTCAGCCGCCTCCAGCGCGAAGCGTAGGTCGAGGGTATTGACTTCAACCTTAAACGCTTTACACTATCATCCGCCGAGTGTTGTACTAAGTCGGAGTATTGATCCTACTTTATACATCATTCATTAGAACGGCCGTTGGTTTCTGGTATTGACGGAAACTGTTAGAAGAATTTCGGTGTGGTACTGACACACTGAAAGCTCTAGAGTATCTACGTAGGGAAGCACCGTTGAGCCAGGTACTGACTGGCTATAAACGATCGCTTTAACTGTTAGTATAATTTCGGTGTGGTATTGACACGCCGTAATAACTACAGTCCCTGCAAGCAGAAGTATTCGTTAAGCTGGGTATTGACTAGCTACAAACGAACCTTGAGAGCCGGTTGCTCATATCCCTGGCTGACTGAACGTTCCACAGAGAGTCTCGTACACCGTCGAGCATATCGCCGGAATCGAAATACACACCGTTATAGTTTCACCTACATACTATTCGGACCATCAGTACCTATCAATCGACGAAAGGGTACGGACCGTCGAAGCGTGACCTTCAAAATATTTACGTACCGGAGAAATATATAGAATATTGAATTTTAGTTTATTTTTGTTGTTGTAAATATTATTTTTTAGAAATAAATCCTTTGGGCTTACCTGGGCAATACGCATTACAAACTGATAACGTAGGAAATATAACGAATACAAATTCAACCAATACCTTTTTTGCATCTTTACCATATTTTAGAGATCTTACACCTAGAATTTCCAAAATTTTAAAAAACTTGCAAATGAAAATGTTCTGACAATTAATCGCTTAGCTCTACATAAGAGTGATTCATGATTATACCCAGAACTTTCAGCATAAGCAGAACACGTTTTCTCAACAAAATATATAATTGATTATAAAAACTTCAAAATTTAATGTAAAGAAGACAATTATTACTCTAAAAGGATTTTCCTGGAAATGCCATTCATTCATTGCTCAAGAGAATAATTGTTTAAATGAAAGAACTGATATTCTGGATCTAAATTCATTTTATAGTTATTTATTATCATTCGTCAAAAAAGATAAGAATGGAGATCAAGGCTTTATAGAAGAGAATTCTTTTTATTGATTTACTAATATTTCATTTAAATATAATAAGAGTATAGTAAACATTTTATTATATCCAATACTAATGTACTGAATATATATATATATATATATATATATATATATATATATAAAGAAGATGTAGGAATATCGCGTGATATGTTAACAACAACAAAGAGATTCATGGGTAATTCACGCAAAGTAAAGGGCTACTGAAATAGAGTGGTAACCGTAGACATGCATGTTTCTGGCTCATTTTGCCTCATCAGCACGGCATAACCAAATAATGATGTAAAATTTGGGAGCAAAGATGTTAATCGAAACATGGGAAAACACAAAATAACGGATTTCAGCAGGGAAACCAAACGCTCATGTGTGTCTTCAATTGGAAGATCCCGAGTTTTCAGGACATCAACCAACATCGACACGGAGGCGCATATAGCCCCCCCGCCATAAACCTTCCGACCCATAGTAAATAATGAAGAAGATGTAGGAATATCGCGTGATATGTTAACAACAACAAAGAGATTCATGGGTAATTCACGCAAAGTAAAGGGCTACTGAAATAGAGTGGTAACCGTAGACATGCATGTTTCTGGCTCATTTTGCCTCATCAGCACGGCATAACCAAATAATGATGTAAAATTTGGGAGCAAAGATGTTAATCGAAACATGGGAAAACACAAAATAACGGATTTCAGCAGGGAAACCAAACGCTCATTTGTTTCTTCAATTGGAAGATCCCGAGTTTTCAGGACATCAACCAACATCGACACAAATTTTACATCATTATTTGGTTATGCCGTGCTGATGAGGCAAAATGAGCCAGAAACATGCATGTCTACGGTTACCACTCTATTTCAGTAGTCCTTTACTTTGCGTGAATTACCCATGAATCTCTTTGTTGTTGTTAACATATCACGCGATATTCCTACATCTTCTTTATTATTTACTATGGGTCGGAAGGTTCATGGCGGGGGGGCTATATGCGCCTCCGTGTCGATGTTGGTCGATGTCCTGAAAACTCGGGATCTTCCAATTGAAGACACAAATGAGCGTTTGGTTTCCCTGCTGAAATCCGTTATTTTGTGTTTTCCCATGTTTCGATTAACATCTTTGCTCCCAAATTTTACATCATTATTTGGTTATGCCGTGCTGATGAGGCAAAATGAGCCAGAAACATGCATGTCTACGGTTACCACTCTATTTCAGTAGCCCTTTACTTTGCGTGAATTACCCATGAATCTCTTTGTTGTTGTTAACATATCACGCGATATTCCTACATCTTCTTTATTATTTACTATGGGTCGGAAGGTTCATGGCGGGGGGCTTTATGCGCCTCCGTGTCGATGTTGGTTGATGTCCTGAAAACTCGGGATCTTCCAATTGAAGACACAAATGAGCGTTTGGTTTCCCTGCTGAAATCCGTTATTTTGTGTTTTCCCATGTTTCGATTAACATCTTTGCTCCCAAATTTTACATCATTATTTGGTTATGCCGTGCTGATGAGGCAAAATGAGCCAGAAACATGCATGTCTACGGTTACCACTCTATTTCAGTAGCCCTTTACTTTGCGTGAATTACCCATGAATCTCTTTGTTGTTATATATATATATATATATATATATATATATATATATATATATATATATATGGCGACATCTACGAGTTTACTCAAATCCTCTCTCATATTCTTGTTTGTCCATGCTGAAACTTATTCATATCCAATTTTCAAGTCATTATCTCGAAAAATAACTGTTCGATTATTAAAAATCTATTTAGTTTTTTTCAATTTATTATCCTCTATATCACTAACGAGCAGATTTAGACCCATTGTTGTTAATGTCTTCTGAATCTGTAGTTACATTCTGGCCCAATACTTATGAATCCCCCTGTATATTGCTTAGACTACTAGATATGGAACTATTTTTTGTTAATTATCAAAAGGGAAAATGTATTAAACAAGTAGACGGAATCAACAAAATTGGTAGAGAGTAGAAAATTATTCCTCATTTTTAAAAATTACCAAATGCGTATTCATATATTCTTTCCATTGTTCAGTTGCCACTTCCCTGCAGTTGTAGGAAATGGTGCCTTAACAGTAAAAATTTTGGTTGCTGGAAATTGACCGCGGTAACGGAAACCTATAGAACATTCCTTGAGTAAGAAAAACAGATATCGCCAATACTATTGTAAGGTCATTTGAGATAAAACCAGAAGCCATCCACACTAGTTACACAAACTACTATTATTTATTCTGCCAAATTTAAAATTTAGTTGTGCAGCTATAATTATCGGAATTATTCAGCGAATTCTTTCCAATCTAGGAGAGAAAAATAGATCATTACAAATAATTAAGTACAATGTAGGTAATCAACATATTACAATATTTATTGTGAATAAAATGATTCTTTGTCGTTTGAGATTGAACGGGCCAAAAGAACTTTTAGCTCGAAGTACAGAGAATAATTCTTCTATATCCACTTCACTATTTTTTCTGTTTAATTTTATATCTCAAAATGTACAAAATAATATCTGAATTCCAATTAGAACATCTTAATAATTATAATCTGCACTGAAAACCTGTATTTCTATTTTGTCTATCATAATATTAAATAATAATATTGAAATATAATTCGTATATAGGTTTTTAAAATTAGGCAGATATAATATGAGCGATATGAAACGATAATTTTGCATCTGGGAAAGGTCAATGGTCCTAACATTCAATATCTAAATAACCCAGTTTTTGTAAATTAGGTGGATGTTCCCTTGCGTTATCTCTGTGATATGATTGTGTATTGTGATTTTAAATTTTATAAAATCACTAATATCTATGTCATTTCGTTTTTGTTAATGTTCATACAGGGTAATCCGTTGAGAAATGCGAATACAATAAGATTAGATGGAGACCACCTTCTTAATAACCTATATTTTATGGATCTTCCGTTCTTCACAACCAAGATACAGGATGATTTATGAATTTTCCCCATTTTAAAATTAATCAGTGTTTTATCCATAGAAATTAAGATGTGTTTTTTCATCTTAGGTTGCAACACCCCGTGAAATAAATCAGAAACGTACGCTACATTTTATGAATATTGCGAGATATCTTCTTCTTTCCTCAACATTTTCGTAAAAAAGTGATCTCGATATCTCTGTTATTAAAGAAGAAGAAGACGTTGAAAGCATAACGTGATTTTATTGAATTGTAATACACATTAATCGAATGTAAGTAGGTAGTTTGCTATGAAAAGGCAAAAAAATGTCTGGTCAGTTTAAAACTGACAATACTGTACAAAATTCAATAAATTGTCTTGCTGCTTAGCATAAGTTAGTTAAGTGACATGGACAGTATTTCAAGAAATCTGAATGGCGATGAATGTGTGCAGGCAATTATTTTAACCAATGAAAGATTAAGTTATCGTAAAATAGACTTTGCTCCTTACATATGAAATAACTTTCTTTTAATGAATGTTAATGCACGACTACATGTTGCACGTAGGATCCGTAATTATTTGAATGAGGTTAGTAGACAAACCATGAACTGCCCACCCTACAGCCCTGATCTGAATCCCATAGGGATTATTTTTGATCGTGAACTCAGGATCCGGCAACCATTACCTGTCTTTCTTGTATATGGTACAATTGAGCAAGAACACATACGACGCCTGATTTTAAGTATGCCTAGTCACTGAGAAGAGGTAATTAAAAATAGAGGCAGTGTTTTTTGCGAAAAGGTTGTTTAAGATTATTCAGGAAGTGTTTGCTCACATTTTAGCTGTTTTAAGTGTGAATAAAGTGTATGCGTATTACAATTCAATAAAATTACGTTATGCATTGAACGTACTTTTCTACACTGATAAAAGAGATATCCAGATGACTTTATTACGAGAATATCGAGAAAAGATGAATCTATTTCGCAATGATAATAAGATTTAGCATGTGCTTGTAATGGATTCCACAGTGTGTTGCAAAATAAGATGGAAAAACACAATTTTATTTATACACCTTGTATATGGTTGACATTTCTCAGAAAACATTCTAACAGTACTTTTTTAGTAGTCCCATGATGTGGAAAAAAATATCCAATCAATGGTTCCGAAGAAAAATAGCTTGAAACAATTATTGCGTTAATTTTGGACAGTAGTGTAGCTTTATGGCTAGTCTGTGAACTGCGAACCAACAGAATCATCACAAAAGTATCCACTTTTGTTGCTAATAAAACATTCTAATATAAATCGATTATTAATAAATGTATTACTTTCTATCCAAATTAATCAGCTTTTCAACAGGATCTGAATTTTAGGAAAAAATATTCATGATATTACGGATGGTCGTATATAACAAACATTAATTTGAAAAGAACAAAATAAAAACCTTTTTTTGTTTTATTGTTTTTCATTTCAAATCTCATTTGGATAAGTTACGCGGATCTCAAAATCCACTACAATTCTTAAAATGTACAAAATAATTTTAAGTCTGAATCCAATAAGTGTTTTATGAATAGGTTTTTAAAATTAGTGAGAAATATGCGGTCTGAAATAGATAATTTTCCAGCTGTGAAGGTGAACGGTCGAAATAATAATCTCATTCAATATGTATAAACAACTCAAGTTTTGTAAAATAGGTCGAAGCCAACTCGAGCGTGATCTCTATAACAACAGTATATAGCGGCTTGAAATATCATAAAATCAATAAAATCAAGGTCATATCATCGATACCAAGAGACGCAACGTTGTCAAACGTAAGGAGGTAGCGAAAGACGCTAACTGAGTGGTTCAATATACACGCTGTATATTGGGCGGAGGCCAAGGTGGTTACTTTTTATACGGACGCCAGCGCGGACGCTAATGCAGTATATATATATATATATATATATATATATATATATATATATATTATTTTGGATTTTTCTTTTGGGTTTTTGGGTATAGGTTTCGTTGAAAAAATACGACGTTCTTATTACGTTTCGCCTATCATAGTAGGCTTTATCAAAATATTATTTATTATGTTCGAAATACCTACGAGTAAAAGAAATCAGAACATGTTAGCTCACAACAAGGACATTAAACAATTGAAACATTAATACATTAAAAATTAAAAATTAGAACAGTTTCACATGTACGAATAAAATCTCTGAATTAAGTTTTATAGTGGTACGTACCTCGATGTTTACATGTTTACGTTGAAATACTGAATAGAAAAGCAGAAGGCTCCATTATTGTTTTTGTTTTTTCTACTTAAAATATGTGTTCAGGTTTTTGTTTGTTGGTTTTCAATTTTGTGAGAGTAAGGTGTATATCAATTAACAAAACAGAACAATACAAGGTGGTCACATATAGAAATAATAGTTATTGGCTGTTTATACTATTATGATAAATATGACTTAGATGATTCGTGTCTTGTTTATCATTAACTGAAAGATGTTCTTTTTTTATGTATATCATTTCCTTCATAAGCAATTTTTGGTAATTGCTCTCTTGCGTTAGAATTTCAGTGTATGAGAAGTCAAATTCATGTTTTTCGCTGGATTCGTGCTTGTGTAAGGCTGTTGAGGCATTTTTAGTGTATTTATGACCGTTTAGCCTACTGTTGAGGTATTGTGTTGTCATGCCAATGTATTTTTTGGGGCAATTCAAGCACGGTATTGAATAAACGATATTTGATTTCATTTTCGTTGGAACTTTACTTTTCAATGATGAGAACAAGGACGATAATAAATGTTGTGCTTTGTGACATACAATGTTATCATGCTTACCTGAAATATATTTAATTTTTTCCGAGAATTCAGCTGTGTACGGCATGGCAATATATTTCTTATGCTGTTTTCATTCATTTGTACTCCATCTGGCATGCCACTATTATATAATTTGTGTGTACGTTGCATTACAATTCTATCTACTAATTTTGTAGGGGAACCATTTTCATAAAGAACATTTTTTACTTTCTTTAAGACCTCAAATCTGTATTCAGGTGATATTAGAGTTAGCGCTCTATCAGCTAAATTTATGATAACACTGTTTTTTGCGAACTTGGGTGGTGGGAATTGTAATTTAGGTAGCGACCAGACCATGTGTTTTTGGTATACCATTTTGTTGTAAGTTTATCACTGTCTTCTTGTCGTATGATTGTCATGTCTAAGAAATTAATTTTTAAATCAATTTCCATTTCTGAAGTGAACTGAAGTTTGGGATGAAAATTATTAAACGCGTTTAGAATTTCGTCAATTTAATTTTCTGGTACGGCAGTGATGCAATCGTCGACGTATCTTTTAAAAAATATTATGGGGATATTGGTGTTGCTCAGAACCTTCTCTTCTAAGTACTCCATGACAAGTTGTGCTACAGTTGAAGATATTATATATCCCCATACTATTCTTTAAAAGATACGTCGACGATTGCATCACTGCTGTACCAGAAAATCAAATTGACGAAATTCTAAACGCGTTTAATAATTTTCATCCCAAACTTCAGTTCACTTCAGAAATGGAAATTGAACTAAAAATTAGTTTCTTAGACATGACAATCATACGACAAGAAGACAGTGATAAACTTACAACAAAATGGTATACCAAAAACACATGGTCTGGTCGCTACCTAAATTACATTTCCCACAACCCAAATTCGCAAAAAAACAGTGTTATCATAAATTTAGCTGATAGAGCGCTATCTCTAACATCACCTGGATACAGATTTGAGGTCTCAAAGAAAGTAAAAAAGGTTCTTTATGAAAATGGTTTCCCTACAAAATTAGTAGACAGAATTGTAATGCAACGTACACACAAATTATATAATAGTGGCATGCCAGATGGAGTACAAATAAATAAAAACAGCATAAAAAAATATATTGCTATGCCCTACACAGCTGAATTATCGGAAAAAATTGAATATATTTTAGGTAAGCATGATATCATTGTATGTCACAAAGCACAACATTTATTATCGTCCTTGTTCACATCATTGAAAAGTAAAGTTCCAACGAAAATGAAACCGAATATCGTTTATTCAGTACCGTGCTTAAATTGCCCCAAAAAATACATTGGCATGACAACACAATACCTCAACAGTAGGCTAAACGGTCATAAATACAATAAAAATGCCTCAACAGCCTTACACAAGTACGAATCCAGTGAAAAACATGAATTTTACTTCTCAAACACTGAAATTCTAACGCAAGAGAGCAATTATCAAAAATTGCTTATGAAGGATATGATATACATAAAAAAAGTACATCTTACAGTTAATGATAAACAAGACACGATTCATCTAAGTCATATTTATCATAATTTAATAGTATAAACAGCTAATAACTATTATTTCTATTTGTGACCACCTTGTATTGTTCTGTTTTGTTGATTGATATACACCTTACTCTTACAAAATTGAAAACCAATAAACAAAAATCTGAACACATATTTTGAGTAGAAAAAAAAAACAATAATAGAGCCTTCTGCTTTTCTATTCAGTATTTCAACGTATAAAACTTAATTCAGAGATTTTATTCGTACATGTGAAACTGTTCTAATTTTTATTGTATTAATGTTTTAATTGTTCAATGTCCTTGTTGTGAGCTAACATGTTTTGATTTCTTTTACTCGTAGGTATTTCGAACATAATAAATATATTTTGAAAAAGCCTACTATGATAAGCGAAACGTAATAAGAACGTCGTATTTCTTCAACGAAACCTATACCCAAAAGAAAAATCCAAAATAATAAATATATACAATGGTTTAAGAATTGCTACAGATATATATATATATATATATATATATATATATATAATTTTTTTTTATATAACGACTGAAAAATGCTATATGGGTGGGGATAACGGGGATTTCAGTCCAAAGAATCAACGCCAAGATCTTTTATTTACAAAATGCCGCCAAGCTTACGTGTCCTTTTGACACTTCTTCAGGGCACTATAATACATATACAAATATAAATATGATTTAAAAACTTACATGTAAAATATTTTGAGTAAATTCAATATAAATAATCATTAAAAAATTTGTAAATGTAAAAATAAATATAATTATAATATACTTGATGTCATATTTCACATAAGACAATTCGATACATAATTTGTTTGTTCGTTACTTAGTCATTTTCACAGGTTATAATCTAACCTTATTTCCTTTTCTATTAACGTCAAAAACAAATTATCTGTCAAAGTCATTTTATAAGGTTATAATCTAACCTCAAATTGAAACTTCATTAAATAATTATAAAGTAATCTAAAAAAATTAAAATAACTAAGTAACGAACAAACAAATTATGTATCGATTTCTCTGAAATATGACATCAAGTATATTATAATTATATTTATTTTTACATTTACAAATTTTTTAATTATTATTTATATTGAATTTACCCAAAATATTTTACATGTAAGTACTTATATTTATTTCTCTATTTTTATATATATATATATATATATATATATATATATATATATATATTGAAGCAGTTTCATTTGGTTGTATTCAATTTAATAAGGATTAATAGTATTACTGAAATAAGTAATATGGATTTTTCCATCTTGTACTTTATTAGCTATCATTTTAACGAATATTTATAAATTGTTAAAAAAAACATCTCTAAATTAATTATAGATGCTGATAGTAAAAACAGTGAACAAAATTCTCTCTATAATACTGAAGAAAATCTGACCAAAGATATTGAAACAGACGATATACTCTTTGAACCATCAGAATCGAAAATAATGAAATCTGATTCAGATACAACGGAAATTGAAATTAATAATTCAGAACATGATGTAGTTTCAAAAGCATCCGTTGAAATTAGAATGAAATTCAAAATAATTTAAAAGAAACGCGTAAAATTTTCATATAGTTAGTAATTAGGTTATTTTATGCAAGGAATTTCAGGAATTTTCAATAAATAGTAAGTAAGTTATGTTAATATTTATATGTATGAAAATCTTCATCTCTATATATTCTAATTTATAATAATAAAATGTTATTGTCATGTATACACGGCTTTAGAAATTAACAGTTCATACGATAGAGAGATTAGTTTCGCTAGCAACCCGCAACTAGATAGATTATGATAGAAATAAAAAAAAGTCAGTGGATTAGAAGACGTCAAAAAATTTGGGAAAGGAGATAAATCGTATCCTGAATATGAAAGATTACAACCTTTATATTTAATAAAAGGAAAATTAAACGAATTTCAAAGTAATAATCAGAAGAAATAAGAATATTTAAACTATTACAATACAATTTGGTACGTACTAAAATTTATTCAAAATTGGAATCAAATGGCATAGAGAGTTGAGAAACGTGAAGGTGCTTACAAAAGTCATAGCTGTTGGTGTTGAAGAATATTCGAAGCTTGTTTTGGACCACACAACCATAAATCCGGAGTAATATAAGGTACGAAAATTTTATCAATTTTATGAGCTCATAAAACGGATCTGTGCATGATCAGTGTCATTGGGGTTTCCTTTCTAACATTTGCGGAGAAAAATAAATACACATTTTCTAAAATTTAACGGTCATTGGCGGTTTATATTTTTATTTAGAATAAGAAAATTATAATTGTATGTTATTATGGTGATAATTTTGGATTGTTATCTATGATATGTGTATATAGATGCAGTAACAATATTTCATAATTAAAATTCCTGAAATCATAAGCTTGTTCATTTTAATTTCACAATCCAATAATTAGAGTAAATTTGAATGGCGCAATTGAACCCTACCCTTCGATAGAGTTTGTTATACATGCTTAGCGATCATTCAATCACAAATAATAAAATAATAAATGAATATAGAATCCAATATTCAAAATTTGTTTAAATTTTTACGTATCTCCAAATTATCTGTTTCACTATTGGTCAGAACCTATAGTAACTGTATGTTTAATATTATAAAAGGCACTTTAAATCTCTGATGACGGTTCCAATATTTCTGTCACTGAAAATTACCAACTGTCACTGATTTGGTCGACAGTTTTATTGAATAAAAAATGTTTAATTTTCTGAAATAATGTTATAAAAAGACTATAGTGAGTAGGAATGCAAAATTCTATATTATACTACTAGATTCAAATACAAATATTCCCCAAACTTATTATAAACGAAACAACAGTCGTAATTTCTACGAAACTTGAAATTTCTATAACCTATATGCTATAAATTAACCTAATGAAAAACGTTTAATAAAAGTTCCAATTGTCGATCTAAATCTTGATATGGATAAATGTCAAAAACAAGCTTCACTCAAATTTTTCTAGTTCAAAGCTTTTCTTCGCTTCTGTGAATTTTCTTATATGATTTATTAATTTTGTTTGCAATCAAAAATCTAATAGATGCATCTATGTCAAATTTAATTTAGAAATCTGGAACACATTCACTACACACGATGCAATTCTTATTCGATTTATGCACGCACTGGCTTTATAATGAAATGGCTTTTGAATCTGGTTGTATAAATATACAACTTCTACTATCTACCAAAAATTGCTACAACTCTAATTACGATGTTGCCTCTTCGGGATTTCAAACACAACTAACTAAACTTTCTTCAAATAAATAAATCTCCTCTCCTTTGGTTACGAAAAATTCTTTTTTTTTAAAAATACTAATTTATGTTTCCCTATAACAAAGAGAGATTTGAATTCTTTTATTATCATTGTAATTCTGATAGCAGAGACATCTGTATTTCAAAATTTCAAATATGTTCTCCAAAATGTGATATAATTCTGTCTATCATTAAATATATTCTACATAAACGTCATCTGAAAATTAAAATGTCACATTTGATTTGTATACCGAATCTTTAAAAATTATTTTTTATACCTATAATACAGTGTGTATCGAAAGTATTGCAAACAAATATAAATAGTTTTCCTTATTCCAATGTTTCTTTCACATTTTAAATAGAGGAACTGTATTAATATATATATATATATATATATATATATATATATATATATATATATATATATATATATATATATATATATATATATATATATTATAATATTTTTAATGTTCTAGAATTTAGATAGAGTATATGTATTAATATATATATGTCACCTACGCCATTGCCCTTAGGTGGACAGTATATTGTGCTGATTAAGTATTTATATTATTGTAGAATTGCTTAGTTTGTGTTTGTTACGAGGTTATTTAAATTCATGTTTATAATGAAAAAATCAGTCTAGTATTTGAAATTATTGTATTAGTTTGTCTTAGAAATAAAGTTAGTTTTTAAAAACACGTTTTCAGTAAATTAAAAGTTAAGTGGGGCAGTCAGTAGGATAGTCAATCGAAAGTTAAAGAATATAACATTCGGTTCGTTTCTACGATTTATTGACTATTCGAACAAGTGAATTTTAATTATTAGAACTCTTAGTTGGGCGAACTGAGTAACTCAACTAGAAGATCTGTGTTGTGCGAGAAACCGGAAGAATCAAGAGGAGATTGGTTGTTCCTGTGCAGTCCGAGCAAATGGAAAGGATCTTCGTTCTATTGCTGTAAGTGTTTTTATGTCATATAGAGGGAATATTGATTATTTTTCTGACACATCTGACGATTCTGACTCAAATTCTGATTCAAATAATTCAAATTCAGGCTCAAATTCTTTTAACACTAAAATAAAATTAACTTTAGCATCACCAAAACTTTTTCACATAAATAATTTTAATAAAATGGCTACTCCACAATTACCAATTTTAAAAAAAGAATATCTGGATATGATACCAGAATTTGATGGCAACAATGCATTACTCCCTAGATTTATTGAAATTTCAGAGAAATTAGTTAGTAAGTTTTATAATACTGCAGATGTAGGGGATTTTCAAAATGAATATTTGATGTCCAGCATCTTAGCAAAAATAAAAGGTGAAGCAGCTATAAACATTTCTTCTTGTACGATAAGAACTTGGGAAAATCTAAAAGATGCACTTCTTAATACTTATGCTGATAAAAGAGATATTTACACACTAAATATAGAACTTTCGGAAATGAAACAAGGCAATGAAACGCCTTTCGAATTTTATAATAGAATTCAACATTTATTAAATCTTCAAATTTCTTATCTCATCACACATTCCAATGTGAATGAACATTTAATTTTAGGAAATTATTTCAATTATTTGGCACTCAGAGTATTGCTACGCGGTTTAAAAGAACCTTTAGGTACATTAATGCGTACGAAAAATCCAGAAAATTAAAATATTGCTTTAAATGTTCTTACTAATGATTTTCAAGTTTATATGACCCAGAATAATCATCCAAAAAATATTTTTTCAAATCTAAATACGCTAAATTATTCTCATAAAAATAAAACCAATTTCCAAAATAACGTGGCACATAGGCAGCCACCTCCTAAGCCAAATTCTATGCAGAATTATCATCACACTAATCGAAATCCCGCATCAAACCCACAAAATCGTCCATCAACTTCTTATAATCCTTCAAATAGGAATAATACAAACCTTTCTAATAATGGTCATAACGTTTTTAAACCTAATCCAAATCAAAGATTTTCAAATCCAACTCCAATGAGTATGTCTACCAGAAACACACCTAGACCCCAACACCAAAATTATCAAAATCGGTTCCAACACAATCCTAATCAACCTAGAAATTTTATCTCGGAAGAACTCCATAATATAGACGATTCCGATTGTATTAATGATGAATTCGATAATTTTTTAGAGACACCAGCCTCGGAACCAAATCAAACATTATCGAATTATTAAACTTAAATAATTCAGAAAGTGTGTTACCCTATATAATTTTCCCAGAACAAAATCTAAAAGTTTTAATTGATACTGGTAGCACAAGATCCTTTGTGACACCAGCTGTAGCTGAAAAATATTTCAAAAAATCGTATGTCAAAAAACCATTCCATGTAAAATCTGCCTTTGGTAGCAGTCAACAAAATTTCTGCACTTTTATTCCAGTCCCAAAAATGTTTAATTATAGGAAACCGCTTAATTTAGAATATTGCGTTTTCAAATTTCACGATCATTTTGATTGTTTGTTAGGATTAGATAATTTAAAAATACTTAATGCAATTATTGACTTAAATAATAATTTGCTTATGACTCCTTATAGTCAAATTAAAATGAATTACTTTGACATTAAAACCGGATCCACGAATTGTATAGTAGTGCATCCACGTTGTGAACAAGTAATTGAATTAAATATTGAAAATGTAAAAAATGTTAATGTAATTATACCATATACACGAATTGGGAAATTAGAAATCCCGGAATGTTTAACAAAAGTTGAAAATAATATAGCTTTATGTACAATTTTAAATCCTTCAGAATCCAACTTTCGAGTAGACTTAAGCCCTTCTATGAGTGTTGAGACATTCGATGAATACGAACAAACCCTCAACCCAAATTTTAATAATATTTATTCTGAAAATGTTAAATTTGATATATCGAAAGTTAGAACTGAACATATGAATTCCGAAGAGAAGCAATCTGTATTAAAATTAGTTCAAGAGTATAGTGATATTTTTCATGTTGAAGGAAATCAGCTTACTTTCACAAGTAAAATAAAACATCATATTAAAACTTCTAATGATATACCTATTTATTCAAAATCATACAGATATCCTGAGATTCACCGAACGGAAATTCAAAAACAAATTAAAAAAATGTTAAATGATAATATTATTAGGCCGTCCAGCTCTCCGTGGTCGAGCAATATCTGGATAGTTCCAAAGAAGCTAGATGCTCCTCAGAAGCCAAAGTATCGACTCGTTGTTGATTATCGAAAACTGAATGAGATCACAATTGGAGATCGATATCCATTACCAGATATTACAACGTTACTAGATAAGCTTGGACGTTGTCAATATTTTACAACATTAGATCTCGCTTCTGGTTTCCATCAGATCGAGATGGCTGAGGAGGATATTCCGAAAACAGCCTTTAATATTGAAAATGGGCACTATGAATATGTGCGCATGCCCATGGGTCTGAAAGGGGCTCCCGCAACCTTTCAAAGGGTCATGGACAATATCCTAAGAGGTATACAGAACGAGAAATGTTTCGTGTACCTTGATGATATAATTGTGTTCAGTACCAGCTTACAAGAACACATCACAAATTTAAAAGAAGTATTCAATAGATTAAGAGATTCTAATTTTAAATTACAAATTGATAAATGCGAATTCTTGCGAAAAGAAGTAGCATATCTAGGACATATTGTCACGCCAGAAGGTTTAAAACCGAACCCAGATAAAATTTTAGCAATTCAAAAATTTCCGATACCAAAAAATTCAAAACAATTAAAAGGATTCCTAGGACTCCTAGGGTATTATCGAGAATTTATAAAAGATTTTTCAAAATTAACTAAACCATTAACTATCAGATTGAAAAAAGATGCAATTATCAATGTAAATGATTCAGATTATGTCGAATGTTTTGAAATGTGTAAAAATCTGTTGATAAATGAACCAATACTTCAATATCCAGATTTTACAAAACCCTTTAACCTTACCACAGACGCCAGCAATTATGCTTTAGGTGCTGTTTTAAGTCAAGGCAAAATAGGCTGTGATTTACCTGTGGCTTACGCCAGCAGAACCTTAAATGATTCAGAATGCAACTATTCTGTAATCGAGAAAGAACTTCTTGCCATAGTTTGGGCAGCGAAATACTTCCGCCCGTATCTTTTTGGCAGAAAATTTACAATAGTTACCGACCATAAACCACTTCAATGGTTATTCTCACTTAAAGATCCAAGTTCAAAGCTTGTCAGATGGCGCTTGAAACTTGAAGAATATGATTATGATATCGTATACAAAAAAGGTGCTTTAAATACCAATAGCGATTGTTTGTCCCGAATTCAAATAAATATTAATGAAACTGAATTACAAGAACCCCAATGTTCTAAAAATTTATTAGTTTATATGGACAAATTTAATAAAAAACTTTCATCATCTCCCGATGATAATAGATCTCTAATAGTTGAAACGGATAATGAAAGTAACAATAATGATGATGATGACGAAGACATCACAGTTCATACAAATGAAGAGAATCCTGTAATCGGTATACCAATTTCAGATTCAGCGATAAATATTGGTAAAAATCAATTAATATTTTCAGAAGTAAATTTCGAACCAGCCATACCCACTATTATAAAACTGTATGAAAATAAACAAAGAATCATTGTACAATTATCTAAAAATAATTTTGAGCAAGATGTGATTAATTTCGTGAAAGAATACATAGTACCTAAAACTAAATATTTTATCTATTTCGAAGACCCAATTTATGAAAAATTCAGTGTCATTCTACAAAATCACTTTCAAGATTCTCAAATCGACTTTGTTAAATGTAATCAAAAATTAATAGATGTTCCTTTAAATGAAGTTAAAGAAGTTATTCAAAATTACCACGAGGGTAAGACTAATCATAGAGGTCTAGATGAAACTGAAAATCAATTAAAAGCTTTGTATTATTGGCCTAATCAAAGAGCATCTATACAAACTTATATAAACGAATGCGAAGTTTGCCAGTTGAGCAAATATGATAGAAAACCAATAAAACCATTATTAAATGTTACTCCTACAGCGACTGAACCTTTCCAAATTTTGCATTTAGACACGATAACCTTAGAAAATAGTAAATTTCTTACGATAATAGATTCATTTTCTAAATATGGTCAAATGTATGAATTAAAATCTAGACAAGGAATAGAAGTAGCTCATAGTCTAATTAAATATTTTACACACCATTGTATACCAGAACAAATAATTTCGGATAATGGGACTGAGTTGAAAAATTCTGTTGTAAGGGAATTATTAGAAACGCATAAAATAAAAATTCATTTTATAAGTTCTCAACATCCAGAATCGAATGGAATTGCCGAAAGATTCCACTCTACAATTATTGAACACATCAGACTTTTGAATAATCAAAAAGATTTTAAAAATGAGACTATTGAAAATAAAATACTTTATGCATTATTAGCCTATAATAATAGTGTTCATTCTGCAACAAAATTGAAACCTAACGAAATAATTACCGGACACATAGATAGTAATACACCTTTCGATATAGAATTAGATCGACAAGTAGTTAATAATTATATACAAAATCATAAAGATAAAATGAAAATTTTGTACTCGAATTTAAATCAAAAATTACAGGAAAATAAATCAAAAGTAATATCTAAAGCCAATAAAAGCCGTGAAGAATTACCAGATACAATACCCACTAAAGTGTATGTACGTAATAAACAGGCACAAGATAAAACCAAAAATAAATATAAAAGTGAAGAAATTAAAAGTAAAAATATCCGACTAAAAACAGCAAAAATCGCTGCTAGACACAAAAATACTTCAGAAAATATTCATCTTTCAAACATAAAACGTCCTAAAAAGACTCCATATAAATTCATTTCAGGTTCGTCACCGTCGGAGACGCAACAATCAAAATAAAAGATGTTACCCATAACTTGGGAATACTTCCCATAAATCTTGGATATGCCAAACTGCAGAAATCCAGCCATACTTTTGTTCATTTTTATAATTTAAGTCCACTACTAGTAGAATATAATAAGTTAAGTATACAATATAATCACGTTAAATATAATATATCTAATAATACATTTTTTCTAACTGAAACAGAAAATATTGTAAATATAATAGAGTACACTAAGAATAGTATAAATGATAAATTTAATAACATTAATATTCATTCAACCTTAGATAGACCAAAGAGAGGGTTAATTAACGGTCTTGGATCAATAGTAAAAACAATTACGGGAAATTTGGACTCTGAAGATGGAGAAAGAATTAATTCAATCATGGAACATTTAAAACAAAATCAAGAAAACTTGCAAACTCAAATTAAAATGCAATATTCTGTTAGTCACCAAATAATTGATAATTTTAATAAGACAATTCAGGACATCCAGTATAATGAAAAAATATTAAAAACGAAAATATTTGAGATAAGAGATATTTTAGATTTTCAAGCAAATGCAGAAAATATTATTTATTTAAAACAGCTATTCAACGAACTTCTTATCACATTCAATGTAATTTTAGACGTTTTAGAAACGGTAGAAAATTCATTAACCTTCTGTAAACTTAAAACATTACATCCAAGTATTATAAAATCTGACGACTTATTTGCAGAGTTGCAAAAAGTGCATTATTACTATCAAACGGAATTACCTTTCGAATTAAAACATAAAAACATTTTAGAATTTGAAGCCGTCATAGACGTAGTTTGTAAAGTAGAAAATAATCAAATACAATATTTTTTATCGATACCTATTGATTATGATATTTTATTTAATCTTTTTTATATGTTACCTATACCTACAGAAATTGAATCAGAATACGTAACATTAATACCTAATTCAAAATTTTTACTAAAATCAAATAATGTCATTAAACCTCTAAATGACATTTGCACTCGCGGCAATATTTTTCAATGTCCTAACCATTTGCAAGACAATAATAATTATGGGTGCGAAGAAAATATATTGCTAGCAGGAAATTCTACATTTTGTCAATATACAAAAATTGAAATAATTAAGAATCACATTGAAATTATTCCGGAGATAAATCAATTTTTGGCAATATTTCCAGTAGAAGAAAAATTAATCATAAAATGTAAGCAAGAAACTGAAGTGAAAACTCTTAAGGGCATTTATTTAATTGAAAATTCAGCATGTAAAATTGTATTTAGAAATCAAGAGTTAATATTTCAACAAAAAACTTTTGGACAACCTTTTGTAATAAATGAATTAAATTTGAAATTAAATCAATTACACGTTTCTCCGATGAAGATTGATTTAAAAAGTTTAAAAATAAAGGATATTCCAAATCAACTGGTAACGCCAATATTCACAGAAAACCATAATTTTCACATTCCCAGTATTTGGACTATTCTTCTTTATACAGCATTGATAGTGGCCTTCCTGAGGATCATGTACAAGAGGAAACATTCAGGAAGGACGAGTAAGAGTCAGCAGGAGTCAACGGAAGATGGGATCCAGCTTCCAGGAGAAGCTTCCTTCTAAAGGGGGAGGTGTCACCTACGCCATTGCCCTTAGGTGGACAGTATATTGTGCTGATTAAGTATTTATATTATTGTAGAATTGCTTAGTTTGTGTTTGTTACGAGGTTATTTAAATTCATGTTTATAATGAAAAAATCAGTCTAGTATTCGAAATTATTGTATTAGTTTGTCTTAGAAATAAAGTTAGTTTTTAAAAACACGTTTTCAGTAAATTAAAAGTTAAGTTATATATATGTTATATACCTTAAATTACTTAGTACATATTAAATAAATTACTTATTCAGCACATTGTGTAATAACATGTTGTTTTATAAACTGTTGAACCTTATTTTTGCTTACATTGTATTTTTTACCTTTTTGAATTGTTTAGTTATATTGTCAGTCTAGAATCTTGTTAAATAAATAATTTTTAAAAAACCTTTTTCCGTGTGTAAAAAGTTATTTGGCGCAGTCAGTAGGATATGTTAAACGGGCGTTAGCGAATACAACAATCGGTTCGTATCAACGATTTATTAACATACCTTAAGTGAATAATTGGGACTCTTGGTTTAGTGAATTAAGTAGCCTAACTCGAAGACAGTTGACTCGTACGAAGAGAATTTCAAGTGAATATTGGTAATTCCAACTACAGTTCAACTAGATGGCGAAAGCAGTTCTAATTTTCATGTAAGTACCTTATGTCGTATAGAGGAAATAATTGTTTATTTAATTCAGAAAGCTCTGATAATTCTGATTCTGATTTAGATTCTGGCTCACAAACTTATAGTAACCGTAAAATAAATATTGAATTAGCAAAACCTAGATTAACCATAAATAAATTTTTCAAAATGCCTGCAGATCATGTAGTACCGCAATTGAAAAAGGAATATCTGGACATGATTCCAGAATTCCATGGCGAAAATGCTTTATTACCCAGATTCATAGAGATTTCTGAAAAATTAGTAAATAAATTTTACAACACAGTAGATTTAACAGACTTTCAAAACGAATATTTGATGTCTAGTATTTTATCTAAAATTAAAGGCCAAGCCGCAATAAATATTTCAGCTTGTAGTATTTCAAATTGGCAGAATTTGAAAGATGCTTTATTGAACACATACGCTGATAAACGAGACATTTACACGTTAAGTATTGAAATATCGGAATTAAAGCAAGGAAATGAATCACCTTTCGACTTTTACAATAAGATACAGCATCTTTTAAATCTACGAACATCATTATTAATGACTCGCTCAAATGCAAGTGAACAAGCCATTTTAGGTAACTATTTTAGGAATTTGGCACTAAGAGTACTATTGCGCGGTTTAAAGGAACCTCTCGGTACACTAATGCGTACCAAGAATCCTAGCGATCTAAATTCAGCTTTAAATGTTCTAACGAATGACTTTCAAGTTTATTTAAGTAATAATAATAACAATACACATCCAAACAATTCATTAAATAAGCCTAAGTCACAATTTAATGTTACATCACATAGCAAAAATAATTATCCTAATAATCAAACGGTAAGCAGACCAAATTTACAACATAACTATCAACCACAATTCAACAGAAATTTTAATAATGAAAATACTCTACCTAGTACAAGTAGAGATACAAATTTCCAGAATAGAAATACTAATGTTTTCAAACCTAGTAGAAATCATCAATTTCAAAAACCTACTCCAATGAGTATATCTACTTCTAATACGTACAATAAACCCAATGTACGGAATAAAAATAATGGACAAAATCAATCGCATTTCGTAGGTAATAGAAAAAATTATATTTCGGAAGAATTGCATAACATGGACGATACCGAACGTCCCACTGATGTTGAAGATTGTTTTTTAGACGAAATTGCCTCGGAAGAGACAGACACGTAGAAATATTTAATTTTACGAATTATGAAAGTGAATTACCGTACATAATATTTCCTGAACAAAATTTAAAAGTAATGATTGACACAGGTAGTACAAAATCTTTTGTAACACCTGACATTGCAAAGAAATATTTTTCAAAAGCAACTATGGAAAAATCTTTCAAAGTAAATTCTGCTTTAGGCTCAAGTCAACAAAATTATTGTACAGTAATTCCATCTTCAAAGATATTTAAAATGGAAAATAAAATGAACTTAGAATATTGCATATTTAAATTTCACAATCATTTTGATTGCTTATTAGGTTTAGATAATCTGAAAAAACTGAATGCAACTATTGATTTAGTAAATAACGTTTTAATTACGCCTTATAGTGAAATACAAATAAATTTTCTTCAAATCAGAAGCGAGAACACGAATTGTATAGTAGTGCCTCCGCGAACTGAACAAATAATTAAATTGAATATTGATAATATTAATAATGGCGATATAATTATACCTTATACAAAAATCGGAAAATTAGAAATTCCCGAATGTCTTACAAAAGCGGAAAATAGTCAAGCCGTATGCACTATTTTAAATCCGTCTGAGTCATATTTTAAAGTAGATTTAAGTGCTCCTTTAGAGGTTGAACAGTTCGACGAATACGAACAAACCTTGAGCCCTAATTTTAATGCTATGCATGCAGAAAAATTCAAATTTGATATTAATAAAGTTCGAACAGAACATATGAATTCTGAAGAACGCAACGCTATTCTTAAATTAATTAAAGAATATTCTGACATTTTTCATGTTGATGGTAATCAACTAACTTCTACGAGTAAAATCAAGCATCAAATAAAAACTACAAATGATGTACCTATTTATACTAAATCGTACAGATATCCAGAAGTATATAAAAAAGAAGTCCAAAATCAAATACAGAGTATGCTAGATCAAAATATCATAAGAGCCTCATCCTCACCGTACTCTAGTAGTATCTGGGTTGTTCCAAAAAAATTGTACTCTACAGGTAAACAAAAATTCAGAGTCGTCGTAGACTATCGCAAGATTAACGAAATAACTATTGGAGATAGATATCCATTACCAAACATAACTGATCTATTGGATAAATTAGGACGTTGCCAATACTTCACTACATTGGATCTTGCCTCCGGATTTCACCAAATTGAGATGGCTGAAGAAGACATACCCAAAACGGCTTTTACTACTGAAAATGGCCACTGGGAATTTTTGAGAATGCCATTCGGACTAAAGGGAGCTCCAGCAACTTTTCAAAGAGTGATGGACAACATTTTAAGAGGTATCCAAAACGAAAAATGTTTAGTTTATCTTGACGATATCATTACATTTAGTACAAGCTTGCAAGAGCACATAAATAATTTAAAGGAAGTATTTAAAAGGTTACGCGAATCGAATTTTAAAATACAAATTGACAAATCCGAATTTTTGAGGAAAGAAGTAGCTTATTTAGGACATATTGTTACCCCTGAAGGTGTAAAACCAAATCCCGATAAAATAAGTGCTATTCAAAAATTTCCCATACCAAAAACTAGTAAAGAAATTAAAGCTTTTCTCGGACTTCTTGGATATTATAGAAAATTCATTAAAGATTTTTCAAAATTGACTAAACCTTTAACTAATCGTCTCAAGAAAAATGCAGTAATTAACATAAAAGATCCTGATTATATTAATTGTTTTGATACTTGTAAAAATATGTTATTAAATGATCCTATTTTACAATACCCGGACTTTTCTCGTCCATTTAATCTCACAACAGACGCAAGCAACTTTGCTCTAGGCGCTGTTCTTAGCCAAGGAAAAATCGGAACTGATTTACCTGTGGCATATGCTAGCAGAACACTTAATGACTCTGAAGTAAATTATTCAACAATTGAAAAGGAACTCCTTGCAATTGTTTGGGCTGTAAAATATTTCCGTCCATATCTGTTCGGAAGAAAATTCACTATAGTAACAGATCATAAACCACTTCAATGGTTATTTTCTTTGAAAGAACCCAATTCTAAATTAGTTAGATGGCGGTTGAAACTCGAGGAATACGACTATGATATAGTGTACAAGAAAGGTGCATTGAACACTAATAGTGACTGTTTATCACGAATCCAGCTAAATATGAATGAAGTAAATTCTTCGGATAATCCTCCCAAAAAATTATTAGTTTATATGGAAAGATTTAATGACTCACTTTCAAATAATACAAAAAATAAAAATGTAGAAACCGAATCACTTATTGTAGAAGCTGAAGATTTTAATGACGAAATCGATGACGATGATAATACGATCCACACTAACATAGAAAATCCTATTGCAGGAATACCTATTTCGGAATCTGCAGTAAATGTGGGAAAAAATCAAATTATAATCTCTGAAGTTAATTTTGAACCCGCTATACCAACTATAATTAAATTATATGAAACTAAGCAAAGAATTCTAGTACAATTTTCTAAAAATAACTTTGAACAAGACGTAATAAATTTTGTTAAAGAATATGTAGCACCGAAAGCAAAATATCATATTTATTTTGAAGATCCCTTATACGAAAAATTCAGCACTGTTATACAAACATATTTCAAAAATTCACAGATTTCATTTATCAAATGTAATAAAAAATTAATTGATATCCCTCTAAATGAAATCAAAGAAGTAATACAAAACTATCATGAAAGTAAACGGAATCATAGAGGATTAGATGAAACCGAAAATAATATAAAATCTCGATACTATTGGCCTAATCAAAGATCTTCTATTCAAACGTACATTAACGAATGCGAAATATGTCAAATAACAAAATATGATCGCAAACCCGTAAAACCATATTTTAATATCAACCCAACAGCTATTAAACCATTTCAAATAATACATTTAGATACTATTACTTTAGAAAATACGAAATTTCTAACTATTATAGACTCATTTTCAAAATACGGGCAGTTGTATAAATTGAACTCAGCCCAAGGTATAGAGATAGTTAATAATTTAATTAGATATTTCACCCATCATTGTATACCGGAACAAATAATATCCGATAACGGAACAGAATTAAAAAATAGTTTAGTAAAAGATTTATTAGAAACTCATAAAATACAAATTCATTTTATCAGTTCACAACATCCTGAAGCAAACGGCATTGCCGAACGATTTCATTCAACAATTATTGAACATATTAGACTTCTAAATAATCAGAACGAATTTAAGAAAGAACCTATTGAAATAAAAGTAAATTATGCTCTTTTGGCAAATAATAATAGTATTCACTCTGTAACGAAACTAAAACCATACGAAATTATCACAGGTCATTTGGTCTTCTTTTGATTTAGACATTGATCGACAATTAGTAAATAATTATATTCATAATCACAAAGAAAAAATGGAATTACTTTATTCTAAAATAAATAAATCATTGCAAGAAACTAAAGATAAAGTTAATTCAAAAGCTAATGAAAGTAGAGAAGATCTTCCAGACCCTCTACCTACAAAAGTTTTTGTCAAAAATAAGCAGATTAAAAGTAAGACAAAAAATAAATATCAACCTGAAAAAATAAAATCCGTGAACAGAAAACATAAAACTGCGAAAATTGTAACACGTCATTTTAATACCGCTGAAGATATTCATATTTCAAATATAAAACGACCTAAAAAGAAACCTTATACTTTTATTACAGATTCTTCTCATTCGGACAAGCAAGAATAGAAATAAAAGACATCACTAATAACCTAGGAATTTTACCAATAAATCTTGGACCGGCAAAACTACAAAATCAAGTCATCCATTTGTACATTTCTATAACTTAAGTCCGTTACTGGAAGAATATAATTCTTTAAATAAACACTTTGAAAATATCACAGTTGAGATATCAAATAGTACATATTTCGTACAACAAACGGAAAATATAGTTAATCTTATTTTTAATGTTAAGAGTAATATAGAAGAAAAATTTGAAAATTTAAATATTCATTCAATAACAAATAGAAACAAAAGAGGCTTAATAAATGGACTTGGATCTATAATAAAAGCCGTAACCGGCAACCTTGATTCTCAAGACGAAGAAAAAATAAATATAATCTTAGAGCATTTAAAACAAAATCAAGCTAATCTTCAAAGTCAAATTCATATGCAGTACAGCGTTAGCTAACAAATAATAAATAACTTCAATAAAACTATTCAAGATATTCAAAATAATGAAATATTGCTCAAATCGAAATTATTAGACATAAAATAATGCTTGACCTTCAAGTGCAATATGAGAATCTTATTTATCTCAAAGATATGTTGAATGAAGTTTTAATTATTTATAATGTTATATTAGATGTAATAGAAACTGTAGAGAATTCCTGGACATTCTGCAAACTAAAGTCATTGCACCCTAGTATAATTAAACCCAAGGAATTATTTACAGAGTTGCAAAAAATATCTTCGTATTATAAATTACAATTACCGTTGGAATTGAAATACGAGAATATTTTAAACTTTGAATCAATTTTAGATGTAACATGTAGAGTAAGTAAAAATAGAATAGAATATTTTTTATCAATTCCCATAGATTTTAATATAGAGTTTGAATTATTTTATTTATTACCCATACCTACTAAGTTAGAATCAGAATTCGTAATAATAATACCAAATTCAAAGTATTTGCTAAGATCTGATACACAGATGAAACCTCTAAACGATATTTGTACAAGAAGTGAAAATTTTCAATGTGCTTCACACCTTCAAGATAATAATAAACAGTTATGTGAAGAACAAATACTATTAATGGAAAACTCTACTAACTGCGAATACACTAAAATCAAAATTATTGAAAATCATTTGGAAATTATACCAGAAATAAACCAATACCTAGTAGTATTTCCAGAAGAAGAAAAATTGATAATTAAATGTTCAGAAGACACTGAAATCAAAATTTTAAAAGGAATTTTCCTAATCAAAAATTCGCCATGTAAAATAACTTTTAAAAATCAAGAATTAATATTTCAAGATAGAACTTATGGTCAACCACTGGTACTGGATAAACTTCAGACACATCTTAATAAAATTAGAATCCAGCCTTTGGAAATAAATTTGAAAAAATTAAAAGAAATATCTTCGCAAGGATTGACACCAATTCAGGAAGAACAATTAAATCTCCATATTCCTAGCATATGGACTATATTTCTATATTCTAGTGGAGTATTGATAATTATTTGGCTACTCTTGAAGAAAATTCAGAAAAGAAGAAAATCAGAAGAAACTCCAATGGAATTACAAGAAAAGAAAATTCAACTTCCAGGGGGTGCGGCGATCTAATGGGGGAGGTGTTATATACCTTAAATTACTTAGTACATATTGAATAAATTACTTAATCAGCACATTGTGTAATAACATGTTGTTTTATAGACTGTTGAACCTTATTTTTGCTTACATTGTATTTTTTACCTTTTTGAATTGTTTAGTTATATTGTCAGTCTAGAATTTACTTCGAATCTTGAAACTTGTAACTTTTGTTAAATAAATAATTTTTAAAAAACCTTTTTCCGTGTGTAAAAAGTTATTTTATATATATATATATATATATATTTGTAGCAATTCTTAAACCATTGTATATATTCATTATTTTGGATTGCTCTTTTGGGTATAGGTTTCGTTAAAAAAATACGACGTTCTTATAACGTTTCGTCTATCATAGTAGGCTTTTTCAAAATATTTTTTTATTATGTTCGAAATACCTACAAGTAAAAGAAATCAAAACATGTTAGCTCACAACAAGGACATTAAACAATTAAAACATTAAAAATTAGAAGAGTTTCACATGTACGAATAAAATCTCTAAATTAAGTTTTATTGTGGTACGTACCTCGAGGTTTACATGTTTACGTTGAAATACTGAATGGAAAAGCAGAAGGCTCTATTATTGTTTCTGTTTTTTCTACTTAAAATATGTGTTCAGGTTTTTGTTTGTTGGTTTTCAATTGTGTAAGAGTAAGGTGTATATCAATTAACAAAAGAGAACAATACAAGGTGGTCACGAATAGAAATAATAGGTATTGGCTGTTTATACTATTAAATTATGATAAATATGACTTAGATGATTCGTGTCGTGTTTATCATTAACTGTAAGATGTTCTTTTTTTATTTTTATCATTTTCTTTATACGTAATTTTTGGTAATTGCTCTCTTGCGTTAGAATTTCAGTGTTTGCGAAGTCAAATTCATGTTTTTCGCTGGATTCGTGCTTGTGTAAGGCTGTTGAGGCATTTTTAGTGTATTTATGTATTTCAGCAATGCGTATTTTGGAAGGCAAAACGACATATACGAATCTAAATTCCAGCAAGTAAAAGAAAGACATCAATAGAAAATAGAATTTTTAGTAAAGAAACAATATGAAAACAAAAAACAGGTAAAAAATAGATGGTTAATAAACTCAACCAATATTAATATTCCTGAAAACATCAAATACTTTTTAGGTTTTGGACCCAAATTTTTAATTCCAGATTTTGAATTACCAACAAATGAAATCATCAGTAGCGTAGAAAATGTTCTCTGCAACCGATAACAATCATGTAGAAGAAATCAAAAATAAAATATGTAACATCATCACAAATCAAAAATACAAAATAGCTAAATTCAAATTTCCAAATAAAAAAACAATTCAATTGCTTGATTAGACAAACTCAACAGTTTATTAAAAATAACACCAAAATTTTAATACTACAGGCTGATAAATGTAATAAAACTGTGATTATGTATAAACAAGCATACATCAACAAAATAAACACTTTATTTAATGACGCAACTACCTAAAAAAAAGATAATTCAGATCCCACTAACAAAATTCGAGAAAAAACACGTTTATCAATAAATGGTGTAAAGAAAAACTAATAAATATAGGTACAAAATTCAAACTCATGAGCCATAACGGTAAACCTCCATCAATTTATGGACTAGCGAAACTACATAAAAATAATATACCTCCACGACCTATTGTTAGTAATATTGGTGCTCCAACATATCAACTGTCAAAAGTTTCCTCTGATATCTTGACCAACATAATTGGTAATAACAACTATCATATCAAAGACTCATGGCATTTTAGTGAATTCGTTAAAAATAGAATTATTCCTAAAGATCATATACTAGTTTCCTTTGACGTTATCTCCTTGTACACCAATATTCCAACTAATCTAGCAATAACTTGTATAAGAAACCGATGGCTAGAAAGGAATAAATATACTTCTTTGCCCTTAAATGAATTTATAGAAGCCACGTTGTTGTGTTTGAATTCGACATATTTTAAATATAATGATGATTTTTTTTCACAAATGTATGGTATATCCATGGGATCACCAATTGCAGCAGTCATAGCAAATCTAGTAATGGAGGATTTGGAAAATACCGTTATGAATCAATTAGATTATGTTCCAAATTTTTATGAAAGATACGTTGAAGGCTGCCTTCTATGCATAGCAGCATCCAACTTAGATTATACACTTAAAAAATTTAACAACTTTCACCCCAGAATACAATTTACTTTTGAGAAAGATGACGAAAAACCAATAAACTTTTTGGAAATAAAAGTTAAAAATGACAATAACATTGAAATTGAGACAAATTGGTTTACCAAACATGTATGGTCTGAAAGATATTTAAATTTTAATTCTAATGTACCAATCACATACAAAAGAAGTGTTGTTAATAACCTTACAGACAAAGCCCTAAAACTCTCACATCCAAATAACAGACCTGATAATTTGAAGAGGATTAAAGAAGTTTTACAAAGTAATGAATATCCAGAAAGCTTTTACAATCCTATAATAAAAAAACGAATACATAAAATTTATAACAATAATAATGCAAGGGACACAAACAATAGGAGTAGTGATAACTCTAGTAATAATATCTCAACCAAAACATATATCAGTTTACCATACGTACAAGGTGCATCAGAAAAAATTCAGAGGTTGTTGAGTAAAAATAATATGAATGAAGCGCACAAACCTAATAATTATTTCAAGACGTTTTTCACAAAACTTAAACCGAAAACCGAAAAATTGAAACAAAGTAATTTAGTGTAAAATGTCAAATGTAAAGATTGCCATGGTGAATACGTGGGTCAAACATCTCAATACCTACATATCAGAATTTACAATCACCAATACAACATAAAAACCAACAATGAACATTCCACAGCCCTTTCAAAACACGCAATCGGAAACAACCATAGTTTTCATTTTGTAAACATTGAAATTTTAGACAAAGAACAAAATCAAACGTGAATTCGAAGAAATGATTTGTATCAAAAAGAACAAAAAATCAATTAACTATAAGACGACCTTCAAAGTCTCCCAAAAATATACAACCATTTGATAGAGTAGCTGTAGGTATTTTGCATCTTACCCGCCTATGAATATTATTCGTATGTTTTGTTGATGATTTTATAAATCAGACAGGTTCGAGTAACTTTATTTGATTTTAAAATATTTAAGAACGCGATGTCCACAGGCGACAGTAGATTTATAATGTTTAAGTTTCAATAGCTCATGGTTTTGAACTAATTTTATTTATCTTGTATTGTTAAATGTATTATAATTAAGTAACATTATTCATTGTAGAGGAAAAAAAAGAAAAACTTGAAAATGGCAATACGCCGAAACGTACGTCGTTGAAGAAATAAAATAAATGAGAAAATAATGTAAACAATACAAAAAATCTCTTTATTTTTAATTATTAACCATGTTGGCCGATTACCGGGAATAAACTAAAACGAAAACAGAGATGATTTGTTTCTTTGCCTCGTCTTTTAGGGCTGCCGTGTTGGGTTTTCTTATCACTTTCTTTTCAAGTTTTTTCAATCGAATTTGCATTTGAGCTACTACGAGATTGTGATCTGACTACACATCTGCACCAGTGTTAATATTTTCAAATGAAATTTCAACTAAATTATAAAAAATATCGCAAAGAAACCATAAACCTATTTTTAGAAAACAGCATATGTAATTTCTTGCATTTCATAATTTTGAGGTTATAATAATGTATCTCATTTTCAAGTAGGCAAATATATGAATTTATCGATTATTTTCGATAAATCAAGGTAGTGTAGATGATTTTATTAATCAAATTGTCGCTATTTGCTATTGTTGCCCGCGCGTATTTCTTGATATTTTCATTTGAATATCTCATCAACAAATAAGAATATGGCAAAATCACGATTAACGTATTGAAGTATGAGAATTTTACTTTCGAAATCGTTTTTGTAAATTAAATCGGACCACATTTGTCGCATTTAGGCCTGTCAGAAAATTGTATGGTAAAAAATTCAAATGGCCACAGATCGAAAACTATGCATCGGAAAGTGCCTGCTTTATGCACATATCAAGTTTATATTAAAAACTAATACTGGCCAAATCAGCTACGTTACAACTGAAAAAATAATAGAGTTATGAATTTTTGAAAAAACTGCACTTTGGCCGGGTTTTCCCAATTTTATCCTAAACTAACGAACTAATATCGAGTTGTTCGAACTCTCATTTTCTTACTGTTTTTATTCCTTAGATTTTTTTCTTGACTTCATCACAATTACCCTTACAGCTCTAATTGCATAGGCAAAAATCTGAAAATAACTGATTTTTTGCATGAAATTGTTATTAACAAAGTTATCAATAATAAAGTCGAGTGAAAAACATCTCACTAAGTATATCATATGAAACAATTCTGCATGCAATGGGGCAGCTGGTTTTCCACTAACACGTTTTACATGAAAAAATCTCTGTGCAATCAGCGGGTTCGTGGAATTCAATATTGCTCATCATATTCAAGCTGTATTTCCAAAATGTCTCAAATTGGGAGTGAGTATTTAGGAATTTTAATTATTTATTGGTGAAATGCGATCAGTAAAAGGTATGCAGATTATTTCATGAAATGCATCCACATTGTAAGCATATTTCGGAATCCATGGTGAGCAGTCAGAAGCGGAAAAACAGAGAGTGATGCATCAAAGCAAGGGAAATCTGGAATTAATGGAAATATGCAACAAACTCAATTTGGATGACAATAGAAAAACTTAACTATACGGCGGGATTTGAATACTAGAGAGTTTTCAGTATCCAACCTTCAAAAACATATCAAATATCATCGTATGAAGTATGTTTCATCAACGAATTGACGGAAGGCGATGCCGAACGAAAAATTCGTTCCACCGCAAACAATATGAAAATTGAAAATTCGAATGGAATATTGTCAATATTTTTACTTATTTGGATTCTGCCGCTTCAAATACATATACCTCATCTGTCAAACGACAATTACGACGCCTGTAGTGATCCCTTAGAAGACATTAAAGACAAAAGGACACTAACTTAGAAATAATATTTAAATTCAGGTTAATATTAATTATAGTATTTAGGGAGCATTGGTCGGCCATGGTCAATGTCATTTATCAAGGAAAGCTTGTTTTTGTTATTTTATAAACAGACATGTACAGTTTATAGACGGAGGTCGGGTGTGTAGTAAAACACAACTATGTTTCCTATATAATGGGTGTGAACGAACCAGGATGATATTATTGTTATTAATACTTTGAATAAGTCGTTTTGATATTTAAAATCGTGTATTTTTAAATGTATTAAACTTGAACCCAGTGCTTTTATAAATGTGTTATTGTTTATTCTGTTCCCGAATACAGGTTGCTAGGTAAGTGGTTTCCTCCATAATAACATGCCTTTATGGTAAACGTCGAGTATACGAGGGACCCTTACTAAGTAACCACCACACGCCATCTTCTGTTCCTTTTCTGAAGAGCGCATCGGCCTCCTCATTACCCTCCGCGCCGCTATGCCCTGGAACCCTGATCAAAGTAATGTCAAGTAATTTTGTTCCGCTCACCACGGTAGTCAAAAATTTGAATGCAGTTCCAAACTAGCTTAGAAATGCCTGTTACTCAGTTCTCTGACGCCCAGCTCTATCGATATCATCTCTGCTTGGAAGATATTGGTGAATTTGCCAAGCTTTAATGAGACTTTAACTTTTGGTTTATTTCCGTAAACTCCCGCTCCTACGGTTTTGAAACCGTCCAGGAAGAGCACATTGTCTGAGGGTGAAAATAAGTTCTGATTCCTACACCAATCATATCTCTCGGGAAAGACGACATTGTAGGCTATAACTATGTACAGCTGGGGAGCTACCGAGTGTGGGATCATTCCGAGTATGTCGTGATTACTAATTTCATTTAGAAAACCCATGTGATCTCTTTACAGCTCCTTCTTACCATTGCTATTTGACGTTAAAAGTCAATAGATCTCACCCCTTGCTTTCCTCTCTATCTCTCGTAGAGGGGTTAGGATTACGATGGTCTCCATGGCAATTGTCGGTGTCGTCGACACTGCTCCTGTAATGGCCAGGCACGCGAGGCGCTGTATACCAGACAGCCTCGTGATGGTAATGTTTCGCATTGGTGATATTTCTAGTCATTAGGAAAGAAGTATCCATAACAATCAACCACATATTTCCTTCAAATGGTCCCGCAAAATCAATATGAATTCTGGTGCAAAGTTCAGGTGGTGGACTCCAGCAATAAAGTGGTGTTGTTATGTCAGCTTCTCTGTATTACTGAGGTGATGAGCAAGTTCCTACAAACCTGACAATATATTTATCCATTCCAGACTAATAGACGTGTAACGTTGCATAAAACTGCATTTTTCTACGCCCTATCTTTAAAGTATCTTGTATTTCATCGGTTTGTAGCGCTCAAAGTGGTTGTTTGTGGTTAGAGTGACAAAAAGTAAAAAAGCGTTAAAAAAAGTGCCATAACGTTAACTTTATTTCACGCTTTCCATAAGATAACACAATGAAACTTGGATGGGCATCGAGGATGGACTTCTAAGATACTTGGCTGGGCATCGAGGATTAACTTTCATGAAACTTGGATTTACCAAAGGAGCTTAATTAAAATATCCCAAATTTCCATTTGCATTTTATTTTTTTATATAGGGCTGAAGAAAAAACAATGTATGCAACATGTGCATAAAGTGTCTTTTTCACTCATGGAATTGCTGCACTCGCCTGTCGTGCGGTCAACTTTTCCCATTCGTGAAAAAAGTACCACATTATGCACTTGTTGCATAAATTACTATTTCTGAGATTCCAGGATGTCCATCATGAAGCAGGTTTAAAATTTTAGGTTTTAACGATGTTGTAATGCAGATACGACCATTCCAGAAAATGATTCTTTTTCCAAACGATATTTCATATCTTTTCTCATAAAACGGAAACATTTCTTCGGAAATTTTCAATTTTTTAGGTCAAAAGGTTTTAACGCAATTTTACATTTTTTGAAGCAGCCTGTCTATTTCAGCTTCGTTTTTTAGCTTTTTTTTTATTCTGGAAGGTTTCGAATCCGCATTCTTAATAAATGGGCTCTTTTTGGTAAACCACAATCTTCTTTTGGAGAGCATTGTGTTGTTGATGGAAGTCGTGATAATGTATCTTCTGGATCGTTGTCTTTCCCAGGCTGTTAAGCCATACTATAGTCATAGCAATGTAAAATCTTGTCTCATCGAAGCAATATTTTTCCGGCAAACCAAGATGTTTTACGTTCAGTACTAAAAATTCTTACGAGCGGTTTATGGTCAGTTAATAAAGTTAAATGTCTTCCATATAAAAAATTATGAAAACTATTAACTGTTAATATTAACCCAAGTGCTTCGGTTGGGGCATAATGATGTTCTGAGTATTTAAATGTTATTGAGGTTCACAACTGGTTTAAGTTTATCATTTGAAAATTTGTAAAAAGTACAGCCCTGATTTCTTTTGAAATAGCATCGCTGGTGACTGTCAAAAGTAATTTTGGATCGTAGTGAACTAAAGTATCTGAAGAAGTAAAAAATGGTTGATTTTTTGGAAAAGATGCTCATCGTCAGTATTCCTGGAGAAAGGAGAAGTTTATCAATAAATCGGCTATGATAAGTGATTGGTCCGAGAAATGAGTTGGGTAATAGTGTTCGGAGAAGGCGTGTGAATTGCTTTCACATGATCTGTAGTTGGGTGTAAGCTTTCGGAACCCATGATTGTGATGGAGTTTTTCACCCATATACATTTTGTTTCATGACTTTTGAAGCCTGTCGTACATAGACGATCTAACACCCATTTCAACAGTTTTAAAAGTTTTAAATGTAGATCTTCAGTTAGTGCTGAGATCCAAATATCATTGAAATAGCATATTGTACCTTCAATACCTGCCAGCACTTTATCCATTGTGCTTTGAAAAAGTGACGGAGTAGAACTAAAAGCAAAAGGTAAACATTTTTATCTGTAATATCCTTGATGAGTGGCAATGACTAAGTTCTTCCGGGAGTCTGGATGAACTGCTAGATGTAAATAGGCATCTTTTAAAAGAATTTTAGTAAAGTACTTGCCACCACTTACCTTTGTGTAATAAATCTTCTAGTATTGGGATCTGGTAGTCATCTTCAATGACTTGGATTTATTGAAACTGAAATGTTTCCACATATCTTATGTCTCCATTGGATTTTAGTGCTACAGCATTTGGAGTTGCCCATTCGATTGCATATGTAGAAATGTTCACTGGTTCCAGGACATCTTCCTGAAATATTCTGTTAAGTTCAACTTTGACACTATTCCTTAAACTGGTAGGAACTGTTCTTGGATGGAAAGCATCTGGTATTGCGTTTGGCTCTATATGTATTTGTACCATATGCCCTGTGACTGTACCAATGCGCCCACTTCATAGGTCTCTGTACTCTTGCAGTTTTAGTTTGATACTTGTTGAATATGATATTATGTTTCTATTATTTGTATTGTTAATCTGTTGAATGTTACGTTGGTCTATGCATTGTGTTTCAGTACTGTTTGTTTTGATTTCCGTATTAGAATTTCTTACGGTAGGGGAGGAGGGGGCACGTTTGATCATGGAGTACAACTAAACAGCGTTAAAATTTCCCGCTGTTGAGAATTTTAATTTGAAACTTTGTGTGAGCAAAGCTGTCCAAGGGATACAGACGCTTTCGTCGATACTTGTAAGGTTAGTATAAACAAAACCTATATCCAGTGTGTTTCACTTTAACTTGCCGTTCATTAATAAATCAGGAAATATCTCAAAATATAAGATGTCATGTATGGCCATTAAGTAGGTGAGGTTTGTTCAATATTTTGTGAAATCCTTCGATTTTTGTTATTATGGTGTTGCCTATGATTATGATAAAATTCAATTATGTACATATGGGGTACCTAGGATATTTGAGTCGGGTACTATTGAACAGTCTTCAAAGGTAAACCAGCTATACAAATAATGGTTATTTCTTGTTTCAATCTTAAATTTTGCGATGGGTATACCTATATATTTTATAGATTCAATAATCAATATGGTTAGGAAGTATAAGAAAAAAAAGGAGAGACATATTTTACAGAAGAAGACGTGGCAAAGGCAATAACAGCGATAAAAGATAAAGAAATGTATGTAAGAAAAGCTGCAGAAACTTTTGGGGCGAGACACGCCGCGTTGTTTTGTCGATTAAAGGAACAGCCTGGACAAGAAATGTTCTCCTCAAAATACAGTTTTCGCCAAGTGTTCTCCATGGATCAAGAATTTATGTTGGTAAATTATGCTTTTAAATGCTCCAGACTTTAGTATGGCCTGTCATATAGTGACTTAAGGGTGCTAGCCTTTGATTATAATAATAATAATAATTTATTCACAAGGTAAAGATAAAAAATGACAATTTACATTCAGGTAATGTGTGAATAAATAGAGGTTAATCTACGAGGTATAGTATATATAACAGAATACACATATATAACTGTATGTAGAGCGAGAATATATAAATAAATAAACAAACAAATATACAAAACAGCACACAAAACATAAGATGAATAGAAATGTACAGAATAGTTCCTAATAATTATAAAGTTAAAATTCAAAGTTAAAAATACATAAAAAGTAGTACTTAAATAACCTAATTGAATATATGAAAAAAAATATTAGTAGTACTCTAACATCATACCAATTGTTAGTAATATAGATAGTTTTCATTTCAATTATCATTATTGATTGTTTTAGTTTCCTATTAATGATTTTACGTAGGTGGTTGGTAGCTCTCTGATATAATCTTTTAATGTTTTAGTGAAGCGTTGGATTGTGGGTGCGTTTTTAATATTATTAGGTAAGCAATTGAATACCTTTGGTCCCACATATAGGTAGCATCTCTGACCGATTGATTTCTTCATAAATGGGGGTATAAGTTTGTCCTTGTGTCGCGTCTTATGTTGGTGAGAATGTGTAAGGAGTTCGTTCTTATGCAAATATTGTGTTTTTCCTAGTTTCAAGAAATGAAGTTTACTCAAATCATAAACTTGTGTCTCCTCAAATAGCGCTTTACTTGTATATCGGTTTTTTCTACACATTATTAGTTTCAAGAATCGCTTTGGTATGATTTCTAATGATTTCAGGTATGTTTTGGATACTCCACCCAACTCTATAATACCATAGCCCAGATGCGATTCAACTAAACTGTGGTAAAGAATTTTTTGTTTGTTTAAAGTTGAGTATATGTGAGACTTGTTTGATTCTATATAGAACACTACGTAATTTTTTTACTAAATAGTTCATATGTACGTCCCACCTAAGGTGGCTGTCCATCATAATACCCAAGTATTTAATCGTTTTCGATGGTAAGATTTCAAGGTCATCTTCTATTGATATTTTGTCAAATGTTGGGAGGCTCGCAGATAAGCTACAGAACGGCAGGTAGAAAGTTTTTTTGAGATTAATTGATAGTAGTCTATTACCGAACCATTTCTCAATGTTACCAAAGTCAGTTTTTATTTCATTCTTTAAGTCGTCTCATGTGTTACTTTCATAGAATATGACCGTATCATCTGCAAAACTTATGATGCTGACTTGTGTTCGTATGGAGAATAAATTATTTAGATAAATATTGAATAGCAAAGGTCCCACCACCGTTCCCTGGGGTACACCACATGATGTAGTTTCTTTCTTGCTTAGTATGTTTTGTATTTTTGTTTGCTGTTCCCTGTCAGATAAGTATGAGTTGAAAAGGTCTTGTGATTTACCCTTCACTCCCAGATCGTCAAGGCTTAATAACAGTATATTGTTGTCCACGGTATCGAATGCCTTTGCCAAGTCTAGAAAAATTCCAATGGAGGTTTTTTTTTATCTATAGAATCATATATTTTGCTCGTGAGTTCTAATATCGCATCGCTGGTGGACTTTTTTTCTGTGAATCCATACTGCGCTCCTGACAAAAGATTGTATTTCTTCAGAAACGAATTTAGTCTTTTTTTATGATATTTTCCATAATTTGACACACATTTGATATAAGTGTTATAGGTCGATAATTAGAAACCTCTGTCTTTTCGCCAGTTTTGTAAACAAGTACCACAGTTGACATTTTGAAAGCAGAAGGAAAGTGACCACTTGACAAGGATTTATTGATAATATAACTTAGACTTTTGTCTATGTAAGTTGATATGAGTTTCAGTGTTTCCGATTTCAAGCCATCAGGTCCTGGTGATTTTTATTTTTCAACTGCAAAATAGTTTCTTGTATTTCATAGGCGTCAGGCGTCTGATTTAATTTTCGTTTCCGTATAATTTCTGTCCTGCTTAATATTTTTTGCTATATTTGCACCTACATTGCTAAAGAATGAGTTGAATTTTTCAGAGATTGTAATTGGATCGCAAGTTATATTCCCATCCTCAGTCTGCATCACTGACATATCATGTTGTATTGCCTTCGTTAATTCATTTACTAATTGCCATAATCGTTTTGAGTCTGCCCTTTCTTGTTCTATCTTGTTTTTGTAGTATTCCACTTCTGTGTCTTTTATTGCTTTCTTTAGTATTTTTCTGTAAGTATTGTTCTCAGTCTTCAAAATTTCATTTTGTGGATGTTTCTTTAATATAGCATACATAGTATTCTTCCTATTAACGGATTCCAGTAATGATCCAGTAACTCATGGTTTCCTCTTTATATCTTTGTTTTTAACTTTTATGAATTTCGAGGATCCATCTATTGCAGTTTGGACTAGTCTGACAAATTCAGTAACAGAGTTTTCCAAATCAGACTGTGGTCTGGTGATAGTATTTATTAGTGAGTTGAATCCATAATCTCCTAATGTGTCCAGGTATATCTGCAAAGAGTCTTCGTGGAAAGTATCCACCAAGTTGGGATATTAACATGATGGCAGAGTTGAACATGGTGCAAGGGTTCTTGAGGCGGTACAAAAATCTAAGCTGTCGAAAACCGGAAAATACGAGCTTAGCCCGAAATATTGCCTTTGATAAAAGTGCTGTTAACGGGTTGTAACACCTGCTCGGGTGCCATTTGTAAGGGTTCGTCAGTGTGGTAGAGCATAAAAAGGGTTGGATGGTTAGATATACTTCTTTATTCAAACTTCAATAAATATTTACAATTAAAATATAAAGCTCTGTACAATAAGTATATACACGATTTATTGGTCCTGGAGGCGGGCAGTCTCTCTAGGGGGGTCGTGGTATTGGGTCGCGGATGATTCTTCTCGGTTGTCCGGGTTCCTCACTGGGACGCTAGGTTCCTATAACCAAGGGGTGTGTCGGGTTGAGATCCCGCGTTCAACGCACAGCGTATTATCGAAGGTCGGGAGCTTGCTACCGTCCCGGGCTCAACGAGCTCCGGAATTTCGGCTAATCGGTAAGGCCTCGGCCTTGCGCTCAACACGCTGCAAGGCTTGACCTAGGGTAGTTGGCGTCCGCCCTAAGCTTAACACGCTTTATGACTTTGTCCGATATACAGGGTTTTCTTGGCGTCTAGCCTCGGGTTCAACGCACACCGAGGGGTCAACTACAAGCGGGATATTATGTGTTCACAATTCCAGGCTCAACACGCTCCGGAATATAGTGCAACACTTCGGTTATTTTCAGTTGAAGCTTCCTATCGTTATTCTACGTAAGGTAGAGCTTGCCTGGTATATCGCAGAACGTATGCTTTGGTAGTATCGGTCAAGTTGTTAGCGGAAAGGCGAAGGTGCTGCTCTCTCAGTGCTGGGTGCCCAACTCTGTCTAGCTTGGCTCGTGTAGTGTGCTGTTTTCTGATTATTTATTGGGGTTATTTCATATTCAGACGACTGTGTCGTTACGGAGTTTCAAGAAAATCTACAGCGCGCTTTACATAAACATAAGTTTACTTCTAATGCGATACTGAACCTAGATGAAACGAGCATAACAAATGTCGTTGATGCACCAAATATAATTGCAAAGAAGGGTGTTAAACAAGTTGGGCAGGCTACGTCTGCAGAAAGGGGCACACTTGTGACTATGTGTGTTATCGTGAGTGCGGATGGCATTAGTTTACCACCAGTATTTGTTTTTCCGCGAGCTACATATCATGAGAGTTTTCTTACGAATGCTCATGGTGGAAGTACTGGATTAATTATTCATCCTGCTAGTGGTTGGATGACAAAAGCACTTTTTCTACAACTTTAAGAGTATAATAAAAAACTTACAAAATGCAGCAGGGCCGAAATTTTTTTGATGGATAATCATGAGTCTCGCTGCTCAGAAGCAATAATATTCGCAAAAGAAAATGGTATGGAACTTTTCACTATATCGCCACATTGCACCCACAAATGGCATCCTTTGGACGTCTCATCAATGGCTCCGGTAAAGGCTAAACTGGAAGTTTCTCAACACGATTGGATGGTGTAAAATCCTGGTAAAACCATCACAATTCACGATTTAGCTGGACTCGCAAATGTGGCAATTCAATCGTCTTTTACTCCCAAACATATTACCTCCGGTTTTCAAAAGACAGGAATATGGCCATTTCACAGGAACATTTTTTCTGAAACTGACTTTGTTGCTGCGGGTGAATTTCTTCTCGACACTGTTGAAACAGGCGAATCTTTGAACCGCAATAACCTAACAGAAACAAACGAACCTATTGCATCAACTTCTACGGCATCAGTAAGTTACCTGGAACTACTCTCTCCTGAAGTTATCAGGCCATATCCAAACATTTGCTCGGCAAATAGGAAGAAACGTCAATGATCCAAATCTAAAAAAATCCCTCTTTCTAACTAATACACCCGTTAAAGATGAAATTGAGGCTGAAGTAGCAGCGCGTGAGGCTATGAAAAGAGCGAAGACGCTAGCTAAAAAACTTAAAGTGAAGACAGCAATAGTGCCTCTTCTTCATGTGACTATGCTATATCGATTCACGATGAATCAAATGATGATGATATTTATGACGACCATTCTGATGCGTTGAACAAAAGTCAAGATTTGTCGTGAGAAGTAAAAATTGATGATTTTGTTATAGTGCCGTTCTGTACAAAGAGAACAGGAGTCCATTATGTAGAAGTCATTAGTGGTAAAAATGAAGATGACTACACCGTCAAATTTATGAGAAAGAAAGGTTAACAATTTTATTTCCCAATGATTGACGATATTGGCACAGTAGCGTCTGCAGACTTAGTTCAGACGTCAGTTCCTATAAAAAAGGCACCAAAATAACTTGCGTATTAATGAAGTTTACGATAAATTTCAATAAAGATGACTTGAGATAGTTTTTTTTGGGAAAATAATGAAGTGTTTGAATAAAACTCTGTTCAATTCCGCCCCATCTCTTGTTCAAAGGTACCCCAAGGCTGGGGTACGTTTAAACGATATGATATCAAGCTTCAATTGGTCTAAAAACCCCAAAATACTGAAAGTGGGTGTAATCTGGTAGAGGGAATGTGAAGTACACACAATTTAGACCTGAACCACCTTTTCGACATTGTTGATACCCGCGTTCAGAGTGGTCAGCAATTTGATTTGTAAAAACATGTTCAAACGTGCCCCCGCCTCCCCTAAAAAGGTACTCTTGATCATGTCATCAAAGAAATCTTAAAAGCAAGTAACCGATCAAGTCCAAACAGAGAGATGTAGTTAATATTTATGGCATAAACTGGTAGTTTCTTCAGTGTGTTGAAAGCTATCACTTTTATATTAAAAAACCGGAAGTCTTTATTTCAATATTGGTATAACCGCAAAGATTCTCCGTTGGCGATAGTGTTGGTTTTCCAATATTCTCCTCCATTGTTTATGCTGTAATAAACACGAAATATGGCAAAGGGAAATTTGGGGACACGCTATATAGATATGATTTTCTTGATAATAAAATAAGTCGAATTCAATTTAATATAAAAACAAAAGTTGACCTACAGCAGAAAAGAATTTGAACAAACAATTTACACAACCGACAAGGTCGATGACAAAACATACGATGGTTTGTTTATCAAAAATATAGACAAACCTTGCAACTTAGTATGAAGAATTATTTGAAAATTAACCTTCAATTACGAAAATTAATAATATGAGACAAGGGCAACACGAAGGAAATTATATAACATATCCCAAATCTTCTAAAATAAATAGCAGAAAATTTGGTAACAGAGGCAGTGAGGAAGTAACCCTCATAGAGTGCTCAGGTACGGTATAGCCTGATACTCCTCCATCTACGACGGCCCTTACGTAAACGAGTGATATTGTGTTGTTGTGATTTGTGTTACTTCAAAAATAAAACGTAAGTTTTTTCTCTGTCAATATATCTATTTTTTTTTGAACAAATATCGTATCGACATTCATTTGATTCGTCTGGGTGTCCAAAGATACATTTCCTGGTCATATAAAGTGCACTTTTGACATTTGAGCCCCTCACCTAACATATTCAGGAAATAGTACGATTTGCAATCGATTTAATAATCCAGGGGAACCCTAAATTTTAGTAGCGGGAATTTAAATATTATACAGGTATATTCATATGTATAAATTCCTTATTTGTATCATAACCAGGTCAGATTTAGAAAGACTCTTTGCACTAATCCTGATAGTTACTTTGTTATATTATACAGGGATATTCATATGTAAGAAATATTTCATTTATATCATAACCAGGTCAGGTTACCTTCAGATTTCGAAAGACTTATTGCACTAATACTGATAGTTATTTTCTTATATTATAAAGGCATATTCATATGTAAGAAATATCTCATTTATATCATAACCAGGTCAGATTACCTTCAGATTTCGAAAGACTTTTTGCACTAATCCTGATAGTTACTTTCTTATATTATTCAGGGATATTCATATATAAGAAATATCTTATTTATATCATAACCAGGTCAGGTTACCTTCAGATTTCGAAAGACTTTTTGCACTTATGCTGATTGTTACTTTCTTATATTATACAGAGATTATTCATACGCCAGATATCTTTCATTTACGTCATTGTCAGGAAAGACTACTTTCAGACTTATGGAAGACATTTTTCCCGAGTCATATTAATTGTAATCATACCTTGTACAGGAATAGTCATATGCAAGACATCTTTTACTTTGTCAAAATAAGGAGAAACTACTTCCAGATTATGAAAGTCGTCTTTTCCCTAGTTAATTTCTAGTGTATTGTACCGGGACATTCTCCCCCCATTAACTTTTATTTTGTCGCAACCAGGGCTGAATTACTGTACTTAATTCTTTTGTGTTTGTAATATATATGTACTATCCACCCAGTCTGTTTTCTTTATCAACATCCATACTCTCGGACCAGCAGGACTCAGGCTTGGCATATTGTATCAGCCCAAGAGGCCCCACGGATACCTTGTCCGCTCGCGTTAGGAAACCACCTCCCCCGAGGTCACCCACAGGGGGATTCCTGGCTCTAAATTTTGCCATAAGGCACTGGTGACAGCACGCTGCAAAATTCGAGGAAATAGGAATCCAAAGGTTGTCATACACTGGTAACGGAGGGCTGTGAATTCTGAACGACCACAGCGGTTATTACAGTGGCGACCAAATATTCATTACACTGGATAAAACTACCGATCACTACACTGGTGACAGAATAAATAGACAAATTTATTACGTGGTGAAAGTTCACATTATCACACTGGTGACAGCAGCCACTGTATTATTACAACGTATTCAACACGGAATCATTACAGTGGTGACAGCGGTGGGATCAGCAACATCGGCTGAGTTGATCACTGCTTCACCATAAGATTGTTTTAATAGGGAATACGGAATCATTCCAATGCTATAATTGAAGGTACGAAACTGCGATCATATAACTTTCGTACCTTTGCTCACCTTACGTACATAATTGATATCTGATATATATATATATATATATATATATATATATATATATATATATATATATATATATGTTGAAGTTCGACTGGTTTCTCTACTATAGTTCAAATCATCATGCTCGTTAACTCTAATGTAACGTGTTTGGCGTTGGTTTTCTTCAACTTCTGCCTTCCCGCTAGCAATACATACTCTTGCATAATAGGTGAGGGATCTGCACAAGGAACATTGTTTCCCTATTGCTGGACATTGCTTGATGTTGCCACAAGATAAACAGTGTTCTTGAGGGTTGAATGTTAATTTAGGTTTTTGTTTATTATGTTTGTCACTAGAAAATACCGATTGATTTTGTTTTTCAACCTATGAAAGCGATTATCATGTATTATAAAACAAGAGGGTTGAAAGTTCTCGAGACGTGTTGCCTGGGAATAGGTATTTCTTAAAGGCAACTCGTCGAGCATCTCGACAATTTTCAATTGTCGAGTTGTATACAGAATAAAAATTGAATTGAAAAGTAAACAGGAAATTTTTTTAACCAATTTAATTATTAGATATAATAAATGTACAATTATTGTATACATTATGTGGTCACATTCATATTTAGAGCTGATGAAGAAAACGAGGGTTTTCTGCTGGAGTACTTCGAGGAAAAGGCTTTTATCTGTGATAGTTTTATGGTTTATGATTTCGCTTAGTAGTTTGAATCTGAGTAGCAAACATTTTTTACTTTTTAGAGAATATTAAAAGATTATTAATTTGCTGCCTTCAAATATTTGTCACAGGCACCTGAAACCTTAAGGGTGATATCGTATCTTTATTACCGTATATCTAATTATCTTATCGTATCTTTATTACCATATCTTATCGTATTTGAGTTGACAAGGATGATCTAACTTGTCTACTATACTTTATGTCTTTATAGTATCTTTATCGTATCGCCATAGGCGAGTATATATATATATATATATATATATATATATATATATATATATATATATATATATATAATTCCTAATTTTGCTAAGAATATTGCGAATTAGACTTTGCATGTATTTTTTAAATATGTCATAGGATGTTGAAAGTTATTATCATAATTATAATTTTTGAAATTTTTTTGCTTCCTCTATCTACTTATATTTTCGAGATATCATCTTATATTATGATTACATTCTCATGTCTCAACTACAGTTGATGCCTTATATATCACTTTGATTTTTATCTACTCTATCGATGGTTATCTTAACTTCTCGTTTCTTTTTTATGCTCTGTGATTGGGGGCTTGAGAATTCCGTCACCCGGAAATTATCCAGGCGCGGAGGTAGGAGCCCTACAACCTAACCAACTTTTGGCCACATATTTGTTTCCATCATTTAATTGGGATTGGTGCAGTTGGTTTTTGTTCATTATATGCTTCGTAATACCGTTCTGTCAGATTGTACGTAGGGGTTGCTCGTGACTTAGGTTCCACATATTGTGAGTACGAGGCTCTTGACTGTTCTCCATGCCTCATCTACAATTTCCTATTGATTGTGTTTATAATATCCTGTCGCGAAGTTCGGACAACTTTCAGCACCCACCCAGTAAGACAAAGTTGGTCATATATGTTGTATAACGTACTCTCGAAATATGTCTAGTTTCTTATATAACTTCATGTAGGCTACAAATAAGCTCAGGGATTATTGCCACACCTTTGAGTATGACAGGTTGTTGAGGATAACTTGTTAGTGTTGGGATAATGGTCTGTTCCTTTTAGTACCGTGTTTGTAGTATTCCTATATAGCTATAAGTTATGGAAACTATCTTTACCGATTGTGACATGTCTTTTAAGAAGACAAAAATACCTGATTATGACTATCGTTCTTTTTGAAAACATTATGTTTACTTCTCTTCTCTATATTATCTCTTCCTTCCTCAGTTATTTGTTGCTGATAATAGATACACATTCTTATCGATCTATCTGCCTAAATATACGCTGTTATCCTTTCCGTTCCGTTTAGTTTATTCTTGCGTTTTCATTAATTAAAGAGTTTGAATAGAGCGTGACTTTTTAAAATTCTTTTCCGGTGTTGTTTTCCATTTCGGCCTGAGATTAACGAGGGACAACATTGAAGTTGCACTTCTGTTCAATACTCTTTCCCAAATACATTCCTTGAAACAATCGATTATTCAGCGGATATGACTCGTGATGAGTACCTATTACTCTAGTGCAAATAATGGATGGCTAATGCTGGACCATCTTCATACCATCCAACTTTTAAGCTTTCTCTATCTCTTTTTCCTTCTTTCTTATCCCGATTACGACTTTTCAACACCAGTAGGTGTTAGAATTTTTCTTTGTATCTCAAATAACCCTTCAGGTTATTTTTTTAGCGGTAATGATATGCTATATTATCATTGAGTATGCAGTACTCCGAACTGGACGTTTTGTCTATTTTGGGTTCAACTGTCATAGTCGGGTGAAGTGGTTTAGCTCTTTTGGTCCAAGTGTTGATCTAGATGTGTTGGAAAACGAGACTTGTTTTGCTTCTAAGGGGGTGAAATTTCAACTTATAGGTAGTCTCTTTCACCTTGACTCCTCTTCTAGTTTAATATTGGTCTGGATGAGTTTGGATCATGTAGCTTGGGGGTGCTTGGGGATCTCAATCATACCAAACAGTGGGGTGAGTAGTTTCAATTCTATTTGCGGGTTGTCCAGTACCCTGTATAAAAATCTGGTCAAGTATGTTGTCGGTTTGTCCAGTACCCTGTATAAACATCTGGTCATGTATGTCGTCGGGTTGTCCAGTACCCTGTATAAAAATCTGGTCATGTATGTTGTTCGGGTTATCCTTCTAGACATACATTCAATTTGTCTATATCTTGTCTAATCATATAAGAATTTTAGCTTGACAGAAACTTTATTCTGTTAGGGAATTATATAAAGCTTCCTTGAATTTGTTCCAAAATTATATTGATATCGAACTATTTTTTTTCCTCTTCCCTCTTTCTATCTTATCTGAACTTGCTTATATCAGAAATGTTTATTCTATTGTTAAGAGGTTTAATATCTTAAGCAATTGAATGGTTTTATTTTATGCATCAGGTAAAAATCTATTTATTTTCTTTTAGTTATTTTACCATGTTGGTGATTAACTGATTCAAGGATCATCATAAGGTGCGTTCTTTTTGACTGAGATCTCAGATCACTTCAGTTAAGGTGATCTGAGATAAAGTGATGTGAGTAAGCACCAAAAAGAACGACATCTCAATTGAAGCGCGCGATCTGTCGATAGATTTAAACTATACGACAGATTCCTATCAGCATCTAATAATGTTAATTAATGTATCCATAATTTGTAACAAAAGAAAAATAGATTATGTGTGTTTATTATTTATATGTCAATGGTTAAAACCTTAGATAACCTTGGTTAAAACTACATATAAACCAAGCAAATCAATTATTTCTTCATCCCCTCCACTTTATTTCCGACTCAATTCCAACTAATACCCCCTTACAACACATTCAGCATCGGTGAAGGGGGAGGAAAAATCTCAGCTCACTCAAAGTGAGTAAATCAAATAGAACGCTTACATTACTGATGTTAGCTGAGATTAACTGAGATCTCAGTCAAAAAGAACGCACCTAATATTGTGTATGTTGTAACAAATGATACTCTTAACGATTTGCATAGGCATGCCTGCTTCGGGTTCCTTCCTTTATAGAGCATACAGTCAATGTTTCTCCTTCTCCTCTTCATTACTGTAGTTACTGTTTCAAAAAGGAATTTTTTTTTGGATCTTCCTTTGAAAAATTTTTTTTTAAGAAAAGATTTTTTTTCTCTGGTTGTAAGGGTGTGTAACGTCAATTTCGTTCACCACTCGTAATATTTCTCGTGGATGAAAGAGTAACGTAAATTTCGTTTACCCCTCGTAACATCGAATAATACTTCTGGTCGATGGCTGTCGAGTTTTAAGTTTTCGGAAGAGTTCGTTTCATTTGGATATTGAAGCCAATGCACGCTGAGGTTCGTCCCTTAATTTCATCTACATTGTTGAGTTCGTTATCGTATCGTATCGAAGTGCATTTCTATGAAATGCACTTTCTCTTACCGGCCTAAAAACTTTTCCGTACCAGCCTAAAGTTATTTCACTGGCCTAAGCCTTCGTATCGACCGAAGCCTTTTCCGTTGATGAAGTCTACGACTAATTAACTGAATAGTTTGTACCATATGTAAATTACACCTTTGTAGAATATTTAACTCTTGTTCAACTTTAATTCATAAATTAAGTTGTAAAATTTAATAACATTTTTATTTTCAATTTTTCATCCAACATATAATTGTTATTCAATAAATTACTTATTAATAACTTTTTCAATTTTCATACAACATATAACTTTACTTAATAAAACTGTTTGTAAATTTCAAATAACGTTCATATTTTTTTATATAACCTTCCCACTTCTTGTTTTGTTGACTGGGAATAGTCGATGTTACGTAACTTATAGACTAGTAGGTCTCAGGGTGGCGCCCACTTATCTTTCCGTCTCGTTACGTAAAAATAAGTTGGATTACCCGAGAACCGGTAAGAGCTACTCCTTGGGTCTCTACTAGTATATAACCCACGCCTGAGTAGCTCTTCGACGAAGTGGCCGTTGCACAGAGTCAACCATAGCGGTAAGAATATTTTTTAATATGAAGGATGTTACTTAATCAATTTTATCCACAAGACGATGACAGCTACTGAAAAAATTGTGCAATTTTCAAAGCATTTTGTCTTTGTTATTAGAAAAGAATAATCTTACCATTGAATTCACCATGGTATTATGTCAAAAAGTGTGAGGTGAGTGAGTTTCATTTGACGTTTATATGTAGATAATATTGATTTAAACTATAGTATATTTCACACAATGTATTTAAAAATTTTAATTCGTATGATTCAGCTTCAGGACCTGCTACAGACATCTATCAGAGAATGATAAAAGGAGAAAGTACTCAAAAGTACGAGCCGAAGTTGCCCTAACACTAGCGTTTTATTCACCGAGAGCATACAATTTCGTCAAGGATACATTCAATAATAGCCATGCCATATTTAAATACTCTCTCGCAATGGTATATGTCAGTTGTTGTACAAATAAATGTAGGAGTAGTTCAATATCTACTTAAACTTATTTGTTTAAGGATGAGTAGTGAATATTTTATTACTGCATTGATATCAGAAGTACATGCGAATCAACGAAACTTATTTATTATTATTTATATCAAAATTTACTAAAAGTCTGCCAACGGTATGGACGACAAGTAGGTGTGCTCTAAAATAAAGTGTTTTATTAGTTAATGGGAAATATTATACGCAATTATCCATATAATTTAACACGGTTTTCAAAAATTCATAGTTGTTCGATCATTTAATTTGTTTCTTATCTCTATCACTATTTTGTTAAGATTTGAAAATTGAATAAACTTCTTTTAAAGGTTTAGTTATCTCTCCATACCCATCCTAATTTTTTTCAGATATTCATTTGAATTAATCAAAAATAATCAATCAAATCGAATTCAATTATCAAAGTGGTATGCCACTGGAAATCCATTTACAGAGCGTTACCACACCAGGAAAATGTATGTATTGTGGTCCTTTTCAAGCACAATGTTAGAGAATTTAATGATGGCTTCAAAACCATTCCGATATTATGAATGATATGCTAGATCTATTATTTTTCTACGTCATTGGTGGTAACTAAGGAAAATCTGGCATTTTTATTGGTTTATAACATAAGAATTATATAGTCATTGTTGTTTGATAGCGAAGCTAAGGGTTGTGTTTGTAAACATAATTTTTTTAGTGTTGCTAAATTATCAGAATGTTGCCTAATAATTTCCTGTTGCCATGTTGCGTTTTTAATGGCAATTAATAGTTGGTCACGTATACGTTCTTTCAGATTGTCGCCAAAATCATAATTTTCTGCCAGTGTTCGAAGAGCTGCTACGAATTGTGTAACTGTTTCGCCCTCTCGAATAAATCTGGTTGCAAATGTCATATCTGATAAAGTTTAATTTTTTTTAGCATAAAAACTATCCATTACTGTTATAAGCTCAGCATCACTCTCATCTACTACTTTATTAGGTTTAAAGTAATCCTAAAGTATCTTGAAACTATCTGGTTCTACCTTGCTTAGCAAGACATTACATTCTTTCCTATAAGCTTTGAGGTGTAATCACTTTTTGATAATCTAATATCGTAAAAATCTAATTCCATGTCGAAACGTTGTTCATAATAGTCCCATTGTTCCTTATCTGCATCGAATTTTACTTTTCCGCCCAACCTATCTAAATGCGAGAAAAGTATTGGTTTACCCCAAAAAAAGTTGGAATTTAGAAAAAAAAATTTGAGTTATTTATACGTTTTCCATCAACAACAACACGAAAAAACGGTGTTTAGAAAAAAAATCCTGTGTGTATGTCGTCGTCGTCGTCGGCCACTTTTCCTTGCATGTCTTGTTAGCACGATACAGCCTCCGGAGTGCAATTTTATGACGGAATATTGTTAAGGACATGTCACTGATGAACCCCATTAATTTTCAGCTCCCCAGAGCTTGTACCACGGGTGCTATGGTACTTGAAGTACGACATTTTGTCATTTTTTGAGAAATTTCAGTTTGTTAGCACGATACAGTCTCCAGACTTCAACAAGTCACCAATTTTATGATTGAATATTATTCAGGACATCTCACTGATGAACCCTATTGATTTTCAGCCCACCAGAGCCAGTACCACGGGTGTTTTGGTACTTGAAGTACGACATTTTTGTCATTTTTAGGAAAATTTCAGTTTTTTAGCACGATACAGCCTCCGGAGTATATACAAGTAATCAATTTTATGATTGGATATTATTCAGAGCCCTATCACTGTTTAGCTCACTAAAGCCAGAACAACGGGTGCTGTGGTACTTGGAGTATCAAGTTTTTGTCATTTTTGGAAAATTTTCAGTTTCTTAGCACGATACAGCTTCCGGAGTATATACAAGTGACCAATTTTATGATTGGATATTATTCAGAGCGTCTTAAAGATGAACTCTATTGATATTTTGCCATTAAAGCCAGTATAACGGGTGCTATGGTACTTGAAGAACCAAATTTTTGTAATTTTTGGAGAATTTTTAGTTTGTTAGCACGATACAACCTCCAGAGAGTATACGATTTACCAATTTTATGATTTAATATTGTTCAAGGTATCTCACAGATGTACCGTATTGATTTACAGTTGACTAGAGCGAGTACAGCGGGTACTATAAATCCAGATATATCAAATTTTTGGTTATTTTTGTAGAAATTTTGGTTTGTTAGCACGATACATCCCCCGGAGTGTATACACGTAACAATTTTATGATAGAATATTGTTCAGGGCCACAGATGCGGAAAAGTTAGTTTTAATCTCTAAAACCGTTTATTTTAAGTTGGAAATGGCATAAATAGTCTGTGGAAATACCTATGTTCACTGTTGAGCTTGTTTTATTTTTGAAAATAAAATTCTTTAACCTCGTCGCCAAATGGAAGGCTTTTAAAAATAACTTGTGATAATACAGATTTGAAAACAGACGTTTTGAACCATGTTGACGTTAGAAAGTTATGTCTTAAAGTAAATAAAAAATGTTCAGTTTTTTTATAAAGTATGCTCAAGCGAATTGCATGGCTAAATAAACATTTATTGAAAACTGATTATTGAGTGGCTGTATTCCAGTATAGAACTAATAGAAATATTAGATATTACAATAGGAAAACTAGATATTATAAATAATTTCAGGTTGGGCAAAATGTATGGTTTAAAAAGGAATTCAAATGTATTGTTTGAAAGTCTGATTACCAAGTAAAATGGTTACGGATCATGTGATATGGAGGATGGACGTTCGGAATTTCCACGGTATCGAATAAAGTGTCCTGCTCTTGTTGCTGCACAGGACCGTAGTCTGTATATGTTTTTCTAATCGCGTATTAGAAGCAAGATTTATACGTATAATTTTAATTATATTGATAATTCCAGATTATAATGCTGGATGGAAGAAAAACGTGTATGTCCCACGGATGTCTGTTAATATGTCAATATTTTTTTCTAACAACACTTTTTAAAAAAAAAAGAACAGTTGAGGTACGGCTGCATACAATATGCGGCGACACGCCATTGGACAACCTAACCTAACCAAATACTGTCCCACGAATATTATGCGTATCTTCACATGTTATAATATGTGAGACAATTTTAACTAGTATCTATCTAATCTTAGGAGTATTAGCATTGGAAACCTATTTCCTGTACATATTGGGCCACGCTGAAACTACCGATAGACCACTGCAAAGGGGTAGACAATCTTCTTTGAGAAGAACAAGGGAATCAGTTTTTATGTTTGAAGAGCGATTGAGCCATTTAGACCGGTATTGTTGCTTATGCCAATATTCGATTGAACAGCGTCCCCAGAATTGTTCTTGTATTTTTGTGCATTGTTGCCATAAGGACAAGCGATTTTCAGGGATTGCAATATTGTCTTTTTCTTGAAATGCGGTAAGACTTGAGCCTATAAGAAAATGGCCTGGTTTCAAGCATTCCACTTCAGCGGTGACATTTGATAGCGGTGAAATAGGTCGGCTATTTAGGATAGCTTCGATTCCAAAATTCTTCGTAAGTTGGTTTTGAATCACCTAACATTTCGCTTCTTTGCGTTTCTAATGTCCTTCTCCCAAATATCACCCCAATGAAGTGCTCTTGATGGAATGAATTTCCCCTCAATTTTGTACTGGCTTAAAAATTGTTTAATTGAATCTGTGTTAGTCATTGAGTGCATTGTCTGCACCTTGAAAGTTAGTGCCATTGTCAGATTAGATTATCATGGGGTTACCACGGCGATAGAGGAAGCGTTTTAAGGTTGAAACAAATGTTTCCGCCGATCAAGAAGTTACGGCTTCGATATTGTTGCGGAACAGCACACTGGTATAGTCCCTGAATTGGACTCTGTCTAAGCCATGTATGTAAGCTAAAATTATGGCGAATGAGCAGGTATTTCTTAGAATTGTTTACGATTGTGACTATCTTATCCAGACATTGTTTTTGTGACCAGTCTTATCTAGAAAATGCGAGAGTCAATTGTTTTTGTGTCAGCCGCTATCTAGAATTATCTAGTAAAAAAGGCCCTAATATATATAAAGGACCGACCAGCGGAGAAGTTTAGTTTATTTAAAAAAGTGATCTCGACAAATAAACAAGAATACACCGAAATAGCGAACAGTAAATTGTTGATATAAATTATTAATTAAGGTTGTGTGTATATAAATTGAATTTAAGTGAATAGTTAAGTGTATATAAATTGAGTGTTAGTGAGTAGTTTAGGGCTTTAATCAATTCGTAAGTAGCCATAACGTGTGTTTAAAATTTATCCCACCCGTTTACTGTTTAAATAAATAAGAAAAACATTACATAGGTGTCAGAAGTGGGATAATATGAATAAATATCTACGGGAAAATGTCCAAGAGACGGAGAGACTTGAAAGTGACTGAGTTAAGAGCAGAATTGGAAGACAGTGAGCTGGAAACGTCCGGTAAGAAATGTGAATTAGTAGAAAGACTTAAAGTGGCACTGGAAAATGACGGCTTTGATCCAGAAACAGTTTTATTCAATGACAAATCTTCCACCTCAATCTCGTCAATTTCTGCTAACATGGACGAAAAGATTTCTGCCATGGAAGAGAAAATTTCAACAAATGTTAAAAACGATATTTCTGCTATGAAGAACGACATTTCTGCTAATATAGACGACATAATTTCTGCTTTGTAGAACGATATATCTGCCGATATTTTATTAATGAAGAATGACATTGCCGCTGACATTGAAAATGAAATTCCGTCTCTAAAATCTGAAATGGAGAATAAAATGTCAACGATGGAGGAAAAAATCAAGGAGTTAGAAAAAAAGTTGACACATATAAGAACTCAAGACACGCCAGTGGAAGAAAAGAAGAACGAGCAAACAAAACCTTGCAAGCCTGAAACACACCCTAAGTTAGAAGACATTGGTAGTTTTACCCGAGTCAAGGTCCCAACGTTCGAATTCGATAAAGCATCGGCCATCACGAGCTCCTTTCCTGGAAAATAATAGATTTTATAATCATACCTCATTAAACGGATTCTGAAACGCAGTAATCTTGGGGTTAATTCATCAATAGGTTTTGTCTGTAAAACCTGAATTAGAGGCTTATGATCAGTTTGCATTAAAATGGGGATTCCAGAGATGTATTCAGAAAATGTTTCAGCTGATCAGGTTGAAGCCAAGGCTTCACGCTCTATTTGAGCATAACTCTTTTCTGTATTTGAAAGTAAACGAGAAGCATATGACACCACTTCAGTGTTTCCGTCCTTTGAAGTCTGAAGTAGACAGGCCCCTAGTCCAGAGGATGAACTATCTGCCTGAATAGACATTTGTTTTGTGGGATCAAAGTAGGCTAAATTAGGACACTTCATTATTATTGATTTTGAATTTTCAATAGCCTCCCTTTGAGAGATTCCCCAACTGAAATCTACATTCTTCTAACAGGGAAGTTAAGGGCTCAAGTGAGTGAGAACGGTTGGGTATAAAGCGACTAGAAAAATTTAACATACCGAGATATTGCAAAATTTATTTTTTATTTTTCGCTTCCGGAAATTGAACTATTGCCTTTATTCTATCTGTATCAACAGAAATTCCAGTATTAGAAATAGTGTGACCTAAAAACGTGAGAGATTGAGTAGCAAAAACGCATTTTTCTTTGTTTAATGTAATGCCTTCTTGCTCAATACGCCTTAGCACCTCAAACAGAATTTTATTATGTTCTTCAATAGTAGGAGCATGGACTAATATGTCATCAATTTGGCTTATCACACCTTCTAAACCAAATAATATTTTATTGAGTAACATGGACAAATATTCCGGGGCACAGGTAATGCCAAAGGGCAACCTTTTAAAATAGAATCTCCCAAATGGAGTAATAAAAGTGGTTAACAGTTGGGAGTCTTGGCTAAGTTTAATTTGATAGAAACCTGAATTAGTATCTTATTTAGAAAAATAATTTGAGCCCTGAATTTGTGATATAATAGTCTCTACTTTACCTATTGGATAGTGTGACCGTCAAACTGCCTTATTCAAATGTGTAAAGTCGACACAGAGGCGAATTTTTGAATTTTTTTGAACTACAACGATTGGACTCACCCAATCAGTAGGAACTTCAACAAGTTCAATTATCTTAAAAGTTATTGAACGTTCCAATTCCTCCTTCAATGGCTTTGAAAGGGGAATTGGAACGACTCGTGGAACTGATTGAATGAAACTTGGGATACCCTCAACTAACTTAATTTGCATTTCATTTTTAAAATTACCTACACTATTAAAAATTTTAGGGTACTTTTCAATAATCTCATTTTTTAAGGAATCCTTTAATTTTACCGGAGATATCTGATTACAAAATGTATTCAAAATATTTAATTTTTTGAATTGCGGTTCTTCCTAAAATAGGTTTAGTAGGCTTATCAATTACATAAAGATCTGTACTAAAACTTTGATTTGCAAATCTTAAGACAACAGAAATAGTCCCTAACCCAATCAATTTAATCCCAGCCGGCCCAGTGACCATTTGATTAGTAACTTTAATTTGTTTACATACACTGGGACTAACTATATGCTTAGGTATACATGAAATGTCTGCACCTGTGTCTACTGAAAAATTTAAAATTTTGTTTAGTTCTGATACTAAAATTGGAGCTACTCACTCACTGGAATCTATATGATTAACCTCCAGATCATGATCTCGATTATGATCTATAGTAATAGATCCCAGAAAGGTGTCATCTACAGTTTCCATAAGGTCTATCTTTAGATCTGTATCTGCACTGTTATATTTGGCCTCCTACTCTGCAAAATTATTTAAATGGATAGATCTCACCTTATTTTTTCTGCACACCACTGCCCAATGACCTTTCTTCTGGCATTTTCTACAGGTAGACTTGTTAGCTGGGCGCTGTTCTCGAACATGATCTGGTTGTAAACCACAAAATACACATTTTGAAGAGTAAGAAGATTTGCCTTTTTGTCCAACTTGATAGAAGAGTTTGATTGTGGATTTGATGAACCAGCAGCCTTGTCCTTTAGAACCTGCACTTCTCCAATGTAGCGTTGACTGCCTTGCAGCTCCTTGTTTTGATTAGCTTGCAATTCAGCTTGTTTTGCCTGCAGAACACACTCTTGCAAAGTCAGTTTATCTTTTAATTGAAGTCTTTCCGAGGTTTTGGAATCAAGCATGCCTACTACTATTCTGTCTCTGATAAGATCTTCTTTTAGATTGCCATAATCGCAATACTCTGCCAAGAAATGCAAATTTGTGATAAAAGAGTCTATAGATTCTCCAGGTTTCTGAAACCTAGAATTAAATTTAAATCTTTCGAAAATAACATTCCTTCTAGGAATAAAGTAGCTTTCGAAACTATACAAGGCTTCGACATATGTAACGGGAACAGTTTGAAATTGGACCATAACTTCCTCGGCTTCTTCGCCCATGATATATGTAAGAATATCTATTTTTTCTTTTTTGGACTAATCGGTCTAATTGTCTGGACACTGACATATGTCTTTCAAATCTTTCACGCCATGCTGGCCATGCAGCTGGCAAAGAAAAATTAAGATTATCAGGTGGACTGACATTCACAGGAGATATTATATTAAAGTTATTACGCACTTGCCCGCGCTCTCCAGTTGATGCAGTTACGAATTGTGAGGAACCTTCAGACCCTGATGTGGACATGATAATAGATATTGAAATGATTTGGCTTCTTGATTTGAACACGCCCTGTATCACGTTCTTGTATGATCTCAACAAGTTTACTCACATTAAAACACCCGCGCTGCCACCATGTTATGTTTTCGGGTTCGATAATAATACACTTTTGGGATTGTCTATTATTCAGATACTTTATTTATCTCAAAACCCTTGCGTACTCTAGTTTACAGTCGGTTCTTAATATTCAACTTTAACCGTCAGTCTCTAGTTACGTTATCTGTCATTCTTCCGATCCCCAGCTCACTTAACTCAGGTCCGCCATTCGTCAGACTTTACAGGGTTGCCATCAGCCAAAGTACCTGACAGAACAGTTTCCATCAGCGAAGCCGTGCATTTCCATAAGAATAATAGTTGATTTTTTTGTAAAAATATATCTTGGGATTGTTAATTTTGTTAATTCGGGAAGAAAATCTATAAACTCATGCCATTCTTCTAGGATGGCCGCATCTGTGATTTCTGTGTCCCAGTTCAGCTTAACTAACCAAAAGCGTTTTACTCAAATTTCAGTACTTGGGGTCCAGTTTAAGCACAAGACTTTATTTTGATATTTGTATATGTTGAGATTAATGGTTTTTTCAACGAGTAGCGGCTTACGAGGTGCTGAATTTGAGCTTAATTGTTAATTATCGAATGTTTTATTATACATTTGAAAGATGTATTAGAAAATGTCACGAACTTTGAGGCAAATTTTATGATTTATCTCAAATAATAACTGTAAAAATCTAGTTGAACAATTATTTATCGGTTTGTAACCAATGGAAGAGTGAGAAAACTGAGATACAAAGTAATTTTTTCCAAGTTAAGTTTTGGCGGAGCCATCAAATAATTTTCCAGCGAAGGGTCCTATTTAAAGTATTTGGTTTATTTAAATTTATATGGACTAGCTGATGCGAAGTGAATATCACATAAATAAGTTATTATCACATCTAGAAAAATTTTTTTAGTACTAACATAACTTCTAAACATGATTATGAAAAGTAATTATGTGAAACTTGATGTGAAATTGGGATTCTTTTGTTTTATATCTATCATGTAATGTAAAACGAAAAAAGCCATGAGCTGATGTATGTAAGCCAAGACACTCCCAGAGGCAGGGGTGTGTCGAACGGACCAATCAAGACGTTTGAGACAGTCTCGTGGCTTGGATGGATGACAACAATACCTCAAGCTGGGCAAATGGTCTCAAGATCACTAAAAATACAAGAAACACAGTTTCCACAGAGGCAATAAGAGAAGCACATATGAAGCTATCTTTGGATCACCACAGAAATAGATTAATGGAATCCCCGTCGACAGGTTTACAGGAAGTGGACAACGAAGAAAGTAATACTGTCGCTGAAACTGCTACGGAAATTGTACGAATTAATATAAACAAGAACCAACATGAAGAAACAGAGACGATGGCCAGCGATACCATAACATCCTATGATACTGGCCAAAGGTCACAACTGGTTCGAATGTGGGCAGCACAAATGATACAAATAAACAACACCTGGACTTCCTCAGCGTTTGCACAAGAAAAACTCCAATTGAAACGACATGGGGAATCTGTGTAACAGCGTTAAACATTTAGGCAGCCAAAATGTTAGAGAATACTGAAAGAAAATTAACACATGTTTCAGTTGTGGACAATCTTTTGGTGAATATTCCTGATGTTGACTGAGGGCGACTAGCCCCTTGAAACGTAATAGTCGCAATAAACGATGAACCTGAGCACGAAATATGGAGACCTTGATAAATTTTTTTCCAGGAACCAGTTTTAGTTAGCTCCCACTAAATTTTTAAAAACCACAGATGTGCCGGAAGAACAACTTAATGTCCGAATGGGAGCGACAATGTCATCTGTGTCCAAGAAGGGATTCCTCCAATGTGGCTGCAAGAAGGACTGTGCCAATAAATCTTGCATACGTTTGAAATCGAACAATAAGTGCAGCTCCAAGTAGCAGACGTGTTAACATTGAAGATGAGGTCTGCATTAATAACTCATGATTTCCAAGCATAAGGAAATTATAGAACCCTAATTTAATACTTATTAACAAATATTTTTACCATTTTCTATAATAAGCGATTCAATGGTGTGTGTTCTTTTTTCATTACAATACATTCGACGCTCGCAAATCATAACATCGTATCTCCAAATTTGGAAAAAATGGGTTGAGAGCACTTTCTTATAAGGCCAAACTCGCTTTCTCTACTGCAACCACTATTTTTCAAATTTTCCAAAAAAAATTCGTTATTTTGGAGTCGTATCTTATCCTAATAGCGAATGGGCCCAAATATCATCGTAACTGCAATTACGATTTTCCTCTAAAAAGGTATAAAATTAACAATTTACTCCTAGGTTCAAACTAATAATACTTCAAAATAGCATCATATGTGAACATACGATCATATCAAAGTAATTATAATTAAACTGTATCATCGTATGTAGACATAAGATGTTATTATTGTTTTCAAATGTCATATGAACTTAACATGAGATAGAATTAACCGTAATATCACATCTTCTTCTTTTTTCTATAAACATATATTAAGTCAATCACAAGTTATGTCACTTGTTGGTCTAACCAAAAATAACTACTAAACATCAGGTAGGCATCAAATGAAATGTAACTTCTGTCATTCTGACGATGATATTGATTTATCGAAACAATTGTCAATTTTTTAGAATTTTCAATAAATTTTATTATATTGTGGAATTAACTAGAAACCGTGAAATTCATTTAAAACATTAACATGAGATGTTTTTACTCGACTTAAACGTATTTGTACGTAGTTAGGATATTACTAACGCGTTAGTTACGATCATTTTTATTTTACGAAATTAAGACATTGGTTTTGTACTGTTGTATTGTTGTTTATATTTGATAAATAATCAGCTATTAAAATAGCAATATGAGTAGAGGTCAGTTGATATTAAGTATTGTAACCAGAGGTAGGTATACTTTTTACATATTAATTCAGCTGACATTGTTTTGTGAATATATTCGAAGTTTGAGGTTAGAGTCGAAATCTAACGGTCTTTTTAATTTTAGATGTTATAAACAAGAGCAATGATGAGGAGTGTATAAACTTAGAAGAACAAACAATAAACTCTTCTATTTCGGTAGGACATGACTATAACCCTGGATTCACAGAAGTACAACCAGGTGTATTGTTGAATAATAACGAAATATTACAGTATCAGGTAGAAGGTTTCAATAATTCGTTTGGTTTGCAGAATATCATTATAGAAAACACAGTCGGTGATATTTTGCCTATTCAAGATAATAATATAATTGAGAGTTATTATATAATTCCAGCTGACACGTAAAAAGACTTGCCACTTAAAAGTGTGTGATAAACAGTAAGAGGTGTTTAAATTTTAATTTATTATTGATTGCTCTACGACACCATAATACTTGGATAAATAACTATTATATGTTGCAATTCTATTTGGAAATATGTGTTTTTCATTCCAATTACCTAGTTTTTTTTGTCTTAGAAAGAATAAATAGAATGTTTTATAAATCAAATGAAATTTGTTCTAAGGACCGATTTTTTATAATTTTAGTTTACAAATGACATTCAGCAAACCGACTCCTTGGACGATGGCCTCGCTGACGGTAACGGAAACATCATTCTGCCCATGGATATGGATTCATCGAAAAATTTTGAAACGAATACTTCATGTACAGATGTTGAACTGTTCAAAACGGATGTAGAAAAGAAATTGATATCACCTGGTAGAAAAAGATACAGACAACCACAAACTTGGAAAGTACAGGAAGCTAAAGGGAAAAGGAATCTAGGACAGGAGTATGTGTCATATCGCCACGAAGAAAACTGTAAAAGCCAGACAAATTGAGGAAAGTTGTGAAAAAATGAATGTAGACTGAAATGTGACTCAAAAATTGCAGAAGATCAAAGATGTACCATTTTTAAAAACTTTTGGAAACTGGGTGATCACAACAAACACATGGACTTCTTGGCAAAACATGTGAAAAAAGAACAAATAACACTAGAAACTGTAAGAGACAAAAATTCTCGACGTCACTTTACATTGACTTATTACTGTACGGTTGGGGAATCGATCACTAAGGTTTGCAAAACGTTTTTCTCAAATACTCTCAGTATAAGTGATATTTGGGTGAGAACTGTTATGGCCAAGCTTGATAGAAATTAAATTGGAATTGTAAGTCCGGATAATAGAGGTAGAGTTTGTAATAAAGATCCTGCCATAGAAAAAATGAGATTATTTATAAGAGAACACATCGAGAGTCTTGCAACAACTGAATTATACTATATCCGCAGAGACTCAAAATGTCAATATCTTCAAGTCGATATACAGTCCTTAGCTCAAATGTATAGGTTGTATATAGACTGGGCTAAAGGGAAAGATATTCCAGTTGCTACATGCAGACAATACCGCTATGGTTTTGAACATGAATACAATATTGGATTCTTTTTGCCGAAGAAACACCAACGTGAGGTATGCGACAAGTACATATTAGCAGACGATGAAAAAAGGCAGAATTAGAGACTGAAAGAATAAAACGCCAAGGAAATAAAGAAGCTGTTAGAAAACTAATAGAAAACGACAAACAGCAAGCGAAGGAAGACAAATCATTGAACGTAGCCTGTTATGATTTACAGAAGATATTAATAACTCCCTATAAAGTCGTCAGTATATTTTACTATAAATTGAAATATAGCACCTATAATTTAACATTGTTCGACATTGGCAATATGAAAGCCAACTGTTACGTATGGCATGAAACCATTGCAAAAAGAGGTGCCAACGAAATAGGTAGCTTTGTTCTCGATTATATAAAAAATCAAACACAAAAGGGCATAAATACCATTGTTTTTTACACAGATAACTGCGCAGGTCAAAACAGGAATCGGTTTGTCTTTGCTATGTATGTTCATGCAGCTGAAAAATACAAAGTTTCAATAACACATCGTTTTCTGGAAAAAAGGTCATACCCAAAATGAGGGGGATAGTGTACATGCTCTAATCGAACGGAAAAAAAAGGATAAAGTTATATATATACGCCTGATCAATGGATTATGCTCATTAAGATGGCAAAACTTCGGGTGAACCTTACGAGGTGATTGAAGTTAGTCAAAGTCTTGTTTACGATCTGAAAAAGTTAGTAGGGGAAGACAGAAACTGGAAAACTGGTGAAGAGGGAAATAATATTAAATGGAACGAGATCAAAGAAATTGAAATTACTTTTGACGAACCTTTTAAAATCAAAATTAGGTATGATTCTCTAGACCGAAATGCTCAATGTGTGCTCAACTTATTGAAGAAGAAAACCAAAAAAAGAATAAATACCATCCCCAAAACAGCATCCAAAGAATTGTATACCGCATACCAGAAACTTATTCCAATATCAAAAAAAATATGATCACCTTCAGTTCCTATGCTAGAATGGAATTCCTGAAATTTACCATAACTTTTATAGAAACCTTCCAAAACAAACATGTGAAGTAGATGAAAATACAGATAATGAATAAATGGATACTGGGAGCGTTAAGATAGAAGTGAGAGTTTATTAACAAACGTACTATAAATAAGTTACCTGATACATTGTTCCTCTGAGTAGATATTAGGTTTAAGTTATCTATGTGTTTTTTCATAAAACGTTTTTTATTTTGGAATAAATCTCTGTATTTTCAGATTATTCATTGCGTCATTTTCAAATCTAAAGCTGAAATCTGCAGAGTTATAAGAAAAAAAATTGGTAATTGTTACACGGGTGTTGAAATAACTACACTATTTCTTCAAAATCACTATTTAATAACTCTACCACTGTTCCGCTCGCCGTAACTCATTTATTACATTCTAAATATTTTCCGCTAACTTATTTACTTAACAAAATATAATATGGATTCATATTATTTGATACTGAAATAATTTGTCTAATTAATTAAAGAGGATTATTAATAATTCAACTTATGGATTATGTGAATGAATATAAGTAATACCTCTTTGTTTTATATACAGTGTCTAACAATAATATGATTTGGTATATCTAATCTACTTAAAGGGTAACAAATACATAACATTCGGCCATCCTATTCACTGAGCGTCCTCGCGAGTCGACTGGGTGGGTAGGTTTTAATAATATTTTTATTGTTTCTTCTTGTTTCTGAAATATAGAAGAATTTGTAGGTATAAAAATTCACACAAAATATTTAAATCAACTTTTTCCATTGTTATTATTATCCAACTTCATTGATAAGGTGATCCATTATCAACTAGTATAATATATATCAAATAAATGTTGAAGAATATCCATATATACACATACACATATAAACATATATACGTATTTTTTTTACTCAGAAGTAATTATTCACTCTAGGGTTATATCTTGTGAACATGTTTCGGTATGGTGTTCCATATTTTTCCTAACCATCATCTTGTTTTACATGGTGCTCTATATTTTTTTGTTTAAATTTACTACGACTCTAATAAATCAATTAATTCATCCGTGCTATTCACATCAGAATCTAAAGACGTACCAGATTCGATAATAGCGCCGGATTTAAATTTTCTTATTGTATCTGCAGCCACTACTGCCGAGTATCGTCGGTAGCCTTTCATTCCTTTGAGGGCGACAATTTCATATCGATCGTTTTCAAAAAATTTGGATATTTTGTAAGGCCCTCCATATTTTACCCCTGTCTTACGGCTGGCATCTTTGGGGTCTTTTTTAGTTCCGCGCCAAAGAACTAAATCTCCTATATTGTATTTGGTACTTTCTTTTCGTTTTTTATCAAACCGCTTTTTCATTTTCTTACTTTGTAAGTCCATTGTTTGTTTAGCATTTTCTGCAATTTGTTCCCTATTTTCGGGAATGATGTCAACTTGATATAAATTTCCGTGACGGTCCTTACTAAAACCAAACATTAGTGTATGAGGGGTGTACCCCGTACTTTCACTAATGGTATTATTCATTCCTCAGACAACATCCGCTAGTTTATCATTCCATTCGTTTTCATTTTTTATGCTTGTATTTATACTGTCTAAAAGAGTACGATAATAACGTTCGACTTGTCCATTTGAACGAGGTGAAGATACTGCATTTAGAACTAATTTAATTTTTCTTTCGTCGCAAAACTCTTTAAATGTTTTGGATTTGAAAGCTTTGCCACGATCTGCAATAATTCGCTTTGGTACTCCAAACATACTAAATAAATCTTTTAAACAATGAATGACTTCTTTTGAATTTGTCGTTTCAGTTGGCCTGGCAAACAAGTATTTAAAAAATGAATCGACGATCATAAAAATGTATGCGTAATTTTTGTTTGTTTTACAGAAAGGTCCCAAATGATCAATATGCCATGTACAAAGGGGTTCCTTCGATTTAGGTATAGGATGGAGGAAACCTTCCTTTTTACCATATTGACTTTCTTTATATGCGCAGTCAATACACGCATAAACATATTTTTTTATAAATCTCGTCATTTTAGGAAACCAAAACTTACTTTTTATAACATTTTCACAACGTTTTAAGCCAATATAGCCTATTTCGTCATGGTATTTTCTCATTATATTAAACCTACATACTTTTAATTCATTATTTAATATTTTGCTATAAACCCTGTCATTTTTAAGACAATATGTGGATTTTATCTGCTGGTCCGCTGAGTTCGATTTTAATTTTTCGCGAATTATTCGAATTTGTTCGTCTTGCATTTGTACTGTTAGTGCCCAATCATCAATTTCAATTCTTAAAATATTTTCAGGGTTTCGACTTAAAGCGTCTACATGTGACATTTCGCACCCTGGGCGATGTTCAATCTCAAAATCGTAGTCTTGGATAGCTAGCCACCAACGGGCTATTCTTGGCACCAATTATTTTTTTATAATGTGCTTCGCACAGCGCTACAATCCGTAACTATTTTAAAATGAGTACCATGAAGGTAAATTCTAAATCGTTTTATTGATTCTACGACTGCTAAGGTTTCCAATTCATATGAATGGTAAAAAGATTGATCCACGGTTGTCGTTCTGCTATAATAAGCTATTGGCTTTAATCCGTCATTTAATTCTTGAAATAGAATACCTGCAATGCCTTTTAAACTAGCGTCAGTGTGTAATTCTTTTTTTGTTTCCGGATTGTAAATCGTTAAAACAGGTTTGTTTGTTAAAATGAATTTTATTTTTGAAACCGCTTTACTTTGATTTTCACCCCATTCCCAATTTACATCTTTTCTAAGTAATTTTGTTAATGGTGCAACTGTTTCTGCATGATTATTAATAAATTTCCTAACATATGAACTTAGGCCCAGAAATTGTCTTATTTCATGAATATTTGAAGGGGTTTTAAAATTTTGTATAGCATTTACTTTCTTTGAACCAGGTTTTATTTGGTTCTCACTAACTTCATACCCTAGAAAATCAATTTTATACTCGATAGTCGAAATTCTGTAAAGTGATTCATCGCTCTTACTGTCCATAAAATCAGTTGCAGAAGCGAACTTCATGAGCGCATCATTTTTGAAGGGTTCTTAATAGTCCTAAATAAAAAATAAATAGAAAATGTTCTTGTACGCTCTGGCGTTTAAATTTGAGAGAACAGAAATACGAAATTATTATGGTAGGTATCATTATGTATATACAGGGTGTTACCAAGAATAATACACATTTTTAAGGATGAGCTAGTGACGTCATCGGTTATCTACCGATTTAAAGTGAACTCCATGAGCGTATCATAGTTTAAGGGTGCGAATACTGAAATATCTGGAATTTCAATTTTTAACATTTGAAATAATAACTTATCACAAGTTGTTCATAAGTAAGTTAAAACAAAATAAAAAAATGTTTAAAAGTCAATTCCAACTTACTACTACTAAAACTAAAAAAAAGTTGTTTGTCAAGACCAAAATAAATTACCAATAAGTATAGGTATGTTGCGAGGTCACTTGTAAAATGTCTGACTAACTGGAAGCGGTATCACTCCCTGGTGACTCCTCAGAATCATCGCTTTCTCCTCCTATATCGATAATGAGTGGTTCCGTCATTACTTCTACACGTATGTCTAAATCCCAAAACTTTATTTCTTCTTTTAATACGTGTTGAATACATTTACGCCAACTCTCAGCAGTAACGGTATGCAGCGCCTCGTCAAACAGTTTCTCAACGTCAGCCATTTTGAATGTACTGTTTTTTCTCGCAACATAATTTTTCACTTGGGCCCAAACCAGCTCGATGGGGTTTAACTCACAGTGGTAGGGAGGAAGTCTAACAACTGAGACGTTGAAATCTTTCGCCATTTCATCGACAACGTACTTAATATAACTGCTTTTATGTTTCCGTACGAGAGATAATAATTCAACTTTTAGCATTGCCTCGTTGTGCGGAATGCTTTTACTCTCTAACCAATCAATTATAACCCTCTTGCGGCTAGCTGAAGTAGGTATTTGCTCCAGTCGACGAGAGTGGTATGAAGCATTATCCATAACTATCACTGAACCAGGAGTTACCTTTGTTAAAATTGATCTAAACCATGTTTCAAACCGGTTACCATCCATCTCTTCATGGTAATCGACAGTTTTTTTGGACTGAAAACTTAGTAATCCACCTTCTACAAATCCTTCCTCGCTGCCAATGTGAGTGATAATCAGTCGACGTCCTTTCCCAGAGGGAGCTTTTAAACCGGAAGAGAAACCCTCCATAAAGGCTTGTCGATTGCTTCGTATATTCATGTCTTGCCACACTTTTAACACAGTGTGGCCTTCATTTAACCATGTTTCTTCAAGATAATATATGTGCCGTCCTTCGTTACGAAACTGTCATATCTGTTTTAAATAATTTCTCCTCCATTCCACAATGTCATTTCGTTCAATTAAGGCACTGTTTCTACTTCTTGTTTGGTAACGAAAATTCATTAATTTTAAAGTTCGTCTCAAAACTTTATCACTGATGTTTGGTAAAGTATCATCAGCTTCTATTACCTTGCTCAATTTAGCTACCGAGGGGATTTCATTCCTAAAATAAAAAGAATGTATTTCCCTACGTATAGCATTCCGTGTTTGGTCGTCCAAAACAATTTTCTTTCTTCCCCTACTTTCCGGTTTACAGTTTTCACCTCGTTCTCTTGTCAAAGATCCGTCCCGCGATTTCTTTAGAATATTGTATATAGTACTCTCAGAAACTTTAGTTGAATAACTGCACTTAATCACAGCGTCACTAACACCCAACTGTTTGTCCATGGCACGCAGCCCTTCGTACACATTTAATATGAGGACTTTTTCTTCCCGAATTAAGTTGTTACGACGCCGTTTTTTATCGCCAACACCGCTACACTCCGCCATTATTGTCACTAAATATACCGATATAAATATTACAATAAATACCAATAATAACCGATTTATCACACAAAACCACAACACAAATACTGATGTTACGCTCATGAAAAGAATAAACACCTCACATAACTGTTTACTATCACTGTCTCATTCGCGTAGCTCGATCTATCTATCTCGTTTTCAAAGCCGGAACATTGAAGCGACTCTCCAACATTGTCAAATCGGCGAGTTTTTCACAACAAACTTTGCGTTCAAGAAATATACATAAACACTTTATTTCACATTTCAAGTAAACTAATTATTATTAGTCTGCTTGAAATTTGAAATAAATATATTAAATTGGTATTGACTTAATTACATTGCATCTTTTGTACCTGAAATATTGACACAATGGATTTGAAGTGTATTTATAAAATACAGCATTTCTCTCTAGAATACATATGGCAACTGCGCTTTAACCAAAGTGTTGATTAGATAGCTCTGACTCACTTTACACAATTTCGACTATCGAGTATAGTTTTGAAAAAATAGCATTTCTCTAAGTTTAATTTTAAATTATTTTCGTCGCATTTTTTAAGATAGTGTTAGGTTTTCCCATGCCCTACGATATTGATTTTGACGGTATTAAAATGTCATCAAGATAGACTGAAATTTCTGAATGACGGAGTGAACCCATGATATCATTTACCCACTTTGAAAAGCTGCGGGTGCGTTACATAAACCAAATGGTAGACGAAGGAATTCGTATTGTCCATCCGGAGTTATAAATGCGGTTTTATCAATAGAATCTTTTGTCAATGGAACTTGATAATAACCCTGCTTCATATCTAGACTACAAAAATATTTATTTCCGCCTAATTTGTTTATTAGATCTTCAATATTTGGCAATGGATAGTGGTCTTTTACAGTAACTGCATTTAGTTTTCTATAGTCAACACAAAGCCGGTAATCTCCATTTGTTTTTTTTACTGAAATCGCGGGGCTAGCATATGATGAACTGGAATTTTGTATAATACCTGCAGTTAATAATTCATTTACTTGGTTTCTCATTATTGTTTCTTCTTTTTCTGATAATCTATACGGTTTATAGTATATTGTTTGTTTTGAATTTAAAGTTATAGAAAATGTAATGTTATTTATGGTACCTAGTTCGGCAGGAGATTGAGCAAAGCATGATTGTTTTAGGTTTAGTAGCTTGAATAATTCATCAACATTTCGGTAGTTAGATCACCATGTTTTATCAGAGATGACTCAATATTATTCAGTTCTCTAATTTCACAATTATTTTTATTTTCGTATTTTGATATAGTTACCTGATTTGGCTTCATTTCTAGCATTACATTTGGTTGACTTAATATAGGTTGTCCTATAATAATATCAATGTCATTCATAGGTGTATTCACTATTATTATTTCTGAAAAAATTCGTATGTCATCATTAATTATTACCTCAGTTTTTATCGTGCCTTTTGGCATTACTAAAGACCCATCAAAACCTTTAATAACCGTTTTAGAGGGCATTAATTGTAGTTTCGTTTTATTTAAAACTTTCATATTTGCCACATTTACTGAACTTCCTGTATCTAAATACCCTCTAAACGGTATATTATTTATCTTAATGCATATTTTCTATAAATTATTCTGTACTTGCCCTAGAGTATTGACTTCTTCGACATTTTTGTTTGTACGCCAACAATCTTCTTTACGGTGTCCCGTTTTTTTGCACACATCGCATCGCTATTGGTCTTTTCTCTAGTTTGATCCACTTTGCCGTTTGAAACAATCCTTGGTGGCATGATTTGTAAGGCGACATACTGCACATCGTGATAGACCTGAAAATCCTCCCTGTCTTGAAGTGCTTGGTTTACTGCGGCTCCAACAGTCCTTAGCAAAGTGTCCTAACTTTCCACAGACGTAGCACTCAATCTTTGTTCGTTTTCCCAGCTGTGACTGCACTGCGCTTTTTGAGGGGCTTTGGTAATTGTCCATAGGAGCAATAAACCCAGCTTATAACTCATACGGCGTGGAACACTGAAAGGCACGGGCATTGTGGTGCAATTCCTGAGGGAGCCCCCGAATGATGCAAGAAATCGCGGCTACGTTGTCGATCCTGCATTGTTGGGTTAAATTCAATTTGGCATGATAATAATGCGTCATGCTTTCGTTGGGTTTCTTCTTTCGTTCCACTGATTCTTCCAGAAGTACGGCATAATCCACACATCTGGGAAACGCTCTGGACAGGGCCGTTTTCCATTCTGTCCAAGTCTTATCGTAGTTGTCTAAACGAAAGAACCACTGGACAGGGGTGTTTTCCATTCTGTCCAAGTCTTATCGTAGTTGTCTAAACGAAAGAACCACTGGATAGGGGCGTTTTCCATTCTGTCCAAGTCTTATCGTAGTTGTCTAAACGAAAGAACCACTCACGAGCGGCACCCTTTAATTTCATTTGCATGTATCCCGATTTTTCGTAATCAGTCCATCCGTGAATCTCAGAAAGTTGGTCTATTTTATTCAGCCACGAAACCACTGTATGATGACGATCATTGGGAACGAAAGGTGGAATTATGTCTCCTTTGACAGTTAATTTTCCAGCATTAACATCCATAGCAGCAATCTCATTTTGTTCCAAGTTTAAATCTCCCAAACCTGCAGTTGGTAGTCTCGGATTTGTGTCGAATTTTCTTTTAAACGCAGCTGTGATTTGTTTTTGTATATGTCTTTCAATTAAATCATCCTATACTTGATTTCGTTGCACTTCTTCGTCAATTTCTCCAATTTCACTCATTTTTTTTGTTGTCGAAAGTTACTTTTAAGCAAACAAAAATACAAAGAAAACTGTACTGTCTATCCCACTTCTGAATTGTTACACGGGTGTTGAAATAATTACACTATTTCTTCAAAATCACTATTTAATAATTCTACCACTGTTCCGCTCGCCGTAACTCAATAGAATGAATGCTTAAAAATATCCAATACATTATTTCTTTCTGTTATCGAACCTATATGCGTTTAGTCATAGGTGTTTTTATAAAGGTACAACTCATTTATTACATTCTAAATGTTGTCCACTAACTTATTTACTTAACAAAATATAATATGAATTCATATTATTTGATACTGAAATTAATTGTCTAATTAACTAAAGAGGATTATTAATAATTCAACTTATGGATTATGTGAATGAATATAAGTAATATCTCTTTGTCTTATATACAGTGTCTAACAAGAATATGGTTTGGTATATCTAATCTACTTAAAGGGTAACAAATACATAACATAATATTGTTTCATGGAGGACTAGAGTAATTTATAGTCCCTCAGAAAAATGAAGTGAAAAAAATAGTATGAAAATCAAATAAACATTCATTAATTCTATAGTGAACTATGAACAACATCTCGTATCTTTAGTTAAGATACTAGCTATTCTAGAGATGGTAAAGAAGTACATCTTATCTTTATATACGATATTCGGTACTTCAGCAATAGCAAATATTTACATCGTATCTTTTTAAAATTAAATTTATAGAAGTGTTGGCTATTTTTACGCAATATGTTACATACGGGAAGATTTCTATATAAAATCATTATAATTTGACCAAATTCCAAATTTTATCGTTATAAGATCGTCCCGAACAACATGGAAAACTTTAAACACATTTTCTGCAAAATGACGATTTGCAAGTTACGATGTTATTATTTGCGAGCGTCGAATGTGATTTCAAGTAATGGCTGCTTTTTCACTAAGTAATTTTGCCTTATTATAGGAGAGTGTGCATGTGTGATTTATTCGCTGTTTGCGCAATTCACAAATACTGACAACCGGACGTTGGCAATCACTTTCACCCACGTCCGGTTGTGGGTATTACGGTTTTGCTCATTTCTGAAGTACATGTTCACTTCGGCGATTGAGCAAATGCGTTTACCCACACCGCGGCCAATGTCCGAGTGAAATAATCACTCCGCGATGTTAGTATTCCGCTATGTCCACCTTACTTAAAGAGAAAAAATTTCGGATATTGTCCGAATTCGGCGTTTGAGCGTAACTATATAATTAGTTTGTTTTGTATTGACATTCACATTCGTACCAAGAAGCCAATATAATTTTCTGTATTTAAGATGCAGCTCAATTAATTTTTTTTTCATTCATTGGAATGTAATACATAATTTGTTGTTGACTTTTTATATGCAAAGAAGGCAACGTATTAATAGGAAGGACAGGTTGAGGGAAATTCCACACTAATCAATAATTTAGAACGTAGACTTTGGCTTCAATGGGGCGGTGCTGTTAGTTTTATTTGTAACGGCAGCCTTCTTGATCATTTGATTTCAGTCCACTTATTTTCATGACAGGCGAAACGCGTAAACGATCAAATCAGGCGAGAAATGAAGAACCTAACACTTAGTGTGCTATAAAATGCCAAGGACGAATTGAATGTGTGGTGAGGTTTAAAACTAATCAATGTAGCAGGATTCAGAGATATATCCGGAATATTCTTAATTCAGCTCCTGGTAGTGTATCTCAAAAGTTACATAGTTTCATTAGATTCGATTTTCATTATAATAATAGTTCCTTATGTTAAATTTTATGGACATAAGGTGATACGATTTCATTGAATTTTTATGAGAATTATCTATTTTATCCATCCTTCATTAATTTTAAGTAACTTTTGAAATCAACTCGGTGAGGGAAAGTGTTTGATACATAAGTGGTAACATTGTTTCTTGGAGGTAGGTCATCCTATATATTGTGATGTTTTTCTTATTTATTCAAAGGATTTTATTGCGACGAGTGGGACAAATTTATACACACGTTTGGTCTACTCACTTAATTTATTTATTCACGAAACTATTCCCTAATTAATATTGAGTACACTGTATAATCACTTACAATAATTTATATGAACACTTCATTAATGTATATTTACACAGATAAACTGCCTCTCCGGCTGGTAGGTAGTCTTTATATATCAGGTGCCTTCTATTCCGGAAACTTCTCGATTGCGGCTACCAAAAACAATCGACCTCCCTGGAACTCTCCAGGTAAGAATAGTGACAAAATAGTAATTTATGCTACAAGTGCATGAAGTGGTACTTTTTTTCACGAATGGAAAAAGTTAACCATGAGTGAAAAAAGACACTTTATGCACATGTTGCATACATTATTTTTTCTACAGCCCTATACAAAAATAAAATTCAAATAGAAATTTGGGATATTTTAATTAAGCTCCTTCGGTAAATTACAATTATACGTATTCCAAGTTTCATGAAAGTCCATCCTCGATGCCCAGCCAACATTCATTGTATTAGCTTATGGGAAGCGTGAAATAAAGTTAACGTTATGGCACTTTTTTTAACGCTTTTTTTACTTTTTTTCACTCTAACCATAAACAGCCACTTTAGGCGCTGCAAACCGATGAAATACAAGGTACTTCAAAGATAGGGCGTAGAAAAAAATAATTATTAGTAGTTAGACTAAATTCCTGCGCATTCGCCAAAATTTTAACTTCAATACCTACACCAATGTGAGATTTCGTAACATTACACCCCCTTAAAAGAAAATTCTTCCTAGAACTTCTGTGTAGCCTGAACGGTATGTTTAAATTGGCAACTGGACTCATGTCTGCACTTTCTGGTATGGAAATAACAGGGCACCGTCTTTAATGAGTACCGATAACGAGGGGCACAGCTGCAAATTGATATGTGGACATCGGTATTCGGAGAATTACCTCTATCATGTTCCTGGGCATTGCTAGTTTACTCATGTGAGATTCTAGCACTTGATCTCGAAGGCTTCGTAGCACTGGCCACACATTTCGGAAGGTGGATCGATCTGGAAATTCGTTTATAGTTACCAGATTGAAGACGCACCGCGAATTGTGTTTGAGTATCAGTGTCTTGCCAGGGGCTGGCATCTGATCTCCAAGTTTTTTTAATTGCCCAAACTTCTGTGGAAACGCCAACCCTCGCGAGTGTTTTTTACTGGTGGAGAAATTATGTGCCTGCGAATACTCTTCCGGGATCGTGAAAAATCTTGTCTTTGTTCTGTAGTGACTCCGCATCTAGCTTTCCCGGTACCTTTGTATGCGCCCACAAATTCTTCGAAGGCTGGGTTAGACTCTTGTTGTATATAGTACACTCCTTTCTCATTATCATTGTCTCCTTCGAATGGCGCTAGTCGGTTTTGGTGAACTACTCTCGGTTTTCCATTGGGGATATGCGATAGATAACGTCTTTATTAAGTATGGACCTTCCCATGATTTCTGTAGTTTTGGAGAAAATCCTTTCCTCCTTATCGGGTTATGTAACCATACTTTGTCGCCCTCTTTGAAACTGCATTCTGTGTCCTGAGTTTCGTACCGTTTTCTCATTCTGTCGCTGGCAAGATTCGTTCGAACCAATTAGTGCACATCGTCCATCATTCTTATGAATGGGATCACGTAATCTTCTCCTGATAGATCTTAGCCAGGCCGACATCCTAACTCGAGGTCACAAGGAAGCCTCATTTCACGACCAAACATTATTTTCGCAGGTGTTTAACCCGTGGATTCATTTTTGGCAGATCGATAAGCCAGCGCAAATAGGGAAATATAGTGGTTCAAATCTCACTGATGGCTCTAAACTACTTTGAACAGTTATTTTTCAGTGGTCCTGTTAATTCTTTCGAACAATCCATTTGACTCTGGATGCAACGCTGTTGTCCTGGTCTTCTTCATTCCCAGCTTGTCACAAATTTCCTGGAATACCTGTCTCTTTAAATTTCTTCCTTGATCGCTGTCGACTTCTAAGGGCACTCCATATCGGCTAATATATTCTTTCACCAATACATCCGTGACAGTTGTGGCCTCTTCATTCGGGATCGCGTGAATTTCCACCCATTTTATGAAATAATCCATTACAACCAGGCTATATTTACCACCATTTTCTGTCGTCGGAAATGGTCCAGCGATGTCTAAAGTAAGGGCTTCCAACATTATATTGTTTCATGTTTGCATTTCTCTTGAGAAGTCGTAAATTCCTCACACCAGCCCTTCACATCGTTGGAGCTGCTCATCCAATACACCCTTTCAAGCAATCGTTGAAGAGATTTCTTCACTCACAGATGACCTCCCTATGGACTGTCATGTAACTTTCTCAGTACCTCGGCTACTCTCGTTCTCGGGATAACTATCCGTCTTCTCATCTCGGAACCCTCATCGTTTCCAAGGACTCTTTTCAACAGTCTTTCTTCCACGATAAAGGAGTCCCACTGAGCTCAATATGCCTTAAATGTTCATGAAAATATTGACATTTATTGACAGGTAGGCAGCTTTCCCAGATACCGCCTTCTGCAGTGGTAACAGTCTCTTGGACATGGCCGTCTGGACCGGAAATTGGCAATTTCGGTGACTCATGCCAGCTCGATGTTCGATGTTGAAATCGTACTCTTGAAGTCGTTCAATCCATCTAACGATCTGGCCCTAGGGATTCTTGAACTGCATTAACCACTTGAGTTATGCGTAATCAGTCCAGATTAAGACCTCCCTTTCAGAGAGATACTGGTAAAAGTATTTCACGGACTTTACTACCGCCAAAAGTTCAATTCTTGTGACGTAGTAGATTCGTTCTGGTTTGGAGAGGACTTTACTGGAATATCACATCAATCTTTCTTGCCCTCCGTGGATTTGTGAGAGCACTACTTCAATTCATTCGTTGCTTGCGTCAGTGTCAAGAATAAAGTATCCTTTTGGTAATGGATACCCTTATATCAGCGCCCAGATTATTTGTCTCTTCAAGGTTTCAAAAGCCTTTGACAGTCTTCGTCACAATGGAAATCTCATGTTTCTTCTATTTCGAGTTAGAGGCTTGGCAATATCTCCAAACTTCCTGATAAATATTCTATAGTATGTGCAAAGTCCAAGGAAACTCCTAATTTGGTATGTGTCCGTTGGTTGCAGCCATTGCTGAATTGAAGCAATGCTCTCTGGATCCACCGCCACTCCTTCTGTGCTCCTATATGACGTAGATAGTTGACTCGGTTTTGGAATAGCTAACACTTCTTACAAATTCTTCAGGTGTTTGCCAAATGTCTTCCCCAGTACTACGATGTTGTCCAAAGAGACCAGGCATGTCTTCCAAGACAACCCTCTTAAGACATTTTCCATGAGTCTTTCAAATGTCGTGGGCGCATTACACAGCCCGAATGGCATAACGTTGAATTGAATAATCCAGATTCAGCGTTAAAAGCAGAATTATGTTTGTCTTCTGGGAACATTTCTACTTGCCAATAACCAGACTTCAGGTCCAAGGTGAAAAACAGTTTGATGCCGGCCAAAGTAGATATCTAGCATATCGTCGATTCGAGTCAAAGGATAGCAGTCATTCTTCGTCACGTTGTTTAGCTAGTTCCATCATTTTTCTTGACGAGCGTTACTGGAGACAGCCGTGGACAAGTAGATGGTTCTATCACTTTTTCTTCTACCATCTCTCGAATAATGCCTTCAGCTTCCTCTCTCTTCGCTCGTGGTAGTCTTCGAACTGATTGCCTAATTGGCTTGGTATTTAAAGTGTTGATTTTCTATTTGGCGGCTTATGTTCTATCAGTCTTCCCTTCTTTTGGTACGAATATGTTTCGATACTGCAAGAGAAATCCTCTCATTTTCCTTTTCCCACCTTGATATAAGGATTGACCAGCTGCTGATAACATTTGTTCGAATCGGGCATTGGAATTATAAGTTGCCGTTGTTTGGCGAGCTATAGACGTCACTAGTATGCACGATCCAATCCTGGTTTCTTCCTTGATGGTAATTGGGTGGTCGTTCACGTTTATCACACGTACTGAGTTCCCCTCATTCCACGTAATCAATCCTTCTCCAATTAGTACTCCTTTGCCAACTTCTTCGTCGTGGTTCCTTAGCTCCATCATAACTGGTGTACCTGCCTCTATGATTCCCTGTAGCTGCGCTACTATCATGGTATCGCTTCGTGTAGGTAGAGGTATCTCCCTGTACAACTGGCAACATCGTGCTGCCTACATATAGATAAAGGAATAAATCCTCAAAACCCACTTCAATTGTTCTGTGTGTAAAGTCCGAGTGGAAACCATGTAGATTAATTACGTCCATTCCCAGAATCACGTCTACTTCAATGTCAGTTACGATTATGGTATGCTTCAACTTTTCTGCGCCAATTCACAAATGGATTTGTGTTTTCCCGTGAACGTTGGCACTCTTACCTGCGGCGCTTCAAAGTCGCAGTCTCGTTGGTATAAGTTTCGTCTTTGAGTTTATTATCTCTGGTTATATGATGTTCTAGTTGCTCCAGTGTCTACCAGCAGAGTATATTTCTTGCCACTCACTTCTCCATCTGCATATATACAATCTATCAGTATGAGTGGGTCTTTGGAACGATCATAGGTCTGTGCTGCCTCTCGTAGCCAATTCGTTCTAGATTTTATATGACTGGGGTTCTGGATTTGCAAGAGTCCTGGGGCGTTTACACGAACTGCTCACATACCCTAACTCGCCACAGTTCCAGCATTAGATCTTTCTCCGGTTCTTGTTCATCATACATTTTATCAAACTGAGTATCTGGTAAAATATGTCCTTGTCACTTCCTTGTCGGATGGTCCTAACTTTGTTATAACCTGAAGTCTTCGATGCTTCTTCTTATTCAAGACTAGCTGTCAATGTGTCCACTAATGTTTTGGGATGGGCTAAACGAAGCGTCCTCTGCATATCGAGGTCACGTAAGCCATAAATAAAGGCCAGACATTTTCTCATGTTCTCTGGTGCTGATGGATAAGTAAATTGAACTAGTCGGGCAATATCCACTTCATACTCTTGAAGGGGTTCATCACGTTTCGGTATACGGTTCTTCAGCTGGAATTGCTAGAAATGTTCTACATGTTCGTGGACATCCTTTTCTTCAGCTGTTCGAAGTCATCCGTTAATTCAAGTGGTATCGTCTGACGTACATCTGATGCATCTGCCCGAAGCGCAATGGTCTTCTCCCTATCGGGCCAATTATTCACTCTAGTGGATGCTTCAACCTGTTTTACATATAATTGGTCCACGTAGTTTTTCCGTCAACCGTTGGGGCCTTGACTCGGTGGAACATGCATTTGTTTTATACTTTGGGAAGTATTTCTGGCTTGCAAGGTTTCATTTGTTCAATCTTCTCTTCTCCTGCTGGCGTGTCCTGTTTGCTTGAATCTCTAATCTTTCTCTTGAACTCCTAGGGTTTTTTCGTTCATCGTTGTCATTTTATTCTCCATTTTCTCGTCCATCGTTGTGATTTTATCCTTAATACCCGATTTTAGAGACGAAATTTCATTTTCCACGTCAGCGGCAATGTTATTTTCCATTAATAAGATATCGGCAGAAATTTTGTTCATGTTAGCAGAAATATCGTTTTTCACATTCGTTGGAATCTTCTCTTCCGTGGCAGAAATATCGTTTTTCACATTAATTGGAAACTTCTCTTTTATGGCAGAAATTGACGAGATTGAAGTGGAAGCCTCGTCATTGGATAAAATGTTTCTGGATCAAAGCCTGTTGAATTGTATATTAATTATTCAACTGCTTTTGAGCAATTAGTAGTAGGTTTTTGCAAACAAACAGCACGAGTTATAATAACTCACTACCAGAACTCACTATAACAAATTGGAAAAGATTCTCACAATTATTCACGAACTGAATATCAAGTTGCTCTGTACTTCTTTACAAGCCGGTTCCCCAGATGAAACAGTCCGTTATTGTTATTGAGGGGAGTAATGTCACTTGAATTATTTTGACGTTTTGAAAATAAGTTAATACTCATAATTATGACTGAGAGGTACGTCGATAATTCCGAAAAAAATAAGACAGACACTGCATACAAAATACAACACCTCAACCAGTTAGTCGCGTTATCGCGTGATATTCGTACTTCTTCTTTGTTGTTTACTCTGGGTCAGAAGGTTCAGGGAGGGGGCTATATGCTCCTCCATGTCGATCTTGGTTGTTGTCCCAAAAACTCGGGATCTTCCAATTGAAAGCACAAATGTGCGTTTGGTTTCCCTGTTGAAATCCATTGTTTTGTGTTTTCCCATGTTTTACACCCTTATTTGTTTATACCGTACTGAGGACGGCAAATGAGCCAAAAACATGCATGTATCAGGTTGCCACTCTGTTTTAGTAGCTTTTTTTGTATTTTTCGTGAATTACTCATGAATCTATTTGTTGTTGTTGTTGTTATATATATGACAATATGAAATATGGTCGTGTGTGTGTAGAGTTGAGTGAATTTAAATTTCTTTGAACAAGTAATGGATGCTCTAAAATCCATGCAGATACTTTACCTGAACTTTGATATGTCTTATCAGAACATCTAAATCAAAAATATTGGACATAAACCTTTTGAAACGGCAATAAAAGCAAGTTCTAGAACAAAATAGATCATTACCAACATATCCTACGTTCCACAAAAATATCAATAGTGAATAATTTATTCTACATAAGAGAACAAATTTGAAAAAGGACAATCAAAATAATTTAGCAGTACAATCAAAACAAATGTAAAGAGCTCGCTTAAAAAGAAACGTTCAGTAAATAAATCAAAATTCAACAAAGCTAAATATTAGCATCAGACAGATGAGAATGCCATGAGAAAAATATCAAATTAGTTGCAAAAAGCATATCAAAGATTCGATTATAAACAGTTGTGAAAACCTCCTGTACATATTAACAATATTAGACTTGAAAAGTAGAATAAGGCAATAATTCAAAGTGAATAACAAAATACCGCGTGTGCATCGCAAGTGTTGTGAGAAAGTTGGTTGCTATAGATTGAAGAGGTTGTTGATAAGCAGATTTCATTGAGAGACGTCAGATTGAATAGAAAAATAAGACTGGACATTTTTCTTAAACTATATAAAGAGCATATCACAATAAAATTAAAATAAAGCTGAGGATACAACATCACAGAAGTGATCCATCTATTAGCAGTGTTTACCACGGTGATAAGAAAAAACTATAAAAAATTGTTGAAGAAAATATCACTGAAGCAGACACATTACAAAAGGTATTTATACAGAAACTTTACAAGTGTGTTATCTAGTTTGGAATGCCGTTAACAACAACCAAATACTTTTAAAAGGAAATTCAACTTAAATAATGCTACTGAACTGTCAATCCTATAAGATAAACTTCAAATTTCGATTCTACAAACTCAGTGATTATATAATCACATTAAAAACTTTATATAGTCAATAATTTAGTTAATAGTTTATTTCAATTCATTAGTTTATTTCAATTTAATCACAAGGCACATATAAATACTGAATGTGATATACATAATATCGAACTGAAATTTCATAAAATATTGACAGATATCATTGATGTATATTCTTGGTGAATAAGAGGTGCCTAGTATACCAGTAGCGTGAAGATAGGTCAAATTGTATGAAATTTTCAGACTACACTCTAAAACTTTCAATAAGTTGTTTGATAGAATAATTTAGTAATCGGAGTATAGGTATTGATATATATATATATATATATATATATATATATATATATATATATATATATATATATATATATATACTTACAGAATGTTAGGTTTGCCTCCAGGAGTTCCTTGATTGTTAAGTCAATTTATAGTCCTTTGAAAGACAAGATACCTAATGCGGATTGTAGTAATGTTTATAAGCTGTGTTGTAACAGTTGTGGTCTATCATATATTGGTCAAACTTCCCAAAAAATTTCAAGCCGTGTATCCCTCCATAAAAGTGATATAAGGTTACATCCTGAAAGATGTTCTCTGGCTAATCATGTCTCCTCGTTGGATCATGTCATCGATTTTGAGGGAGTTAAAATCCTTTCTCGTGAGAGAAGTTATAATAAAAGACTGTTTTTGGAAATGGCTTTCATCTTCCAAGAAGAAGGTTGTATGGATAGGAAGACTGACATTCAGAATTTGAGTAATCTCTACTCCCTCCTCCTAACGCTTGATAAGCATAATTGTCTCCATATTAATAACAATAATAATAATAATGATAATATGAATATTTCTCACTAGTTTCCTACTTGTGGCATCATGGTAGGTTTTCCCCCCTTTTTTAGTAGGTGTTCCCCCATTATTAATAGTTCCATAATAATATTAATAATAATAATTAATAACATTAATAATCACATATTAACTCTCATGATTAAAATAATTTTTTCATTGGAGTGATAACTTAAATACATTTCCATAATTTTGGTACCACGCTTGTATTCTCTTGAAAGTTTTCAATTCGATTGTTTCAGTGTCTCGCGTCATTGCAAACATCGATTCTTTTCATTCATTTAGTAATGATGATTGGTGTACTTAACCTGACATTTTTAGTTTCCGCCATTATTCTCACAAGTCCGCGTGGGTGTGTGGATTCTCGATTTTAAATGTTTTGAACTTTTTACTTTTTAATAATGTTTTAAATAAAAATTTTTTACCAGTAATAGACAAATGTATTGCCGACTGGACCTATTTCTTTAATGACTTTCTGTTGTGCACTTTTCCTGTGTTCAAGACCAATGATGCAATCTCGATCAATGTAAGTTGTAGAAATGTTTTTAAGAACACTTTTCATAATTTATGTTTTTCTTTCCTTATTGTAGTTCCCTGATGATGTAAATAAAGATTTACGAAAGCTTGGAAAATTGAATAGAGTGTATTTTTTCCTCTTATGCTGCAATCTCCAATAAGATATTTTTCAATTTGTATATATATTGTCGTGGGTTACTATTTATAAGAGTCTGATAAATATGATGTTACTATTTTTAACTTGTGATCTGTGAGGTATTTTAAATTTCCCGCTGGACGCCAGTCTTTGTCCTTGTGACAACAATAAATGTATCAAGCAACAAAGACAATATTCATTTAATTATTGTTAAGAATTACTTACCTTATTATAATTAAGAAAGAATAAAGAAAACCCAATTACGACAATCTTAAAATCTCATTTGGGTCGTGCTTCAGTTTTGTCACCCTGTAGCATGAGTTATTTGTAAAGATTTAACCTTCACCGTATTTTGTAATCAGCTGTTCAGTTGTGTTTATTGAGACAAGTTATTTAAAAAGAAGAAGAAGTCGTTTGGTGTTATAGAAATTATTTATTAAATATTATATGATTTTATACGCTGTTGGAATATAGGAGAAAGGACAAAGAATATGTAGTTCTGTTTATAAAAGTTGTTCAACAAATTTACGTGATATGTGTCACCTACGCAAATTGAATTTGATGTGTGACTTTATTTCTGAACATCAGGTAAGTACATTAGATATTGTAATGTAATTTTGTTTCAAAATATTTCAGAATATTAAACCAAAACCAACTTATGAGTGTTAAATAAACGTGGATCTTGAAATTCGTTTTGTTTCCGAACTTTTTGTGAGGTTATGTAGGTTAATAATTTTAGTAAATTGTAAGATAAAAGTTTGCAGCAAAACGTATTTCAAGCTCAGATTATACGTACTAACTAATAATCTAAATTAATTCATTAATTTAATAATTGTCTTGCAATTAAAGTTATGAAAATATTAATTCGAACCTAGGTATGTAATTCAAAGTCTTTTCTGTTCTAATTTCACACAATTTCTTGAAGAAAAGTTCTCAAAAATCTAGCTAAATTCACTTAAATGTTCATTTATATATCCTGTTGCCAAGATAACGGAATTGTATGTACATATGTGCGAATATTTTGCAAAATATTATAAATAGTTTATACCTGGTGATCTTATATAGGTGTTTCTTCCAGGTATACCTTCTGTCGTCGAATATCGGGATTCAGCTACTGGCAGTGTTAACCATTTTATTATGTTGGTTAAGTTTTGGACTCATAAACTTTCATATGTTTAGTGAAGTATATCTAAACGTAATCAATTTTCTCTATTTCGAGACTCTACATTCAAAAATCTGCTACCACTCCAAAAAAATATGGCTGCCCTCTTCTCTGCAAAAAACATCACTGTCGCCTAGCAACAATGTAGTCTATTTTTTCTATGTTCATCCTACAAGGCTAAAAAGACTACTCTAGACTACTTGGAGTAATTCTTGTTCCTCTTTATAAGTAAGTTAAGGTTCTTTTTGGTTTGACATTTGTCAAATTCTTAAAATATTCATAAGTTTTCTATAGTATTTTAGATTTTGATTGGTAAAGTTCACTTTAAAATATCATTATTATGTTCAGAAATTGACAATAATCATTTTATCATTACTTACACCCCTTAAAGCTAGTTAAAAACAATATGATCTAATAAATATATCACTCATATTCTGGTTTTAATTGTATATTTTTCATTTCTTGCAACTAGAAATATCTTAAACGATTCATTTGAATTTTAACTTCTTATAATGACTAGATTTGGTTATGATTTGAAAATTTATTGTTATTTTTGGCATGACGATGCCATTTTAGTTTAGTTTTATTTTTGCCTCTTACAAATAAACGATAAGACTTTCATATCAAATAACTTCTTCTGCTAAATAAATTGTCACATGCTACTATTACAGCCATATATTACATTATAACATACCCCAAATTTTTTTGTAAACATTCTAACTTCTTGAAGTTTAGAATTTTGCAAATAAAATTTCCTACATTATTTATTACTAATTTAAGTATTTTCCGATTCATTTTCTCAAGATTACATTATTATAGTATTTAATGCTAATATTCACAAATTTTAAATTATTTTAATTAGGCACTTAGATCTAATTAATGGAAGGTAGCCATCTGTACAGTACGTCCACGTTAAATATACCTCTGATGTTTCCATTATCAGGATGGACTAAAAGATAGCTGTTTACCCCGTTTTGAGTTTCAACTCTAAATAGCTTCTATTGTTAAAGGTGCCTCGAATTCAGGTACACATCTTTTATTGAGGTTCCTAGCATCTAAACAAATGCGTATATCACTGTCTTTTTTTCTTACAATTACTTTTGGATTTATAAAAGGAGTAGTACTGTGTTCAATAATTTTATCTTTCAATAGTTTACTAATGGCTTTTTGCATATCATCTTTGTACTTATAGGGTATAGGGTAGTTCTTAACTTTAAATGTTTCCATATTTCTAACTTTTAGACTATGTATATAATTACTTGCAACTCTGGGTACTTCATTGTATAAATCTTCATAATTTTCCAACAATCTTTTAACCTCCAATCTATTCTCATCATCACAATCCATATAGAATTCATTCCATTTATTATCTTCTTTGAGATCCAACTCATACTCATAAAATTCATTCCTATCCATTACTTGTGTATCCAATCCATTATTATTATCATCAACTTTTTCATTAAAATACTCAACATTAAAATTTTCTTCATCATATCTTCCATTTTTCCCAGATGCTTTCTCCTCATAATCTTCTCTCCTTTCATTTTTCTTCATTTTAATATTCAAAATCTTCTTTATCCCTTCTCGTTCATTAAACTCTACACTTATACCCTTCAAAGTTACTCTCCTATTTTCATAATTGATGTGTCCATTATTTTTATATAATTCATCTGAGCCCAATAAAATATCGAATTCCATGTTATTTACAATTAATAACTGTACTTCAACATCAGTACTATCCAATTTTAATTGAAGTATTATTGATCTGTTTACTTCACTTAATTTCTTTAAGTTTAAACCTATTAAATTTACTTTAGGAACTTTAATCACGTGCTCTTGCAAATTCAATTTGTTTATAATATTTTCATTTATCAAAGATGTCTCTGAACCACTATCTATCAAAATGATTACATCTGTATCTTTAATTTTACCATTTACTGAAACTAAAATATTTTTATTATTATCATGAATGCAATCTCTTGTTTTTAGAAACTCTCTGGGGTGAACGTAACTGTACAGACTGCTGATCACTTCACCCGTTAATGAAAATTCTGTGAATTTCCAGCACTAGCAAGATTGGGACTGGAATTTTGATCATTGGAAGAAAAATCTGCACCTGCATTACGAACATTATCTCTATTGACAGAAATTGGTGAAGAATTTCTACTACCTGGCCTGTCTATACTTCTAGACCTTTGAAAATGAATTCTGCGGTTATCATTACTTGTATTCTGAGCGTTTCGCCTATTTTGCAACATGTCACCATCAGAGTTCCTTCTTGTGAAAGTACGATCATTACTGACATTGTTGCCTTGATTATTATTATATCTATCATTGCTAAACTGTCTATCATTGTCATTATTGTTAGGGTTATAACGGTTATTACCATTATTATAGTTTGAATTTAAATTTTGGTAATTCCTTCTATAATTACTTTGATAATTGTAATTACTAGTATTTCGATTATCATTACTATTATTGTTCATACTGTTGGGATAATTATTTACCTCTGTATACTGTGGTCTATTTCCAGTAACGTTATTGTTATTAAAGTTTTGTCTTCTATTGTTGTTATTAAAATTGTTATTATTTCTAGAATTAGGGTAAGAGTTATTTTGGTAGTTAGAATTATTAAAATTTCTGTTCTCATTGTTACTGTTTATACTACTGTTACTGTTATTAAAATTATTTGCATTATTGTTATTAAATCTTTTATTGCTTACCAGATTTCGCTCTATACGCATCAAATAGTTACTTAATTGCTCAAAACTTTTTATATTTTGTACCGCTATTGTTTCCGATATTTGAGACTTGAAATGACGAGAAATGAACATAATTATCTCCTCTTCTTTGATAATAGGTTCTAAATACTGAGCCTGAGAATATAATAAGAGTGCATAATTGTACATAGAGTTCCCTCGTTTATCATCATACTGACCAAAATAGAGTTTTTCTCTTACTTCCCCTTGTACAATTTCTCCCCAATACAATTTTACAAAGCTGTTCTCAAAATCATTAAAATTATTAAAATTGGCCTCTTGACTCGTATACCATAAAAGTGCTTGACCTATCAAATGTTTTCTAATAACTTCTCTGATGTCATCAAAGTTATCAAGATGTTTCATTTTATTTTGCAAAATTTTGAGGAAAACTTTAGGATGTAATTTTCTAATGCTTCCATCAAATCTCAGGGTTTCGTCTGAAGAACTTTGAATATAAGTGTTATTTATTACCCCTGACCTATATGTTTGTTTTCTCATATTCTCAACATCATTTTACATTTCTTTGTAAATATCATCTAGTTTCTTCCTCATGTTCCACTCCATTTGATTCGTCACTTCTGATTCTTCCATTTCCCTACTCCTTTCATTTCTCATTTTCCAGTTCTCCATTTCCCTTGATATTTGCTCTATTTTCTTTAGTAGATCAGCTTGATTCTCCTTTCCATTCTTTAGATCCTCATTTTGCAATTTCTCATTGTATGCCTCGTATGATTTCTTAATTTCCTTTATTTTATTTTCTATCATCTTTCTGTTCATACAAACGTCCCTTTCTGTTTCATTTCTGATTTCTATAATCTCTTTTCTTACTTCTTCTTCTAAACATGTGATTTCTCTACCCCTCTGAATTAAACATCTTCGAATATGTTCAATTTCTTTGCTATTTTCTTTTGTTATTTCTTCTTTCACCTTATTTATGTTCTTACTCATTCCTTTAATAACCTCTACTTGTATATTTTCTTGTAAATTTTTTATTTTCTCTCTATGCATCAGAACCTCTGTCTCTAAATTTTCATACTTCTTGATCGTTTCTTCTATGTGTTCTACTAATCTTCCTGATAGTTGTCGTATGTCTTTCCTTTGTGCTTCTAGTTTTTGATCCATGTTTGTACTTAATTGCTCAAGCTTCTCCATTAATTTCTTTCCATCTTCTTCTTGTTCTTCACTCAATTTTCTTTGTTCTTCTCTTTGTGTTTGTTCTAGTCTCTTGAACTGATTTTCCATGAATTTGATTAGCATTATATCCCTGTTTCCAAATTCCTTTTCATGTACTAATTCTTCGTCTCCACCAGCTGATGCATCTTCTATTTCTGACATATTTTCTTCCGTTTTACCGTGTTCTTCTTCACTTGATTTATCTTCTAAATTGAAGCAGTATAATTCTGGATCTTGACCATCTTTTATTAGTGCTTTTTTTAGCCTTTCTAATAAATCGGTTTTCTTACCTGAGATATCTAATCCCCTATTTTCGAGATATCTCTTTAATTCAGTGACTTTTAAATCTTTGAGTGTTTTTATTTGACCCATTTTTAAGCTGATTAACAAATTTTCAAAGAGACAATATTGTCTATGTTAGCTTATTTTTTTTTTTTAATGAAATTTGTTCTGTACACAGGTAATGAAAACTTTGCCAGACAATACTTTTTAAATGTGACTAGTTTTATTGAAACCCTAGTTGTGACGGTGACAAATTTGATACAGCCCACATTGGGTTTGACATTAATTGTTAATTGTTGAGGGGGACAAATTTGCTACAGCCTCACGTTGGGTTCGACATTATTGTCGTGGGTTACTATTTATAAGAGTCTGATAAATATGATGTTACTATTTTTAACTTGTGATCTGTGAGGTATTTTAAATTTCCCGCTGGACGCCAGTCTTTGTCCTTGTGACAACAATAAATGTATCAAGCAACAAAGACAATATTCATTTAATTATTGTTAAAAATTACTTACCTTATTATAATTAAGAAAGAATAAAGAAAACCCAATTACGACAATCTTAAAATCTCATTTGGGTCGTGCTTCAGTTTTGTCACCCTGTAGCATGAGTTATTTGTAAAGATTTAACCTTCACCGTATTTTGTAATCAGCTGTTCAGTTGTGTTTATTGAGACAAGTTATTTGAAAAGAAGAAGAAGTCGTTTGGTGTTATAGAAATTATTTATTAAATATTATATGATTTTATACGCTGTTGGAATATAGGAGAAAGGACAAAGAATATGTAGTTCTGTTTATAAAAGTTGTTCAACAAATTTACGTGATATGTGTCACCTACGCAAATTGAATTTGATGTGTGACTTTATTTCTGAACATCAGGTAAGTACATTAGATATTGTAATGTAATTTTGTTTCAAAATATTTCAGAATATTAAACCAAAACCAACTTATGAGTGTTAAATAAACGTGGATCTTGAAATTCGTGTTGTTTCCGAACTTTTTGTGAGGTTATGTAGGTTAATAATTTTAGTAAATTGTAAGATAAAAGTTTGCAGCAAAACGTATTTCAAGCTCAGATTATACGTACTAACTAATAATCTAAATTAATTCATTAATTTAATAATTGTCTTGCAATTAAAGTTATGAAAATATTAATTCGAACCTAGGTATGTAATTCAAAGTCTTTTCTGTTCTAATTTCACACAATTTCTTGAAGAAAAGTTTTCAAAAATCTAGCTAAATTCACTTAAATGTTCATTTATATATCCTGTTGCCAAGATAACGGAATTGTATGTACATATGTGCGAATATTTTGCAAAATATTATAAATAGTTTATACCTGGTGATCTTATATAGGTGTTTCTTCCAGGTATACCTTCTGTCGTCGAATATCGGGATTCAGCTACTGGCAGTGTTAACCATTTTATTATGTTGGTTAAGTTTTGGACTCATAAACTTTCATATGTTTAGTGAAGTATATCTAAACGTAATCAATTTTCTCTATTTCGAGACTCTACATTCAAAAATCTGCTACCACTCCAAAAAAATATGGCTGCCCTCTTCTCTGCAAAAAACATCACTATCGCCTAGCAACAATGTAGTCTATTTTTTCTATGTTCATCCTACAAGGCTAAAAAGACTACTCTGGACTACTTGGAGTAATTCTTGTTCCTCTTTATAAGTAAGTTAAGGTTCTTTTTGGTTTGACATTTGTCAAATTCTTAAAATATTCATAAGTTTTCTATAGTATTTTAGATTTTGATTGGTAAAGTTCACTTTAAAATATCATTATTATGTTCAGAAATTGACAATAATCATTTTATCATTACTTACACCCCTTAAAGCTAGTTAAAAACAATATGATCTAATAAATATATCACTCATATTCTGGTTTTAATTGTATATTTTTCGTTTCTTGCAACTAGAAATATCTTAAACGATTCATTTGAATTTTAACTTCTTATAATGACTAGATTTGGTTATGATTTGAAAATTTATTGTTATTTTTGGCATGACGATGCCATTTTAGTTTAGTTTTTTTTTGCCTCTTACAAATAAACGATAAGACTTTCATATCAAATAACTTCTTCTGCTAAATAAATTGTCACATGCTACTATTACAGCCATATATTACATTATAATATATAAGCAAAAGGTGATGATTGTCAGGTATGCGGTCAGTATCAGAAATGAAACTCTATATTCTCATGCTCAATATTTCGCTATTGTTCAATAGCATCATCAGGAGACACTACAATAATTAAAATATAAATAAAATGACAAAGATAGGAACACAAATACTTACAGATGTTAAGAGTCAGTAAGAGTTTATGTACACCACATTAAGGTACTAACTAGACTAATTGCTAATGATTAATTTGTAAAAATGGTTGTGGTGTGAATTGGTAGAAACAAGAAACAATTTGAGTTAAAAACAAAACAATAAAATAAATAATCTGAAACGTATGAATAACTGGGGTGTTGTTTTGTCACCCCAGTTATTCATACGTTTCAGATTATTTATTTTATTGTTTGGTTTTAACTCAAATTGTTTCTTGTTTTTATCAATTCACACCACAACCATTTTTACAAATTAATTATTAGCAATTAGTCTAGTTAGTACCTTAATGTGGTGTACATCAACTCTTACTGACTCTTAACATCTGTAAGTATTTGTGTTCCTATCTTTGTCATTTTATTTATAATTTAATTATTGTAGTGTCTCCTGATGATGCTATTGAACAATAGCGAAATATTGAGCATGAGAGTATAGAGTTTTATTTCTGATACTGACCGCATACCTGACAATCATCACCTTTTGCTTATATAAATAGTGCGGTCGATAATTACCACAGAATAATCATCTGTTTTGATTCTCTGATTTAAATATATATATATATATATATATATATATATATATATATATATATATATATAACAACAAAGAGAATCATGGGTAATTCACGCAAAGTAAAGGGCTACTGAAATAGAGTGGTAACCGTGGACATGCATGTTTCTGGCTCATTTTGCCTCATCAGCACGGCATAACCAAATAATGATGTGAAATTTGGGAGCAAAGATGTTAATCATTATTTGGTTATGCCGTGCTGTTGAGGCAAAATGAGCCAGGAACATGTATGTCCACGGTTACCACTCTATTTCAGTAGCCCTTTACTTTCCGTGAATTACCCATGATTCTCTTTGTTGTTGTTGTTAACATATCACGCGATATTCCTACATCTTCTTTGTTATATATATATATATATATATATATATATATATATATATATAAATTTCGATTTTCTACTACACCTGTTTTAATCGAAATTTCAATAATTTCGACTTATTGGCCTGACCGTTCTTCGAAGGGCAAAACAACTACATTCCTGGCTAATACCACGCAGAATATTGAATTACATCCCCTTCGAAAACCGTGACGTCGATCGGCCATTTTGCCGATACGGACATCTGTGGTGATTCGCAACTGATAGTGGAAGAGCATAGTACACTTACGCGTTTCGACCTCCTTGAGTCTCTTCAAGAGTGCCGTAATGCCTTCCAGTTCAGAATCTCTAATCCGAACTGAAGATTACACCCTCCGACAACCTCTCTTGGTTCGTGTAGTTACACAAGCGAGAAGTAGTCAGTTGGCGCCATCTTCACCTTCAGTTGCGAACCAACACCTCAGATAAATGCGACCGTATTAGTCGTATTAAATAAAAATGAATATAATTTCATAAAATACGAGGTGCTATATGAAATATAAATTTCGATTTTCTACTACACCTGTTTTAATCGAAATTTCAATAATTTCGACTTATTGGCCTGACCGTTCTTCGAAGGGCAAAACAACTACATTCCTGGCTAATACCACGCAGAATATTGAATTACATCCCCTTCGAAAACCGTGACGTCGATCGGCCATTTTGCCGATACGGACATCCGTGGTGATTCGCAACTGATAGCGGAAGAGCATAGTACACTTACGCGTTTCGACCTTCTTGGGTCTCTTCAAGAGTGCCGTAATGCCTTCCAGTTCAGAATCTCTAATCCGAACTGAAGATTACACCCTCCGACAACCTCTCTTGGTTCGTGCAGTTACACAAGCGAGAAGTAGTCAGTTGGCGCCATCTTCACTTTCAGTTGCGAACCAACACCTCAGATAAATGCGACCGTATTAGTCGTATTAAATAAAAATGAATATAATTTCATAAAATACGAGGTGCTATATGAAATATAAATTTCGATTTTCTACTACACCTGTTTTAATCGAAATTTCAATAATTTCGACTTATTGGCCTGACCGTTCTTCGAAGGGCAAAACAACTACATTCCTGGCTAATACCACGCAGAATATTGAATGACATCCCCTTCGAAAACCGTGACGTCGATCGGCCATTTTGCCGATACGGACATCTGTGGTGATTCGCAACTGATAGCGGAAGAGCATAGTACACTTACGCGTTTCGACCTTCTTGGGTCTCTTCAAGAGTGCCGTAATGCCTTCCAGTTCAGAATCTCTAATCCGAACTGAAGATTACACCCTCCGACAACCTCTCTTGGTTCGTGTAGTTACACAAGCGAGAAGTAGTCAGTTGGCGCCATCTTCACTTTCAGTTGCGAACCAACACCTCAGATAAATGCGACCGTATTAGTCGTATTAAATAAAAATGAATATAATTTCATAAAATACGAGGTGCTTTATGAAATATAAATTTCGATTTTCTACTACACCTCTTTTAATCGAAATTTCAATAATTTCGACTTATTGGCCTGACCGTTCTTCGAAGGGCAAAACAACTACATTCCTGGCTAATGCCACGCAGAATATTGAATTACATCCCCTTCGAACACCGTGACGTCGATCGGCCATTTTGCCGATACGGACATCTGTGGTGATTCGCAACTGATAGCGGAAGAGCATAGTACACTTACGCGTTTCGACCTTCTTGGGTCTCTTCAAGAGTGCCGTAATGCCTTCCAGTTCAGAATCTCTAATCCGAACTGAAGATTACACCCTCCGACAACCTCTCTTGGTTCGTGTAGTTACACAAGCGAGAAGTAGTCAGTTGGCGCCATCTTCACTCTCAGTTGCGAACCAACACCTCAGATAAATGCGACCGTATTAGTCGTATTAAATAAAAATGAATATAATTTCATAAAATACGAGGTGCTATATGAAATATAAATTTCGATTTTCTACTACACCTGTTTTAATCGAAATTTCAATAATTTCGACTTATTGGCCTGACCGTTCTTCGAAGGGCAAAACAACTACATTCCTGGCTAATACCACGCAGAATATTGAATTACATCCCCTTCGAAAACCGTGACGTCGATCGGCCATTTTGCCGATACGGACATCTGTGGTGATTCGCAACTGATAGCGGAAGAGCATAGTACACTTACGCGTTTCGACCTTCTTGGGTCTCTTCAAGAGTGCCGTAATGCCTTCCAGTTCAGAATCTCTAATCCGAACTGAAGATTACACCCTCCGACAACCTCTCTTGGTTCGTGTAGTTACACAAGCGAGAAGTAGTCAGTTGGCGCCATCTTCACTTTCAGTTGCGAACCAACACCTCAGATAAATGCGACCGTATTAGTCGTATTAAATAAAAATGAATATAATTTCATAAAATACGAGGTGCTATATGAAATATAAATTTCGATTTTCTACTACACCTGTTTTAATCGAAATTTCAATAATTTCGACTTATTGGCCTGACCGTTCTTCGAAGGGCAAAACAACTACATTCCTGGCTAATACCACGCAGAATATTGAATTACATCCCCTTCGAAAACCGTGACGTCGATAAGTGCACCATTAAAAAAAATAGCGTGAAGTATTCGTGGATAACTGGTCTTTCAAACACTTGCTCCATTTCGAGCACTCGGCTGCGCCGTCGTGCCCGAAAAATCGCGCGTGTTTGAAAGACCTCTTTATCCACTTATACTTTAATATACTATTTTCAATGGATATTATCTACATAACTTCCCGGTTTTCAGATTAAAATCACAGAATAATATTAATAAGTGTTCAACAGTTGGACAGATGGGATGAAGTTCGAGCAAGTTCCAATCTGATTCCGGATAATATCTTTTATCACCTTTGCTTGAGCCTCAGTTTGAATACCATAGTTCTTATCGAGTTTCTGGTTGAATATTCCCAGTCCCTATAGTTATATTCATCCGATGATCTCAGTTTGCTCCTATTGTTCAGAATACAGATGGATTATCTCTCTCACTTTCATGATTAATTATTCTTCAATTAACGCATAAACTCAGCTAATTCAAGATTTCTGAGTAAAATAAGTACCTCATTAATTACAAATTCAGAAAAATATCCTCTATTTCGTTTAATGCCCATCTGTAGCTAGATGATATCAGAATGGTATCAACATTGTATGTTTTGTACTGATTATATTTAATTGCTTCTAAGATAGCTGTTTGTTTTGCTGTTTATTTTAAAATATTTCAATTAATTTTATTCGCTTTGAAATAATTTGTGTTTGTTTATATCAAGTTATAATTAGTACTTAGATAATTATTTTATATCTCTCTGACACTGTACAAAAATTTCTTCAACACCAACATTAATTTCTGATATTTGAGCTTCCTCTCGTTACAATAAAAACTGAAATACTCCAGAATAAGTTGAATTATATCAAAATACTCCTGATTAATTGAATATTTCATGATATTTTCTGACCTCGCTTCAGATCAAAGCTGAAAAGTAATTAGCAACGCTATAGATCGGTCGCTAAGTTCGAAATATAGAACAAGATCTAATCAGTAGAGCTGATTACGATCGAGGGAAGTGAATTATATGGTGGAAGGAATTATTAACGAGGTGTTTAGCGTTTGGTTGATTTGACTAATAGACCGATTAAAACTCTCATAAGGTCTTAGAGGCTGCTTTATAATTATGCAACGAGCAGGTAAATGTTGAAACAAATTCGTAAAAAGCTTGATTTGACATTTGGGGAAAAAGCTCAGACACGTTAATTTTATTTTTCATTTGCGAATTTTTTGGTGGAATCATATTTTTGAGTAGTTCATCACTGTTCGAATTATGATATCCTTACCTTTCCTTAATGGGAATATCACTATTTTGATAAAACCATAAAAAAAATGCATTTTCCTGTGTCATATGTTTATGTTATATAAACGTATATTCGAGAAATAAAAAATATTGCTTTCATAATAATGTAATTTATAAAAATGTAAACAAGACTAAAACCTACAAACTACCAAATTACGAATATCTATAGGAAAATCTGGCAATGGATTAGTAATCTTATCTACAATTAAGGCTTCTAATGGAATTTCTAAATTTGTATCAAAAGTAGAAGAAATTGTAAGGTTGGTTTTACCCTTTAAGGTGTTTATATTTCCCCCTACACCTAATACCTTAGAATTATATTTTTGGAAATTCAATCCCAATCTCTGACAACAATCCAGAGTAAGTAAATTAGGCATAGAGCCACTATCTAACAAAAATCTAACCTTATCTATTTTATTCCATTTGTTTTCAACATTGGCAACTATGGTACTCAAAACTACAAACTGAGATTTATTATGCATACCATTAAAATGGGCTGTATTGCAAGCATTTTGCGAGCTGCTTGAGGGTGTGGACTGTCCTATGTTATTATCAGAGACATTTGTAATAAATACGAATACCTAAAAGATAATTTTATGGTAGAAAATTTCAGAACACACGGTAAAACATATTTTATTTTTCATTTAATAATAACTGGAACGCGACACACATAATGTTTAATAAAACAATACTAAGCCAAAACAGAATAGAGAAATAAAAAACATCTTACTGGGTCAAAGCGAAATAATTGTTTTGAATACAATTATTTCGATAACAAAAACTAGCACGATTCAAAAAACAAAAGCTGTTTTTTGCAACTCGACGAAAACCCCAAAACCAAAGTCGGGGGGAAACAAAAAAAGGAGTGTACACAGACCAGAAGCGGCAGTGAGTGTGTACCGGGGGTCGATCACGCGAAGGGAAAGGTTTTTCCCCTGCCACGGTGAACGGTACTAGTGTTTTTTTTAGTGTTAGCGGTACGAGTGGTAAAACTTACCCTCTACGCTAATTGCCTTTCGACATAGCACGATTCCGTTTATTGGCACGACTCGCGGTGAACAAGCAGATAGTAAAAAAATCAAAAAAATTCCCGGCGAGACGGAGAACGTTTGTCAAGCAGTAAGTTTTTGAATTAAATTCAGATTGGGATAAGTTTTACTAGTTATATATTTACTCGTTATTGGTCGAGCTGGATTCTGAACTTATGTGTATAGGTCAATTGCTATATACAAGGTGTAGCGATAGCAAATATATTTATCAAATTTTTTTTTGTGTTGATTGTTGATTTTTTCAAAGAGACGGGACATAGCTGTTCACTCCCATATTAAGTTTTTCGTCCTGACAAATATATAAGTTACCGTGTGTACTGGAATAATTAAAATTTTGCCGAGAGGCCGGAGCGTATGTTTTCCATATTTTCGCGGGTTTCAGCGGAATTGCGCTGATAAGTCAATTTATTATAGATAAATAGTGTTATCAGTCTTTTGTTCAGCCGTAAATTATAAATTAAAACTCTTTCTTATTTTGCCAGCGTAAATGCATAAATTTATCGTAGGTAATTATATAACTGGGGACTTTCGCAACTTGTAACGCCAGTGTCGATAAATAATTTAAATTGTTTTCCTTAGCTCATCTGAATTTTTCATTATAGAACAAAAATTTCGCTTTCGTTTCCTGAAGGTCAATGACGACCGAACGATGTAAAATGAATCATTGTTGCATATAAAGGTATTTACGCGTGATAGTTATTTATTTTTCTCGACACCGGAGAAAAGAAGGATTGAGAAACTAATATAGCAAACATACGCCTTTCACGCATTTTTTTTAATGAAAAGACCAAGCCGATAAGAGGGCTAGTTTTGCCGCACAACCGAACAATCGAGAACTCTGTTCATAAATTTGATTTTGTTTTTATAATTATAGGATATACAGGAGTAGGTTTGATAATAAACCAATTTTGGATAAATATGTATAGAGCGAGTTATACCAGGGAATTGGGATTAATTTGGTCATACGGGATTGTAGTTTAATTTTAAATATATATGTATAGCTGTATATGAGGATTTGGAGAGATTATTTTATTATATATATTTTTTGTATAACGTGGAGGTTCTACATTATTTTTCCTATCTCCCCTACTCCAAAAATTTCCCCTTCTGGAAGTGGAACAATCGTGGACGTGTGACCGAGACGAGGAGGACAAACCCTGTCCTGGCAAAGGAAGATTCATCCGTTTTAAGACCAGGCGAACCTAGCAAAAACCAATCGGACTGGATTGCCTTACACGCTCAGCCGCGCACTGGAAGTAGAATTTGGTGAAATCGAAAAACGGGATCAATACAGAGTGACCAAGGGAAAGGTAGGGATGCTCTTTTGGTATTTTGATCGAGTTATCTTACATATCTGGAATTAAAGATTACAGTGAAAAGGGTCTAGATTTTATTAAAGGACTATTTTATTACACTGGTGACAGCGGTTTGCGGATCATCCCCTATTGGAACAACCTCACCCAGGGAAGGTGACAGCGGTTGTCCAAAACCATTTCTCTCCGAGAGGTATATCCGGTTGTCTGGAACCACACCCCGCGAGCGGTGACAAGCGGTTCAGCTACCCTACCTAGGAGGGAGAAAAATCGGTGGTCGCAACCAGGATCTAGTATAGCGCAACATAGAGCCTACGGGACCATAGCTTTCGCTAGATCAAGACCAGTATGCGTGGTGAAGAGCCACAACCTACACGAGGTGTCACTGCGGGCGCAGAACACACTGGATCTAGACCAGAGAAGGTCGAGAAAAAATACATACATCAGATAAAAGGCGTAATACCGATCTGAGGTGAACATGCCAAACGGCGTAAGGTGGAATACTTTGGTCAACTAAGTATTGACAACGGAGTTTTTCTCACCAGGGTCTAGTAATTGCGCAACACATAGCTTCCACTAGACCAAGATCAGTGTGCGTGATGAAAAATCACATCCTGCCAAACGGGTAGCACAGCTCCTGCGAAACACACTGGATCTAGACCAGTCAAGGTCGAAAAATAATCCTACTCAGCAATCATCGACTGAGTTGATTTCTGCTTCACCATAAGTGTACAAATATGGTCTAGAGTTATTACATTTACATGTTAAAACAAATAACATCTAGCGATTATTAAGTTCTGTTATTACACTGGTGGCAGCGGTTCCCCGATACAGGGTTGTTCGTTCAAGTCGTCACAGCGGTTCCCCGATACAGGGTTGTTCGTTCAAGTCGCCACAGCGGTTCCCCGATACAGGGTTGTTCGTTCAAGTCGTCACAGCGGTTCCCGATATAGGATTGGTCGTTCTAGTCGTCAAATCGCGAATCTGCAATACAGGGTTGTAAGTCAGCAGGGATGCCGGATCTTCACACAAGATACTCCTGTCAGGCCAAGATTATATGCCAATCTTGCTACAGCACAAGATAATACAGGGAACGGTGAAGCTGTACGGTCTGTAACCAGAGGCTGAAAAAAGCAGGAGGGTAAAAAAGGCTGGAAAATATCGATAAGTAGCCAATACTCTCCCACCATCATCACAGGTACGACAGTCATCAAATAACGGGACAAATAACATTAAAACAAAGCAGTTTTGGTTTACTACTCCGTCATACAATTGATTTTTTTTCTCTTCGTCTTAAGTTCCATTTGTTAGAATACATCATACTCCCGAAACTACGTGAGCTTCACTTTTACAAAGGAAGAAGTTAACCCAATCTTAAAACATCCTATCCGTGCACCAAAAGCGATCCATTTCAGGCGTCGTAGAAGCCAAAAAGGTAGGAGTAATATAAGGTTATAAAGTTAAAAAAAAATTTCTCTTCAATTAATAAATATAAAAAAGTAACCAAGTTCAGACAGCGATATGCCACTCGATTAACAAAATAGGTTAGGTACAGGCAGTCAAGGAGGCCAAGAAACCACGGGAGACACAAGCAGCATGCCGCCCACATGGAGGGTAGCACAGGCACAAACATTAGGGGTCATAGCGGCGACATTAGCCGATTTCACAGGTAGAGATGCGGCTAGACACATAGAGAAACTCGAATTAAGGGCTAAATAAGACGTATGGACGGAATCAGAAACACTAACATTATTGAAATTTAAACTTGCGGGCATAGCACACGATTTTTTCAAGGCGGATCCTAGGTTAGACACAGTGTCATATTCAGAATTTAGAGAAAAACTACTACGGAAATTTGTACCAAAAAAATCGATAGCGGATTGGTGGATGCAACTGGTGCAATGCTACCAAAGACACGATGAGGACGTAGCGTCGTTCTGCACCAGACTAAAATTAATCGGAAACAAGATACTAGAAGAGGATATAAAGGGCGCAAGTAGGGAACAAATACCAAACATACAAAAAAAACATAATTCGGTATTAATAAACCAATTCAAAGTGGGGTTGAGAAAAGACTTATTAAGGGAGGTAGGTTTTTACATTTTACACAAAGACGACATGACACTAGAAGAAGCAGAAGAAATAGTTAGTTGTCAAGAAACAGCGGTAACTATGACAAGCGGCAGAAACAGTGGCCAGAAAGTCGCATTTATGAGTGAACAACTGAGGTGCACAACGTGCCGAAGGTCGAATCACACTTCGGAAGAATGTAGGCAGAACGCGAAATGTTTGTTCTGTGGCAGACAGGGGCATTGGATGGCTAATTGTAGGACAAAGGAAGCAGAAGAAACAAAAAGAGAGACAAGATGCCAAATTTGCAAAAAAAAGGACACTGGGCACCAGATTGCAGAGAGAAAGGGAACGAACCAACAAATACATGCTATTACTGTGAAAAACAAGGACATTGGGCAAAAGAATGTAGAAAGAAAATGTTCGACGAAGCAAAGAAACGAAATACGAAGTACGGCAGATACACCAACGCGAAAGTAGGTCCATGGAAAACGGAGAAAACTAGACATCACGGGGAAAACCAGGAAACACAACAAGGAAACTACAGAGAATATAACAGACACAGAAACCAAAGGGAAGAGTATCATAAACAAGAAACACAGAGGAGGTCTCAACAAAATAATTTTGGGAACTACGAGAGAAACAGACGCCAAATGAACGATGATAGAAGAGGACAGTCTGAAGAAAGAGGACACACAAGTAACAAAGAATGAACGAAACATTTGAACTAGTAAGGACCACAGTTAGTCCCCGGACAAGTGGCCGAGTAAACTTAACAGGGGAAACAGATTTAAATAAACCACAATGGGAAAAACAAACCAAGAAGCAACGAATAAGGATAAACCGAGAATAGAAAAGAAGGAAAAATAAGAAACAATGTATCACAATGATGCAACGTCAATAACAAACGAGGATGTCCCATATATAGTAATATTAAGGATGAATGGTATAAACAGACCATGTATGATAGATACAAGAGGATCGTATTCATTAGTAAATAGGTCAATAATTGCAGACTGGGAATTAGACACAAGAATCATAGAAGAAATAACTCTAAAAGGGATAACAGGACACACCATACAGCTGTATGGATCGACGGAATTGGCGATAAGCACAAACGGAATGAATCACAACATTTACACAAGAGCCATCGCAGCAGAAGACGAAATAATGGGAGAAATACCAGTTCTTTTGGGAAGAGATTTCCTAGAAAAGCAAAAAGCAATCTTATCTTACAAAGGAGAGCCTTCATTACAAATGTGGGAAAAAAGAATACCATTGATAAACGCAAGGCAAGTTGAGAGCACAATAGATAACGGTAGAAGCACAGAAGCAAATGACCAAGTGGCAACAATAAGGAAAAAACCAGACACTACAGAAATGAACAATTGGAAGAAATGGTTAACGATAGTGAAAACAATGTATAAAAGAAGGGACACAGAACACAGAACAATGGAGAAAAATGAGAAGGCAATGACAAGAGAAAATAAATCAAGAGCAAATCAAACAGACAAACAAAGACAAAGCGGCTACAGAGACGAAAATATAGAACTATACAGAGTGAAGAAAGAAATGGACACAAAGAAAGAAGAAAGGCAGGAAACAAAAATTAACGAAGAAAGATACGGACACATAGAACAAAAGAAGAATAATACAGAACCAGAAACGGGGAAAAAGGGAGAAACAGAAACCAGGGAGAAGATCAAAGGAATAAAAGAAACAATAACTAACAGAAACTTCACAGATGTATACATAGAAGATAGCATAAGTATACCGGAACTAACCGAAGTTCACACAATTGGGACACTAAAACATACCATAAGAGGAAATACGATTGCGTGTGAAACACAACACAAAGGACTAGTAGCAATAAGACTAGCAAATAGCATAGCGAATAACGGGAAAAAGATTCCAATCAGAATAATAAACACATCAGCACAAAAAATACACCTAACAAAAGGATGCAACTACATAGAGACGTCATACGAAGATTACTTATAATACAAAACGGAAAACGAAGTACCAGCAAAAGACAAAATACTAGAAAAAGAAGGAAAGTTAGTATCCATACAAAAAGAACAAGCAATAGTACTATTTACAGCCAAAAATAAGCCAAACCAAGATCCATTGATAAAGGAAATAGAAGCCACATATAATTTACCGGACGTCGCACAGAATTGAATAGAAGAAATTGAAGAATGGGACACGTTGGACGCAAAATTCTACATAAGGGTAAACAGAGCAGCGGTGAAAGAAGAAACCTCGTATGAAATCATGTGGAACATAATACAACAGTTGAAGACACTATGCGAAGAAAACAAAGAGGAGAGCATAACCTTCATAGCAAGCAAAAACCAAATTCCAGGACTTTGTTGGGACGAAATTACTAAAATGATCCAATTTACATTTTACTGTATACCCACCAAAATAATCATTCTACGGCCAGATAACACAGGGGAAACAAAAAAAATTTACGCGATAGAAATAGAAGAAGGTTGGGAGCCAATATGGGACAAATACCTGCTGAGAAAAGCACAAAAACGAGATGAATTTTGCAACAACACCTTACAACAAATGGATAAGGACGAAGGAACAAAAAGAAAATACTACATCGACAAAGAAGGTATTTTATATAGACAAGAACAGGAAGAACATAGAGATCCACTAGTTATACCGAAAAGCTATATCACCAAAGTGATAGAAGACTTTCATGACTCACCCATATACTGTCATCAAGGACAACAGAAAACATTATTGGCAATAAAGAGACGTTGTTTCTGGCCAACGATGAGAACAGACATAATAAATTACTGCAAACAATGCGACGCATGCAACAGACGGAAGACGTCACCCCACTTCAAGAAAGCTCCATTACAAAAATTGACAAAAGTCACAGAACCATGGGAAATAACCTATATGGACATAGTAGGACCACTACCAACCTCAAGCGGAGGAAACAAATACCTACTAACATTCCAAGACCATTTTACCAAATACTGTGAAGCAATTCCGTTACCAGATCAGAGAGCAGATACAGTAGCAAGAGCATTCGTTGAACAAATAATATCAAGACAAGGAACACCCCACCAGCTATTAACAGATAGAGGAACAAATTTCATGTCAGAACTAATGCACGAAACATGCAAGTTACTAAACATAAAGAGGCTACACACGGCAAGTTATGCGCCAACGACAAACGGCCAAATAGAAAGATTACACAGAGTACTGAAAGACATGTTAGCACACTACATAGCACCAGATCAACGAGATTGGAACAAATGGATACCATACGTACTTATGGCATACAGAGGTAGCGTACACACTTCAACAGGATACAGCCCATACTTTTTACTACACGGAAGAGACCAATCATTACCATTTGAAAAATTCATCACACCGAAAAGAATCAAATACGACATCGACAACAATTATGTGTCAGAATTAGAAGCTAGACTACGTCAAGTATACAAGACAGCACTAAAAAACACAGAGAAACCAAAAGAGGAAAGGATAGCCAGATATAACGAAAAAACAGCAATTAGAGAATTTGAACCAAGAGATTTAGTATACCTACTCGACATAAGCACGAAAGTAGGAGAATCGAAGAAACTACAAAACCAATGGACAGGACCGTTTGAAGTAAAAAAGAAGGTAGGACCCGTTACATATCAAATAATTTCGCAAAAAGGGAAGAAGACACAAATAGTACACATCAACAGATTAAAAACATACCACGGAAAAATAGAGGACAAGGAACATAAGATACTACAAGATATAGAGAACTTGGGAAGTATAGAAGAGTTAGAGGAAACACACGAGCAGGAAGAAAATGAAGTAGATCCAGGAAAAGTAGCAGCACTTCCATTATGGTCAACGAACGAGGATCTACAACCACCAACAAACAAACCACCATCTCAAACCAGACATAAAGGGAATAGAACAGAACAAAGACCACACTTCTCACTACGACCTCCACCGGGATAAGACGATCCGCCAGAGTGAGAAACAGGATACAAAGTGCACCCAGTTACACAAAAACATTTAATGCCGAAAGGACACTAACACAGAATACAGGACAAAGACAGACGACTAACTACAAAAGAAACAAGACCAAAATAAGTACCAGATGGATAGCGATGAGCTTGAAACGGCGTAACTAAAACGTCGCGACCAAGCATACATGTATATATTAGCATATTATTAATCCAAACAGATTTACGGGTTCAATTCATAGGTTAAGCCAAAGTAAGGGGATAGGAATAATTAAGTAAATTAGGAATCACAGAATAAGGAAATAAAAGACCATAAGTCACTATAACCAAGTATAACGGCAAAGGATACTAATAGTACGATTCAAGTAAATGATTTCACGTAAGTCTTTTTCAATTCATAAATACAAGGGGACTACAAAAGTAATTAAATATAGAAATGAATAAGTGGGAACAAGATCACGGGTCATAAGTTTAAAGAGTTTTTCTCTTCTTTTCAAAGAGTAGAGCTCATTTGGCAGTCCTAAATAAGTGTGAAGCTCGGTCAAATGAGGGAATGTCATATAAACATGACAAAATTGTAGATAACATAGTATTGTAACAAAGAAATGTTTAAAAATGTCTGTAAGAAAGATAAGTTGTATTAACAATTGTAAATGTTGAAAAATTTTAGGATAACAAAACCAAATCAATGGCACGACAAAGTACTATCCTGACCTGGGTGACATTCGTCATGTGCGGGCTACATATTGCAGTTGGGCTAATCGCGTATGAGTGTTCGCACCCCAACACAAATATCACAGTGTTATCGCTAAAAGATATACAAAAGTGTCCGGAACCAAAAAAAACGTACGCGAGTGAAAAAACAGACATACAAGTGATTCAACGAAACGAAATAAAAATGCAAAAAGTATGGTCATGCGTAATAGAAGTCACAAAATTCATATTCTACTGCGGGATGCACAGCCACACATCAGTCGTCAACGGAGGACTATCAACCTACATCCACAAATTGGGAGCAGAAGCATGCAGAAACACCCACAGATATAAACTAATAAAGTTGTACCAACAAACAATAGACAACATACTAATGAACGGTACCACAACAGCGTCAATAAACATAGGCGGCACACTCGACAATATGGGAACATGTAAAGGTATCACATACCAAGAAAATGGCAGAAGTTGGAACGACGTAGTGATAATAGCAACAGCCAAAATAACAACCAAAGACTATCTAGCTAGAGTAACGCTAGAAACGAACGAGATCCACTTACAAGGAGAGATAACTTGCAAATTCACGAATGGTTACTGCTTCGACTCCACGGTAGGAGAATCCACCTGGTCCAGTTATGAGCCAACAACATGCGAAGACCATCTGAGCCAGTTATACGAAGGCATAGGCAACAAAATCACAAACACAAAAACACAAGAAGAACTATGAGTAATTGAAGAAAAAGACAAAGTATTCGCACTAACATTACAAAAAAGAAACATACTATGTGGAATAGAAGTATGGCAAACAGAACACCCACGAATTGTCATAACACTTCAAAACACACAAAAATTACATCCGACAATGCCAATTTTAACACAAAACATCGATCTAATGAATTATGTAAACAGTAAACTACTCTATATTGAACAAGCATATAAACGAGACGTAAACATGCTTTACACAGATACAATACACCGAAGATGCTTAAGGAAACGATAAATACTCAAAAACAGACTGCTAATGGCACATACACTACCTAATGCAGTCAGCCAACTAATGGAAAATGAACCTGGACACATAGGCAGAATATTAGGCGAAGTACTTTATACCATAAAATGCATACCAGTAACAGTCGAGATAAGACGAACAAACAGATGTTACAACGAACTACCAATAAAAGTAAACAACGAAACAAAATTTATGGCTCCACTAACCAGAATAATACAAAACCACGCAGAAGAGATAGATTGCAATAACATGATACCACCACTTTATTTTATAGATGATCAATGGATAGGTCTAACGCCACATCCCACAATAGCCAATCAGACAAAAACAATAAAAGTAGAAAAAGAAATAAACCTCCATTTCGACCCCATTCAACCACTAGGAGCGAAGGGTCTGTACACGCAAGAAGAAGTCAAGGCAGCACAAAGAGCCCTCACATTTGGGACAGAGAGAAAAGCAGTAGAGAACATAATTACTCGCAGAGCAGCGGGAATGAATGCCAATAGTCAAGGCTACACCGTATCAAACATATTTGATACAAAAGAAATCAAGAATCCACCCTAAAACACACATGGGCATGGTTCACAGAATTAGGTTCAGTCATAAGTGGAATAATTGGAATATACTTCACATTCCAAACCATTAAATAGATAGCAGGCACCATACTAAATGGAATTCGTATACACCAAACTTAAGGATGCAGTATAGCACTAATAGGCAGCATATGGGACTCCCTAACGGCATGGATAATTCACTCACATCAGACGAGGAAACCAGAGGAAGAAACAATAGAGATGGACCAAATAACGCAGCAAGAGGCGAGCCACCCGAGGTCACAGCATTGGACAGACAGAAGTCGCCAGATGAACGATCTACTGAGCAGCAGTGTCGCGAGTGTAAATGGTCGCGACCTAGGTCAAGGATAAAAAGGGTAATAGCGAAAATATTGCCAAATACAGTGCCGACCATAAATATTGAGAAAATGTAACATAAATATCCAAAATGTATAAAACTGTAACATTAACTTTGAGATTATAGGCCACTATTGTAAGCCGACAGCCACATATAAATTAAGGGTAGCAATAGTTGTACGGGGGTTTTGAAAAAAAAGGTATTGGACCAGGGAGGTCGCAATACTTTTACAAAGGGGGAACTAATGTAATAAATACGAATACCTAAAAGATAATTTTATGGTAGAAAATTTCAGAACACACGGTAAAACATATTTTATTTATCATTTAATAATAACTGGAACGCGACACACATAATGTTTAATAAAACAATACGAGGCCAAAACAGAATAGAGAAATAAAAAACATCTTACTGGGTTGAAGCGAAATAATTGTTTTGAATACAATTATTTCGATAACAAAAACTAGCACGATTCAAAAAACAAAAGCTGTTTTTTGCAACTCGACGAAAACCCCAAAACCAAAGTCGGGGGAAAACAAAAAAAGGAGTGTACACAGACCAGCAGCGGCAGTGAGTGTGTACCGGGGGTCGATCACGCGAAGGGAAAGGTTTTTCCCCTGCCACGGTGAACGGTACTAGTTTTTTGAGTGTTATCGATACGAGTGGTAAAACTTACCCTCTACGCTAATTGCCTTTCGACATAGCACGATTCCGTTTATTGGCACGACTCGCGGTGAACAAGCAGATAGTAAAAAAATCAAGAAAATTCCCGGCGAGACGGAGGACGTTTGTCAAGCAGTAAGTTTTTGAATTAAATTCAGATTGGGATAATTTTTACTAGTGATATATTTACTCTTTATAGGTCGAGCTGGATTCTGAACTTGGGTGTATAGGTCAATTGCTATATACAAGGTGTAGCGATAGCAAATATATTTATTAGATTTTTTTGTGTCAATTGTTGATTTTTTCAAAGAGACGGGACATAGCTGTTCACTCTCAGATTAAGTTGTTCGTCCTGACAAATATATAATTTACCGTGTGTACTGGAATAATTAAGATTTTGCCGAGAGGCCGGAGCGTATGTTTTCCATGTTTTCGCGGGTTTCAGCGGAATTGCGCTGATAAGTCAATTTATTATAGAGAAATAGTGTTATCAGTCTTTTGTTCAGCCGTAAATTATAAATTAAAACTCTTTCTTATTTTGCCAGCGTAAATGCATAAATTCATCGTAGGTAATTATATGACTGGGGACTTTCGCAACTTGTAACGCCAGTGTCGATAAATAATTTAAATTGTTTTCCTTAGCTCATCAGAATTTTTCTTTATCGAACAAAAATTTCACTTTCGTTCCCTGAAGGTCAATGACGACCGAACGATGTAAAATGAATCATTGTTGCATATAAAGGTATTTACGCGTGATAGTTATTTATTTTTCTTGACACCGGAGAATAGAAGGATTGAGAAACTAATATAGCAAACATACGCCTTTCACGTATTTAAAAAAAAAACCAAGCCGATAAGAGGGCTAGTTTTGCCGCACCACCGAACAAACGAGAACTCTGTTCATAAATTTGATTTTGTTTTTATAATTGTAGGATATACAGGAGTAGATTTGATAATAAACCAATTTTAGATAAATAAGTATAGGGAGAGTTATACCAGGGAATTGGGATTGATTTGGTCATACGGGATTGTAGTTTAATTTTAATTATATATGTATAGCTGTATATGAGGATTTTGAGAGATTATTTATTTTATTATATATATTTTTTGTATAACGTGGAGGTTCTACATTATTCTTCCTATCACCCCTACTCCAAAAATTTCCCCTTCTGGAAGTGGAACAATCGTGGACGTGTGACCGAGACGAGGAGGACAAACCCTGTCCTGGCAAAGGAAGATTCATCCGTTTTAAGACCAGGCGAACCTAGCAAAAACCAATCGGACTGGATTGCCTTACACGCTCAGCCGCGCACTGGAAGTAGAATTTGGTGGAATCGAAGGACGAGATCAATACAGAGTGACCAAGGGAAAGGTGGGGATGCTCTTTTGGTATTTTGATCGAGTTATCTTACATATCTGGAATTAAAGATTACAGTGAAAAGGGTCTAGATTTTATTAAAGGACTATTTTATTACACTACATTTGAATTTCATTTATTACTATTATTGGTTTTATGTAACAGACTGTAATGTATCTGTTGACACAATGTGCAATTAAGTTGCAATGTAATAAAGTTCAATGAAATTAATGCAAGTTGTTATCCTTTATAAAACTAAATTTTTGATCAAATGGCCAACTCTTTTGAAAACAGAACAGTCTTTTAGGTAATGTTGTTGATGTATACTAACAATACAATTTGATTTAACAGGGATGGAGTTGTTGGCCATAAAGGTCTTTGGATTTCTATTAAAATTATTAGATTCAGAATGTTAGTAGCTTGAGCTAGAAATTGGTTTACGCTTATCAATTTTACTAATATTCCTACTTCGTTGTAGAACAAATTCAATAAGATCATCGTATTGTGGTATAGTATTTTGAGGAGTAACCAAATCAAAATCATCAATGGTTTGTTTGGGTAATTTTGAAAGAGCAATATAAGTAAGTATATAATTACATTAATCATTTAATCTTGAACGTTTTAAGGTAGTTACAGCGGTATCAAAGGTTTCCAAAAATGATAGTTAAGTATTTGGACTTCCCTTAGGTAATGAGTGGAAATTTAAAATTTTATCTAAATAAAAATCGGCAAGAAATTTTTATCGTTGTAGGTATCTTCTAATAACTTCCATATCGAATCATAATTATTAGCGGTAATTTCAAATGCATTGCAGGTTATTAAAGCCTTTCCAGATAGGGTTCCTAATAAATATTGCAATTTCTCTGCTTTAGAAAATTCCAATTTATCATATACTAAATATTTAAAGTTTTCATAAAATGAAGGCCAAACGGAAAGATCTTCTCCAGAAAATTTTATAAGTTCAAGTTTGGGCATACGCACTCTGAATATGTGGCGGCATTAGAAGTTACTACAGGATTTAGAGTCGGTGTAGACAAAAAATTAGAAGCTATATACTCAATCGTCAGGTTCAAGTGTTGGTTATATTATTACAATTTCTTCGACTACTTGGCGATATTCCTGCACAACATGGGAAAATGTAGTGTAACGGATAGAAAAGTTTCCTAGTTTATTACTAGGATTTGGGTGTCTATCGAGTTCCTTCGCGGAATCAAAACATTTTTGACCCTTACCGAAAAGAGTTTCCTGCTGCGCAATCAATCGATCTAATTTAAGTTCATCGAGTGTAGGAACAGTAGGCATCTTTCAATCAAATAAATAAATGTGTATATATTTTTCAATAAACAATATCAATTTGAGGCTAATCGATTTTAAATTTCCGGGAGTTACAAAAAACTTGTTTACCTATTCCTGATAACAAGTTCTACCTGAATTCAACAAAACTAAAATTGATATAATCTTTTAACAGAACATCAATTGTATGAAAAGATTATTTATAATAAACAGTTTCCAATTAACTATATGCTAGGTATTATGCGGAAATCGGTATACACACACATTAAGTATATAATGTCCTAGCAAAAAATGGATAAGTTTTACACGACTTTGAGTAGTACCAGCCAACTATGGTATTTTACGGTCTATAGAATTGTTATGACACATAATTATATAGGTATGAATCAGTAGCTAACCCTGACGATTAATGTTATTTTAAGCAAATTTGAATTATCCGGCTCGAAGGCCAAAAATTATGATTGGTTATTTGTCTCCTTTATGAAAAAATAGAACTGACAATTATAAAACTTACTTTTCGCGGTGGCTAATCCATATTCCAATATAGGTTCCACCACTGATTGGTGATGGGATTGAATGGAAAGGAAGTGGTTTATTCTATAGTCCAACCGGTTATCGAAATATAAACCTTTTTATATTAATTAGACCGTAAAATGTAGTCTCGTCAAAACACGCATGACAATTAATATTTTAATAAATTTGTTGTCTTCTACTGGATAGGTAACTTTAATGCCAAAACACTTTGATTAAAATAACCTTTCTGATATCTTGGCTGATCCTCGCAAAATGTTTAACACCTATGGAAGTGATCATGATTATTTTACGTTATCAACGTATTCCCACCGTATTAGCCGAAACTGTGCCCAAATGGTGACGCATTGGTAGATCTGAAAGCAGTTGGATGACCACTGACTACTTCTATGAATACATCACTAATGTGTTCTATCCGAGGTTGCTGAAATCACAAGTTACATTTCTTATCCTATTCTTCTTTCATGGTCACGATTCTCACATGAGTATGCTGCTGAGTAAATTTTGTTAAGAAAAAGGCACTCTATTGATTGCGCTATTTCCTAATTATACTCACCTGATTCAACCACTAGAAGTTGCGACATTCAAAACACTTAAAGCGTCGTGGAATGGCGAGGTAAATGATTATCGAATGAAAAATTGTAAGTAGTTCCGATTTACATTTTGTGCCTCTTCTAGCAAGGCTCAGCTTAGAAATTTACTCCTTTATGCATTAGTATAAGCAATATTAGTGGTAAAAGGATTGAACAATCAATAGTACCATCTCCATTTCACAGAGTGCTATATTGGCCGGAAGAGAAAGGAACAGAAAATAGGAAAAGAAAACGTGAGAAAATACCATCCATAACATCATCAGGATAATGGCAGGAATACTATAAGAAGAAGACGCAGAAAAAAGAAGAAAGAAAAATTGGAGAAAAAATTCCGAGAGAAATGAAAAAAATAGAGAGCAAGGATAATATAAAACGCGCTAAAAATGAAAGGGAAAATAAGAAGGAAGTGCATACAAAACAATAATTTGAGAATTCTAGTGAAGAGGACGTAGAGTCTTAATAGGCCGAGCCCGAAGACTCAGTACGGAATGTAGAAGACGAACGGAAAGAAGAAGTGAAGACAATAAAGCCCCTTAACCAAAAAAGTGGATTGAAAAAGGGTTGTTTTGCTTTTGTAGTTGTTATAGGAGGAAAACGAAATAGTCAGAAGTTCACTTATGTTTGCATTATTCAAGAAATGAATGGCGACGATTTATCTGTTATGGTAATAGATTGTATAGACAGTAGACACTAGCGAAAAACTTTCATTGCTAATGAAAATGATATTTCTACAATATCTTTCAACCAAATTATCATTTTGAAAAACCCAGAAGTAATTTCTGTTGGGGAACGGTTGAGATACATATTCCCACTAGCCATCTCAAATCTTAATGAGAAATAATATTTCAATGTTTTATTTGTTCAAGATTTTGTTTTACTTTGTCTAATAAAATATAGTTTCTAAGTTGAATTGCTATTTTTTTTATTTGCGCTGTCAGCTACATGATCATGACTTTAGTGTTTCAGCTATTAGGACAGTTGCTAGGTCAGGTAATGGTCATGACCCATCAGATACAGGTACCTACGCACATATTCAAAGAAAATACTGACTATGATTTCCAAGAAATCAACGTAATAAATTCATATAGTTCTATTAGAGCAATGTGTGAGAAATCGTTTGGTATTTTGCCTATTCCCGTATTCATTAAAGAATGGAAGTTATCAATTTATTTATCGAAAGATATCCTTAAAGTATCATCTACTGGTACGTTTACCTCATGGATTAATGGATAAGAACGATTTCAATAGCTCATACTTTCAGGGCAGCTATTAACTGATACTTTTTTTTATAGGTAATCCTAATTAAGGGTATTGCTGGTGCATGTAGGCGCGATAAATTGGTGAAAACGCAGATCAGTGATAATGAAGAAAATTTTATTGACTATCTATTAAATTGTAAAAAATACATTGCATTGAAACTACAGTGTCGGAATATTGACAGTCCCCAACGTTCATTTCAATGTTTCATAGAAGTTAGATGTGTGGAACAAGTTATGAGTATGTATATATAATCGGCAATGTTCCCAGTGACATTGCTATATATTGTAATGTTTTTCTTATTTATTTAAAAGTTTTTGTAACGACGGGTGGGATAAATTTATACACACGTTATGTCTACTCACTTAATTTATTTATTCACTAAACTATTCACTAATTCATATTATATACACAGTATATGCACTTAAATTAGTTTATATAAACACTTCACTAATGTTTATTTTCTTAGACTATTTACTGGTTCAATGGTTTATCTCACGAGATTACTTTATAAACTAACTCTTCCCGCTGGTCGTTATTCTTTATATATAAGTGGATAATTCTGGATTGCGGCTTACACAAAAACCATCGCCTCCATGGAATCGTGTAGATAAGACTGGAAGTGTCTAGATAAGAATAATCACAAAAAATTATGGTGAACAGTTCAAAGAAATCCCGGCGAATTCGCCAAAATAAAAACTTATAATACATGGCTTAGACAGAGTCGGATTCAGGGACTACACCCGTGTGCTATTTCGTAACATTAACCCCTCGTTAGGAGGAAGTTCCTTCTGGATCTTCTGTGTAGCGGAAACTGAAATTAAATCGGCAACTGGAACCATGTCTGCATTTTTCGGTCGTATGGAAATAACAGGGCACCGTCTTTAACGGGTGCCGATAACGAGGGGTATAGCTGCAAATTAATATGTGGACACCAGTATCTTGGAAGATCACGTCTTCCATGTTCCTGATAACTCGCCAATCCAACTTGTTGCTCTCTATCCTGGGTATTGCTAGTTTCTCCACGTGAGATTCCAGCACATGATCTCGGAGGCTTCGTAGCGCTTCCCACACATCCCGGTAGGTGGATATATCTGTAAATTCGTTACTACTTATCAGCTAGAAAAGGTACCGCGAAATTTGTTTGAATCTCAGTGTCTTGTCAGGGGTTGGCATCTGATCTTCAAGTTGATCTAATTGTCCAAACCTCTTTCGAAAAACGGTTGCCAACCCTCGTGCGTGTTTATCACCGGCGTATATGTTATGTGCCAGTGAATACTCTTTTGCGAGCGTGAACAAGTCTTGTCTTTGTTCTGTAGTAACTCCGTATCTAGCTTTCCTCGTACCTGTGTATGCGACCATAAATCTTTCGAAGGCTGGGTCAGACTCTTGTTGCAGATGGTTCGCCCCTTCCTCTTCTTCATGGTGTCCTTCGAATATCGCTAGTCGGTTTTGGTGGGCGAAACCTGGTCTTGAAATTCCTTCCTTGATCGCTGTGGACTTCCAAGGACATTCCATATCGGCTGATAAATTCTTCCACCAGTACATCCACGACAGTTGTGGCCTCTTGATTCCGGAACGCGGAAACTTCCACCCACGTTGTGAAATAATTCGTTACAACTAGGATGTATTTACCACCATTTTCTGTCGTCGGAAATGGTCCAGCGATGTCTAAAGCAATCCTTTCGAACGGGCTTCCAATATTATTCTGATTCATAGGCGCCTTTCTCTTGCGATGTGGTCCATCACTCGTAGCACAAGTCGTACATTTCTTACGCCAGTCCTTCAAATCGTCGGAGCTGATCATCCAATAAAACCTTTCACGGACTCGCTAAAAGGGTTTCTTCACTCCCAGATGACCTCCAGATGGACTGTCGTGTAACTTTCTCAGTACCTCAGGTACTCTCGTTCTCGGGTTAACTTGCTGTCTCCTCGTCTCGGACCCATCATCGTTTTCAAGGACTCTTTTTAACAGCCTTTCCTTCAGCGCAAGGAAGTCCCATTGGGATCAATATGACTTGAGTGTCGATGAAAGTCTTGACACTTCTTGCCATGTAGGTCGCCGTTTTTCTCCCTTCTATTACCGAATCTTCTTTAGGTGAGGATCATTCTCCTGATCAGGAAGTCATTATTTCAGTGACTCACACCAGCTCGATGTTGAAATCGTACTCTTGGAGTCGTTGAATTCATCTAGCGATCGAGATTCTTGAACTGCATCAACCACTTGCGTACTGCATGATCAGTCCGGATTAAGAACTTTCCTCCATATAGATGCTGGTAAAGTGTTTCACGCCAAAAGTTCTCTTCTTGTGACGCAGTAGTTACTTTCTGGTTTGGAGAGGACTTTACTGAAATATCCCAGCACTCCTCCTTGCCCTCTTTGGATCTGTGAGAGCACTCCTCCAACTCCTACGTTGCTTGCGTAAATGTCAAGAATGGGGTCTCCCTCTGTTAATGGGTATCTACAATATCGGCGCCGTGGTTAAATACCTGTTTAAGGTTTAAAAAGCCGTTTGATAGTCGTTGTCCCATTGGAAAGCTCTAGCTTCTTCTGTAAGTCGAGTTAGAGGCTTGGCAATATCTCCAATCTTCCTGATAAATCTTCAATATGTGCAAAGTCCAAGAAAACACCGAATTTTATGTTTGTCGGTTGGTCGCGGTCATTGCTGAATGGAAGCATTTTTCTCTGGATTCACCGCCACTCCTTCATTGCTCACTATATGACCTAGGTAATTGCCTCCGTTTTGGAATTGCTGACATTTCTTCGGGTTCAACATGAGCTGGGCAGCTTGGAGTTGTTTGAATACATCTTTCAAATTCTTTACGTGTCTTTATATCGTCAAAATAGTCCAGGCATGTCTTCCAAGACAATCCTCTCAAGACATTCTCCGTGAGTCTCTCAAATGTCGCGGGCGCATTGCAGAGACCGAATGGCATGACGTTGAATTGCCATGAACCAGATCCGGTGTTAAAAGCAGTCTTCTCTTTCTCTTCTGTGTCCAATTCTACTTGCCAATAACCAGACTTTAGGTCCAAGGTGGAAAATATTTTGCTGCCGGTCAAAGTATCTAGCGTATCATCGATTCGAGGCAGAGGATGGCTTTCTTTCTTCGTCACGTTATTTAACTGGCGATAGTCCACGCAGAATCTCGTAGTTCCTTCCTTTTTCTTGACGAGCACAAGTGGAAACATCCATGGACTAGTAGATGGTTCTATTACTTTTTTTTCTTCCATATCTCGAATTATTCTTTTAGCTTCCTTCCTTTTCGCTCGGGGTAGTCTTCGGGCTGATTGCCTATTTGGCTTGGTATCACCAGTATCGGTTTTGTGTTTGACGGCTGATGTTCTATTAGTCTTTCTCCCTTTTGATACGAACAGCTCTCGATACTGCAAGAGAAAGCATCTCATTTTTCTTTTTTCTCTTTCTAGCCGTCTTGTCCATCATACTTTTGGTCAAATCGACGATCTGGTCACTTGTGTCTTGTCACCTTGTTCTTGGATGGCACTGACTTTGTTATATCCTGAAGCTTTCGTGGCTGCTTCATATTCAAGAGCAGCAGCTAATGCATCTATCAATGTTTTGGTATGGGCTGAACGAAGCATCCTCTGCATATCGGGGTCACGTAAGCCATCAATAAAGGCCTGGATGCCCCGATATTCCATCATGTTCTCTGGTGCTGATTGATAAGTAAATCGAACCAGTCGGGCAATATCCACTTCGTACTCTTGAAGGATTTCATCACGTTTTTACCTTCGGTTCTTCGACTGGGATTGGTACAAATGGTCTAGATGTTTGTGGCCATATCGTATGTTCAACCTTTTCTTCAGCTGTTCGTAGTCGTCCGTTACTTCAAGTGGTATCATCAGAAGTACATCTAAGACATCTTCCCGAAGCGCGGTGGTTAAATTTACTGCCTTCTCCCTGTCGGACCAATTATTCACTCCAGCGGTTGCTTCAAACTGTTTTACGTAATTGCTCCATGACGTCTTTAAGGTCGAACGTTGGGGCCTTGACTCGGACAAAACTGCTGTCTTCTTACTTAGGGTGTGTTTCTGGCTTCCATGGTTTTGTTTGATCGGTATTCCTTTCTTCCGCTGCCGTGTCTTGGGTCCTTAAATCTGCCATCTTTATTTCTAATTCCCTGATTTTCTCGGTCATCGTTGTCATCTTGTTCTCAATCTTCTCGTCCATCGTTGTCATCTTATTCTCGATTTCCTCGTCCACCATTGTCCCCTTATTGTCGATATCTAATTTTAGGGACGAAATTTCATTTCCGACGTCAGCAGCAATGTCGTTTTTCAGCGATAAGATATCGGCAGAAATGTCGTTCTTCATAGTGGAAATCTTTTCGTCCATATTAATAGAAATTATTACCCCTCACCTATCGCCAATGTAATGTTTTTCTTATTTATTTAAAAGTGGGATAAATGTATACACACGTTATGTCTTCTCACCTCATTTATTTATTCACTGATTTATATTATATACACAGTATATGCACTTAAAGTAATTTATATAAACAATTCACTACTGTTTATTTCCTTAGACTACTTACTGGTTCACTTGTTTATCTCACGAGATCACTTTATAAACTAACTCTTTCCGCTGGTCGTTATTCTTTATATATGAGTGCCTTTTTCTATAGATAATTCTAGATTGCGGCTTACACAAAAACAATCGCCTCACCGGAATCGTGTAGATAAGACTGGAAATGTCTAGATAAGAATAATAACAAAAAATTATGGTAGTTCAAAGAAATACCGGCGCATTGGCCAAAACATTAACTTTCATACGTGGCTTAGACAGAGATGGATTCAGGGACTACACCCGTGTGCTATTTCGTAACAATATTTAAAATTACCTGGGTATGAATAAAAAACTGGACACTAGTTTCGGCGAACATCTGCAACTTTATTGGTGATTGATGGAGGTGACTCAATACAACTGCAGAAACATGGTGGATGTGAAAGTAGCAATGTTGATATATTCATGAATCAATTTATAATAAAAGTGAAACCAGCAAAAAATATGTTTGATCCCATCCACATATCAAAGTGTGGACTTCCAATCTTCAGAACAGTTTAATCATATCTAGGAGAAATCTGCTGATTGTCCAACAGATTCAGGGATAAATATTAGAGAGTGCAAAAACTGTACATTCAATTCCAATATAGTAAATGTTAAATTTAGATGATTATTTTGAAAAATATGGTTCAATGTTTGGGGAATTGAAGTATTATTATACTTAGATATTGGTTTATTATGTCCATATATGTTGAATGAAGTATCGATTGTTTTTTCCAAGAGCTGGGTTTGTAGAACAAATCTTGTGTGTATTTCGAGCACACAGTATCATTGCCGCTCTTCAAAGGTTACAAAGCATAAATCTATAACGTTCTGCTCTAAATACAGAAATAGCTATTTTCTCCAACTGCTTCAAAAGTATGACATTTTTCAACTGTCAGGAGTCTCTAAAGTTGCCGTTTTTTTACTGAACATAAAAAACCAGGTATCTTAGCAACAACAATATTCACTTTTAATTCTAGGAGCAAACGTTGCACTTTCAAACCTAGGAGCCAAAAGCTGTCATTTAAGTGTTGATTTCAATCAAAACTTGGGAATTTCAATTTGAAACAATTTATTCAAGACAATTTACAATTATTGTTTAGCCACATTGATATTGAATATACAGTTTGAACAAGTATTAAAATTAAATAAACCACAAGAACTGCCCGCACCTTCATTCTTGAAACAATTCTCGAAACAATCCAACACATTTTCATTAATACTTTCAGATGTTGTGATATCAGTAATAAGAATGGTGCTTGGTTTATCATTATCACTACAAACTTACAGTATTTTTTTCGCAATATTTTCTTCATTTAGAAGTGAGTCTTCAATATAGCCTTCCGCCACAGTCCTCGGTCTCCATCCACCGTGTCTTTTAAGACAAGTGAGGTCACCACCATCATCAACTAAAAGAGTAGCAGACGTTCGTCGTAATGTGTGTCCAGTGTACTCTTTCCAGTTGTTCAACTTCAAAAATTGTTTTATTTTTTGCTGGACGCTACTGATTGTATGAATACCAACCACCATTCCATGACACTTTCCATTAAGATATCTGAGAAATAATCGACGTTCTTTCAATCCGGTTGGACGTAAAGCAACATATTTTCGATAGAAATTCAAATAATTGTCTCCAAACACAGTAACAGAACCTGATTTCTTAGTTTTAGTAATGGGAAGTTTTATAATTAAGATGGCTTTCACATCTTGAACATTATCAATTATTAAATTGACTAATTCATCAAAACGGCATGCGCCTGCAGCCTCCAATATCAGGACGACCTATAAAGAAACTATTTGAAAATTTTGATCGTTCATTTCAAAAGAGTATACCCTCATCAATTATGTATCGAAAAGAACCAAACTTCTCAAGCAATTTGCTTTTTCTACAAGCAAGAATCTTCGATGTAAGACAAATATTTCTTAATAACATTCTTACTCATATACACAAAAACAAAAATCTATTAAATAATATGGACCATGAACATTTTACTAGGAAAAAAAAAGAATATCACGTTAGAACATCTATGAGTAGTACAAAAATTGGACAACGAAACATATATTATCTCATTCCAAAAATTTTTAATTTGCTACCCCTTGAACAAAAAATGATTATAATGAATATAAATTCTCGTCACATGCTGAAAAAAATAATAAGAAAATATGTTCTTAACTTTAATCGAGATCGGGTTCGATCTCTTTTTGATTGACAGACTTTTTAAATCTTCATGTTACTATTATTTGTTATATGATTCAATGTCGTTTGTCAATTGGAATACTCTACAAAGTGTTTGTTCCCTATATTTTATTGTTAATGTTTTCTATTTTCATTGTTAATTTTCTCGAATTTATGAACAAAATATGTTGAATGCCTAAGATGGAAATCAACAACGTGAAAGTAAACCTGTTTTACATTCTGAATATCTGATATGCTTTGGAAATATTGTAAATATTTTGTATTTTATTGTGAATGCTTTATATTTTTTAGTGTTGATTATCTCTTATTTATATATGAAATGTGTCGAATGTCCAAATGTTAGAAATCAATATATCAATATAGAAAAGCTGAATTCAAACCTACTTTACATTGTCAATATCTATGCAGAAAGACTATTGGAAATTTAAATGTGTAAAACCCTCGCGCAACTTCAGTTTTAGTGGGAATTTCATGTTTATTTACATGTAAACAACAATTTTTATGTGAACAATGTAATAACATTTTGATAAATAAACTTATTATTATTATTATCATCAAATGTAGATTATCAGGTGCACTATTCAAAAAGCGATCCTTTGTAAATACTCGCGCTTTTTTCGGTAAATGTCCCTCCCTCACTTTGTCTCTTGAGAAAAGCACGTAACTTTGAATATTTACTGATATCAATCCCGTTCTTCATATCCAACGTTGACCGCAAAATTGAATATTGTGACCAATGCGTCGACGACTTCATTTTATATGCTAAATTTGAAAATTACACCATCAATAAATCTTCTGAATATAACTCAATATTTTTTCTTTGCACCAATCCATAAAACCTTGGTACGCATATTAATAAATGTCTCGAGATTTTGGTAGGAGAAAATTTAAAGCAATTTTTTTCGCACCCTTCTGTATCTGTTTAGGTACACCACAATCTTCATTAGATTCCATTTTCACAGAGTTTTTAACAAATTGGAACACTAACAATCACAAATGAACACAACTAGCAATATGGCTAATAATGTTTGACAAAGTATCCATGACTACGTCGATATATCCCACTTACCTACTTTGTTTTATCATCTCAATGTGGTTTGGATAATTTCAAAGCACAAATTAATAAATAGTTAAATGCAAAACGCGTGATTGCGGTTGGAGAAAAAACAGCATGTCTCATTCGGATTAAAAAGCACTTTGTTTATTGACTCGCAATTTTGCATTCGCACGGCTCCGTTACACTACGTCTCGCAAATGTAAAATTTGCTTGTTACAAGCAGTGACATTTTTAATTCTAATAGAACCATTTACTATTTCCGCCCTCATATACTCCGGGGGCTGTTTCGTACTAAAAAACTGAAATTTCTCCAAAAATGACAAAGAATGTGGTACCACATCTGATTTTATTGGACCCGTTGTACTGAATCTGATGAGCTGAGAATCAATAGAGTTCATATGTGAGACGCCCTGAACAATATCCAATTATAAAGTTGGTCACTGTCTACACTCTAGGCTTCATCTTGCTAACAAACCGTAATTTCTCCAAAAATAATGTAAATCTGGATTTAAATGACCCGTAGTACTGGTTCTTATGAGCTGAAAACCAATAACCCGTAGAACGGTCTCTTATGAATTGAATATGAATGAAGTGCACCTCCAAGAAGCCCTGAACAATATCCAATCATTAAATTCATCGCTGTATACACTCCTGAGGCTGTATCGAGCTAACAAACCGTAATTTCCCCAAAATGATCAATAATATAATATATCTGTATATTTAGGACCCGTTGTACTGGCTCTGTTGAACTGAAAATGAATAGAGTTCATAACACCCTGGACAATAATCAATAATAAAAATCGCTATAACATATCCTTCGGAGTCTGTATCGTGCTACCAACCCAAAATTTCTCCAAAAATGACTAAGAATGTGGTACGTTAAGTACCATAACACCCGTTGTACTGGCTCTAGGGAGCTGAAAATCGGTAGATTTCATCTGTGAATAATATTCAGTCATAAAATTAGTTACTTGTAGTATACTCCAAAGGCTGTACCAACAAACTGAAATGTCTCCAGAAATGTGTTAGTTCAAATATTACAGCACCCGTTCTACTGGCTCTAGTAAGCTGACAATCAATAGGGTTCATTTATGAGATGTCTTGAATGATACTCAATTACAAAATTAGTGACTTATTCACAGAGAAAAAAATTTGCTAGCCATTAGCGGATATTTACTTGCAGTAGCAAAAAAGTCGATTAAATAGAGGACAAATGACTTATTCATTTACCACAGAAAAAACCCTTTTGCTAAAATTAAACATTTATAGTTAACATAGAGATCACTTATCATAGATATATTTCAAGTAGTCTATTTTATTCACCGTAAATTATTTAGTTGCTTACAGTTATCGACCTAGATAACTTGCTACAAGCTATTTAACATATTCTCGATTATTAAATCTGACATATTGTATACCTATCCTTAGTGATTCATTTATTTATCTCTAATAACTTTATAACCTATAATAGATAAAATGTATATTTACCTTAGTAATACAGGTTATCAGGACTAATTTAAACGTTTATTTACAGTAATCGATTTATTTATTAACCTAAATCTTGGCATTTAGGCTTATACAGGGTGTCCACTTATATTTCTCCTATTTTAACTGCCTATAAATTCTAAACGGTTCAGGAGAGAAATATGCGGTTTTCACGGAATTGTTTCATTTTAGTAACTAGAAGTTTCTTTTGAATAAATTGATTTTTTTCTATCGTTTTCGTATACGATACAACATAAATGGCGAATCTTTGACAATTTTTTCAATTGACTTTGTTAATGGGACGACCAGTATATTTTTTGTAGTTTGATAAGTGATCTTCACCTATAAACCGATGGAAACTTTTCAAAATCGATAAGCAACTGACGGATATTGTAGAAACACGTCATTTATGTTTTGGCGTTATCGGAAGCGATGGAAAAAATCCAATCTATTCGACCAAAGCTCTTACTAAAATGAAACCATTCAGTAAAAACCGCATATTTCTATTCTGCACCGTTTAGAATTTATAAACATTTAAAGTTTATTAAGGGAAAATATAAGTGGGCACCCTGTACTGAAAACTAATCCAAAGTGGTAATTTTATATACCAGGTATGTCAAATGTATTTTATGAAATATAATTATAGATTAACAGGTTTGGAATACAAACTTCAAATTTCATATTTTTTCCATCATTTGTTTTCCATATTTGCGAAACACTCAGAAATGGGTTAAAAAACAAATTTATAAAAAACATATATTTTAAACTTATAAAAAATTAACATATGCATTTTTTTTTAAAACTAAAAAATAACTTTTCAAAATATACAATTTTCTCAAAGTAACCAAAAATAGAATTAATAATACAAATCATACAAAAACATTTAAGTTTTAAAATGATTAACTTCCTTAACAAAAAATACAAAATTGATAAAAGTAACTTAGAAGTAGTAAGGAATTAGTTTCCAATCTAAGTAACGACAATACAAAAATATTTGAGTTTTAAACTTATTAATTCTCTTAAATTAACCAAAAAGAAGAAAATAAAAGTTAAAAATAGTATAAGGAACGTTTTCAGTCTAAGTACAATACAAATCATATAGGAACACGCAAGTTTCAAAATTATCAATTTTTTTTAAATTATACAAAATAAAGATAATAGGGAACATTTTCATATAAAAAAATCCTATACAGGCTGCGGATGATAAAATCGTCGCTTAGAGAAATCTTGAAATCCAAAAGAATTTTAAATCTGAAAATTGGTTTTAGAGATATCTCTAATCGAGAGGCTGCAAACTGTGAGATATTTTAAAATTTTCATTTTTCCCAAACCAAACGAAAAAATATAATTCATCCTCATATTACGGACATGGTAATTACACGATTTAGACGAGCAGTATCTCGGAGCTGGACAGTAGTACAGAATTGTAATTTTGATGGTATAAAACAAATGCTGCAGCTTTTTTTTTGTTATTATGTTATCCAATGACAATTTTGTTTCTGCTTACGTGACGTCAGATTCAAGCTTAATGGGACCACTTGCATATTTTGAAATTTTTAAGTTTTTCTCGATAACATGATTCCAACAAACTAGCAGACTTGTGGTCTGAAACGATTAATTACAGGTACAGCTGATTAAAAATACTTGTCCCTCGACAAATGGGACAAGCAATCTTTCAGAACTAGACAATTCATTTTGAATCTGTAAGTAAATTACAATCCTGCAACATTATAATTGTATTCAATTTATAAATTCAAAATAAACTAGCCATTTCCGAGGTATTGCTTGTCTTAACTATCATGGGACAAACATTTTTAATTAGCTGTAGCTCTTAAATTAGTCGTTTTACACCACAATTGTCCTAGTTTATTGGAATCGTGACAGAGAAATGTAAAAATATACAAGTTATCCCATTAATAAATTCGAATGTGATATACGTACAAAAAGGTAATTGGTAACATAATAACAAGAAAACTGCGGAATCTGTTCTAATATACAGCTCCAAAATTACAATTCTGTACTACTGTTCAGTTCCGAGATATTGCTTGTCTAAATCGTCGTAGGACACACTCTATAAAGATTTGTTTTAATTCACGTGAAAAATATTTAAAAAAAAACAATATAAGTTCTGCTATTGGAGTGTACATTCAAAGTGACCATCAGAAAATAAAATTGAATCTCTGAAAAGCAAGATAGATTATCAGTTATCTTGACTTCATATGCAAACATATGTTCATTAAATTACATTGCTTGTATTCCATTGTAGGCCTCGCCTAATAGTGAAACCAGAAACCACTCACCGCAGAAAGAAAGATCGTTCAGACATTCACTACACTCCACAGGTGCTGTTTGTTTGCTATCTTCCCGAATTTTGAAACTTAAATGATGCAATTTCTTGTCTGAAACCAACTTAATGGTCAGCCGAGCAACCAGAGTATTATCGTAATACTTAGATAACTAAAGATTAATAACATTGAGCTCACTTACGATAAAGGATAGATAGTTAAGGGTGAATGATTCAATTCTAGAAACTTTTTTTATTAAGTACAAATTACCTGGTGACTGAGGTTTGTCGATCGCTTCAACGGACAAAACTAGCTATATGTTTTTTTCAACTACTGATGAATAATGTTTCTACCACTAATAAAAATTTATTTGCAGTAAGCGATTTTTTTCTAGAAACTTTTTTCATTTGGACGTGTTTTCTATGTGTTGCACTCCGGCGGATGTATCGTGCTAACAAGACATGTTACAGAAAGTGGCCGACGAGAGCGACGATATACAGCCCTTCTTCATATTTCTCTCGCTGAAAAACGAAAAAATGTGATAAACGCTGCCACCACTCTAACAAATCTCTCACCGCTCTACCCTTTGTTATTGAATTGCTTATTAACAAAAAAACGCTGTCACCACTGTAATGAATCTCGACCTTGGGTCACCAATTCTTTTCTCAAATATGCAGCCGTACGTGGAAGGCAAATCCAGTCCGATTTAGGCTGGGAGCGCCTGGTTTAAGAACGGTTTGATTTCCTTCGCCAGGACAGGATTGTTCTCTCAGTTCGTCCTCGTATACGCTATGTATACACACTCTAGGGAAAACTTGGGGTAGGATTATAGATAAAGTATGGAGAAACCACAAAGTTGGAAAAAAAATATAATAAAACTTTCTCCGTATACATATATATAAAAAATAAAATCCCAATATCAAGACAAATTATTAAATTTCCCCACTATCAAAGTAACTATACACTTATCTATAAATCGTACGTACTAAATCTTTCGCTGTATAACATATGACCAACAACAAATAAGTATAATATCCCTCACCATGGAATAGAATAAAAAAAATTATTTCCTACTCACTTATCATTTAACATGTTTAACGTGTGCGAGGGGCGTATGATTTAACCCTAATTTCAAAGTTCCACTGTCTAGTTGCGAAAAACACCTATGTTGCTCTTAAAACAAATAATATACAAAACGACTGTGATTTCGAGTCAATGCCCCCTGTATAAACAGAAAGAGAAATCGGAGTCGTTGAAAGGAATTCTGCTGATCTATGGGTAATAAATTTTTATCGACAATCCCCCCGTTCAGTGCGTAAGTGCCGGGTTGCAAATTTTCAGGTCTTTGAATAACCTACAATGTTTATTCATTTTACTTGATATGAATGAACTTGCCTAATCACGCCTGAATTAATAAGTTTTTATTTATCGTCGCGAAAGTTTCACTGGAAATGGGACTTCAAGGAGACAAGATCATACGCTCCCGGCCCGTGTTACTCGGTACAAATAAATCCCGGTTCAACCCTCTGTTTATCTCCCATCTACGAGGTGGAAGCGAATTATGTGGCGTAAAACAATATTCAAATAAATAGTGCCCAACTCATGTCGGTTATATGCACCCTACAAAAAGTGAAATGTTCCTACAATTTAGGAGAAAACCTTATTCTGACATCACACACGATAACTCATATCCTATATAGCGAGCAGTGCCCAATTGGTGAGCCTGGACATGCAGTACCTAATTAAAACCTGCCAACTTGTCAAATCCCCGTGAAAGAATAAATAATGAAATAGGTCTACTGTTATAGCTTCTACCTATGTATATAGTTACGTTATAGATACCAAGTTTAGAACCAGCGCACAATAATAAACGAGTAAATTTCCCCTAAAAAAAACTCAAATCTCAACTTGTTTAAAAACTTACCGCGTGGAAAAACTCCCTTTCTCCGGTCTTCGAATTACTGCCTCCTATCACTATCTTTCTCGAAACCGCGGGTAACTCTAGTTACCGGTATCGAGCTATGTTGAACTTCGCGTAGAGGGCGAGTTTTCCCGTTTTGTGTCACCGACGGGGGACAGTGTTCACTGTCAAGGATATCTAAGTATCCCTATTACACCCTGACACAACGGAGAAAAACTTCTTCCTCTGAAGCCGCTAACACCAAGAAAACTGATACCCGTTACCGTAACAGGGAAAGGATTTATCCCTCCGTGTTCATCGCCCCGACACTGTCTGTCTCTCTGACTGCTCTGTACTTGGTTTTTACTATACCCCCGAATTAGGTTTGGGTTTTTGTCGTTGAATTGCAAAAATCCATTTTTTGTTTGGAAGCGGCGTCGATTTTTCGTTATTAACTAGTTGTATACAAAACAATTATTTAATTTTGACCCAGTAAAATGTTTTATTTGTTTCAAAGCTGTTATTGTTTTGTATCATTTTTCTATACAAAAAGTGGGTCGCATTCCATTTTTTAATTATATTTGAAATAAAATATGTTTTACAATGTGTTCTGAAAGTTACTAATTTAAATTTTCCTATTTGGTATTCGCATTTATTACAGAAATAACTCAAAAAATAATTCCAACATTTCATGTAGTAAACCAATAATTTTCTCGCATAGTAGATGGGGTTGGGCGGAAAAGTAAAATGATTAATTTGTGAAACATTTCAACCCAGGGATCTCAACAACACAGAGGCATGCTCTCTTGTTCCCTAATATGAACAGAAGATGACACATCTACGACTCTTATTTGATCCTTATAAGTATACAAGAACCAAACAGTCGGTTAACATGTCACCCACTCTCCCAATTGCGAATCAAAATCTTATATATTCTGGCGTATCCACAATAAACTGTAGAATTATTTTGATAAACTTAGAGGTATTCCCAAACAATTATGGATGGGAAGATACTACTGATACCCCTATATTGAAAGTATTATTGATGCAAAAGAATAGACAACTACTCATTTGGCTAAATGTCGCTACGGATATTCATTTATATATTTCTCGAAAAACGTTGCTCGAAATTAATTTTACTTTAATAATGATAATCACTGTAATCATGATATTCAAAATAATCAATTCTATTTTTCAATCAGAATTGTGATGTCACTAGTTGAATAATGTTATTTTATTGCTCAGTTTTCCATCGGAATTCCAGCGTGCACAGCAATGTGTTCAAAACTTCAATTCTTTCCCTGGAATTTTCATCCAAATTTTCCTTTTTGCGAGGATCGCGTTTAGCAATTTCATCTTTACATCGTTATTATTCGACGGTTTTCGGAATTTCTCCTTCTCACGTACAATCGTGGGAAATTTAATTCACTGTAACATCTGCACTCAGTTTTCTAACGCAAGGACCCATTAAAAAGGCAAATATAAGCTTTTCCGCAATCTTTTAAAACTCGAGTGGTAACGAACAAAGAAAGAGAGTGTAATACAACTTTATGGCATTTACATATATTGGGAAAATGGATTTAGTGGGTAATAGTGTTTAATTATGCAGATAATTATTTCATTTTATTATAACCGATTCTGAGTCAACAGCATCGTAAAAATTTATAAAAAAGTTCAGCATCACCTCCACTTCCGATCGAATTTGACGTTTTTTTCATATTCAGCTCAGTTGTAAGTCCTCATTCCAGAGTGGTCACTCATCAAACTGGTAAGCTCATATCCTATCACCAATTGAAATTCATACAATACAAATGGATTATTTGACTTTACTAAAAATATGTTTCTCGCAGCTATTTTTGATATAGAGGGAGCTTTTGACACCAAATCCAGAACAGCGATAATCAATACATTAAAACAATACAGAGTTGAAGGCAATATTCTATCCTTCATTCAAAACTTTTTATCCACCAGAAAGTCCCTGGTATCCGTTAGTGGTATCCTCACCTCTAATCTCATTTAAAGAGACGGTGTGCCTCAAGGCTCCGTTCTGAGTCCTACTTTATTCATTTTTTCGCTGAATAATCTTAGCTCAGACTTCCCGAGTCCTGTCAAACAAACCCTATATGCTGACGATCTAGTATTATATTGCCGTGGAAAATTTACACCCTTTATATGCTCATTGCTGCAAATTGCAGTAAATCTACAATACAGCAGAACGAAGCTCCTAGGTTTAACACTATGTCCTCAAAAATCTAAAGTTATCAAATTCAGCAGATTAACTCCATCTCAAACTCCTTGCATCCTAATTATTGACTCCCCTCTTCCTGTTATTGAACAATGTAGAATACTCGGATCAATATTTGACTCACGCCTCACTTGGAGATACCACATTATGGATATTAAGGGTAAATGCCTCCAAAGACTAAATATAATTAAAACTATTGCGCATCATAACTGGGATGGTGATGAAAATCCCCTCCTTAAAGTATACAAAGCCCTGATACGCTCCAAAATTGACTATGCTAGTTTCATTTTTATGTCTGCTAGTAAAACATATTTAAACCTATTAAACTCAGTGCATACCACCGCCATACGTTTTTGTCTAGGAGCCTTTCGCTCCAGCCCAGCAGAATGTCTCTATATCGAAGCTAATGAACCACCTCTCTGGCTGAGACGTCAACAGCTTGTCCTAACATATGCAGCATCGAACCCCTCAAATCCTACGCAAGCTATCCTTACTAATATCCCAAACAATCAACTCAATCAATCAAAATTAAAATCTATCCCGCATCTTCTCTCGCCAATAATAAGCAACATCAACATATCACATACACTTCCGTTTCCAACTCCATCTTCCCCCCTGGTATAAACATATTTCTCGCTCAATTACCTTCCTGAGTAATTATGACAAATATGACACCCCAAAGGACCTAATAATCCAAAATTTCATGAAAATCATTCAAACGAACAGTTATTATCCGGTACTATACACGGACGCTTCAATAAACGAAACTGGTGTAGGCTGTTCTGTCACAAATACCTATAACCCCGTAAACTCATCTTGTATCCCTTCCCATTGCAGTTTGAGGACAGTAGCATTATAGAAGCTAATGCGTGTGCGATTGCTCAAGATGATTTTAATTATGATAATATTCAGCTTAATATAGCTTCAACTTTGTCAATGGTGAGTGATACAGTAGGTAGTGTTACAGAGAACTCAGATTTAAAATTGGATGATATTGCCTTCTCAAAAGCAAATAGCGACATTGACTATTATCCAGACTCAGAAAACAGTAGATCCGACTTATTTGACAATGACGGAAATGAAGGAACTAATGAACAAGAATTAAACCTGAAAGAGCCAAATAATGAGCAGAAAAATGAAAATAATATTGAACAGCATAATCAGGCAAATAAAAAAATGAACAAAAAGATGAGAATGGTTGGAGAAGCATACGTAGGATTCGGAAAACCGCGATGCCATAAAAAACACATTTGATGATACTGACAGGTCGGGGAGAAAACTAAAAAAAATATGCAAATGCTAAAGAAAATTCAAAGATTCGATGTTGAAGTATATCTGATGAAACTCGCAAAGAAATGTATAATCAATTTTGGCAAGGGATGAATTGGGACCAGAGGAAAGTTTGAGTTTGTAACACTATTACAATGACCGACAAAGCAAGACCAAAAAAACTAGATCATTCCTCGCTACGTTAAGTTACTTTGAAGTACAGTTTAAATGTTGACAGTACAAAAATACCAATATGTAAAACCACGTACGTAAACACACTGAATATAGGGGAATGGCCTGCTAAGTCATGGGCCATGGAGGAGGGAAACAATAGAATGAATGGATCGTTTGAAAACAAAGTTGCTAGAAGAGAACAGCGGCAATATTTATTTGTAGAAGAAAAAATATTTTTGAGGTATTTTTTAGAAAGACTCAATAAACTGCCTCCTTACTATTGCCGTAAGGATACTGACCGACTCTATTGGGAGCGAACATTCCAATCTATTGCTGAATAGTACAGAGTGTATGTCAGATTTTGTGAAGACAATAGTAGAACCCCTTTGTCTATTACTCATCTAGCTAATAAAATGGAATATATGAAAATATCAATTTTTCGACCGCGAAAAGATCGATGCGATACCTATTTCAAATTCGAAAATGTAAATTTATCTGAACAGGATTATAGAGAACACCGAATGAAAAAAGATCTCGCGAGGAACCAGAAAGAAGAAGGCAAGAAAATGGCAAGGAAAAATCCACGCAGTCACTATGGACGTTCAGGCAGTGAAATTGTGCCCCTTTTCACATGTAAGTGCACTGTACTAGAAAACCAAATGATGTTGCCATCATTTTACCGTGTATAATTTAGGGAATGCTCATGTGACCTGTTTTTAGTTTGACGAAACCAATGCAGATGGACAAGCCTCTACCTACGCCAGTGTTTTGGTTGACTACTTGGGAGAGCATTTTCTTAAAGACACCGTCAATAAACTCCCTATTGTGATTTTTTCTGACGGAGGTACAGCGCAAAATCGGAACAGCATTTTGGCTAATTTATTCTTGCAATTTTTAAAAAATATAATTACTATTATGCAAATATTGCTAAAAAATGGTCACACTCAGATGGAGTGTGACTCAGTTTATAGCTTGATTGAGACACCTCTAAATAATCGGGAAATTTATCTTCCAAGTGATTACCTTACAAAGGAATCCAGACGCAAGAATCCATATCACGTAAAAAGTGTCGACTTTTCATTTTTCAAAAATTTTGGAGACAAAGGACTATTAAAGTACAATTCTATTATACCTAGCAAACTTCAAGGAAGTTACGCATGACAGATATTCGATTTTTAAAATACAGCGGTGGAAAAAATGTTTTTAGAATCAATTTTCAGAATGAATTCCAAGAACTTTCCCAAAATTAAATATGATCACATACAGACCATTAAAACTGTAATTCCCAAAAACTGTTGGAGTTATTACGATCAGATGCCATATAAAAATTAAACTTGTTCTTATTAATAATTATTATTCATCTAAGTTTTTTTTATGTTTGACATTCACGATGTCGTAGGTTCTTGAATAAGCTTGTTAAATTACAGGTTAGTCTCATGTTGTTAATACCTTTAGTTGCTGAATATTTTGAAACCATTAACCAACTACATTGTTAGTTTTACTTTGGAATACAATGCAGGTTTCTTAGTTCATAACTTCGTAATTGATATATGTTAAAAAACAGCACTTCGTCAGTGCTTGTAATTTTTTTCCAAAAAGTATATTAATTTTTCAAATGGTATAATTTAAAAACAAATTCCATGATTAATAAAAATACAAAAAATATTGCCTTTGATTTCTATATTAACGATTTTAAGCAGTTTTTGTCTCTCCTGTAAAATTTTAATTTTGCGACTTACGAGGTACTGCGGCTTGACTCTCGATATTGTTGTTTCCACAATTTGTAATTATAATGGAATTTAGGGGATTGTTACGGTCATTTCATGTCCGTAACGATATCTAGGATAAATCGTCTCTTCCATAGTATTTGAGAATAGGAATGTAGTTATTCATGTTATGTCAAGTTATTACTCAAAGAATTAATTCCCACCTCGAGCTTAATTTGCAATATACGCGACAGGTACTTATGGTAATTATTGATTTTTCCAGAAGGAAGTAATCGATTAAGTCACTGTAGTAAGATAGAGACAGGTGTATAAGTAATGGGGACACTTCCTAACGGAGTATCTTGAAAATAAAAATGAATATTTGGAGCTCTCTCCAACTTCCAACCTGAAACGAAAAGGATGTGTGTAGTGAAAATTGGAAATATTGCCTAGGATAAGTAAAATTCAAAGGTATATTAACGATTGCTTAATAATTTAACAATCAGCTTGAAATTTATTCTCTTCGTGGAATCAAGTTGTAAAGTGACTTTCAATAAAACAAATATTTGAGTTCACTTTGGTGGTTTTTATTGAATAATGGTTCTTATGAGACACATACTTTTCGCTCGAAAGTCTGGAAGATGGGGGGCCCTATTTCTATAGGACAAACAGGTATTCTAATAGAAACATAAGTTCTGTTATTTTTTTTTCTCTGATAGCGTGATGTTTCTGATTGAAATTAAAGATATCCGTGATTAATTTTTTTCTTGGGAATTTACACGAGGAGTAAATCGTTAAATTAAAATATTCTTCCAGTTATCTGGATATATTGGGATCTTCTATCCCTCAGATAGAAAAGGTTACTATTGCAGATTATATTTGGGGAAAATAAATTACGTCAAAGAATGAATATTTCATAGTTTGTTTTGCTAATAATTTTTTTAAATGGTAATAACTCAGTTCTTTCCTCCAATTTTTTTATTCGTATTGTTTACTTTCTGTATAATGAAAAGTAAGCACACTTTGGAGCATAGTTCTGGTGATGATAATTAAACTAAATTTTCTTTTTATAGTAAATTAATCAGACATTCATTTGATTTGTTTATTATAACTTTGCTTTTAAATTGATAATTAAGCACAGTCTTTTTAATCCTAATTCGTTCAGATCACTTTATTATACTTCATTGAATGAAATCTTAGTTTCATTTTTTTATTTAGATTCTTGTTCACTATATTACGATCTAAGTTTGTGACGAATTCAAACATTTTTACCAGAACCGTGTTACCATTTCTATGCTTTTGGGTCAGATCAGATTCTCCCCGTTTATAATGTTTTAGGCACATTTACCCTCTGGCACTTAGTACATATCCTAACCTAACGGAGCTCTGTGACCTGAGATAGGCTCATCCTGTAGTAGTAGTACCCATAGCACCCCAAGACCACGGAAGCGTGACCGAGAATACAGTAGCGAATCTGAACCCAAGGAGGAGCGGCTCATGACTCCAAGATAAGTAAAAATGTTTTAAGTAGTCACCAAACTAGAGCCTCTCTTCAAATAAAGAAAAGGTTAATAGTCTAGTTTATTTAATAGAGCGAATAGACAAAATTTATCGATTTTTAATTTTGTAATATTTAACAATTGTCAACTTGTAAGAATTAACGAAATGTGTAGACTTCAACCTTTGTTATAATTAATGTGGTAATTTTCTTTTCTTACCTTGTTAGTATGGTCAAGCTAATCTAAAATCAAAACATTGTAAACTTTGTAAACCAAAACATTGGAAAGAGAGAAATATGAAATAAAAGCTGTGATATTGTTGCTAGGTCTTGCGTTATTCTTTTTACAACCTCTATTCGACAGGCATCGAGTTTGGATAGGTGGCGCCCATTGTTTTGGAATTTTAATTTTGGTTTCAGCTCGAATTAATACGTCTAATTTTGTCATTTGGATGATAAACCGGGATGACAGTGACGCAACAGCTGCTCTCTTCCTATCTGAACTCTTTGTCAGACCTGCTCAAGGGTACGACACTCACCCCCTGAGCAATAGTTGGTCATTTTCCTAACAATAGTGTTACCAGATATAACTTAAATTTTTTTGGGATTTGACTTTTACATGGGTTTGACGAGTTTACAGTTCATTCGATTGATTAGTTCGAATTTACCTAAGTGATACCGGGGGTCTTACCAAAAATATACTGCCAAGTTGGTAGTACTGGGGACAGTTCCTTGGTAAATTGGCTTCCGGATGGCATTTTTCCTTGGGTGGAACATGACAAGTTAGACGTGGATACAGGTGCAGACAGAAAAATTGGCGATTCAGAGGATATCTTGAACATCACGATTAGGGGAATAAATTTTCTGGGCTGTGAAGCTCTGGGTTGTGGTGGCAGATGTTATTGAGCCAATATTTATAGGCCGATGGTATTTGGTGGAATTTGATTTCCTTTTTACTCCCAGTAGCATCCTACATTGGAGGGATTAGCATTTAGACACGCGTCTACAAGTTTAATCCTATTGGAGGATATTAATTTCCCCTCACGATTTTTAGATGTTAACCCTTCGGAAAAAAGTTATGTACATTTCTGTAGAACATTCGTTCGAAAAAACACTAGCCGGACTAGATAGTTCTAGTCACGAGGCTACTAAATGATGTAGTAGTTACTGCCACTCCAGGTTTAATTTCTGTTATTTGATTTAAATCAACGATTTAATATAGTTTTGATAAGTTTCAATCAGATTGCTTGAATGTCAGTTGTTAGTTCCCTAAATACTTCCTTAGTATCTAATTAATATATAGAGGTTAATAAGTAGAGGTTCTTAGAATCATGTAAATATATTCCAGACGTCTACACCGGCAAAAAAGATGGTTTTTAATTTTATTTTAATGTAAATAGTAATCAGGAAATTCATGAATTGTAGGGTTTTGGTTGTGGACAAATAAGTCTGAGAATAATCGAGGTTGCAGTATGGGATCGATGGCCAAGATAGTGGGTTATATCATCTTCAGTTCGGGGAGTCATGATGTCATATGAGATGAACTCTTAGTTGTTATATAAATTTTTTCTGAATTACCGACTTTATAAATTTATACAGGTATTCCTGTTATATTATTTAATTTCACCAGTTCGATTGTAAAGGGTAGAAATCATGCTTATATAATTTTCGTTTTAAAAACGCGTCGCTTACCTTGGTACCAAAGTCACAGACATTGTGCGTACATAATCACACTTTACATTTTTTCTTCAAGCTCTAGCCTAACAATTAATAATTTCATTTCTTTATGGTAATTTGGAAGGAGAGGAGGATAACAAATATCAAACCTAGTGATATTCTGTCACTCTTTTAGACTAACATTGTTATATTGAATCATGAGATATACTGTTCGAACATAGTTGTTCTTGAATTAAACTTGGTATAGGTTGGAAAATTAATTTTGGCAGTCGGAAGTTGGGCAACTTCCGATGCGCCGTAGCAAATACGTTTGGGGATTGCAAAAGCTCACTTCGCTGGCAGAATTCGTGAGCTCCGTTTCGACAGTACAGTTTAGAGAAAAGTGTGATTCCCGGGGTTGTGCAATACTAACTTGTCATGGCGACTCCAGAAAGTAAAGTTGTTCATAAAAAGTTGAGTGAGTAGTGTCGTTAAATAATTATGAACGTTTTGAATTTCATGACCGAAGAGGCAAACAATGGCAAGTCGACAATTCCATTAACAAAGGTAAGTTTAAATTATTGCAATAACATTTTGAAACCAAAGTAATTATTTGACAAATTTACACTCGATAGTAAACTTTTTAAATCGATTTTCATACATAAAATATGTATTTGTTAAGCGATTTAAAAAAGTGACAATAGGGTGAGACAAAGTATTTTATGCACTCATGTGTCAATTTTATACACCGTTATGTCAGCATTACAAACAAATCGACGCCATTTTTACTCCATTTAGAGCAACCTAAATGAGACATTTTTTGGTTTTTGCATGCATGCGGCTCATGCGTCCATTTTTCCAATCGTGAAAAAAAGCACCACTTTATGCACTTTTTGCATAAATATCTATTATGTTTCTGTCTACAGGAATATATAAAAGGGCACATGTTTATTTTGTGTAAGATACCTATTCAAATGTAATAGGTTTTTTAGCTTATAATAATTATTATCATACTCATTTTATACCTATCTCTATTACGTTTCGGTTTAATAATTTGTTTAGAACGATATTCCGATTTCAGTTACAATTGCGGTTTGGTCATATTAAAATATGTTTGAACTAAAATCTTAAGATCGTCTAAAATAACTAATGAACTTCTTACTTGCTTCTTTTAAATGGCCGAAAGCACGACTAAAATTTTTGTTTCAAAGAACGGTCACTGAAAACAAATTTAACTACTTCCTTATTTTGTTTGTATAAAAATACACAGGAGTAAAACTTTTAATGTAACATTTATATCGACTTATTTTATTGTCAGGTCCTTGAACGAGTTTCTGCTGCTACGGAAATTAGCCAAAGAACGCTTTCCCGTATTAAAAAAGAAGCTCTGGCAGGAAGTAATGCTGATACTGATGTGCCTACTTAAAAACAAAGAACGTCCAGTATCCGTGTGGATCTATTCGACAAAACTGTGCTTAGAAGGTGCATAATAAATTATCACATATCCGAGAATAAAGGACCCACGTTAAGAAATGTACACCAAACATTTGCAGACAGTTATGGCTTCGCAGGAAGTCGCGAATCTCTGCGGAAACAAATACATTCTTTGGGTTTTCCTTGGAACAACATGAAAAACAACAGAAGTTTGTTAATGGAAGGTCACGAAATCAAACATTTACGCCTACTATATTTGAGAAACCTAAAAAAGTGCGGAGAACAGAACAAACCTATAATTTATATGGATGAATCATTCATGTCACACGCACCTTAAAGGATGGAGCGACAAGAGTAGCGAAGGGTTAAGGAAACCTGTTTCAAAAGGCAATAGGCTCATCATTGTACATGCAGGAAGTGAAAATGGTTTCGTACTTAATGCTGGTATTATGTGGAACTCCCAGGAGAGTATCATAATAAAATGACGTACAAAAATTATGAGAAATGGGTACAAGAAAAACTTATTATAAACCTACCAAAAAACGCTGTTGTGGTAATTGATAACGCCCCATATCGCAATATTCTAATTTAAAAATTACCTATGACTGCTAGGACTGAACAACAAATAAAAAACTGGCTTTCTGTAAGAAACATATATTACAAATGTCAAAACCGGATATATATATATATATATATATATATAATATATATATATATATATATATATATATATATATATATATATATAACGTTGCATAAATGTACAAACAGCAATTTAAAACTTATAAAATTGATGAATTGTTTATTTGACATGGATTGCAAGTTCTAAGGCTACCCCATTATCACCCGGACTTAAATCCGATCGGAAGTGTTTGGGCGGTATTTAAAGAATATGTGGCCAAACGAAATGTTACCTCCAATTTTACAGAGGTTAGAAAATTCTGGAATCAATTTTTTGACACATTTCCGGTAAATGATTGGAAAGTTAGATGTGATCATGTTGAAAAGATTGAAGATAAAAGTATGAACAATGAACCACTTTAAGATACTGTTGTAGATAATATTATTATTAATTTGGCCGAAGAAGGAGATAGCGAGGATGATGAAGTTGATATAGAAAGTGATTTTGATGAATCATTTTTAGTTTTCACTGTTGATTATCCCTGTACATCTAAAACATATTTTTCATTATAGTGTTGGTTTGTAGGTGGTATGACTGAATACATTAATCGCAACAAATGTAAAAATGTAAATAAGTGTTATGAAATTGTAGATATTAGAGACGAATTTCACTAGAGTAATATAATTTTTGTAGCACATTTGTACATAGTTCTAAATGAACAATAATTGACGGTACCCACAACCAAGATTTTTTTGTTTTGCTAGTCCTAACTCTGTAAAAAGTGTGAAGGGATGTTCCAATTTCTTAGTAAATATTTGAAAAAAATCTAAAAATTTACATATGAAAGTAGAAATATCTACCACATAAAAGCTTTAATATTTTATTTATATTAATAGTATACTTATTAGACCATCTCTGAAGGCGATTTCCCCAATTTGCTTTTCAAATTTTATGTATAAACTCGAATTTTCACATTATTATTCACTACATATTATTAAGAATGACAATTTTTAAAAGTTTAACAGGTAGGTATAACATTACCTATTACTACGAAGATATGAAAAATTTTTGGCTATGGTTAAATTTAGAAAGTCGTTTAACAATCCTTATCATATTGTATGCTTTATCTACAAAATCTACCTGACTTCCAATTTAGATACAAATGAAACTCATCGACGAATATTATGGAGAGACCATTTAAAAGACATTAATTTGAAGTGAAGGTGAAAGTTTATGGCTCTTGGAATCTATTGATTATTTATTATTTACATCACATAAAATAGGGTAAAGGGTAATTATATAATTCCTCGTATGGTTTTTGAAGCAATATATAATTATGTATGTACAAAGTTTTCGTAGAAAAATCTGATGGTTTTTATTTACTTATTCATTCAATTAATAATAAAGAACACATCAATCTTATTTTGTTTTGTAAACTCGATTTTATATTGCATTATACATGTGCCACAATTTATTATTTTTAAATCCAAATTCAAAATATTGTGTTACCCTCGTACGTATTAGCAGAATCACAACCTTTAAAACTTCGCATGCGGAATGTACGTCGCCTGCTCTTCCAGATAACTGCGTTTACAACGTTGTCAAGTTGTATGGCTTTCTCCCGTATCGTCAACTGCCAACATTAATTTGCCAACCCGTAATTCCTTCTAGACAATATTAGCTGTGCGTCGGCCACATTATTTGGAAAAAATTGAGAGTATAGTTGATTGTGCACACATAACTTTCATCAAACTCAACAAATTTAAACAGTCAACAACTCACAAAAAGGGCATGATCCAGTGTTCTTAGACTTGCGTTATCAGCCTACATCTATTAGAACTCTAGTTATAGAGGTTTGAGTAAAGGATTTTGTTTTGTAAACTCGATTTTATATAGCATTATACATGTGCCACCATGAATTATTTTTAAATCCAAATTCAAAATAATGTGTTACCCTCGTACGTCTCACAACCTTTAAAACTTTGTATGCGGAATGTACGTCGCCTGCTCTTCCCGGTAAATGCGTTTACAACGTTATCAAGTTGTATGGCTTTCTTCCGCATTGTCAACTGCCAAAATTAATTTGCAAACCTGTAAGTTTGAAGGTTGGTCGTATTATCGTTTTTCTCTTGCTGGGTTAGGGGAATGTAGAAGCAGATTTAGGCCAGGCGTAGAAACCAAGCGGGCGTCCTAGACCATCTTTTTGTGGAATTCCTGGAAAACATCACTTTATCCATATGAGGTTAGCCGAAGGCCGGGCCGGAAAGGTTGAAGACGCGGGACAACCGAAGAACCTATCATTTCCAGTTTTGAGGTAGGATGGATAACGCGAAACCATAGGTTACATACAGGCAAAATAAGTGGTCCACCCTTCGATTTTTTTATGAACACTTCATAATATGTCTGTAAAACTTTTATTTCGTGTTTTCAAGTTACTTGCACTTGCTATTTTGTACTAACGATATAACGGAATTGTCTAACGCAGTGGTGGGGAAACTTTTTTTGAGACGGGCCATTTGTAATAACTAGACAATCGTAGCGGGCCGAAGAATAATGATTAATCGTTAAAAAATGTATGTGTTCTATAAACATATCCATATATTATCACATACACCTATTATTTCAATAGTAAAAAAGCAAAAGCTGAGAAAATTATAAACACAAAATTTAATATGAATTTAGTTTAGTTCTTGATGTGAAGTTTTATCACTCTATTTTCTGGTGTCATTACTGGTTGATGGTGCGTGAGAAAAATGAAATTGAGACTGTTTTATCAAAATTTCATCATAGTCCGGTTCCATTTGCGAAGCAGAAATTCTTAAAACTGATGAAAGGTGCTTATCTGTAATTCTGTTTCTTAAAGAAGTTTTCCTAAGCTTCATTGTTGAAAAGATTTGTTCGCGTATATAAGATGAGCCAAACATTGTCATTATCTTCATTGCATGAGTAATTAGATTTGGGAAATTATCTGGACTTAAATTTTTATAAAATTCTAGTTGCATGCAAAGTTTGTTTCAGGAGAGTATTTTACATTTCAGTTCTATTAACTCAAGTTGAAATTTTGCATCAACTTCTAGGTAATTAACATCGAATGGGGTCGCAAAAATACTAAACTCTGGTTCTGAAATCTCCTTTCAAATTCTGAAGATAGTTTTCTCAAATTAATTTCGTATTTTTCAATATTATTGTTTGATATAGTGAATTTTAAAGATTGTATTCTTGGAAAATGAGAAAAATCATATTTAGAGATCTGATTAGCAAATAATAATAACTGTAATTTGAAACTTTTCATGCATTGCCAAATATCGTGAAGAAACTGATTTTTCCCTTGCAATTTGAGATTAAGTTTATTCATGTGTACGAGGAGGTCTGTAAAAAAAGCGAAATCAGAAAGCCACGTTTCGTTTTCTAAGACGTCAAATTGATTATAAATGTCTTTATCAAGCAGAAAATTCACAATATCGTCTTTTGAATCCCAAATTTTTTCAATTACTTTTCCAGCACTTAACCAACGAACTTTTGAATAATACAGGATATCGGAATGCTCAGCATGTACGTACTCCAAAAACTGTTGAAACTGGCGATGTAATAATCCTCTGCAACGAATCATATTTACTAGTTTTACAACAATATTAAGTATATGGTCAATATCTAAAGCCGATTTACAGAGAGCATCCTGATGTATAAGGCAATGCAAAAAACAACATCATATTCCCGATACTTAGAATTAAATTTCCCAACAAATCCTTGATTGATTCCAACCATATTAGGAGCACCATCTGTAGTTACATTACATAATTTATCAATAGGTAAACGAAGTTTATCGATGCAATTTTCAAATTCACAAAATATATCGGCACCAGTCGTTGTTCCTTTTATTGACTGTAGCCCTGCAAGTTCTTCTGTAATTTCAAAGTGGGCGTTGATTCCTCTTACAAATATGAGTAACTGCGCAGTATAACTGATATCTGTACTTTCATACATGGTAATTGGATAAAAAATAAATTTTTGAGTTTTTGTAGTCAGTTGCGAAAATAGATTTTCATCAATATTTTCAATTCTTTCGGTGATTGTTCTTTTTGAGAGAGACAGTGATTAAAAATCGTTTTTCTTTTCAGGGCACATAATATCGCACACATCTATCATGCACGGCTTTATAAATTCATCATCTCAAAATGCTTTATCAGATTTAGCAATAATATAAGCCAACACATAACTGGCTTCCGTAGCGCATCTTTGAGAATGATTAGCTCTCCGAAATAATTGTTGTTAACTTGATCAATTTTTCATTAAATCTTTCGATTCAATTTTTTCACCTCTTCACTTAACGATGAGAAAGAGTGGTTTTCATGTTTGCTCTTGAAATGGCGTTGAATGTTATATTCTTTTAAAACTGCAACATTTGTATTGCAAAGTAAGCACACAGGTTCTTCTTTAAATAAAGTAAAAAAAATATTTCCATGTCCATTCTTCTCTGAAAACTCGAAATTCTGAATCCACTTTCCTTTTTTTAACATCCATTTTAGACGTTACCTACTACGGAGAACAACACACAGAAACGCAATTGACGAAAGCTTACTGCTAACTACCTGATCTTCGGGCGGCCTCGCTTGTATTTATACCTACCTGCAAGGATTGTTCGGGAATTAGATTTTTCCGGTTCTTTCAAGAAAATAGAACAATTAATCGAAAATGCGAGAGTGTCTAGAAGTTTCGAGCGAATATGAGTCATCTGTTTAGGTCGGATGGATTTGTCCAGAATACTATTGTGTTTTGAATATCGCCGCAGGTAGTTTCCTCATCACTGGTCTAACGTATTACAACGACCAAACGTTCTCACCGCACTACTATCTCTTGTATAACTGAGAGAATGTATGGACTATTACAGTGGATAAGGCAATTTTAGTGAAGGTTATATTTAAACTGACCATAACAACACTTATAGCTACTATTCGACTAAAGACATCCGCTAATTTGCCGGATCATATTATTCGTTTACTATTCACTTTTCCCGAATTGTATGACTATTTGACCTCGCGGCGAACCATCAAGGCTACAATTGTTCAACTCGATTTTTTTGAGAACCTAGATTCTGTAAGAGGTCTCGAATTTTGTTAATGCGAGGTAAAATGAACCTTCAAATAGACAATGTTATTTTCAAATAGAAAGGAGGAAATTACATCTTCTGATTTTTTTTGGTATCCAGCGGACCCTGAGTATGGTCAGTGATTACAAAATATAAAATGTAGACGTAATCTTCAATGAAACTGACACCTTTTAGCATATAATGCGTACACGATTTAAGAAAAAAAAATTTTTAGCTCCACCCTATTGTACAAGCGTCATCTTTTTTAACCTCGTCAACAGGTTTTTGGACTGATTATTTTATATTGGATTTTTAAGTGTTAGGTTTAATTTGAGAAACGATTTCCATATTTTTTAATAAAAATGTTCGACATAAGTCGGCAATATTGTTCAGTACCGCAGTGCAAGTCGACAAGGAATAAAGATGTACAATTGAGTTTCAATCGGTTTCCTGAAAGTGGAAAGTTTAAAGTACAAATAAAAAATAAAATGGAGAATTTGAAATGGTAGATGTAAGAAAAGCTCGGTGAAGTATATTAAGAATTGGGAAAACGATATCGAAATATAAGTTGGTGTGTTGAGTTCATGTTGAAGACTACATTCAAAGAAATATACTGAGTGACATAGAAACCCAAGCAGCTGGTAAACATTTCAGTTCGGTCATACTCTTCAGGGAGATCGTAGTGACTAAAAAAATCACTGTATAAATCATTACTTTGAGGAATCTACTCATGTTATCGATATAAATGAAACTAACTTTTTCTAAATAATTCCATCATATAATGAGAAAATGATAAAAATTCTAAAAAAATTACAATTGTTTCGATATATAAAAAATATCGTCGTCAAAATAACAGAAGTAACATTTGATGTTATGCCTACCTAATACTTATTAACTATTTTTGGCAAGATCAAGAAGTAAACTTTGTGATGGAATTAATACACATACGAGGATATATTGAAAAAATTTTAGGCTACTATAGAACCAAACAAAATTTCAATGTCAAAATATTTTATTACTCAACATATTCTCCTCTTAATTAGATACATTTCTTACAGCGAACCTGCAACGTCTCTAGACCTTCCAAAAAAAATGTTTCTTCTGGCGCTGCAAACCAGACCTCCACAGCTTTTATTACCTCCTCAGCTTTTATTACCTCCTCGTTGGAAGAAAATGTACGTTTCAACCTTTTTCACAGTTGAGGAAAGACATGATAGTCGGACAGAGCCAAATCTGTTGAATAAGGGGGGTGTTCTAGTCATTCAAACCCTAAATCACGAATTTTTTGTATGACAACATGAGATTTGCGTGCAGGCGTTATCCTGCAAAAACAAAACAACTTTGGATAGCTTTCCGAGACTTTTCTCTCTAATTTTTTCCCGTAGAGTGGTCAGTAATGTCGAATGGTACTCTCCAGTTATTGTTCTACCTTTATCCAAAAATCAATCATGATTACTCTATGGCAATCCAAAAAAACTGAAGCTAGAACTTTTCCAGCAGATTTTTGGTCACGAAATTTCTTAGGTCTTGGAGAACCAGAGTGTCGCCATTCCATCGATTGTTGCTATGTTTCTGGATCGTAGAAATGTACCCAAGTCTCATCCATAGTAACAATTCGGTTTAAGAAGTCTACATCGTTTTCAAATCGAGCACAGATCGAACGTGATGCTTCTACACTTGCACGCTTTTGGTCAACATTCAAACATTTGGGGATCCATTATGCAGCAATTTTTCTCATGTCGTGAACTACATGATGAACGCGTTCGTATGAAATATTCAGTGTTTCAGATATCCATTTTAGCCAAATTCTACGGTCTGATAAAATCATGTCATGAACTGCATCGATATTTTCGGGGACTGACACAGAAACAGGCCTTCCCGATCGGGCATCATCTTCAATGGAAAATTTACCTCTTTTGAAGCTTGCAGTCCAATTTTTCACGGTCGCATACGAAGGACATTGATCACCAAGGGTATTAAGCATATCTTTGTAAATCTGCTTATCTCTTAACCCTTTTAAATACAGGTACTGGATGATGGCTCGATACTCTTATTTTTCGATTTTCAGAATTTCGGTGGACGGACATATTTTTTCTTTTAATTTATTGCGTAACTCTGGTTTACTTTTTTGACGTCAAACTTTACACTGACACTTCTAATAAGTTATTGTTCGTTGCTATGGTGACGCAATATTTTGTTTATGCATGGAACTGGTATAGGCTAACTAGATATCAATAAATCCTTGTATATGAATAAAAAATTAAGGTATGATATTACAAATAATAGAACTTGGATATTATTAGCTCTATGGTGATATCCTTGATATTCTTAAATTAATCTTATTCGTACTACCCCTGATGAATACTCTAGGTAATTCTGGGACATGAGCAGTGGCATCTCCAACCATACGATGTAGTTCAACAAGGTTCTCCTTGTCTCCTTCTCATCCTCGCTCGATCTTCAGTCATGTCTAGGCAGAACCGGGATTCATAACTAAAGTTTCATTACTTGTTCCAGACTAGTCGTTGGGACCACTTGAGTTGATTTCTTTGATGTTTCAGAGTTAAAGCTAGGTTGGTAGATTTATTTGAACGGCAATGGCGCCAAAGTGTCCTTCACCACTGCGTACCTGTCAAATTTATTGTGATTTTTCCCTTCTGACTTTAGAGTGTGCTGTATTGGCCCGCCCTCTTGATCGGACTCCACAGTCGTGATACAGGCCACTACAAATGGCTTGCCGATTTGGACTTGTCCTCTTCCAGACTTGCAATCCTAATCCTACATAGTGTTTCGCAATGGCAACATACATGTACGGCAGTCTCTTCCGCATTCTGAAAGAATATGTACTGGATATCTTCTACCAAGCTCAATATTTCCAGGTGCTTGTTGAATCTACAATATCCTCTACTACTATCCTTAAAACCTTTCAGCTTTAGTTGAGTACGTCTGATGTGAACTTGGGCGAGCAGTGTTTAATGGACTGCCTTGCCTGATGTTGTCCTGGTGATTGCAGCCACCAGCTCAGGAACTCCCTGTCTATCCCATTCTTGATGGTTGTTCAAAAGAGGCATGCTGAGATTCCGCAGAATGGTTCTGTGCCTGTCATCTCTGTGGCCGAGCCAGCTTTGGCTGTCATCTGCCCCATCGTGTACTAGGTAGCCTTCATGTCCTGGTTCCCGGGCTAATGTAAGTTTATCAGACAAGCGCACTTCCTCAAGGGCGTGAGGACCTTGACAAGTTTTGACCTGATCTGGGACCTTGTTGCCTTTAGGGCCCTTTGGCTACCCGAGTAAATAACAACGTTGTTACTCTTAACTACTTTTTCTTTTATCTGCATGGCACAGGTGCATTATTGCGGCGATTTTCACCTGAAACTCCGTGGCTTGCAGCCGAGGCTTAGGGATACCTCCACTCTCGGTCTGTTTCTATAGATATCAGCTCTAACACCCCTCCACCTCCCCCCCCTCCCGTTGGTCTTGGAACCATCATTATACCAAGTTTGGTTAGCTTCAATTAGAGGGCCTTTCAGTCTTTCTTTTCCAGTATGGCGATCCGAAAGTGTCTGCCGAAAATGAAAACTGGAGTTGTTTTGTATGAGAGTATCTCAAACAAGGATTTTAAAAGATTCTCCTCTGTTTTACAGTTCATGGTCCTTTGGTGTTTCATAATTGGACCTTGGCCTTGTTTGAGTCTGTACAATACCGTCTTTATGTCTCTCTGTATGTAAATATGTAAAGGTGGTATATTCAGCAGCACCTCTAAAGCTGCAGTTGGGTTGATTTCATGGCATTTGTTATGCATACGCATGCCAGCCTTTGCACAATTTGAAGTTGTCTGATTGCTACGGTGTGCATGTCCTTCGCGCCCCAGGTAACCATATCATAGATTATCATTGGTTTCATTACCATTTTATAGAGCAATAGGTTCAAATTTGGGTTAAGTCCCTATTTTTTTCCATAAAATCTCCTGTATCTCCCATGGGCAATTTTTGACTTTTGCATCACCTTGTTGAAATGAGGACCACAGGTCAGATTTTGTGACTCCGAGGTACGCGGCGACTTTGGAGAAGGGAATTTCCACGTTGTTAAGATTGGGCATGTAAGCTCCCTCAGTGCTTTTTTCTTGTGAAGGGGATAATAACGATTTTCTGCAGATTAACCGAGAGACCTTCCTACCTGCACTATTTGTCTACTATGTTCAGTGCGTTTTGCGTTCATTCTGACACATGTTTTAGGTTCCTACTTCTGATTACTAACACTTTGTCACCCGCATAGCCATGGCAGTGAAATATCTCATTGGCCATTTATGCCCTCTCTCTTATCCAGTTGCATAAAGTGCGCAATGTTCCTATGCGTTCATCAGTGTAGCATTATTGAACGTCGCCTATATATCCACAAATGCGCTTAGTGCCACATATTTGTCATCATTTCAATTTGTCAGGTGTCCGTGCGGAGTCTGTAGACTTTCTTGGTTGATAGGCGTATTAACGAGTGTTCGGGTGATAGAGGGTCAGTGTGTGGTTCCTAAAATGTCTATCAACATTTATTTAGAGTGTTTTATGCAGGAATGAGCACAGGCATATAGGTCTATAGGATTTGGTCGCATGATCTGAAATCCTGCCTATGATTGACATATAGAATACTGTCGCCTCTTGCCATACTACTCTTATATAGCCCCAAGCGATACATGCTCTAAAAATTTTGCATAGATATGGAGCAGTTAGGACTGGAGCAAGAATTAAACGTGAAACCAACTGAGGTCGGTATGAGAAAACTACAAACTTTATTATCCGTCTAAAAACACTTAGCATTCGAAGAACCCTTCCATGTTCGACAAACCACTGAGTTGCTATTGCCCTTGTCGTTGAGAAACGATCTCTTAGAGCTGATAACCTTAGGCGACGATCTTGCCCCTTTGTTTTACTGCTCACTCATTCTGTGTCGCCGCTTCTTCGTGTTCCAACTTGTTGATGACATGCCTGATAAAATCTGACAATAGTATCCACTCTTCTGTTGATTTTACCAGCAACTTTCCGAAACGACAGCCCAGCTTCCTGAAGACCAACAATTCGTCGTCTCTCGATCTTAGTTAGCTGCCGATAATTTGCATTTCTTCGCACTCTAGACAGTGAATATTTGTAAAGGAACGGTTGAAATCGCTGTACTTCACGGACAAGGGCAGGAAACTCAATCATTCATATGCCAAGTACTAAAGCAGCTGTTAAAAATTGGAAAACATCTCTTGATATTTGGAAACGCTTTTCAATTACGAAAATTGCTAAGTACATTAGTAGAGTATAGCAATACGTATATCCGAAATAAAAACGAAATTTTTTCGTGAATGAAGTGCCAAGGAATCCGACGTAATGGAAACACAGGCTCTAATTTGACTACATTATTGAGCGAAACTAATCAAATATAGCCTCCTAAATGCTCATGGATTGTGGTACAGCAGAAGGAGAAGTGTTGAGCAATTCCGTTTAACCCTTCAGTGGTGACGCATGGAGACAGAGACCGCATGCATGAATTATCACCAATAAAAATTCTTCTGGGTGGCTCTCGCGCTATAAGTGTATCCGTGACGGGTGGAAAAATATTAGTGTGTATGGACTGTTTATGCTGATCAGTAGTTTAACGTGTGTGCTTATTTACGGTCGCCTAGACCGGGGTCATCACTAATCTAACCGAAATTTTACTTTGGTAATTTTTTTTAATTAACGCGTTTTAATTATTTTTTAATCATCCTCGTTATTTTAGAACAATGGCAAGCTACGAACAGGAGCAGAAAAGACTTGAGAAGCTTATGAATGATGTTTTCAATGATGAGGAGGAAGAAGTAGCGCCCGAAGATGAGAACGAAGAGGAGGCAGATCATGTTGACGTGAATTCAGAGTCGTCAGATACTGAACAAGACTTTGATAATGAAGATGAAGATTTAGCGGAATCTATTGGCCCACATTTTATTGGCAGAGATGAAAAGACAACTTGAAAAAAACACTATGTCCCTTCAAACTTTAAAACTAGAAGTAAGAATATTATAGAAATGAAGCTTCCTTCTGTCGCTGCTGGACTGCGTGACCTTCAGAATCCATTGCAAATTTGGCGTTCATTTTTTGATGACAGGATTATAAACCTTATGGTGAGCAATGAATACCTGCAATTTGTGGCAGAGAATTACGGGCGAGGGACTTACACCCGACCAACTAATAAAGTAGAGATCGAGGCGTTATTGGGATTGCTGCTTCTAGCTGGAGTAGAAAAATGCAATCATCTAAATGCTGAAGACCTTTTCAAAACGAAAGGTACCGTCCAGATATATTCAGAACAACCATGTCTCTTCAAAGATTTCGAATGTTGATTCGCTTTCTCCGCTTTGATGACATAGAGACAAGAGAAGAACGTCGTACAATGGACAAGTTAGCTCCAATCAAAACTGTATTTGATAAATTTGTGAGTAACTGTAAACAAAATTACAATATGTCCCACTATGTAACAGTTCATGAGAAATTGGAGGCTTTTAGGGGCCGGTGCCCATTTCGACAATACATGCCAGCGAAACCAAACAAATATGGAATCAAAATTTCCGCTATATGCGATGCCAAAATGTTTCATACATATAATTTTGAGGTCTACGTTGGAACTCAACCAGAAGGACCATTCTCTCAGGACAATAGCGGAATGTCCATTGTTCAGCGGCTATGCGAGCCTATCTATGGTTCTAGGCGTAATATTACGACAGATAGATGGTTTACTAGCGTGCCATTAGCTAAGTATTTGTTGCAGAAAGAACTCACAACCATAGGTACAATACAACCTTTAGACGTGGCCGTCTTCAAAACAGTTAAACAAGAATGGCGTAATACTGTACATGAGTTTCGAATAAAAAATGAGCAACACAAAATAAAGAGAACATATTTTCCAGGACTGGTGAAAAAGTGTTTTGACAAAACTCAAAAAACGGAAACCATCAAGAGCGGCTTTAGATCCTGCGGGATATTTCCATTTGACCCGAATGACGTCAATTTTAACAAACGCGCCACTAAACCATGAAGAGATCCTAACGGAAAATATCAATTTAAAGATTAAATTTGAAAGGAGGCTGACAGAGACGGTGTTAAAGAAGTTCAGAAACTGCGAATCTGCAGTTCACTGGAACTGTGACCCAATATATGTAAATCTATTTTTATTTTGGAAATCAATTACGAAACTCATAACCGAAAAAAATGTGCCCGTTGGGGTGAATTATATAGATCTTTCTTCAAATGATACAACTTTGATTAATAATTTTCCCGATGATTGGATTGCTTTTGATGTAGCAGATGATGCCACTTTAAATGGGTGTGAAAATCCAGATGTAAATGTAGATAATTTTGACTAAGAACTTATCGGCACTCAGCTACTTGAAAATAATATTTCTACCCCTCTTAAACGAAATGATGCGATGGATTTAGAGGGCCCAATTCTTGAAATTGGAGATACCATTGCCAATGAGAGAGACGATAGTAATAAAGAAAATGAAGCATTAGATTCGACAATAATGAAAAATAAAATTACTGTTCTAGCGGAAGTTTACAGTGATCCAACCGTATTTTCTACTTGCCTATACATCACCCAGTGAGTCAGTAGACCGTTCAGTAATAATGCATAACAATATTTTAGTTACACTATTACCTTCTGCTCACCAAACTGAAAAAGTCTCTCCGTTAATTTCAATTCCAGTAAAAATAAACGTACTATCAGATAAAAATGTCACATCACCGCCGTTGAAGATGCCTACTCCATTCAAAACAGCATTTATGTTTCCAAACAAAACGGTCGAATCTGCGAAGAAAAGAGCAGGTAGGAAAATAAAACCAGTGGTGGCGATTGTTGATGACTTCATTGAACATCAAAGAAGACTAGAAAATGAGAAAGAGAAAGATCGAGAAAAAGAAACGAAAAGCCGAAGTAAGCCCTCAAGTTGAACGTAAAGATATAACAAAAGATAAGATCACGCAATAAAAAACGTTGAAGGAAAACACATCAGAGACAGAAAGTGACAAAGTAAAGAAACTTATTTTGAATGATTTTGTTGGATTTAAATACGAAGGGAGTTATTTAACCCGGACAAATTCAAGAAATTGAGTCAAATGGTCTGTTTATTAAATCAATGGAAAAATTTGGCATACAATGGAGATGTCCTAATAGAGAAGATGTGATTTGGTATAAGTGCAACGATGTTCTATTAAACATCAAACCTCCAGCGTTGATGAACAACAGAGGAATGTATTGGGTGCCTGAAATGGAACATTTCAAAAATAGTATTTAATGATAAACTACCAACACTTGTTCATATTACACTTAGTTACTTAATTTTATTTTTCGTTTTGTTTCAAATACTGGATTATATTTTATTTTTTCGTTGAGTTTCAAAGACTGAATTATGTTTTATTTTCCGTTATATTTCAAAGACTGAATTATGTTTGATTTTTCGTTGTTTCAAAGACTGGATTATGTAGTTTAAAAAATGTGTACACTTCTTGGTATGTAAACATAAAAAAAAGTTCCTGTTTTCATCCGTTGGCTTAAATGTTATGAAAAATAAACATTTAGCTTTCCTTAAATTACCTTTTTCTACTATATACTATTGTATTACGCATTCAGAAGGCATGAGTCGGGGATAGAAGTGTAAAAGTCGTTATAATAAATATTCATACTTGTAGAGGTCGCTTATAGAATTTTCTACCCTGTGACTGAAAAATAGTGTTTTTTCACAAAATTCTTCATATTTTCAAAATATTTTTATAAATCGTGTTATAAAATTTGATTAAGTATTGTGATATTCCGATGTTGCAACAGTAGGTTGACGATAAATGCTTAATAATCTTAATCGAACAAAAAATTTGCTTAAGGCGTTAATAGCCGTGGTTACCTTACATGTGACTAGAAATAAAAATTTCTTTCTTTACACACTGTATATTGTTTTTTAATCCATAGTTGAATATACTTTATTTCGTATTTCATTCAGAGAACCGTTTTTAATTATCCAATAAACGATGTTATTATTGAAGAATAAACGAATAAACATTTTTTAACTGTATCGATTTCCGATAATGCAAACAAAACCTGTTTACTTTGTCGGCAATTACAAATAGCATATATTTATTTTGTTAACAACGTTTTCAACTTCTGAAAAATATCAAGTTCACATTCAAAGCAATATTTTTGATCAAATCTACCAATTTTACAGCTTTCAATTAGCTGTGAAATGTTTTTTTAGAATGATGGATGATTTCTGCGCTCATCATCACAAATAATCGACTTAAAAATATAGATATTTTCTAATTGTAGTTGCCGAGTGACGCCAGTACACCCCCATAAAAACCACCACACCGAAAAAGCCCAAAACAAACTCTTTACGGAATGTAAATGACAAACACCATGAAGAGTCACTTCATAATACAGTATTTTTTTTCCTATAAAATGTCAATTTTAAAATAGCCGAAAAAATAGGAACGTGTACACCGATCACGATGGAATGCTGTCAGCTGAATCGGAGTGCTGAGGTTATACTACAGTCAAATTTTCAGCCTCCTAGCTCTACTAAAAGCTGAGATACAGTTATCCTCGTTTTAGGTGATTTTTTCGGTATAAATATTCGTAGAAACTTTGTAATCGCTCTAACGATTTCGATGACATTTCGCAGAATTATAGAGCTCGAAAAGTTTTCACGATCGCATTATATTACAAGCCCTGAAAAAATCCTTAAGGGGTCCTAATGGCCGTCTAAAATTTCGAAAAACATCCAATATTTTTTGGTTACTCTATTCAAGTCCTTTCCATCTGTATATAATATTTGATATATTTTGTGTACCCGTGTTGAGTTATAGCCAAAATAAATGGTCCATCCTTCGATTTTTTCCGTTTTTCCCAATTTATACGAAAAACTCTATACTACTTTTCCTAAGTTTATGAGAATACAAAGTAAAAGCTGTATAGAAAATACTGATATTAGTCCAAAAACCTCTTGACGAGTTGAGAATAGGTGACGCAAGTAAACCCCTCACACAAGAGGTGATATCAAATCATACGATATACTATATCTACTTCAAATGTTTTTTAAAATGATTCCCATGTATGGAAAATGCTTCATTCAATCAATGCTTCCAAAATACAATACCAAAAAAGGATCCATTCGATTTATAGGTACTCTCAAAACACATAACAAAGAAAAGATCGATCCAAATTACACTAATAAAACACATAACAAAGAAAGGACCGAATCGAATTACATTATCAAAGCACATAACAAAGAAAGGACCCCCTCCGATTTGTACTATTAATACCTATAAATACACATTAGAAAGAAAGAGCCGCATCCGAATTATATTATCCAAACGCATTACAAAGAAAAGACCACCTCTGTTTCGCTGAAGTTTTCAGAGCTACAAAGAAAATAAAAAGCTTTGTTTATATGTACTGCAATAAGACCGGTAAAACAACGAAATTAATTAAAATGAAACTGCGAAGAACACAAACAAACGCCAACATTATTTGAAACTTACAAATTTTATGAAGGAATAAAGTGTGAGTATGTAGCCATAGCTTACCGTTGTTTTGCAAATATTATAAGTATGTATATTGCTTGTGTCACCCTCTACATCGTATGATTTGATATCACATATTTTATAAGGGATGTATTTGCGTCACCTATTTTAACCTCGTCAAGAGTCTTTTGGACTGATTGAAATAAACGTTTAATTATCAACACATATTGTACTACTACTCCAATTAACGGAAATTGGTCAATTAAATATACATTATACATAATACGTATTATTTTCACACAGGGTGGCCCATTAGAGTGTGGAAGTGCATTAACTTACTTAGGATAAAATGTACAAATACATGTTTTGAATAAGAGTTGTTAGATTTGCGCTGATACACATTTCTATAATATTTTGAGATATACTGGGTGATCAGCCTAAGCAACACAACATGAAGATACACTATGCACTATATTTTATTTTCTCATAAACTACGACGTTGCCAAGTTGAAGCGGCAAATATGAATGTTTGACGAAAATTGGTGCACTATAAATGCGGCCTAGTAAACGTTATCAGTGATACGCAACTGAACTTATTTGGTAGGTACGAAGGTAAAGGATGGCTGAAATGTCTGTATAGAGTTGAAGTTTCGTTTGGGGTTTGAGGTATATTTTGGATAATAATAATAAAGACTATAACTTGACACAACTATTCTACGTCGATGACATAAAGCTCTATGCCCCGAATGAATACCAACTATCATCATTATTAGAAACCACTGCCACTTTCTCTAAATACATAAACGTGAATTTCGGACTAGATAAATGTGTGGCACTTATAGTGAAAAAGGAGAAAATAACTGAAAGAAGCAACGTAGACTTACCCATAAATAATATACCATTCCCTGCATTAGCCGAGGGCGGAATATACAAATACCTGGAAGTAAAGGAAACACTAACACACAAAACCAAGCAAATGAGAGAGCAATAAACAATAAACTGCTGGGCAGTACCTCTATTGACCTATTCCTTCGGAGTCATACAGTGGACTGAAACAGACGTACATGCATTAGATAGGAAAACAAGTAAAATACTTACAGATGATAAATCATTACTTTCAAAACTCATCCATCGACAGACTATAACTACCAAGAGGATATGGAGGTCGAGGTTTGGTGAATATAGAAGCCACACACAATATTCAAGTACATAGTCTACAAACCTACTTCAATAACAAGGAAGCACACTCACAACTGAACATTACTATGAAACAAGCAGACAAAAAATACACACCACTGAGTACGCATACCCAATTAAAATATACAGATGAGAAAACATTCATGAGAAATCTAACACAGACATGGGAAGGTAAAAAACTACACAGCAGATATAAACATGATCTCAGTAGGCAACACCAACTATCAACTAAATGGCTTCAAATAGGACAACTATATACAGAAACAAAAGGATACATGTGTGCTATACAGGATCAGGTAATAGCTACAAATAATTATCAAAAGTATATAACCAACATGAATATAGAGGGTGACAAATGTAGAATATGTAAAGCAACGTCAGAAACAATTCAACACATAACATCAGGATGCTCCGGTCTAGCTCAAACAGAGTATTCAAATATACACAATCTTACAGCAAAAATTTTACACAAACATCTACTTCAAAAATACCAAATAATAACAATGGAAGATCCCAACTATAAGTACAAACCTTATCCAGTGAATTAAAACCAAAATTTCAAAGTTAACTGGGACCGAACGATTGTAACAGATGAAACATTAACAAATAATAAATAAATATAATAATTATTGATAAAATCACAACACTAATAGACATCGCTCATCCACTGGACCACAACATACAGAAAAAATTAGGAAATACACCGATTTAGTAGAAGAAATAAAGGCAATGTGTAAGATGGAGAAAGTTCAGATAACCCCAGTTGTCATTTCAGTAACGGGCCTCATACGAGAATTCTTTCATACTAAACAGACCAGTCTACATACAGCGATAAGTAAGGCAGATAAAAATTTCACCCCTCAACCTATCCCAAACAAACCATCCGGCAGATACATACAATGGTGCGCAACTACAACAAGGAAAAATGAATACTTGGTTAGAAAAAATTCTACATGGACATCACACATACCGCATGATACAAAATTTTATTGATAAACAATCATCACCTGGTTAGAAGATGGTCAGCTATTTCCCGAAACAGAAGGATTCCTACTTGCTATCCAAGACCCAGTCATAGCAACTAAGAATTATGAATAACATATAATAGAGGGCCCAGCCACTGTAGATGACACCTCCATAAAGAAACAAGCTAGTATATCACAAGTGGATGTAAAATTCTAGCTGTCTCAGAATATACAGCAAGACACAATGCAGCAGCAAAAGTAGTTCATCAAGCACTAGCCACAACGTATGAACTCCTAGAAAACACGGAGTCATACTACAAGTAGACACCAGCTTCTATACTTGAAGACAAACAATTTAAACTGTACTGGGATATTAAAATTCAAACAGATAAAACAATACCCGCCAATAGACCAGATATCACTTTTTAGTTGAAGAAAGAAAAAATCACATACTTAATTGACATAGCTATTCCCAATGATACAAACAGGAAAGGGTAACTATTATCCCTATTATTATGTCAGTGACTTGCCTTGCACCAAAAACATTCAATTCACACCTGAGACAGCTAGAACTCAACATACAAAGAAACTTTCAGAAGGTAGTCATTTTAAAAACATACCATATAGTCAGATCATTCCTCAATGCACAATAGTAACAATATATTTTGCACCAACTTGGCGTAGCTCATCAGTGCAAAATAAAACCACAACTATGTGAGAAGAAAAGGATAATAATAATAATCAAATTGACTGTCTCGACCCTTACTTCGTGAAATATGCTCATATTAGTGTTTTTAAATGAAACTCAAGGTCTCTAGTTAATTCCACAATATAATACAAGTTATTGAAAATTCTAAAATATTGACAATTGTTTCGATAAATCAATATCATCGTCAGAATGACAGAAGTTACATTTCATTTTATGCCTACCTGATGTTTAGAAGTTATTTTTGGCTAGACCAAGAAGTAACCTAACTTGTGATTGGCTTAATATATGTTTATAGAAAAAAGAAGAAGATGTGATATTACAAATATTGAAGCTTAGATATTATTAGCCCTATGGTGATATCCTGGATATCATTTTTCCAATTAAGATCAGTATAACTGTGCAATGATATAGAAAACCAGGAAAACTATATCTGCTGATCTTTACAATTATCACTTAAGAAGACAGTTTATTAGTGGAGAATTCCCTAGATTTAACTGTTCATTGGCAACTTCATATTGTGGGTTTCTTAAATAACTTCTTATTTCCAGTTCTTCAAGGAAATCCAGTTCTAGTTTCTTTTCACAAATATGCAGAACTTCTAGTTCTGTGTTAGGTGTCAATGAATGATTGGTGTCAAGTAGATGTTTTGCGTAGTGAGATTTATCTGGTTGTTTTAATCTGTATGCTCGTAAGTGCTCACTGTATCGAATTTCAAAATTCCTAAGGGTCTGAATTTTGAAAAACGATAGCGCTAAAGAAATAGCGTGACACTAAATTAATCTTTCCAACATTGACTAAGAACGGGTGCGATTATTCCAGGTGGGAGAGATACTAAATAATCATTAACGATACCTGAGTCCAGTTGTTTCCATCCAATCACCAAATTACTACTCAAGTGAAGATACTGGCATCAACGCCGGAGGCATGGTTTCTCGATTAGGTCGATTTAAACAAACTTACGATAGTAGTTGTAATAAGTAATCTACCCTCACCGCTTGATGGAACAGATCACAGACACTCGGATATCTTCGGTAATTTAATGTCGGCAATAAGCACTATAAACATATACTCCGGTAATTGTAATTCGACTATGAACACAGGAAATACCAATAATTTGGTACGATACGATAATTCAATCTCAATACCTAAGAAAATCACCACTGCTTCGCTCAAATAATCTTCGTAGAATCTATCTCGATAGCGGCACTAAATAATGATACGAAGATTCACGCTGACACTACAAGAATTTGTTCGACTACTTGCGTTGAGAATCGGTCGCTGACTGACCCTCGTGACGAGATTTTTGGGGATAAATAGCATTTTTTCTGAAATTCTTTCCGAAAAATAACTGTAAAATTAGTACTAAAAAGCCATATAACAGCCATATAAAAAGAATCGGGCAGTGAATGCACAAATGACGCTATCTACCCAGAATTTCATAAAAGGTACCTTCCTTCTCCGAAGGTGATACTAAAACTATTGTGTCCCCATCGCACATTTTTTAAGAGCGGTATTAAAAGTACAATAAATTGTCACTTCGTTCAATTGAAAATCCCGATTGAGCCGTAATAAACCTTTTTCGGCGTTCAAAGATGTATTATACTCCTGTAATTTTATGTTTATTAGTCGTATGAAACGATCTTCTACACAGCCCGAAGAAAATATTGTTACGCCAGGGCCGCACTGGGATATAAATTCGAATATAAAAAAATAAAAACGTTACAAACTATGAACAAAGTGTCTCGCTTCTGGTCCACGCTGTTACAATCTTGGCCGGCGGTCGCCGGTTGGGGTGGTCGGCTTCTATAAATCTCCCGTACTTTGCCTCTAAAGTACTTGCGCTATATTCTGGATTTAATAAGGGTCGTTCTTCCGATATCTCCGACTTCTGGGATCTAACCACGTCTTCTCTGGATTATCTACAACGTCTACGGTCTAGGTGCCTCCCCCCACGATCAATACTCAGCGGGGTTCGGTGGGGTGGGAATTCAGTACTATCTCCGGGTCGATACTCGACGATGATTTCGTACCCGCGAGGAATGCTTCTGTCCCAGGATCAATACTCACCGGGAGTTCAGCGACGGATAGGGTTGGTTTGTGTTCTACCCTCCGGATCAATGCTCAACAGAGGGGTAGGACACGTACCTAGGGTTAACCGTTATCTCCGGATCAATACTCAACAGAGATTTGACGGCTAACGCTGACGGTGTTCGAAACTTCCTTGCAACGGCGGTGCCAGGATCAAGTTTCTGGTGACAGGTTTCGTCTTCGCTTTTACGCGTAAAGGCATAACCTTTAATATGAAGCTACCTATCACTCCTGGTGTCAGGTTCGAGCTTGACTGGTGTTCGAATGCCTCCGAATATATGTCCGTGATTCATTTCTATCGTTTTAAGGCGAAAGTACCACCATCTCGGTGTGGGGCTTCCAAACTTGTTATAATATCGCTCTGGTCTGGTCTTACGACGTAGGTAACTGTTGTAGGAGCTACTCGCCGTGTTGTTGGAGTACTGGTTTGACGCCAGTGTCGTTACAAAGTGGTAGCTATATGATGAAACTTATTAGTTATCTTGATTAGAAAATGAACGGGTTCAAAAATTAAAACCAACTTTGATAGACTTATACACTCCCCTGCTCGGGCGCCAATTTGTCAGTGCACCCCCTGATCGGGCGCCAATTTGTGATTGCCTTGGGTAGTCAGGGAGGTAGGACATACAGGGCTGTTTGATTTGAATTGCTTTTATTCAGATTTCGTTACAGTTATGTTGGAAATAAAATTAAATGAACTCTTCCGTAGAAATATTAAAATTGTGTACAATAAAATTCTTTTTACAACTTGATACCGTCTTAATTGTTCGGTACCAATTTCTCCAAGTTTCCTTGGATAAGACCAAGATAGCGATTTTATTTGGAAGTATACTGTGCAATAAACAATTAAGACGTATGCGAACGGCACTCTTGTTTTGGTTGGAGAGCTAAAAGTCGTAGGTTTATTTTCGGGACGTTAATCAACCGGAAAGGTAATTAAAGGGCGCCAGAAATTTTCGTCTTCGCTTTTACGCGTAAAGGCATAACCTTTAATATGAAGCTACCTATCACTCCTGGTGTCAGGTTCGAGCTTGACTGGTGTTCGAATGCCTCCGAATATATGTCCGTGATTCATTTCTATCGTTTTAAGGCGAAAGTACCACCATCTCGGTGTGGGACTTCCAAACTTGTTATAATATCGCTCTGGTCTGGTCTTACGACGTAGGTAACTGTTGTAGGAGCTACTCGCCGTGTTGTTGGAGTACTGGTTTGACGCCAGTGTCGTTACAAAGTGGTAGCTATATGATGAAACTTATTAGTTATTTTGATTAGAAAATGAACGGGTTCAAAGATTAAAACCAACTTTGATAGACTTATACACTCCAGAGTATGTATCAGGCTAATTTACAGAAATTTCTATAAAAATCAGCAAATATGTAGTATATATTCATAGTAACCATTGTACTGTGATTAGTGAGCTGAAAATCAATGAGGTTCATCTGTGAGATGCGCTGAACCATCTCTAATCATAAAATTGGTCATTTTTATAAACTCCGTAGGATGTGTTGTGCTAACAACCCAAAATTTCTCCAAAAATGACCGAAAATATGATACTTGAAGTACCAAAGCACCCGCAGTACTAGCTCCAGTGAGCAGAAAATTGAGAGGTTTCATCTGCCCACTTCTTTGTATTTTTCTCCAGATTTCGTATCGTGAATTAATTTCCTGTGTATAAAATAAGGACTTCATGTTTTCCCAAACATGAAAATCAAAAGTGTTAAACTTGGGACTTCTTGGTGGCCATTCAAAATCACTTCCTATGCCAATGTATATTTCAGGAAATATGCTATTTAGATGATTCCTAACAATTAATGGGAATTGAATTGTAGCTCCATAACATGTTCTAAATATCATTAAAACTATTTTGCAAAAATTTTGTGAGCCTAGCAATATTTTTCTATTTTTGATGATTAAAATTTTCAGTATTTTGGAATATTTCACTCTATAGATCAGTATAAATATGTTTGGAAAAGAGTTACTTACCCTATTTGAGACTACTTCTGCACCCTGTACTACCGCATCAGTCACAGTTGAGCATAAATCAACATAAATTTCTTCTAATTCCTGGAAACAAAATATACAATTGATTTTCGTAGTGATTTTGTTACAGTTTGTGACATGAATAATCTTGGGACCAACTAATTTATTTTATCTCATTGTTCGCGCCACCCTATTATTTTCCATAAAATTCGACGCAACGCTCATGGATTATTTTTGTTCGAATTTAATACTAGTTTTCTTTTGCAATCTCATGGAAGACTAGTTTCATTATTGTCAAAAAACCGCATTCACTGGAAGAACCAGTAGTTTCCAAAAACTTAATTTTACATTCACTCTCACTCCTTGGTTCAGAATATCAGTTAAAATCACGACGTGTGGCAATTCTTGTAAATTTCAATTATTCGCAAATATAGACATTGTATCCACTTTATATCGTCTTGCTAAGGACATGAACTGAACTGGAAGCAAATCGATAGATCGTTGAATCTGATAAGTGATTTGCAGAAACCGTCATCTTTTGGTACGTCCCTTCAAATTAAAGTAGTTTTATCCTCTGACCATTCGAAACTGCACAACATTTTTCTCATACAGTACAGTCTTGAGTCCTAGCGCTTACATTCATCAGTAAAAACAAGATAAACATTATAAAACTATATTTACAGGGTGGTTCTTAAGTAATTGTACATAGAAGTATTGTAGATTCCTGACTTTAAAATATTACGATTTAAATCAACTTGCTTTAGTAAAATGTTACTAATAAGGAATTTACAGGATATCAAAGGTTCAATTTAAAAATTTCTGTTTTGCTATAACTTTAACGTTTTTGGATATGTATACATAAAAATTTGGAAATCGAGGTATTTAGTGACGAAAAATCATAATCTGGTACCTACTTCGGTGTAATTTGTAGAGGGCGCTACATAAGCTACATTTGTGGCATCAATGTACCCTAAATTTTTTTGCTGTTTAAATTAGCGGTATTTTTGTGGAAGAATTTTAGAGCCACGTTATTTTGAAAGAAAAAAATTATACTTGTTATTAACCTTAAAACTTAATGGTTTACGATATAATCGCATTTTAGGGATCACCTCCATGATTATTATTGAAAACATTTTGTAAACAAATTAAAAAAAACTAAGCCTAATAACATTATTACTTCAATTGTCTCAGATTGAATATTCGATATGTCGTCCATTCTCGTCGATGCATTTATCTACACGTTCCATAAAAGATCGTCTCATATTAAACAACATCAATGGATCAAAAAAACGCGCTGCTCTATTTATTTCTTCCCAAAGTTGGTCGCTGGTATTAAGGGATCCTTATAAACAAGTTGTTTCATTGCATCCCATACACCGAAATCGGGAGGATTCAAGTCTGTACTACGTGCTGGCCAAGGAAAATGGCTACCACCACCAATCCAGCGTTCAGGAAATTTGTTATTTAAATATGTTTTGACTGCTCTCGTATAATACGGCGATGCACCATCTTGCATGAACCATATATTTTGTCTTATATTCAGTGGCAATTCTTCCAATATATTAATGAAATTATTCCGCAAAACATGTAAGTAGTTCCCACAATTCAAATTAAGAGGTAACTCGTATGTTCCTAAGAACTTGTTACCAATGATACCACACCATACGTTTATTTTGAATTCATATTGGAAATAGCTTCCTCGTTTATCATGGGGATTTTCAATAGCCCTAAGATGATTGTTCCTCAAATTAAAAATACTACGGCGGTTGAAGGTAGCTTCGTAGGTAAATAATATTCTGTTGACGGAGTTTTGATCAAGATTTTGCCTGTTTCGGATAGCACTTGAAAATTGGTAACTTGACTCCAGATCTGCTGGCAATAAATTTTGTACCGGAGTAAAATGGTATGGGTGATACTTCTCGAGGTGTAGTCTTTTTAAAATAGAAGTTTTACTGATTTCTAAATCAGCAGATAAAGGCCGTGTACTAACTTGAGGATCATCTTCAATGCGACCCGTTCTTTCGTCATCTTTATCTGCCGTAATTATTCTTGGTCGGCCTAAGTTATCACACTTCGGACGAAACGAACCACTTTCGCCCAAATTCCTGAATAGATTTTTAAATGTTTGATGATTAGGTTGCTGCCTTTTTGGATATCTTCTCAAATATTCTCGTTTCACAACACGCTCATTAAAATTTTGCTGACAGTAAGTAGCAACCTTATCTCTCATATTTGTATTAGAATAATTATTATGCCTCGGCATTTTTCGCTTTTTTTAAATTACAATATTGGAACAAATCGAATGCTTTGCTGCCAAAATCATTCGTGACGTCAGCCTAGTACGTTATAGTTTCCGAAATGAATAATTATTACTTTGGGAAGAAAGAAATAGAGCAGTAGTTTTTTTTATCCAATGATGTTGTTTAATATGAGACGATCTTTTATGGAACGTGTAGATAAATGCATCGACGAAAATGGAGGACATATCGAACATTTATTGTGACACAATTGAAGTTATAATGTTATTTAGCTTAAATTTTTTAAATGTTTTCAATAATAACCATGCAGCTGATCCTTAAAATGCGATTATATCCTATACCGTTAAGTTTTAAGGTTAATAACAAATATCCTTTATTTCCATTGAAATAAAGTGGCATTAATATTCTTTCACAAAAATACCGCTAACCTAAACAGCAAAAAAATGTAGGGCACATTGAAGCCAAAAATGTCGCTTATGTAGCGCCTTCTACTCATTACATCGAAGTAGGTACCAGATTATGATTTTTTGTGCTCAAAAACTTCTACAAAAATTTTATTTGTACATATCCAAAAACGTTAAAGTTATAGCAAAGAAGAAATTTTATAATTTAACCTTCAACATCCTGTATATTCCTTATTCGCAACATTTCATTAAAGCTAGTTGGCTTAAATCGTAATATTTTAAAGTCACGAATCTACTATAATTCTATGTACAATTACGAACTTAAATACAGCTGTATTCAAGGGTTCTTATGATTCTTATTTACATTTAATGCACCTACCAAATATTTTTTCTATTCTTAGCATAAATAGTTGATGATATGTGCTTATGAATTTACTGGATGAAAAAACCATATAGTGAGGTTCTGATTTTTATTTGTCATTAGGATTTTTTCTACAAAATTAAGTTGAATTGAGCCAAGAAAGTAGTTAGCGTAAGTGATCTCTTATTTTTAAATTATTACCAAAAAATAAGTGGCGCCCTATTCCTGTCAATTCTTGTGACACGTAAGATCCTACGACCACTGCTCACCAGAAGAAGAGCCACCTGAGCCTTGTAAGTTCGAAACAAATTACAAGATCTTTTCATTACCTACAACTTTGCTGATTGACTTTTTTCCATATGACTTGTAATTTTGCGGAAATTGATATAAACCGTTTTTCCCCTTAAAAACCCACCCCCTTCCCAACCTTAGATCGCCCGTAAATTATTTTTCCTTTCATTTGTATAATATTCTCCTCCTTTTTAAATGGGTTTCATCCTACGATTAGTTTTTTTTTTCGTTTAAAAAATTATCGACCCTGGTCTATATGTGTGTACAATAGTAATCAATACTTATCAAATGCTTTATTTCCCAGTGAAGATATATTGTTCTATTATTTGATAAGAACCGAGAGGATCCGTTAAAAATAGGTCCAATTATTTGTTAATGCGATGTGTATTGAGTTTTACATTTTGTGAGCGGTTAAGAGCGACCCGAAATCAGTTTCCTCGTTTATTTTAATAAACCATTCGGTTGAAATATTGTAGGGTCAAGACTGATAAATGTTGTTAACATAAAAAGCATGAAAAAATGTTTCATGATGCGAAGCAATCTGTGTAAACCAGAAATTACATACATAGGGCCAAGATTAATTTAATCAAAGAAACCAAAAACTCAACAATTAACTTCTATGCATTTTTATTGAAATAGGTATTACAAATATATACACCGTGAAAAGAGTTATATATAGACACATAAACTGATTTGTTTTACCTCCCTATGTTTAATAGTAACATTGTTTATTCTTTATTGAGAAGTATACTAACGTGAAAGTATTGGAAAATGTTAATATAAAAAAATCATTCATTCAATTGCAATTTCTTTAATGTATAGAAATATATTCTCCTTAATGCATATATACAGTTGTTCTTCATAAACCATAAAATTTTACGTAGTACAAAATAATATTTTGTTGTAAAATATAACGACGCTATTTGAGAAAAAATTGTCTTTATTACCCAGAAAAAATCCTAACGTAATATACTCCACATCACTTTAGAACAACAAATTATTTATTCATGGTAAATAATTTTGAAATTTTTTAAAGAAATATACATTTTGTAAATGGGTCTATAGATTATTAACCTCAATTTGGATCTACTTTACACCGAAAAAAATAAGTACCTATTTGAGTATAAATGTACATTAATCGTTCCCAATCATATATACCTTTACGTCTAGGAAATCACTTTACCCCACAAATTATGTGCCAATAATACAAAGAACCCTCACCCTACTCTGACCTACAATTAGTTCAGAACTGTTTGGCGTTAGTCAATAAGATTAGATGCGTTTGCAGTTTAGTTTTTGCAAAGTTTCAGTGCTTAAAGTGCTTTGGACTGAAAAAATTGTTTAATAATAGAAACGAATGAATTGTTAAATTGAATTTAGTGAAATCTTTGAAGGTAAGCAAATAAGTGTGTGTTAGAAAATGATTTAAAGAAAGGTTTTCTAACAATGTCTTACTCTGAAATGTTGATATATTTTCCTCTCTTAGTTTCTGATCTTATTGATTACGGAGATAACGACTGACAGTTATATCTAAAACTTTATGAAATAATTAAAATATGTTTTAGCCCAGATATACATCCAAATAAGTACAGAATTAGAAAGATGGCGGGTGAAGCAAGTTCGCTCTCATCTGCTTCCGATGAAACCGTTAATATAATGTGCAAGTACTGTTAAAAAAAGGTGGAAAGTAAAGTGACATGCATAAAATGTGGTGATATTTTTCATCCAGTCCGTTTAAAACAGGCAAGTGAGTTGAAAGAGGCTGATTGCAGACATGAACCCAACCAACATATAATCAACACTGAATTAACAGAAATGAACGAGGAAACCTACCTCAAGGAAAAAAATAAGTTACTGAAACTAACAACAGCTGATAAAGACGTTATAATTTCCGACAAAATTCGGCTGATCGACCTGCTTGAAGAGAAAATCACATATCTGGAAATAAACTAACATCCAATAACAATCATATCAAACGCAAACCGGACTGGTTGACTGGTTATATATATATATATATATATATATATATATATATATATATATATATATATATATATATATGTATATGTTATAGCAAAAAACCAAAATCATTAGCAGATAAAACAAATGACACTAAAAAAGTATTTCCACAATGAAGTGAACAATCAATACAAAACTATAAAAACAGACTAACAGTAAACTTTAATACGAAAATTCCCAATATTCAGGGTAATTCTAGAGTGCAGATTAACCAAGTATCAGCAGAAATTATGGAAATACAAACTGAACGGAGAACCAATAAAATAATAAACCTGGCAACCGATGATCATATTGAAAGAACTCCATTAGTACCAGCATTGAGTACATCAAGTGACAATGAAAGGGATCAATTCACGGCTGTAACAAGTAAACAGAAGGAAAAAGATCGCAAAATGGGTAGTGGAAATGGTGATGAAAACTTCAAAGGCATTGAAAACAGTAATAGAAAAATCTGGCTATTTTTGTCTAGAATGCCAGATGCTGTTACTGAAGACAACATAGAAATATACATAAAAAATTAGACAAACTCACAAGATATTTAAGTCAAAAAACTTCCAACCTACTTTACCAAACCTAATAATCAAGCTTTCATGATAGGTGTGGAAAGAAGCCTGCAAGACTCCGTTTATCAAACAAACTTTTGGCCAAAGAATATTTATTTTAGTCGTTTTAATTTTAAGCAGGGGCATAGATGTTTAGATCATCCCCAATACTTAGCAGTTGTAAAGACTAAGACAAGACACCCTAACATCAACCAGCCCAAGATCTACAAGTTTTCGACGAGAAGCCTCTTCGGTAGAACTACCAATGTAGCAGCATAAATATACCAACTAATCCATTTCAATTCCCAAAGTCTAGCGAATAAAATCAATTTGTTGGAATTATTTTGCAATAGTAATAATCCTACATTTGTTTGCATATCTGAGTACTGGTTGTGTTCAGATAAATTAACAGAAAATTCTATTGAATGTTATAAACTTGTTTCCGGTTATACACTAGAAAACAAAGCTCACGGGGGTACTGCCATCTTTGTTAAGTCAGAGATTTATCACGAATGTAACAATCATTTCCCATCTGGTTAATTCTTCCTTGAAGATTCACTTTGAGTGTTTTGCTATCGAGGTGAAAAAACATCTATGTATCCTTACCACACATCGTAGCTCCTCTGCTAACTGCAATATACAAATTTTCCTGAATAAACTGGTAAGTATGTACTTTGAATTGTGTAACAACTAAATATCTATACGTCATTGTATGTAGAGACTTCAATATTAATTTTATTGGAACAAATCATCATAAAGAACAACTGTTTGATATTTTTGAAATGTTCAATCTTACTTTGTCGTACAATGAACCAACACGTGTTGTAAAGTATGAGACTACAATAACATCAAGTGGACTGGATTACATTGTCAGTGATATTGGAAATGTCACCAGTCTAGGTGTCTCAGATCATTATGCACAAATTATTACGTCGACGATGCAAAACTTGATCAACACTGAGGTAGTTACCTACATATTAGCGTGAAAGTTTAATACTGGCACCCTACACGAATTTAAAAATATTAATGTGAGATCTGATCGTGAACAGAGTCAGTAGTCAGATATTGACACTGCCTTTAACACATTTATGTCAAATTTCCAATGGTGTTTTGATGTAGCATTTCAAAAACAAAAATTATTTAAGCAAGTTCAAAAAACAAGAAAAGTTCCATTTTCACCACAACTTCTCTCAGAACTTGAATAACTCAAAAAAATCTGAACTATTTAAGGTACAGAGTCAATGATCCTGCCCTGGCAGAAAATTAGAAAAAATCAAAAAATCACTTAACATGAAAATATCTAACGAAAAAAAACTTCAATTATTGACAACTCTAACAATAAAGCAAAGTCTCTTCGGAGCCTGGGAAATCACTTAACATAAAAATATCTGACGAAAACAAACTTCAATTATTGACAACTCTAACAATAAAGCGAAGTCTCTTTGGATCCTGGTAAACACAAAAATGGGTGGACATAAAAAAAATCAGAAATAGTACTATCTGATTTCGGAACAAGTATTATAAATAAAAGTGAAATCGCCAATCGTTTCGCTGAATATCTTGCAACATCTGTTCGTGATATGATTAGTGAATGTAACTTTGCCGACGGTATTTGTACGACATCTAGGATACATAATCCATATTCTATGTTCTCTGTGCCAGTCAATGAATATGACGTAAAGAATATAATTTTAAATCATAATAAAAAACATTCGACAGGACTTGACGGAACCCCCTGTCTGGTATTGAGAGAATGCGTAGACACCATATCTTATCAACTAGCCCATATTATAAATATATATGTGGTGTGAGGAAAATTCACTACTAAACTCAAAAGGAGCAAAATCGTACCGGTATTCAAAAAAGGTGACCCCGATTGTGTCGAAAACTATAGAATGAATTCTTCGCTTAGCTGGTTTTCTAAAATAATTGAGAAAACGGTATGCAATCAGCTAATTGGTTACCTTGATCAAAATAGAATTGTAACCCCATCATAGCATGGTTTTCGAGAAAATTATTCAATAGGAACTGCATCAACTGAACTGGTACAATATATTCATGAAAACATTGACGAATACAAATACTTGGTGGGTATTATTTTTTGATCTGACTCGTACGTTTGACCCTACCAATCATTACTACTTATCCCTGAGAAAAAAAGCCATAGGCATTCGAGGTCGAATCCAATCGTGGATTAATTCCCACATGTCTGGTAGAACACTCAGGGTGCAGATCGAGAATGAATTATCAGATGAATTTAGCACCTCCATTGGTACCCCCCAAGGTGGTGTTCCGAGACCACTTTTGTTTCTTCTTTACATAAACGACCTACCCTTATATATCTCTCACGGACGTATCTTTATATACGCAGACGACACCTCAGTTATAATTGCGGCCGACAGTTTGGATGAGTTACTCAAAAAAATAAGAAAAATCATGAAAGAGTTTACCTCTTGGTGTCAAAGAAATCACCTTATCATAAATGGAGGCAAAACTGTTTTTGTTCAATTTACATCACCACTTAAGGAAGGCAATGCCCTTCTTTTTGATTTTAATAATTGCAAGTTCAACACTTTTGAAAATATAAAATTTCTGGGTATGGAATTGGATGGTAAATTGAATTTTAAAAATCACGTTGACTATGTATGTAGAAGGTTGAGCAGATTATATTTTGCTTTTAATAGTTAAAAATAATATTTATATCAATATTATTTACTGAATTTGTATAACGCACTAATATATTCTGCAATCGGCTGCAATGTAATTGTGTGGGGTAGAATAAGCGAGGTTGGGCGAGTATTTATTCTCCAAAAGAAATTTATACGTTTGATATTTGGCTAAGGCTACAAGGAGTCCTGTAGGAGCACTTTAAAGAGCAATAACATCCTGACATTCACAGGTATATATCTCTACAAACTTCTGATCTACACCTTTATTAACACAAAACAATCTTCAGAAAAATAGTAACATACATGAAATTGACTGTCTCGACCCTTACTTCGTGGAATATGCTCATATTAGTGTTTTTAAATGAAACTCAAGGTCTCTAGTTAATTCCACAATATAATACAAGTTATTGAAAATTCTAAAAAATTGACAATTGTTTCGATAAATCAATTCTGACGATGATATTGATTTATCGAAACAATTGTCAATTTTTTAGAATTTTCAATAACTTGTATTATATTGTGGAATTAACTAGAGACCTTGAGTTTCATTTAAAAACACTAATAGTAATATGTACTTGAACAAATTTAATCGTTCCCGATTGAAGAAGTCGCCAACATATGCCAGGGGTGAATTTTTTAATCGGTTACCAGATAATATTAAGCAGATAAAACATCTCAAAAAATTTGAAACTAGTATTAAGAGGTTTCTAATACAATATCGTTTTTACTCGCTGAATGGATTTAATGGGTGGCGTAGCATCTCTCAATACTAATTACGAGTACTTATCTAATTTTTCGGATATTTCAATATTTAAAATTTTAAAAACGTAACCTTTCATTTATTTTATTTGTTTCATTTTCTTCATATTCTTTTTTATACGAGATTGTTATACACTGTTGCCTGTATACATTTAAATTCCAATTCTAATTTTAATTGTTTTAACTATATTTTTATACTGTATCTGACTTGACTTATGTCGTATGTATGATGGTAAAGACTGATGAATTATCTATATATCTATCTACCAAAATATCACTTTTTAATTCACTATCTCACACTTATTGAGATTATAGGTCCTCTATATATGTTTCGTTTATTAGGTTTGAAGCAATTCATAAATATGGAAAAAGTGAAGCTCATGTTGTAACGATGTGAATTGATATTATTCATACTTTGGCTCTTATATACTTGTTAAAACTGTGTTTTAGATTATTTAATAAAATTTCATCTTTCTGATAATATTGAAATTGATCTAGTGTGCTTTGAACCACCAATACATATACATTCAAACATAGATTTACTATAAATAGTTTTGAAGTTAACTGGTATAAGTTTGAAGATGTACGTTTTCGTAAACAAACTGATATTTTATTTGGAGAGAATAAAAATTAAAAAACTGTGTATGGCATCATAAATCAAAAGTTTTTGCAAGAAAAATAAAAGTGAAATATATTTTCTTTGCCAAATTATAACCGATTTCGAGTTATATGTTAATTTGAAATCGTTAATAAAATATAATTCAGATTTTATTGAAATGAGATATATTCATATCGAATACTTGCTACTTTTACAAACGTGTATACTCCATAGATTACGAAATGATGTCTATGCTATATCCATATTCAAGATACATATTTTTGAAACAGTATTTTTCAAAAAAATGCAATCACTTTTAGAAATTCTATTTTAGACATTTATCTCTTCTATCAGAATTATTTCAAATAAAAAAAATTAAGGTTTTTTTTTAAATTTTTAAAAATGCACTTGGTTTTAATTTCAAATGTATGTACGTGGTTTTCATTTTAAAAATGTATGGTTTTCATTCTAAAAATAAATGGTTTTCAATTTAAAAATGTATGGTTTTCATTTCAAAAATGAATGGTTTTCATTTTGAAAGTATATGGTTTTCTTTTTAGAAATGTATAGTTTTCATTTTAAAAATATATTGTTTTCATTTTGAAAATACCTGGTTTTCATTTTAAAAATGTATGGCTTTTATTTTGAGAATGTATATGAATTTCATCTTAACCGTTACTTAATTGGTGTGGTGAAAATTTTATACATTCATGCTGTCCACATAACTAATGGCCAGAGAAAAATTGTGTATTTGACAAAAACGGTATTTTTATATTTTCGAATTCATTTTACTCAATATTATTAATATTTTACTGATATGTTTGCCAAATGAAAAAATTCTGGTTTAGAAAACAAATTTTATTTGCTAATATAGTAAACAAAAATTTAGAAACTTGGAATTAGAAGCTCGTAAATCATTTAAGAAACATAATAATCTAAACAGAAAAAGTATGAACTCATTAACCAAAAATGAGCATAAAAAAATATAAATTTGAAATGAAACTTTTAGCAAGGAAACGTACAGTGTCCATGGTAGGTTCTTCAACTGTGGCAGACCCTACACACGTTTTTGCTACATTCTAAACATATTTGTCTTTTGCATGAACAACATAAGTAAGCGGTCTTTCCTCTATTCTTTTGCAGGATATATAGAGCATGTTTTCCTTTGTTCTCGATCTAGTTTATCGGACTGATCAGCTTCAAAGTCATATAAATTTATTTCTTGTAAAACACGGTCAATAGATGACCTTAGCTGATGAGGTAGATTATTATTGCGGAAACGAAATCTCAAGTAGGGCTCAATTAAACGGTTTGCTACATTTTTCATAAATTCCAATCTCGTCATAAATTTTATATTATAGGAGTGATCGATGCATAATGTATGCATATCAAAGATTCGGAAACAAAATTGTCATAGTCCAGCGACGTGTTCGGCGGCTTGATGTGTATAAGCTACATTTTTCATCCATTGAATCGATCCTTCTTTTTGTACTTATATAAAAAGCAATTATTTCCCGTTTTTCAGTAAAAGGGTATGTTTCTATGTACTAATGCATCGACGAAAGTAACAAAACTACTTTTTTTTATTGACATATGATAGGAGTGTAAATATCTTTAGTGAATCCATAAACTGAAGACCGCACTTGCCTATTACGAGCTGGTTGAAACTCAGCAGGAACTTCCTATTTGATTTTTTAATTGTCCCCACTGAAGCTATGCTATTATCCTTCAGTAGTTTTATTAAATCCAGTGATGTATACCAATTATCGGTTGTAATGTTACGGTTTGTGTCATATAAAGATTTATACAATTTTATAACTGCCTGAGTGGTAATTCTGTATTTTTTTCTTCTTGAGGTAGTCCCATGACGTCGCTACTTTTTTCACAATATAAATATGTATTATAAACATCTATATATATTATATATATAATAATAATATATATAATATATAAATATATATATATATAAATTTTGAAGCGGCTATTTTCACGAAACGGCACTATCATTTTATCTACTGTTGCATGGGATCCCAAAAAGAATGCGACTTGTGAATTTGAATACATTTTTTGTAAAAGTTTAGATATGGCAGCAATCGCATCTATTAGCTTCCGTTATTCTCGGTCATCTGGATTGTCAAATCACAAATAATTTAAAAGCGTGACAAATCGATTTGAAGACGAAGATAGTCTAAATATATCTCGAGCAGTCCCACCTTTTGCAAATAATGACCGAACATTTTCATAGTTGCATTTAAATATCGCTGTATGAATAAGCAAACCAAGAAATCACTTTATTTCTTCTAATGTGGCCTCACTGAACTCACTTCTGGATGGATCGCAGAACTTTTCCCTTGAACATGTTGCTCCATTGAAGTACTTATGCTATCATATCTTCTGTAAATATAGATATCCAAGCATTTACGAGATCCACATTGTTGAAATTTGATTTAATTACCAAACACTCTAACATCAACCCTAAACATTCGTTTACACTCGCCAGAGTCCTTACACCACTCTGACACCAACATTAGGTTATTTTTACAACCCCTATACATTCATATAATTATATTTACAATTATTCACTTTCATTCATAATCCTGTATCAGAACCCTATACACTCTCACGCTATCTAACCCTTTCACTAACATCAGCATTCGATGTTTGAGAGCAGCCATCTCTCACCTTTCTTCCATTCTTCCCGCGCACCCAATATGTTCAAATTGGATTTAATCACCAAATTCTCCTGTGTTTTTTATTCTCAACTTCCCCTGTATAATACAATTCAAATATTCTGCTCAAGACATATAACCTTTTCAGGCAACACAAATCATCCTAACTGCAAATTTTCACTCGCTGTATCTGACCGTTACGTTTCAAATTCTATTATTTTTCTACTTTCTCGTAACCATGTTAACCGATATATAATTATGTCAACAACATTACATTTTGGCTCATCATATTTAACTGTCGTACATAATGGTACTCATGTTATAAGAGCACCCGGCATTTGGTCCTGGTAAAAAACATGTGTAATTAATCATTAAACATTCATTACTCCAGCAGATTATGTGCTAAATAATCAAAATGTAACGCGTATGATCAAGTGAATTTCTTAACTGTCTACGCAAAAGAAAAAGTTATAATTCCTGCAATATAGCAACCTGAAAGTGAAATAAGTGTTTAATTTCTTCGAGAAAGCATTCAATCGAACATCCTACAACAGTGAATACAATATACGGTCCTTCCAGAAAAACATTTAACAATAAAAAACTTACCGTGCCATCTAATAACCCAAGTGAAAAAAGGGTTAATTAGAATACATATTTTGAACAACATATCGGGAATATTTCTTACTGGAGCAGTAGCTTACCATTTAACCCTGTTTCTTTCATAAAAGTACTTTGGTGCTAACGTCCACCCATTTCCATTTCCACTTGCAGTGGTGTAACTAAAATGAAGTCCTGGAGGGGACAGGGGGTGTTGAAGTATTGGGGGGATCTGGGGATCGAGACATTTTCAAATTATGAGCCCCTAAAACTGAATTTTAACTTTGTTTTTCCTTTAAAGTTGCAGCCTACAGTTCCTAATTTTTAGTAGATGCATTTCCATCAGGTGGGCTTGCTGTGATTATATTTTTTTTCTATTTTTGGGGTTCTGAGGGGTTTTATCCCCCTGATGCTTCTCGTAGGTACGCTAGTGACCACTTGTATGAATATCATAATCCCCATATACAAATTGATCGGAGTCTATGTTAGTCTGAAGGTCAGGTTCTTCATCTGCAGACTGTACAGAGTTGGTGTTATATTTACTTACTACACAACGCCTATTAAGGGTTGATATTGTATGATTTTCATTTTAAAAATATATAGTTTCCATTTCAATCGATCAAAATATTCAGCAGTACAAGTTTCTTAAGTTTGATGCTATCCTACTAAACGGTTTTATTAATAAATAGATTAAAATGAAATCTGATATATTACTTTGTAAGAAAAAATACTTCTTACTAGAAGAGAACCATTATTTTTTATTAGAGTTAAACATATCTGTCATAAAAATATTGTAATTTTAAGCCGTGTCCAGAATGTCGATCGATAAAGTCCATCGACCAAGTCGATCGACAATGTTGACATTCGTTTTGTATGTGTGGACTAGTCGATCGACAAATCGTTAAGTTGTGAATTTGATATTATCTAGTTTTTATTTAGTTTTTAAACGATTGACTTAAAAGATACTGCAGTAGTGGCTGCTGCAACTATCATCATTGTAGTGGTTGGAATCCAGCAAGGTTGTCGTCACCGCCCACGAAAAAATGTGGCATGAAAGAATTTATAAAGTAATTAATGCTTGAATAAGTTGATGAGTTAAACCTCAAATTCAGATGTGATGTGGGCTTTTGAAACTTTTTTCGGATGAATTATTCCTAACCTGATATGATCAGTTGTAGTCGATAAACATTCATCAACACGTTCACACTGCATTTGTTGATTCGATTTCATTTTATCTGTACTGACTTGATTCAGATTGTAATTTGTCCATAGAATAATTTTTTATAATTATAATATAGTTCGCCTGCAAATTAAGTATTTGTTATTGGAAAACTACTTTATTTCAATTTAAATGCTTTCGAAGATTAATATTTTGTCAATATAAATTAATAAATAATGTTTCAAACAAAAATGACACATTTCTACAAAAATAAACATATATTTGGTAATTATCGAAAAGACACCAAATTTTGTATTTTGGTACAAGAATTTATTATTAGCAGAGCGCTTTCGGTTCAATGATAAACCATCATCAGTGCCCCCTGTAAAAGTAAGAAAATTGATCTTACATTCTCGATATAAAATAAAAGGTTTAGAAGGGCCTGAAGCCAAATAGATACAATTCACTCACATGGTCAGGGTGTACTCCAAATCCTCACAAATCAGAAGATACATAGAATGAATTAAAATATAGTGCTAGAAACACAGTCACTATTTAATTAAAATAATATTAAAAAGCACACACAACCCATTGTACAATGGATGAATCCCCAAAATAGGGGATCAAATTTAACTCAACACAACATTTGTGAATCAGCTGTTTGTCATTTGACAATAATTGTAAAGGATAAGCTGAAAATGAACAATTTTTGGAGGTGTTAATTAGTAGCCGGTGCTCTGATGACGTCATGAGAATCATAAAATCAAAAGTTGACAAAAGCTTGAAAGATTAGTAAATTCCTTTAACAATTACGTTCTTATGACCTCCTCAGAGAAACAAATGTGTGGTGGAGAGAATAGTTCAGGTTTTAAAATGAAGTGATAGCCACGAAAGAAAAGGAAAAAATGAAAAACAACGTTAATGAAAAAAGTGACTCACAATCAGACAAGAATAATACCGCCCGCACACCACCCCACCTCGGAATCCCAATCAGGGAAGTGGCACTAAAGTCTCTAAAGAAAAAAAAACAACTACTCCTCGAGCAATTTGTTCCGATAGACATTGGATTACATCCCTTCAGCAACAAACCGGCCGATCCCTGGAAGAGGCCCCGAAGAGGAGAGGCACAGAAGCACTACGTTGGAAATGTAGCTTGAATTATGGTGTTGTGGTCACGTGTTGTATTGGCCAGACAAGCACTCAAACTGTTTTTAACATTATAAGAAATTTGGGTGTCGGGAAAATATTTTTTGATGCAGAGAATTAGCTTGTTGCACAAGCTGTGGTCAACAAAAGGAAGACTCACATACTTGCTGGTGCCATCAGCAAGCGCAGGGTAGGCTGTATGCATTAGCAACTTTCTCGCCCTGCGCCTGATGACATCGTCAACAATAGTTGGCTCATAACTATTATTAACAGCAATTTGCTATAGTACATTGTATTCTTTATTGTAATTATCAGCTGACAGAGGGATAGTTTCTAAACGGTGTACAAAGCTGTTGAAAGCCGCTAGTTTGTGCTGTATAGGATGAAAAGAACTAGAATTAATGACGTGGTCAGTCTGAGTGGGTTTCTGGTAAATGCCAAATTCAAATTTGTTGTTAGTTCTATTAATACGTAGGTCCAAAATTCGACTCTAATTACATAGTGAATTTTATATTAGGGTGTATGTTATTAATTTTGGTTTAATAAAGTATCAGCTATATGGGGGCCACCCTTTATGAAAACTAAACAATCATCTACATATCTAGACCAATGCAATATTTCACTGTTCTTCAAAATAAGTTGGTTTTCTAAATGATCCACAAATAAATCTGCCAAAAAGGGAGACAAACAACTGCCCATTGCTAGACCTTCTGGTTGTTGATAAAATAAATTATTAAATACAAAGAAATCTTGAGAAAGAATAAATTTTAGTAGTTCAATAATGAAATAAGAACTTTGTTGAGGGATTCTAGTCATAACAAAGTTCAGTTACCAGATCAAGAGTTTTCTGTTTAGGGACAGTGGTAAATAAATTGCTCACATCAAAGGATAACATAGTCATCACATAGGTTAATTGTAGATAAGTTGTTAATAAGGTGCATATTGTCACTTACCGAATTAGCAGGGTTAAATTTAGTCACAGCGACAATCACGTTCAGTATTAACTAAGAAAACACAGAAACAGGAGTGCCCACAAAGCTAACAACTGGTCTGATCGGTACACCATCTTTATGTATTTTAGGAAGTCCATACAACCGTGGTATAGTTGGATTGCTAGTAATCTTAGTAAAAGGAGCATTGAATTCGGAAAAAAGGTATGAGTAAATTTTCATGAAATCTTCCGTTGTTTTGATGAATCGGCTCAATGGATTGTATGATATTTCCTTGAAGTTATTGTCTGCAAGAAAAGTGGTCAACCTATCAATGTATGTAGCTTTGTCCAAGATAACTAAACAATGTCCTTTATCTGCTCTTGTAAAAATCAAATTATGATTTCTGATTTTAGACTTTATGTTGTTAAGTGTTGTAAAGAAATTATTTTTATGAAAATTATTGTATGAGGATATAATATAATTAAAATTGGTTTGATGGTTATGATTAAAACGTTTGTTCAAAAAAATAATATAACATCGATTACTGACCAGTTTCCTTGATTTATCGTCTGAAGTGAGGTTATTGATCAACCTCGATAGAAAGTTCATACAACTCGTTCTCAGAGGGTTCTTTATGTAGTGAGAACGTCAGTCCTATGTTCAAGAGGTTAAGCTCATCGTCTGTAAAATTGACAATAGTAAAATTTTCGACTCTAGGGTGAAAAACGAAACTGGAATATTTGTTATGGTTATTAGTTAATTTATGTTGTTCTGAAAGGACCCCGCACAAACCTTATGGAAAAGTGGTCCCGGTTAAATTGGCCCAAACTTTGGGAATGAACAGATCTTGATGAGTAGAAAAAAAGTCTCCACGGCACCAAACTCCGGGGATGCCGCGTTTTCGAGATATCCGCGTCTGAAAAGTGAAAATTGAGCTCCGAGATATAGGTTATCTCTGTAGATTATTACAGTAAGCCTTAGTATGGCGAGTCAGCTAACGTTAATGTTCAGTGTAGAATATTGGTGGAAATATTGACGAAACCACGGAAGACAATATAAGACAAACTCTCCCCCAGGGGCGTCCAGATTGATGGGAAATAGGGTGGAATTCACATCACCCACTAAGGAAAAAAGGTCTGTTCGCATCCATAGAATGAATGAACTACTGATCTGATGACTTTCCATGCGTGCAAGGTGATCTCCGAAATATTTGGAATCACGCGACTTGACAGGGGTGCCAAAAAATGGGCGTGGGCCCCAGCAAATAAGGCCTACACTAACTCTAGTTTATGTGGACATTACCAATTATCATGGATTTTCCGAGGCACAGATTTGATTGCGTTGACCGAGCGCATCTTTGACGTCCATGAGGAGTGTGCAAAGAAGGGGTTTCTGGGGCGCATGTGCGACTTTCTCTCTGCCTTGAAGTTTTGGAACGGAAGGACTGGGGCAAACACTCTATAACGTGCAAGTGAACCAAAAGAAGGCGTGATTATTGCAGGTCTAAAGGAAGAAACTTGAACACATCAACAAAGTATTTATTATGACAATTAAATTAAAAATAAATAGATTAACATTCTCAAAGACCCTACTCTTCTTCTAACCGCTGGATTTCTTGCACGTGTCTTTGTCGTGGTCTGTGTGCTACATCAACAACATTATCAAGTAAAGCCGTAGTCGGGTATCTGGTGTGAGGTTGGTGCCGTGCATGTCCCAGAAACCATAACACACTCGCAACATGCGCACAGCTCCCCAATGTTCTCGCTCCACTTTTACAGGTACAATAATATCCAAAAATGAGCGGTCCATGCTCCGCTGCCCTTTCATCTGGATCATCGTCTGCCCTAAATGCAATAAACAACTGGTATTTTGCTGCATTTCGAAAACGAGAGTAAAGGCGAACTCGCATCAGTCCAGGTTCATCAAAGCGTTCATCAAATTCGAAAGTTTCAGTCCCTTCTCTCTGTAGCTTGTCCTGAATATAAGATGGAGATAAATTGATTTGGTAGATCCCCATGGTAATCTCTTTAAGGTAATCAATATCTAATCTAGGAAAATTGGGCGCATGATTTTCATTCAAGCGAACCCATCCTCCATTGCGGCGCTCCAAATGATCATTTTCGACCCTAGTTTGAACAACGTTTGGCTCTCGCGCTCTGCGTAGCATTGTTTCAGCCAACTCCCCATCTGCCTCCTGCATTTGTATTCGGTCCTTATATCTGTTGATGATGGCGCCCGCAATCCGGTAAAAATCTCCTAAATGGGATGCGTGATCCATCGGAATGCTGTCGTTGAAAAACTTGAACATGGACTTAATATGCCCATTGCGGGCCTCCACTAGCCATCTTGTCTTAGTAATAAGTCGGCAGTCATTAGCTTCTTCTGTGTCTAATTGCCGTTGTCCCCGTGGAAGGAGTGCAGGCATTTTACAACGAATGCCCAAATTCTCGAGGTACGGGAGGACGTCTCTATAGCCACGATCTAAAATGAAAATATCACCGTTTTCAAACCACTCTGGGATACCATTAATATTGTTTTCATGCTCATTTTGTAAAATCGCTGCGTCGTTGTTCGCGGAATCAGAAAAGTAGGGACCCTGTATATCTAAGATATACCCATCTGGCGCCACTATAAGAGCGGGTTTCACTAAATGTCTTCCTTTATGTAGAGAGTAAGACTGTCTCAGAGCACTAAAATTACTACTTTTGGGGATATATGAATATGCTGCATCGAGACATGCAATGGCAACTGGCAATTCTGGGTTTTGATTGTACAATCGATTCGCTAATTCCGTCACGTGCTGTTCCATGTATTGCTGTCTATTAATAGCATTTAGGCCTATGTTTTCTGGCACAAATTGGACCATCAAGCATCTTCGAACTGTGGAAATCGCTAGAGAAACAGCTTGTCGACTCGAGTATTTAAAAATCAGTCTCAGGAATTCATCGGACAGACCCTGTCGAAGCTTGCCCAAGAACGTCAATAAGTCTTTTCTATGTACCCGTCGACCGTGATTCTCATTTTCGTTATTACCTACACAATATCTGTACATATCATCAAATTGAGCTTTACTTATGGAGGTTACACATCGAAATTCATCATCTGTGAAGGAATTCTCGTCGTTGAAGTTTGGCTCATCTGGTCTTGCCTCACGTCGCATTACTTGCAACAGGTTGTTCAGTTCTGGGCCAGGCAAACGGTATGGTCTATTCACAAATTCCAAACCGTCAAGAAGTAATCTTTGAACGAACCCGTTTTGATCCAAATGATGAGGACATGATCGAACAGACGAAGGAGCATAGATATTCCGCAGAATGAATATTTTGACTCGACAGTTGCCTGATAAACGACTTGTATTCCTTTGCTCTCCGCAAAACAGGCAATATCGGTTCCGCGTCTGCTTCAACACATTCAATCTTATGCAGGTGGGGTCCGCTTCTAGATCTCGAATTTCCCTATTTATGCTTTAGTTGCAGTTAAAACAAATACGAGTGTTTGCATCTATTTCGAGGCCAGGATGATTGAGATCATTGCGCCGGGTAACCGCAATTTCACGTTTTTGAGCGTGGGCTTCTCCATAGATAAGTACCATCACACGTGGCTGGAAACGGGCATTACACACATAGCAATTTAGTCTGTTGCGAGCTGCCATACTTCCTAGGATTCATGAACGACCCAATAAGAAGGTTATTTAAGACTTGGACTTCAATATTGGATGCGAAAAATACTTACTTCAGGGGATCGAACGTCAATTATCTATAATGAGTAAGGAACAGATCAATCACAAAGTTGATAAATTGACAAGGTGTCACAAAGCGTCACAGGAAATTGAACTTGAACTTGCAAAAATCTTCCTAATATAAACAAAGCGATTCTGTCTGATGTAAACAAAGATTTGATTGCAAAGGACGAACACAGAGGGCCTGTTATCGCTTTGTTTCTAGATATTGGGAGAACCAAGTGAATGTGGACGCCCTTGGAGGGAGACTTTGTTTATATTGTCTTCGCAGTCTGGTGGAATTTTTCGCGCATATTTTGTACAAAATCAACCTCATCTGGCTAACAATACTCAAGTTTTCAGTAGAAGCGCACTAAGTGCGCACATAAAACAGAGTTGGTGTAGGTCTCATTTACTGGGGCCCGGCACCCATTTTTTGGCAACCTTAAAAAATCGTGTAAATCTAAATGTTTCAGAGAGCACCTTGCATGCATGGAAAATGATAAAATCAGGAGTTCATTCGTTCCATTGATGCAAACAAACCTTTTTTCCTTAGTGGGCGATGTGAATTCCACCCTATTTCCCATCAATTTGGGCGCACCTGGGCGAGAGTTTGTCTTATATTGTCTTCCGTGCTTTCGTAGACATTTCCACCAATATTCTACACCGAACTTTAACGTTAGCTGGCTCGCCATACTAAGGTTTACTGTAATAACCTACAGAGATAACCTATATCTCGGAGCTCAATTTTCACTTTTCAGACGCGGATATCTCGAAAACGCGGCATCCCCGGAGTTTGGTGCCGTGGAGACTTTTTTTCTACTCATCAAGATCTGTTCATTTCCAAAGTTTGGGCCAATTTAACCGGGACCACTTTTCCATAAGGTTTGTGCGGGGTCCTTTGTTTATCTTTGAATAAGTTATTCAACTTTGTTTGGACTCTACTGAATTTAGATCTGTTCAAATATCTGACTTTATCGTGAATTTCTGAAGTTTGTGTCAAGAAATCATACCCCTGTGATTGTAATATAGTATCGTACAATATTTTTAGTTGACAATCGATAAAATTCATTTTAGCGTAATGTTTACAAATTTGACTTTTCATAATTTTTAGTTCCATTTGGGTCTTGATCATTATAGGAACGTTCTTCGCTGTTCGAATCTTAGCAAAGGTTGGAGTGACTTGTGCTTTAATGCAATTTTGGATGAACCAAACGTCAAAATCCATGCCCAGTGCCTTAATGTACAGACAGAGTTTGACAGAAATGTTACCCCTCTATATACAAAAATTTTTGATGATGAGATCCTACTTAATGATGACAATAATTCAGATCAGTTGGATCCAATACAACACGTGACCACAACACCATAATTCGAGCTACATTTCCAACTTCGTGCTTCTGCGCCTCTCCTCTTCGGGGCCTCTTCCAGGGGATCGGCCGATTTGTTGCTGAAGGGATGTAATCCAATGCATATCGGAGCAAATACCTCGAGGAGTAGTTGTTTTTCCTTTAGAGACTTTCGGGTCACTTCCCTGATTGGAATTCTGGGGTGGGGTGGTGTGCGGGCGGTATTATTCTTGTCTGATTGTGAGTCACTATTTTCAGTTTATTCTCACCACCACACATTTGTTCCTCTAAGGAGGTCACAACAACGTAATTGTTAAAGAAATTTACTAATCTTTCAAGCTTTTGTCAACTTTTGCTTCTATGATTCTCATGACGTCATCAGAGCACCGGTTGTTCTTTTTCAGCTTATCCTTTACAATTATTTTCAAATATCAAACAGCTGACTCACAAATGCTGTGTTGAGTTGAATTTTATCCCCTATTTTAGGGTTTCATCCATTGTACAATGGGATGTGTGTGCTTTTTAATATTATTTTAATTAAATAGTGACTGTGTTTCTAGCACTTTATTTTAATTCATTTTATGTATCTTCCAATTTGTGAGGATTTGGAGTACACCCTGACCATGTGAGTGAATTGTATCTATTTGGCTCCAGGCCCTTCTAATCCTTTTATTTTATATCGAGAATGTAAGATCCATTTTCTTACTTTTACAGGGGGCACTGATGATGGTTTATCATTGAACCGAAAGCGCTTTGCTCATAATAAATTCTTGTACCAAAATACAAAATTTGGTTTCTTTTCGATAATTGTTTTTCTCTGCTACACTCAGCTGACTTCACTCATTTATTTATTCGATAGATGAATCTTCTTTGTTCATGAAGATGAATATGTTTTTAGAGATAAGCCATATTACTTTCAGAACGTGAAGTAAATCTTTTCTTAACGACAAATTGAACAATAGCTAGGCCAGATGGAAAATCATATTTATTTGACAGACTAAGATTATAATAGTTACTAATCAATCTTTTTCCCGATATGGCAACAAAATTTTCTCGAGGACAAGTAAATGGTATTGAATTGATTGTTAATATTTTGCGGCCATGTGTTTTACTTATTAATCTATGCAATATTCAGTTGATTGTAAACATTTTTAATCCTATAGATATTATCTGATCTCACATAAAATGAACTCCCAGATTAAGAGTCAGAGTGTCATTTTAACTATAGAATTTAAAATTTTGTCAGCAATAACAAGAGGCTTCATCGGAAGAGGAAATGGGAAGAATCTATGTTTTGGTATCCGTAGCCTGGGCAGCGATTGAACTAGCTTCAGGAACCAAATTCAAACTGTAGACTTAGAAACTAACCACTAATTATCCATATTAGAGACTAGTGCCTGACTGGTGATTTCAGGGCTACTGTTTCTGTATGATTACCGAATATTGGTTGACTAGTGCACATGCTACCGTTTTTCAGGTATATTCCATTCGGTCGAAATTCAATTATACTAACTTGGTTGACTAGTGCCTGAACTGAAAGTGGTGATTCTAAGATAGCAGTTTGTATTTGACGGTTGAGGTTTGATTGACTAGTGTCCAGGTTGATGTTGACCAGGCATAGACTATCCTGTCGAAGCTCAACTGTGCTGAATTGGTTGAGTGGTACCTTTGGAGTGATTATTTTTAGACTATCGCGAGGTTTGAGTTCGTTTGCTTAGTGCCCAGGCTACGTTTGGGGAGTTCCAGTCCAGAAATGTCACCTCTACTTTTGTACATCTTCTATATGGATTGAATTGTTTCAATATTTGACGCATTCAAGAGGTATATAAAACAGAAAATTATATTAAATAAATGGTTTGATCCCATAGTAACTATCAAATAGCGGTTTTAAAACCACCACTGTGTGTTTCTAAGATGCCTGTGATTGCCTATTCACATTTATCTATATCACAATCGAATACTTCTGAAATACATATTATTTACGGTCTTAAGCTCGCATTAGGTTTGCCCTAATCTTAAATAAAGAATTATATAGGTTAGCTATGGTTACCAGTGGATATATTAACCATTATGTAATTAACTTTTACCCAAAAAGTGGATTGTTACTAGTGTTCTTTAGAAAAAAAATTCGGTGACATAATTATCAAAGACTACAAGTTATTACTAAAGTATTATTTTCACAGTATACTGAAATAAACTATCCGAATAATATCGTAGGTCTACTCGTTATTCCTAGTCACAAAAAAATATCAAACTAGTTTCTCTTGAGAAATCCTGGAGTACAAAAATAAATAAATAATCGCTGCTTATATGAGGCGTTATCGCCGATGATTACCCGTGCTAAATAGAATAATTACAGTGAATAAACTATATCTGGAGAAAAATATTTATGAACTATACCTCATGGGTTCTTTGTATCATTGTTTCCTTGGTCATATGCTTAAGTCAAATCCGTGAATAGGCGCCACCGAATTTTAGAAACTATAATGCTGAAGGCGATCGTAAAAAAACGTTATAGAAGTAGCGAAAACGCGGAAAAATATATATACACAACTAACGTATAAATAAATAAACTGTCCAACTACTACAGGCCAATTGTTTATTGCGAATAAGGAAATCGGCAATACGAAGCGCCTGTTGCAAGTGAACACAAAAGAGAAAAAGTCAAATATCTATTACCAATACAAAAATATTGTAGGTATAAAACAAAAGAGTAGTCGATTTAGTAGGAGTGATAGCGTTGTATGATCATACGAGCTTTACATGTATGTACCCTGTATCTATAAGTATCACAAGCCGTATAACTATCTATTAGATTGTAAATACCACACTTATCAATGCTTTAATATGGGATTCCAGCCCAAATCAAGCCGCAAGTGTTCAATTGTACTAACATATGAATTAATATTAGTAGATATAACTAATATAGAATCATTTAATAAGCACGAGTGATAATGAGTATCATATAACGATAATATAAGTCTTTATTGAGAGGTGAATCAGCAAAACGAAATTCTCTGTTATACTTAGCTGATTGGCACATTTTGGGTTCCAACCAAACTTCCACAAGGTCACATCGGGAGTAGATATCAGGTAAATCTTCAGGGATCGTCTCGGCCGGGAATAATTTCTGCTAGTATATAGCAGGTCAACCAGGTGTGAAATCGAGTACAAAATCCAATCTCGATCATCAAGGGGCTCCAAAATATATAACGTAGAAGTAGGAAACCGAAAATAAAAACCCTACAACAAGGAGAAAAAATAGTTAATCTCTCCATCTACAAAGTTGTGATTTGTGAAAACTAGAAATAACTCACCTCAATTTATCAATAAGGGTTCTCAGAGTTCCAATACCCAGCCACGTGAAATTAATCAATCAAAAGCCTCCACCAATAGGTTTACAAAATGGCGAATTCTTGCAAGTGTTGAGAGAAAGTTGATTCGATCTTAGTGAATCGTGGTTCCAGTGCAAAATAATTTCCCTTAACGGCGGAAAATCGACTTCCTAACTAATTGCTTCCTCAAAATAGTCGGATTTCCAAACAATTTGTGCAAATTCTATCCCTCAATTAGGGAGAATGAGAATTCAACCAAGAAAATAACTCGCACAAAGCAGCGAACCCTTTTCGTTCCTCAAACCATACAATACACACCTTCCTTATCGTCATCCAAAGAAAAGATGGCTTCAAAACCAATGATCCGTTAATAAAAACTATTGAAATCTAGGCTTTAAATTATTCCAGTTGGTAAACATGTATTTCTCGAGAAACAAACGAAGTACGTCCAAATTTCATACATCCTCCTTCCTTATTGCCGGTTTAATAAATATTTATACATGTTGTGAAAAGGCAAGACCGTTCTTGTAGCGAAGCAATTTCCGCGAGTCTGAGAATAATACCAGCCGTGTAGAGGCAACAAATTTTACCGATCACCGAAGCATTTTTAGAGTTATTAGTTATACAGAGTGTCCCAAAATATTAAATAGTCCACAACAGTCAATGAAAAAATGCATATTAAGAAAAAAAATTAAGACGAACTATAATTACCTACAGAAAATGAATGTGCAATGTTATTTTCATTGTCCACTGGGATTTATTAAAAGAAACAATTTAAAATTTGTCTAATTATTCTTAAATTAAAGAATGTGTTTAAGAAATAATGTAAGCTAGAATTTTATTCTAAATTCAGACCATAACAATATCTGTTTTGCCACTTTCCTAATAATATTCCAAAGCACGAACCTCTCGTGAAGTATAAAATAGAATACACAGTTGTGAGCAACTGAACTGCTCGAGTTTATCATATCACATGTTTGAGGAAGGTCGTTAACTGTTCTATAATGTGTTACCTTTCGTTTGCTAATTACCAAATACACAGCATAGACAAAATTTTAATAATTTACTTAAACAGAGGATGGATATTTTATTCCACATAATGTGTACAGAAATAGAGTGAGAAGATAGTGTTTGGTGATACGGTGATTTTAACAGATTTTTTTGTCGATAAGAGAATGAGCAAGAGCTGTTTGATTCCAATACTAGTCTGGGGACAAATAGAAACATTTAATTGCTATCAATAATATAAGATGTTCTCAGCTTGATGACATGGAAATTCTCATATCTGAAATAACGGTTGAGTTGCACCTTCCACTTCAATGTAATGTCAAGCACAACTATTTTTCCATGTTTTCACAAGGAACTATCGCTCATTTAGTTTCATTTTATATTGTATGGTCCACTCTTGTATTCCATAACTGGATTGTAGTAACTTGACTAATTATATTCTATTCCGAGGGCCGTAAATGAACCTACAAAAATGATGGCTTGTTGACATAATATAGTTGTCCATGCGCAAAACTCCCAAGTTTATTAGCAAAACTTCGATCGGCTGATCGTGTAATTTTTCATGGTAATCGCAAGTGCAGACACAAGGGATATCGCAGTCATTTGAAATCGAATGAAAACTCTCTAGGAATCATCGGTATATGCGGAATCATGTCATCCTTTCCTTTGTCTTCTCCCTTTTATCGTTGCAACCGATGACCTTATTCATTAGCTTCTCCACAATCAGTCTCGTTCCATTGCTTAGTCGAGGTTGATTATTATTACACAACATAATGATAACTGTACCTATTTCCGATTTTGAGGTGGTAGTCAAGGCAATTATAGCGACTTCAAAAATTCTGTGGGATAATTGCCCATTAAACAAGAAACAAAACAAGTCTTTTTTGCGATGTTATTTTTAGAGACTTTTCGTGATGTTTACTTAAAACCTTAATAAGATATCTCTTAGATGTCTTAATTTTATTTCCAGCTCTATCAACGTCCATGTCATGTAATTGGAACATATTTTTGATATACACAATAATACTTGAATTCGCAGTTACATACACATTCTATGAAGTTCTTTAAAGCAACTTTCTATAGGAAACATTCATACAATGTTAATTTGTATACTTCTCACTAATATCACATACATACCATTACTGTAATGTTACAAATTAACATATTTCTATACGATGTTAGTTTAGAAAACTCTCAGTGATATCTCATATTAAACATCACAGTAACATAATTGGGTGAGCTGTTTGATTGATGTATTCATAAAATTACAAAAAAAAAGAAGAGGAACCGACGACCGAAACAAACAGTAGTTATATGATCTGTGGAATCAAATGACAAGTATGATATCGCGGATCGTGGATACGTGGCGTGGTTTTCAGTTTTGTGTTATATTTTATTTGCAGCAAGCACATTTTTAGCAAGAAGAACTTGAATAAAGTATTTTTCGTTTTTGTTAGTTCCTAGTTAGCTACAGTTCCTATACTAAGTTATAGTTCTGGTTATAATGGACGAACAGCAGTAATCGGTAAGTACCTATGCCAAAATCATGATTATTAAAACTTAATACTCATTCAATACTTCAATCGGCTATTTTTCATTGAAATTCCATGTGGAGGGATTGTACCCTAACCTTTATTTTCTATAATTCTCAGATTTTTGTAAAATTAAGTCGTGTGTATGTCTTTTATTAGTATTTTATTTAAAATGATTGATTTTATTTTTGGCATCTCTCTTGGTATCTCTTAATAAAATGTTAAATAGCTTTACAGGGTGTTACATTTGTAAGTGTCTAACGTGATTTCAACTGCAAACATTTTATTCGCACTGTTGCTCCAACCACTGAACCACTGAGAAAAGATATGTCATATATATCAGATGAAAGATAATTTGAAATAGAACCAAAATATGTTAAAATATATAGAGTGTCCCATACAAAATAAACATAAGTTGGTATTACATTCTCAGTGAGAACCCCCAAAAAAGTTTTTGGTACGCCACTGAACTCTTCCATAATATATCTATCAAAAGTTCTAATAAAGTTTTTGAATATTTTTCTTAATAACGCAGTTCTAGAACCCTGTCGTTTTCGACACTTTTCAATAATCGCCCTGTATCTCTTTAATGAAGGGACCTATTGAAGACTTGATTGAGCAATCTTCACTTTAACAAAAACATAAGTCATAATATTTTAAGTACATCACGCACTTGGAGAGACACGGAGGATGGATATCAACCAAATTAATTATAAAATGCTTGATTCTTTTCTTAAACAGGTTTACATTGTTTAGTGAAGAGATGTACAATGTGTACATTTGTGGCAAAAACTTATGAAGTTTGGCTGCAATGTATGAAATACTTCTTTGTCTGTTACGAGCATTTGAAAGTATTTATTAGATCCGTTTCATTGTGCTCTATTGTATTAAGCATATATCTATGATTGTACACATACTTAGCAATATCATAGATAATACTGTAATAAGTACAAATATGGAGAAGAGATTTGAAGAAAAAAAGAAAATGAAAGAAAAATTTTTTCTGTAGTAATAAATCAAGAAACACCCTGTAAATATATGTTTCGAAGTCCAAACAAAAGCATGCGAGGAATGGATTGTTGTGTACATTTAATGTAATTCGATATATCGTGTACGTCTTATCGTTTTCTGTCTTGAGACCTTCTACATGCCTGATGATGGCTCAGTGAGCCGAAACTAGTTTGCGATGGATAGTCTTTTTCATTTGAAAGATGCCAATCTGGCTACTATTTTCCAACAGTATAAGAATTCAATGATGGATAGGAAGAAGACATTGCAAAAGATTTGGTTCCTGCAGAAATGCAAGAAGCACGTGGTATACCCCCCTTCAATATCTTTACAAACTCGTGTCAACACTAGGACTTCGCATTTCACCATTCAAGTTACCAAAAGGATTAGGATTATACAGGAAGTCAAGGGTCTTTATAATCGCTCACAATCATTTATATTTCACTAATGTCAAATTGAAATATATCTTATTCTTGTTGAGCGAGCACCTTTCCCAAATTGGATTTGATATTTTGGACAGATATATCGAGGATATTGTGCAGGATTTCGGTAAGAGCAACTTTGATCGCCTCACTCACAAATTTAAGCTCTTAAAATGTGGTAGTATTCAAAGGGTAGTTGTGAACTATCAAAATTCAACTTTTGTTCAAGGTTCTTCCGGTTTCACAAATTTCCATTTTTATCCCCCATGTCTCAACTTGAGCTCTTCCACTTTTTCGGAACCTGAAATTGATTTACTTGACAAAGGCCTAAAACATAACTTCTTTCTCAGAATTCTCACATGAACATTACACGTTTAGCCATAGACTGTGAACATAACGTAGACCCTGCTATTAAGGACCTTCTTAAATTTGATTTTTCTACAGAACTGAATAAAACTTTATCTAAAACTTCCAACAACTATGTTTCCAAATCAACACATCACGCCTCTAGTTGGAAGTATGTTAATGGTTTGAAGACTAGGTTTTGGAATGAGTACCTTATTGTCACCAAGGCTGACAAAGGGCGTCTCAAAGATGAACCCTATTGATATTCAGTACACTAAAGCGAATACAACGGGTGCTACGGTACTTGAAGTACCAAATTTTTGTCCTTTTCAGTTTGTTAGCACGATACAGCCTCCAGACTGTATACAAGTGACCAATTTTATGATTGCATATTGTTCAGGGCGTCTTATAGATGAACCTTATTGATTTTTAGCTCAGCAGAGCTAGAACAACGGGTGCTATGGTACCTGAAGTGTCATATTTTTGGTCCTGTTTGGAGAAATTTCGGGCTGTCAGCACGATACAGCTGCCGGAGTTTATACAAGTGACCCATTTTATAATTGGATATTTTTCATGGTGCCTCACAGATGCACACTGTTGATTATCAGCCGACTAGAGTACAGCGGGTCCAATAAATCCAGATATAGAGTAAATTGGGGTAATATGGCAACATAAAATTCAAATGCCCACATTCTAAGAACCAACGCGCCTAGCTGAAACACGATGGCTGCACGTTAGAGCTTACACAATATATGTATGTGTTCAGAGTCGCTCGATGCCATATTCACACACAGCGAAAGATTAGAAGTAAAAATGCATAGTGATACTCTATTGCCATTTTACCCCATACCATGGGTAATATGACATCATACGATGAGTATTATGGCAACATGCTATTCTCGTAAGAAATAAAATATTTCATGAAACTGAAAAAAAAACTTTATTTTTACAACATTCCATATTATATATTACTGAATCTTATGTCTAATCTTATGTCTGATCTGGAACACAATCTGCACAATATATGTTTGATGGAGTACATATCTCGTGAACCCAATGATTACATTGCACACATTGCAACCAATCACATTTTGGTCCTTTTTTATCAAAATAGTATCCACGGCATTGTGCACAATATTCTGATTCATCGTATTCCAATTCTGATTCACCGCTCTCCATTGTAGGCACTTCTAATTCGCTTTCTGATGAACTAGTATCAGGATTAGCATCACGTCTTTTCTTTTGAGTGAATGTCTTCTTTTTTCCTTTGTTCTCTTTATCGGCTTCATCTTTTTCCATCTTATTTTTTTTACGTTTTAGCTTTGCTGCTTCCTTTTTGTCTTTAATTTCTCTTTTCTTTCGTTTCTCTGCAATTGTTTCTGGGCATGTAAGTAACTGAGCATGCTGCTTTCTCTTCTGACACCCACTTGGACCAGGTATAGCTGGAATAGGTACGATCGCTTCAATGATACTTCGTTGTTATGAATATTATTGACCTCATCATTAGGATTATCTTCAACATTGTTGTCGGCATCATCAGGAATAACACCATCAGCATTTTGTTCTAAATTATTGTTCCTAGGAATTATCGCGGGAGTATGCTGGATGAAAGCATGATCGGGAATTATGGTTGCATTAAATGGATGGATTCCGCAGGTTCTGAAACCCGAAACCCCGTTTTGAACCGTAGCTGCTTTACACCATGCATTGTTTAAGAGTGCTGGAAACTGTAGCCTATTCAATTTCCGACCAGGATGATTATGTATCCAGTTATTACAGGCTTGTGACCAATAGGTTTTCAAAGGTTTGAAAAACGATCTGTCTAGTGGCTGAAGCCAGTGTGTCGTATGGCTTGGTAGACACAACATGATGACATCGTTGCTTGCGGCTAAATCTAATAATTCTACATCCGAACAGTGCGACGAATGGCCATCTAAAATGAGCAATACTTTACCTGGCTCTTTTCTGGCAATAAAGTGCTCTCGAAGCCATATTTTAAAAATATCTGTTGTTACATATGCCGATTTTTCATTCATTATAACTTTACCCCCAGGAGGCAAACCATCTTCGAACTCTTGTTTTTTCTTCTTGCCTTTAAAGATACAAACGGGAGGAAGAAAATGACCTTCTGCATTAACACAGGCTATAACTGACACCGTCTCACCTTTCTCACCACTTGTAACGCAGTTTACGGTTTTGGTGCCTTTAGTGGCAATAACTTTTCCTGGGTTATTGTTAAGTTGTAGCCCTGATTCATCGATATTAAATATTTTTCTCGGGGTGTTCATTAAGTCATTATCTGTTAATGTTTTCTGCAACAGATCAAAATATCGTTCGCATTCATTCTTAGACATGCCTTGCGCTCGCGCTATAGACATTCCTTGAGCTTGGCGAATTGACAATTCAGGATGTCTTTTCATAAACGATACAAACCAGTCATACCCAGCTTGCTTTTTCTCGACATTAAAGGTATTTGAAATATTATTTTGAACCGCAAAAGAAAATGCAATCTTTTTCACATCAACTGATGTAAGTGCAAATCCATGCTTTTCCATAGTTTGGATGTATTTTACCAAACTTGCTTCATGATCTGAAGTTAGACAACTTTTGCGGCCCAATTTTTCTTTGCGGAGGTTTCCAGACCGCATTCTTCTCATCAAAGTACGGGCAGGAACGTTATAAGTACAGCTAATTTGGCGAACAGATCCTCTACCATGTCTAAGATCTTCAATGGCATTGCCAAGATCTTCTTCTGACCATAAAGCCCTAACGTTTTTCCGAACAAAAGTACGAGGCATCTGAAACCAAAAAAAAGCAGGTAAGGGTAAGAGTAATACGCTCGGGGTAATACGCCGCAGTTGAAAAAATGTGACGCATAATACCCCATATTGCATCTTATGACAAATAAAATCAAAACACATATTTATCATACGTTTAACAGAGTGTTCCGCCAAAAAAGAGTAAGGTTATGAATCATTCTTTGACACACTTCTATTAAAATTGACGAAATCTGCTTAAGACTTCCTTCACCACTGTATATAACTTAACATTAGAAACTATTTTACACGGTGCTTACCTTTATATCGACGTCACTCACTAAAAACCTAATGGTTTCGATTTGCGAATGATTCACGCTTGTTTTCTGTCTGAAACAAATATGGATGAACGACCATTGTTGCCAAATGTTGACTTGGAACGGAAATATCAAACTGCGGCGTATCACCCAGCGCGGCATATTCCCCCAATTTACTCTACTACATTTTTTATTATTTTTGGAGAAATTTCGTTACATCTCCCAAAGTGTATACAAGTGACAATTTCATGATAGAATATTGTTCAGGGCATCTTACAGATGCGGAAAAGTTAGTTTTATTCTTTAAAACCGTTTATTTCAATTCCATTCCATCTTTTGGGTGACGTTTTACATAATCATGCAAATTTTTCATTACTAGATTTATCAATAATATGTCCCTACAGTACTATTTCCTTATTGTCTACTGACATACGTTTGATTCTGCTGGATGCCTAGTTCCCACTTGATCTTTTATCAATATATGCTGTAGTACTGTTTTCGAGTTTCACTGACAGAACTTTTTTTCGTAATACGTTTATCTTATTTACAAGTGAATAGTAAAGACTATCTCAGATTAGTTTATGCCTAAGAATTTTTTAAACATAAATTGTGTACAATACTCATCAGTAGTCTGTTATATCTAAAATTGACAGATAGCGAGTGAAAATAGCAGTAAATCGAATCCTCATATTACCTTTGTTCTCTTTTATCATTCATGGCAACGACAATTTCGATTCGATTGTAAAGGAACAAGAAAAGTGGGTTTTTCACGTTCTTTTGGACAATGTTTTCAATTTCTCTTCCTATGAGAACCGTTCCCAAGAAATATCAAAAAATATTTGACAAAAAATTTGCTAAATAGGTCTAGCGGTTCGCGAGATTTACGCTTATCAACACATTTTGGTATCTGTTGTCATTTATATAGTTAATCCATGTTTTAGTGAATAAATAAGTTTCATGGAGTTAAATGACTTTCATTTCTCCATTGTTAACTCATTCACGCGATATAAATAATCAAATATTTGCAGGGAAACGACTGACTGCAAATCTTGAGACACACTGTGTTTGATTTTAGTGATAGCTTAAAACTAACCTCTCAACCACACAAAAGCTTCGAAGTGACTAACCCTATTAACGTCGATACGTTATTTAATGAGGGGTTATATGAAAGTTATACATAAGAGGCTGGATATATCCGTTAGTCAGAAACTCTATTATGAAGTTAAAACCCACTCACAGAAGCGTATATACTTTTGCACAAATATAATGATTAAACATGATATAGACATAATCTCCAAATTGTTAATACGATATATTTCTGCTAATTAAGATAACTTAGTAATTACAGGGCGTGCGAAATTAACAAGAAACAGTGAATATGCTGACTGTCGTATCCTTGTGAGAACACTAAAACACTTCGTTCAAGTAGTAGTGGTATATTTAACAGCTAACAATTATAATCTTTAACACAGTTAATAATTCTACGTGAAGCTAATACAATAATATTCAACATCAACAGTATCAATTCAGATGTCAGGTAATACTGATTAATGATTGTAATATAATGTGAATCATCATCTACACTTTCATGTGATGACAGTTAAAGATATCCTAATTTCTAGTCATTAGTCATTGGCGCGCTCACACATTTCGTCCCTTTTCTTCATCCTAATAGCCTTCTTAGCGATCTTCGGATTCCCTGGTTGACTGATGCCACCTACTGTCATCGGAAAAAGGCTTGTAGAGTGGTGACTTCACTTCCTTTTCGGGGTATGTTGAGGTGTGGTTTGTCAAATCCGAAAAACTAGTAGGTATCTTTCGCTGGATTTGTGAGGTATAGGATTCAAAGGACTTATGTGACGTCTCATAGTTTTGCCTTCTCGAAACAATTCAACTTCATTACTATGTCTAGTAACCACGGTATATTCAATGTTTGCATATCTAGAAATTAGTTTATATCCGACTTTTGTGTTGTCTTGTTTTGATCCTCTTGCTGTGTAATCTCTATTATTTCCCTTTTCTATGCTCATGGTGTCTCCATCTTTGGCTTTTTCGTCCACATCATCCATAGTTATGTCATTTATAGATAATATCTTGTCTCTTATCATGCGGTTAACTAAAAATTTTGATTAGTGTTTTAAATGAAAGCTACTGTTTCTAGCTAATTCCGCAATATATTGGAAAAATGTTGAAAATTATAAAAATTTGACAATTTTTTCGATATTAAATATCATCCCGTAGTACCATGATGTGTCACGTTGTACGTTAAAATACACTTTTGTATTTCATCTTTATAGTCGCTTTTTTGGTTGTGACAAATCTGTAATCTTTCAAGATAAAACTTATTCATATTTTTGACCTCTCTATTCGCTTGTGGCCAATATGGTAGTGTATGAATAAATTTCATATTATTTTCCTTGCAAAAGTCCTGAAATTCCTTACTGATGAATTGTCGACCATTGTCACACCTTAAGGATTTGGAGATTCCCAATCGGACTAATAATTTTATCAAGCATTTTATTATTTCCATCGACATTGTTTTTACTAGGAATATTATGTGATGATAAAGTGAATAATAATCTATTACAACTAATATTTGTTCCTGATTTGGTAACGGTCTCATGAGGTCAAATGCCTTGCATTGATGATATCAATCTGGGAATTTGTACCTCATCATTGGTGGTGGTTTCTCAGATTGACTATCTGCATTCTATTATAAATCTGTCCATCTCTTTAACCATGAAGTACCACCAAACATTAGCTCTGTGCTGAACACACATTATAGAAAACATTTTGAACTTCCCGATTTTTTAACCTAATATCATTAAAATTGATATATTAGTTTTGCTCGTATGTATCAATCCCGCTAACATTTTTGAAACACCAAAGAACGTAGATGACATTATATCTGACAAGCATCCGTCAGACAGGGTATCTGAGTGCCAGATTTTTTGGTGCGTTTTCAAGTGTAGATAAAAGGCAGAGCTGAGGAAACACGAAGACAATAACAAACTCTTGGTTGTCCGGCGAGGTTTCATAGAAACCAGAAAAAATAAATAAATAATTGAAAAACAACGTCGACTTCATTATACATGTTATTTTGAAAGGTTTATATACATATATATATATATATATATATATATATATATATATATATATATATATATATATATATATATATATATATATATACCAATCCCTTAAATATTTAATATTCTTTAATTGTAATTGCCCTACGATGTGGAAACAACTTATAATATGTTGTCGCAGCGACAATTATAATACATGCTACTTAAGTACGTATTCTATTTCAATTTTTACAGTGGTTGTCAAAAAAATATACCCGGCGCCAATAAATATCAATCTAAAGATGAATTTATATACAATCGACCTATTACTCCTATCTCAGGGTGAGATCAAAGTTGTTCAAAATTAATTCTCCAAATTTATTTGTTTTTTTAAAACGTATTTCCAAATTAAATGTTTCACTATTATCAAACTCTCGAATAACTGTTAATTCAATATAATAAGAGGCCCTCTAATTATTTTATGACATTTACTATTTTACTGTCATTGACAATCAAACCAAATGTCACTGATTAAATTGAAAATTATATAAATGTGAAATGATAAGTTCAATGAGATTGGATACTAAATGAATACTATCGTGAGTTAGAATCAAATTTATATATTATACTATCAGATACACAAATTCAACAAAATTATTATTCTCAAAAATACCCTAAAAGAACAACAGTCGTAATCTCTACAAGAACTTAAAATTAGGATATAACTATGCTAGAATTTAACCCAATTAATTATTATTATCAAACGTTCTACTTGTGTAATTTACACTTGACGTGTATCAATGTCAAATAACGAAATTTCTGCTCAAATTGTCTATTCACTTGATGTTGAAACTTATATATGTATATAATTTTGGAATATTTCAAAATTTCTTATATAGATGCATCTAAATTTTCAACTGTATAAGGCCTGATATTTCTCGAGAAATAAATTTCAAAACTGGAGTGGACTCACCAAATGGATCAGGAAAACTCGTACTTATTCTGAACGTATTTAGAATTCTGCTAACTTTCTAAATATATACAATTTAGAAAACTGGAACCACATACACTTTTTACGATGCAATTCTTATCCGAATTATGCACGCACTGGCTTTAACATATGGGTTATTTATCTGATTGTATGATATACAATTTGTACAATCTACCAAAAAAGTTTGACACAAATCTAATTCTGATGTTGTCTCTTCAAAGGATAAAAAAGTACTGACTAAATGTTTATAAAATAAATAATTCTCCTTTCCGTTGTTTACCGATTTTTCTTCTTTTTCAAAAAAATTACTGATCTATGATTTTCTTCAATAACCAAGTGAGATTTTGAAATTCTTTTATCACATTTGTAATGTTGCTAGCAGAGACCTCTATATTTTGCAATTTCAAATATTTTCTCCAAATCCTATTATGTTCCATCTATCATTAGATATATTCTACACAAATGTCATCGAAATTATGAAATGTCATTTTTGATATTTCTACTGAATCTTTCAAAATTTAATAATTTACATATAGTACAGTGTGTATCGAAAATATGGCAGCCAAAATTAAATAAATTTCCTTATGTTTTACTTATTCTTTAAATTTCGAATAGAGGATCTGTATTAATTCCGGTTCCCTCAATGTAACATTTATCATTGAAATAAAAAAAAATTGTATGAATGATTTTAATATATCAAATGCAAATTGTCAATATATGAATTAAACTTTATAAACCTCACCTCAATATATTATCAGGATTCCTCTGCAACTCAATATCAATTACCATTTAGGTGTTGTTTGTAAATATTCAATGAATACTATTTTTATTATTCTCAAATTGATTTGTGTAAAGTGAATTACTTATCGTACTGACCCTGTATTACCAGTAAAAATTTCCACATTATCGACAACGATGAATGATCGTCATGCGCGTTGGTATTTTCTCTCTCTCCAACTACTGATTGGAATGTCAACATGTGTTTCTAAATTGTAAATGTTGGTTATGTTATCTATTTTTTCATATGGATTAATATTGTGATATTTGGAATATTAAATAAGTTAAGCTTCCTTTTTTATACTAATTTCAACAATCCTATCTAACTATATAAAAACCCTTAAAACTAATAATTATGACGAACAAATAAATGAGGAATCAGTTGATTTATGATTGTTCATTTGAAGGTTATCTTGATCCATAATATGAATAAAATTCACGAAGTCTTTGTATGGGACATAAAATAACATCAGAGCTGCACCCAGATGTTATATACACTTCGTTAGAGAATGAAATGTTTCTTTCTTTACTTGGAATAAGTAATTCGGCAGTTGATATAATTTCCATTCAATGAAAATGATAAATGTCTCACCACATTCTGATTTAAAATTACATATGATGTCTCTCACAGGTTAGTTTTCTCCACTATATTAATGTTCTGGATTTATTTTTAACTTTTCATTTTCAATTCACAACCTTTTTTAAAAAGAATGCAATTTCATGACTTCTTCTGCTGTCTTTTCATCTCATAATCTCCCAACAACGCTGTTTTTCTATTCTTTTGTCAATAAAACACTTTTGTTTTATTTCTGTCATTGTAAAGATAATGTCACATGTTTATTCGCGGCTACTCTTTGTCACTTCACCAATTGAAATTAAGGATATATTTGTTTAGATACAAAGATTATTTACACTATATGCAAACAGTGTATTAAAGTTTAAACTATTTGTATAGGTTTATAGAGATAATTCTATTTCATATTTAATGATAAACTGATTAGTTATATCCTTTTTTATTTATGGAACCTTCAATTGGACTTACCAACTTTAGATGGTTTCAATTTCCCCCAATTTCATTTTCAAAATATTATTATCTGTCCGACTGATTTTTTTCATATTTTGAAAATATAATTCTTACTTGAAATTATTTTCCTTCCTTTTTAACTCCATTTATATCTAATATGAACTCGAATACAATAAATTGAATAATATTTTATAAAAATTTCAATTTCAATAATTTCTTATATCTTATTATCAAACGCTAATTATTTGTATGACATGATTTTTAAAACGCTGCTACTTGTTGAATTTATACAAGTTTTGCACATGTATTGTCCTTCTCAATTGATTACTATATGGGTTCCTTGAAACATAGCTACTCTCATATGCATTCTCTACTATATTAAATGGTAGTTTCAGCTTAGCACATTGGTTTACTTTTTTATTGGCTACTTGCAAAGATCTTTCTAGTACCCAATATCCTTCTTGAAATGTTGTTGGTCTTTTAATTTTTTCATATTTTCTTTTTGTGTAGCGGTCAGCAACTCTTTCAAGTTGTACATTGACTTCTTCTAATAAGTAATCATATTGACTTTCCTTTTCTAATATCCATGGTCTGTCAGGTTTTATATTTGGTGTGTTATTCATATAATATTTCACATCCAATAATTTATTTTCCCAATTTCGGTGTTCATGTGATGTCAATACTCTCAGATACTTTATTATTTCCTTGATATATCGTTCCGTTGGGTTTGATGCTGGATGTCTTATAATTGTAAATGTTGATATAATTCCAGACTTTTGCATCAAATTTTTTAAACGTTTATTGTTAAAATATGTGGCATTATCTAATATACTTCATTTTGGCCTGCCTACTCCATTAAAATAGTTATTCATTTAATTACATATTGTTTTTGTATTTGTTTTAGCTGCCTGCCTAATATAAATGAATTTACAGAAGATATCTACAATGACGAATATGTGTTTATTGCCCTGGAAGCTTGTGATGAGGTTCGACATCAAATCTACTGACACCAAGTCCAATGGTTTTTCAGATTGAATAGATTTTGGTGAGTTTTCATTATGTTAGTTTTTCTCCTTACTCAGCTGACATATAGTACAAGCTTATACTATATCATTAGCTATTTGAATATCCTTTTTGCAAATATAATTCTCTCTCCAAATCAACCACGTTCTTCGCATTCCAGTATGTCCATACTGCTTGTGTATCTCCCTTAATACCTTTTTTGCAAATTCCGTTGTTGTTCATTCTGTCCAACTACTTTATAACATATACCATATTTATTTGATGATCCCCTTATCCTTCTCTGTTAGTTTACCCTGATCCTTATTTATTTCTTCTAGTGAAAATATACCATCTTTTTGTCTCAAAATGTTTAATCCTATGTTTAATTTATGCAAGTTCTTCTTATTCTCTCCATCCATTCTGCTTAGATAGTCTGGTACTATATTTGACTTCCCTGTGACATATTGAATATCAAAAGAATATTCTTGAAGTAACAATGCCCATCTGTTAATTCTGCTATTTCCAAATTTATTGTCCAGTATCGATGTCAGTGATTGGTTATCTGTTTCAATTGAAAATTGATTTCCTAATATATAAAATCGAAATTTAGTAACACAGAATATAATACTTCCTAATTCTAATTCACTAACACTGTAATTATTCTCGTGCTTCTTAGTGGTTCTTGCAATAAAGCTAATCGGGATTTCTTTATCTTCTCGTCTTTGAATAAGAACTCCTGCATATCTTTTGATAGATGCGTCTGTTTTCAGTTTAAATGGTAATTTATAATCGGAATAATAAATTTTTGATTTAGACTCGAAAGTTCATTTGATCTTATTGAAAGAATTTTCTCTTTCTTCGTTCCATTTCCATGGTACTCCTTTCTTTAATAATTCCATCAATGTTAGTTCCATTTCTGTGATATTTGGCACTAATCTTTCGAAGTAATAAAGAGTTTCCAAAAATAATCTCAACATTTCAAAATTGTATGGTGTTTTAAATTCCCTAATCAATTTTATTCCATCTGAATCCATCTCTATTCCAGTCTCATCAATTTTGTACCCTAAATAAATAATATTCGTTTTAAAAAACTGACATTTATCTTTGTTTAATTTCAGACCAGCTTTGTCAAGACTTTCCAATGCAATCTTCAAATGTTTTCGGTGCTCCTCTTCACTATTGGAAAATATTAGGATATCATCAATATAATGTAGGATCAAATCTTCCTATTTATTTAAAACTTGATGTAAAGCTGTTACTAAGGCTGAACAGGCTCCTTGTATACCACATGGTACTATGCAGAATCGATACAAAATTCATCTACTGAAAATCTTGTATAGGCTCTTGAGTCTATGTGCAATGGTATTAACCAAAAACTATGTACTGAATCTAACTTTGAAAAAATCTCTGCATTTATTATCCTTCCTAAAATTCCATCAACTGACAGGTGACTCGTATTCAGGTACTGTGTACTTATCTATAGTTCTAGCGTCTAGACATATTATTATATCATTATTTTTCTTCTGTACAACTACTAGTGGATTTATGTATGGTGTATTGCTTCTTTCTATCATCCCATCTCTTTGTAATATCTCCAACTCTTTCTTCACTCTATCTTTCAATTTGTAAGGTACTGAATATGATTTTGATTTAAAATTTTCTATATGCTTTACCTCCATCCTAAGCTCATATTTCTTAGCCACTCTTGGTTCCCTCGACATCAATCTCTAATACTTCTTAAAGAATTCTTTCACAAATTCATAATGTTCTTCATTACAATCTATCACATTATCCCTCTTTTCTACTACGTCTACTCCTCCTTTATTTTCATACTTCAATTTTTCATCTTTATATTTCAACTTTTAATTTTTAACATGACTTATCTTCTTCATCTTCTCCTCTACTTCCTCTATCATATTCAATCGTACCCATTTTCCATTTAATCCAATTTTCTTCTTTTCATAATTTACTATTGCTTCATATTTTTCCAGGACATCGTTTCCTATTATTATACTTGTTTCTAGGTTTGGTACAGCTAGTAGTTGACAATTAAGTATTGATTCTTCCACTTGTAAATTTATATCATACAATTTGTTTACCTCACATAGTTTCCGATTATTTATATCTGTTAACATTACCTTAGGAATTTTCATTTCTCTTTCTCTTAAATTATTATTTCCGTTTATTAATTTTGAATCAGTTAAAGATGCTTCGCTACCTATATCAATTAAAATTTGAAATGTTTTATCAATAATTTTTCCCTCAATATACAATAAACCATATAAATTTTCTTTTTATAATTTCTCATTTAAATTCATGAATTCTTTGGGGTGACATAATGCCAAACTTTGATATAGAAAGCAACATTTCAAAAATCCTGTCCGTCATTTGTATGGTGATCTTGTTTGCGCCTGTCTGTGTCTATATGATGTACTTGCTGGACAATAATTTCCTGTCTTCTATCGTTCCTTATTTCTCTATCAACACTACCTCCTCTTGTATAACTGTCTTGATTGTTCCTGCTTGAATGTCTATCTTCTCTTTCTAGACTTCTAGTTATGTTTCTTTCTCTTCCATATCTTATGTGGTTTATCTGTCTTCAATTATTATTGTAGTTATTATTTTGTGGTTAATCTTCTATTATTATTGTAGTTATTATTTTGTCTGTTATTTACATTGTTAGTTTGATTAAATTGTTCGTTTCTGTTTCTGTTGTTGTGATTGTTATTATTATTTCTTCTTTCTTGGTTATATTCATATCTGTCATTATTATAATAATTATTGTTGTAATTATAATTCCTCCAATTAGTTCTGTTGTTTTCATTTTTATGATTATTGTAATTGTTATTCCTTCTTGTAGTTTCATTTTGATTTATGTTCCTATTTCTCCTATAATTATTATTTCAATTTCTATCATTCCAATCATTTTGTCTTATTTCATTCTGTTGAGCTTCATTCAGGTTTCTTTCTCCTCTTCTTGTCTCAATTCTTTGCAAATATTGACATAAACTGTCTATTGTTTCAATATTTTGAATGGCAATGGTCTCTCTTATTTGTTCCTTGAAGTGTCTGGACATATACAACGCAATCTCTTCTTCCTGAAGTCGCGGATTCAAATGGATTACCATAGCATACATTTGTAAAACATAGGTATTCAATAAATCTTTATCTTATTTTGGATTGTACATTATTTGCTCAAAAATAGTCGATAAATAAAGTCCTGTATATCCTCTTCTTTGGTTGTAAATCAAAGCAATGCATGGTGTTCTAAATGTTCTCGTACAATTTCTCTTAATTCCTCTACTTCATATTCATTTCTCATTCTATTCCTTCGCATTTTGATAAAGGTTACATGGTGTATTTTCATAAAATCTCCATCAAATTTCATGTTGTTATTACTTCCACAATTAATTATTTGTGTTTCCCCCGTTATTCTTGTCAAATCTCTTCTTATTCTTCTTTCTTTCTCTTCTTGATGGTCTTTCAGTTTTTTTAGATTATCCTCCATTTCTTTTAGTTTTCGTTTATATTCATTTCTCTCGTTCCTGTTGCTACCTTCTTCTAATCGTATTTATGGAATTATTCTATTTTCCACTTGCTTAATTTTTTCTCTATTTTTGTCAATTCTTTCACCAAAATCTTGAAACTTCAGTTCAGTGGTCATTTCCTATCTGTCAAATTTTCCTTTTATTCCATCTTCCATACCTCCCATTACTTCCCCCATTTGTCCTAATTTCTCATCGATCTTGTTCTCCATTTGTCTTCTATATCCATCTCTATCTTGTACCAACTATTTTTTCAATTGTTCAAATTTTTCTTCTATATTTATTCTTACGTTTCTTTCTAATTCTGCCATTCCATTTTGTAATTTTTCTATATCTTTGTGCAAATCTGCGTTACCAGCTTCTAATTTTCTATTAAATTCTGCATTTCCTTCGTTTACACTAATCAATAGGCTTCTTATCAAATTATGTAGGCTTTCCATCTCCTCTTCTTTTTCTTGTCCTGGTTGTTGTTGTGCTGGTGTCTCCATTCCAATGTCTTCTGTGGTTGATGTAGATTGTTCTTCGTTTCCCTTCTTTGTATTGCCTTTTTTATTCCTTGTACTTGGCATTATTGTATGTTTTGTTCTTGTCAAATTGTCTTTATTCTTTTGTTTTAATTTATATTTTCCACGTTTATGTTTTAATGAATGGAATTATTTTAATAATTTATAGTTTATCTGATTTGGTGAGTCCAATTGAATTTTCAGAGCAAAATTTGTTAGCAGCCAAATTATTTTTAGAGCCCCATGTTCTGGGTGGCAATTTATTATTAATGTATGTTCTATGTTTCAATGTATAATTTTAAATTTCACCTCCTTCCCTTTTTTAGTTCCTACGAATCTTGTGATGTTGGGAATATTAAATAAGGTGAGCTTCCTTTTTTATACTAATTTCAACAATCCTATCTAACTATATAAAAATCCTTAAAACTTATAATTATGACGAACAAGTAAATGAGGAATCATTGATTTATGATTATTCATTTGTAGGTTATCTTGGTTCATAATAAAGATAAAATTCACGAAGTATTTGTATGGGACATGAAATAACATGAGAGCTGCACGCAGATGTTATATACACTTCGTTAGAAAATGAAATGTTTCTTTTGTTACATGGAATAAGTAATCTGGCAGTTGATATAATTTCCAGTCAATAAAAATGATAAATGTCTTACCACTTTCTGGTTTAAAATTACATAGGATGTCGCTCACAGGTTAGTTTTCTTCACTATATCAATGTTCTGGTTTTATTTTTAACTTTTGATTTTTAATTTACAACCTTTTTTAAAAAGAATCCAATTTCATAACTTCTTCTGCTGTCTTTTCATCTCATAATCCCCCAACTACGCCGTTTTTCAATTTTTTTGTCAACCTAACACTTTTGTTTTATTTCTGTCATTGTAAAGATAATGTCACATGTTTATTCGCGGGCACTATCTGTCACTTCACCAATTAAAATTAAGGATTTATTTGTTTAGATACAAATATTATTCAAACTATATGCAAACAGTGTATTAAAGTTTAAACTATTTGTATAGGTTTATAAAGATAATTCTGATATTTCATATTTGCTATTGCTTCTAAATTTTTGTCTTTTCCATTTTCGAATACTGTTAAACTTACATCTATATAGTGTGTCTCAAAATCAATAATTATCATAACATTCTGTAACGGAAACATAATAATAAACTTATTACCTATGTCCTTTTTTATTTATGTAACCTTCAATTGGATTTACCAACTTTAGATTGTTTCAATATATATATATATATATATATATATATATATATATATATATATATATATATATATATATATATGAACCAAAGTTGGCAGTTAGTCACGGCTGACTAGTTAAAAAATAAAATTTTAAAAAGTGATTTTTTTTAAAAACCCTCCAACTTGTGGGGATAGCGGCCAAAAAAACTTTACAGGTTGAAGATAAAGTGAATCAATTCGTACATTACCTAAGCCTTCGAAGAACATTGTCTCCATTTCAAAGGCTATAATAAACCAAAAAGAAAAAAACCGGTTAACTTAATAATGAAAATATTTTTTGCAATCATTACGACTTACTTGTATTGTTGATTTCAAATTAAACACACATTTCACAAATTTCAGGACAACTTTCATCCACTAAAGACAAAACGACGACTAACTCTAGTTCCGTACATTGTAATGAGAGTCAGGATTTTTTCCCGTTTTTTAAAAACCAAAAGACGTCCAACAAGAAATGAAATGCTTTTATTGAATATCTATTGCAACGTGAAGTCGACTGGAGGTCAGTAGGTAGTGAAAGTTTGAGATACGATTGTTTATTAGAAATTCAAACTTCTAAAACATTCAGTTGAGGTTTTTTAGTGCTTGGTCAACATTTTAAAGAAAAACAGTAATAGACCTATGACCATACCTAGGATCACGATAAGATTGAATAATTATACTATAAAATTTATCCATACTATTTATTTATGTATTATTAATAATTATAATTAATAATAATAATAATTTATACATATTGGTTACTTTAGCATCACCAAAACTTCCTCCCATAAATAATTTTAATAAAATGTTTACTCCACAATTACCTATTTAAAAATAAATGTATATCTTGATATGATACCAGAATTTGATGAAAACAGTCCATTACTTCCTAGGTTTATTGAAATTTCAGAGAAATGAGTGGGTAAGTTTTATAATACTGTAGATGTAGGAGATTTTCAAAATGAATAGTAGATGTCCAGCATCTTAGAAAAAATTAAAGGTGAAGCAGCTATAAACATTTCATCTTGTACGATAAGAACTTGCAAAAATCCAAAAGATGCACTTCTTAATACATACGCTGACAAAAGAGATAATTACACAATAAATATAGAACTTTCAGAAATGAAACATGGTAATGAAACGTATTTCGAGTTTTATAATAAAACTCAACATTTATTAAATCTTCAAAATTCTTATCTCATCACCCATCCTCATGTGAATCAACATTTAATTTTAGGAAATTACTTTAAAAATTTGGCACTCAGAGTATTGCTAGGCGGTTTAAAAGAACCTTTAGACGCATTAATGCGTACGAAAAATCTAGAAAATTCAAATATTGCTTCAAATGTTTTTACAAATGATTTTCAAGTTTATATAAGCCAGAATAATCACTCGAAAAATATTTTTTCAAATATAAATACGCAAAATTATTCGCATTAAAATAAAACCAATAACCATAATAATGTGGCACATAGGCAGCCACCTCCTAAGCTAAATTCTATGCAGAATCAGCAACACACTAAGCGAAATCCCTCATCACACCCACAAAATCGTCCATCAACTTCTTATAATCCTTCTATTAGGAATAATACAATAATTTATCTTATAATGGTCATAACGTTTTTAAATCTAATCCAAACCAAAAATTTTCATATTCAACTCCAATGAGTATGTCTACCAGAAACACACCTAGACCCCAACACCAAAATAATCAAAATAGGTTCCAACAAAAACCTAATCAAGAAATTTTACCTCGGAAGGAATCCATAATATAGACTATTCCGATTGCACTAATGATGAATCCGATAATTTTTTAGAGACACCAGCCTAGGAACCAAACCAAACCAAACATTATCGAATGGTTAAACTCAAATGGTTCAGAAAGTGTGTTACCCTATATCATTTTCCTACAACAAAATCTAATAGTTTTAATCGATACTGGTAGCACAAGATCCTTTGTGACAGCAGCTGTAGCTGAAAAATATTTAAAAAAATCTTATGTCAAAAAACCATTTCATATAAAATCTGCCTTTGGTAGCAGCCAACAAAATTTCTGCACTTTTATTCCAATCCCTAAAATGTTTAATTATAGGAATACGCTTAATTGAGAATATTGCGTTTTCAAATTTCACGATCATTTTGATTGTTTATTAGGATTAGATAATTGATACCAATTCAGTGAAGTGTTATCCGATTAACAAACATTTTAATTCTCTTTAAGCTAACTATTTTGCGGTATTGTCTCTCGATTCTCATTATTTGTATATGTTTTAGTTAAGTTAGCTTAAACTGTGGTAGATGACAAAAATCACTTACTCCATAGAATTAGTTTGTTAACAGTTTTATCAAATATTCAGATGCTCAAGACAATATTGATTATTATTCAGACTCCTCGAATGAATTACATTTTAAAACCGCGAATACATTGAAAATAAATATTTCTACACCCTATTGCAACCTCAGTCGTCTCTTGAAAAGGTTGATTCAACTCAGCGAATCTCAATTCCTAATTACTCTCCTGAAAGCACCCAAAATAATGTGCGTTTGCCTGAAATTTTCATACCCACCTTCAATGGTTCTAATCCCCTTGAATACGAATCTCTTTTGCTTTGTTCCACGCTTTAATTATTAACAACGCACAAATCTCTAGTGATAGCCAAAAACTTTTGTTCTTCGAAAGAATTTTGAAGGGAGATGCTTTAAATATCATCGACAATATTCAGGTATACGACGAAAACTTTGACTTAGCTTCAATAAATAAGAGGTATACAAATAACAAGTTAAATTTGCATTTGGTTCTTCTTCACATACTTGAGTGAGAGTATTTATTAAAATGAGATCATGTCAATTTGCAAACATTTGCCGTAATCCCGCTCAAACGCTTAAAAAATATCAATATATTACGATAAGTAATGTTTGAAAATTTAATAATATTTACGAGTATATTAGAGAGTAAGCTATATTTTAATATGAAACGTACTTTTGAAGGAAGTTGCCAAATAGGTTAACTCCCATCAATTAACGAATTCCTAGACTCTTAGATTGGACATGTATGAATAATACCTAGTGTATTGTATATTAATTGAGAAATGTCTTTAAATCAAATAAAAATGCTTATATATTATATTGTTAAAAAATAATCATATTTTAGATGGATGAGAGAATCTTATGGTGATAATGCCATTGGCAAGTCAAACGAGAAAATAACATTTGCACTGTTCGCGGAAAAGTATGTCCAGAACATAATGTTAGAAAAACAAACTACACTGTGGAGTTATCGATGCAGGAAGAAGAAACTGTTCAAGATGTTCATTGTAATACATGTCCAGTATCTGAAGGTAATGAAATATATAAGGTCACTACAATAGACATATATGTTGAAATTCCATTTTATTTTATTTGATGAACAATATACAACTCTCTCCGTAGCCTAGTGGAATGGTGCTCTGTCTGCTAACCGGGAGGCCCCGGGATCAAACCCGGGTTTAGATACATCATAATTAAAAATTCTGGAGCCACCTGTCGGAAGGTGATGGCAAACCACCGACAGTATTCTGCCTAGTACAGCCTCTCAACATTGACGTTCGGATACGTCGTAAAACTGTAGGTCCCTTCTACCTGTGGTAACTGGAGAGCACAACACAGGTAGAAGTGAGAGGTCGCCAGCATCCGATCACGGATATGGCACTGTAAGAAAAAGAGATACAACTCAGATCAAAAAAGGCTTGTATTATTTATTGTTGCAAAGGATAAAGTTGGCATGGTTGACAAAATAATGAATATACATATGGTATACAGTCAATCTAAATATAGTATATAAATGTGTAAGATATCCATAGATCACTCTTGCAACGGAACTTGTTCAATCATTTTTTTTTATTTCCACCTACATTCTTGGCAGTAAACAATGAAAATTTGCATCATGAAATTTTAGACAAGGTAAAGTATTGTTCCAAAAACAAAGTGTGAGACTATTTGATAAAAACACCTAGTATCTGTTCAGTCATACAATGTTTGTTCTTAGGAGGCTGCAAACATGCCCTTGCTTTTTTGATGTGGGTTCACCGAAGAAGTGAAGAACCACCTGTAACTGAGGTCACTAGTTACTGGCAAAAGCCATTGCTATCAAAAATTTATTGATGTTAAACAGTTATCTTCCAGCTCCTCCAACCAAGAAATGTCAATGCTGAATGATAATAAGGCATTTTTTTAAAACCCTCCAGGGAACGGTTGACTTAGAATGCCGTGACGGCACGGGTGTGGCCCATGGGAACCTATAACGATCTATTAAAAATGTATACTAATATACATATTTTTTTTTAAATAAAACGCTCAACGTATTGTTCAATTGTTTATTTATGCGTAACAATACATACAAACTTAGAAAAAAACTTAAAAAATATTTTTCTTTGGTATACTAAAACAACTATACATTTTTGACGTCATCGAAACAAAGGTTGCATAAAATTTACTCTGCGTGCACTTGGTGAACACAATCAATACAAAGTGGTTGTATATGTTCCAAACAAATCCACTTTGAACATTTTTGGCAAAAATACCGCGTATTCCGATTTCTGCAGTAATGGCACTCTCCACGTTTGCGGTTGTTGTTGGGAGCAGTATTCGGATTCTGTAGTTGTATCCCTGTCAGTCGGCACGCAGTTTTTCGGGCCTCTCTGGGTATATAGTCATTTCTTGATCTTTTTTGTAATTGTTGTTTTACTAAATCAAGTGCCAAATTTGTCAAAAATATTCTTCTAGACTTTGTACATTCATCGACTTTTTGACAATTAGCCTTATCGATAATGTGTCCATTAACACCAGCGACATTTATCATGTTATAGAACATAACCATTGGCCAACGTCGGGTATTTCTGTTCACCGAGTACTGTGCCATTTTTTGATCAGTGGAGTCAACTCCACCTTTAGTGGCATTATAATATGTTATAGTTTCGGGTTTATTCTGTTTTCCTGTATTCTCATCCATTTTTCCGTCGTTGTTTTACTAAATCAAGTGCCAAATTTGTCAAAAATATTCTTCTAGACTTTGTACATTCATCGACTTTTTGACAATTAGCCTTATCGATAATGTGTCCATTAACACCAGCGACATTTATCATGTTATAGAACATAACCATTGGCCAACGTCGGGTATTTCTGTTCACCGAGTACTGTGCCATTTTTTGATCAGTGGAGTCAACTCCACCTTTAGTGGCATTATAATATGTTATAGTTTCGGGTTTATTCTGTTTTCCTGTATTCTCATCCATTTTTCCGTCACTATGCATTGAAGAAACTAATAGTACATTTTTTCTTTTTTTCGGTATATAAGATACCAATGTCATGTTTTGTTGAAATGCAAACATTGAAGAAACTACAGGACGGGATTTTATTTGTATGAGCTCAGGTGGAAGTTCCTTTCTATTTTTCCGGACAGTTCCTACAACAGTCAATCGGTGATTACTCAATAAGTCCTCAATCAGCGGAAATGAAGTGAACCAATTGTCCATGCTTACGTTTCGACCACTTCTACTAATTGGTGAAACCATACGTTTCACCACATCTGGCACTTGGTTGTTAAGCCTAAAAAGACCCACCGGTTGTACACCCAAGTACACTTCCAAATTTGCAGTGTAGAATGTTTTGGCATCCACAAGGGCAAAATCTTTAATCCCGTATTTTGCCGGCTTGTTCGGAATAAAAACGCGGAATGAGCATCTTCCTCTGAATGGAAATAGCATTTCATCTAGCGTAGCATTCTCTCCCAGGCTGTAATTATTTCTGCAATGGGTAATGAACATTTCCCAAATCTCCCTAAATGGAGCAAATTTGTCTAAGTGTCTCCGATCGTTCCTCGTAATTATATTGTCGAACCTAAGACACTGTAAAAGAAACTTCATTCTTCTGTATCCCATAACAGCCGGAAAAATTTCTACTCCTGTGCCATTTGTGGCCCAAAAATCACGTAGGTAGCGTCTACTGCTTTTGAAGGTCCCAATAAAAATTAGTAAGCCAATCAGCGCATCCATTTCCGTGGCAGTTGTTTGTGATACATCGTACTGATCTTGATATTTATTTCTTATACTCAAAATATACATATTGGTATATTCCACTATTCTGTCTATAATAGCGCCATCAATAAATTTATGGAAGCACTACAAAGGTGATGACGCTTGTCTTGCGGTTCCTTCCGTTCCTGGTAAATGATAAATAATATTCTGACTCCTCGTGCGAACATTCTGCGGATACTGATGTTTTCTCCATTTAGTGATTTTATCTTTTCCAACATAAAGTAAGTGCCTTTGGGAACCTTTTTTTTTGAAGGGCTAGACGACTCAGCAGGCTGCTCAGTAGGCTCCCCAGCATCATCTTCCTGTTCCGTTTCACTGTTATGATCAAGTACTTCACATTCGTCGATTTCGGAATCATCGTTATCATTCAGATCATCTATTTCTTCAACTTCATCATCAGATTGAATATCTTCATATAAACTCACAAGTCTTAGTCTCTCTCGTTCATAAGGGTCACTCGAAGCCATAACTAACTAAAATGTGTAGAAAAACTGCATAAGATATATAAAGAATCGTAAAATAATTTTTAGCTTACCAGTATTTTTTATTACTTTTACGCACGGGTATGTCCTCACAGGCCAATTCACACGATACTACTCGGACCGAAGCTCAAATCAAACTGATCATTCGACATTCGACGCTTGTTTAGACGTACAAAAAACAAGAAGGTACATGAAGCCTCAGCGATATGAATTTTACACGGTCGAAATTCCTATACAATTAAGAGGTGTAGGGCCTCCCAGGACCGACCCGTTCCGCGGAGGGTTTTAATGAACTGTTTCTTGAAGCTAAGAGAAGGATCACTAATGACCAGCTAACAAAGTATGAAAATATGGAACTGGAATATGATAATTTGAAAATACACAAACTAGTACACTAGTTTAAGGATGAATCGGCAACATTAGAGTTAAGTTCATTTCAAAAATTTATGTATGATTTAATGCAAGGTGCTCATATTAAAGAAGAAAAATCAACAAGAGGGCAAAATACAAGTGCACTTTGGTATGAGCTCATATATGATACAGTTACAGCCTCTAAAGTGTATGAAGTTTCAATATGCAAAAAAGTTGATGGAACTTTAGTATACTCTATTATAGGAGCTCACAAAGTAAATGATACAAAAGCAATAACTAGAGGAGTTGAATTGGAAAATAGGGTTCTTAAGGTTGCTGAAAAGCAAGTTTCTGCTAAATTTAAAGATGCTGGATTATTCATCATTGCTGACAATCCGATTATTGGAGCTTCTCCTGATGCAATTACAAATGAATATGTAGTGGAAGTCAAATGTCCAGCAACAGCAAAAAGTCTAGAGACTCATATTAAAAATGGTGGCATTACGAATAAGTACAAAGCTCAGTTAAATTTGCAAATTATGGCAACAAATAAAAAAGGGACTTTTTGTTGTAGCAAAAGCAGATTTCAAAATTTCAAATGAAATAATCTTCCAGTGGCTTTTTTATGAAAATTTTATTTTTAATAAATTGCTCTCTGTCGTGTATTTTTTTGTATTTTTTCAACAGACTGGATGAATAATCCTCAATACTGACAAGAAACTTTGTTTGAAATCACTATCTCAGGTAAAGTTTGGAATTCAGAACTGAATTGTTTACATGTGAAACAATAAACACCACTTTTGCAAACTTCACAACACAACACTATTTTTCTTCAGTGAATATATTGAAATTAATTCACGAAACTCAAAATAATATATACAAAATTCTACAACTGAATTGATAAGGAACCAATTTCAAAACAACACTTAGATAATATAATACACATAACAAAAGTGAAAGAAAGTGGAATGGTTGTAATAATTACTATAATTAAGTAGAAAGTTGAAGTAACTTATTTGCTACGATTTTTTTTATTATAATAACTTTAAATCAACAGATAGATATATAAATATAGGGTAACATTCACAGGTGCATGTGACAGATCAAGTATCGCTAAGAATAAATCCATATTAATAAACTAGGTATTTGATGAATTTGAAAAGTACACTTATGATTTGGCATCTTTGTAGTAGGATTTAGTTATTTCACCAAGCTAAGAATTTGAGTTGGGTTTATTTATATTTACACTAGCAACCCGTAGATAAAAACCAAGTATGGGTCAGACAAACAAATGACTGTAAATTATATATAGATAGATAGTAGAACAGACTGATTTCAAAATAACTAAATACAATAAACTTAACAACTTCATTTATAATTTATATGTAGAGAAAAATAGATAATAAGTACAAATCTTCTCAAAGAAAAAGTAATCTTAAGATTCAATTAATGGAGCTTTTAAAAAAGCAAATTCTCATAATCTACTAATTACCCTTTCAATATAGATGCTCAAACTCGCTATAACTTTCGTTTCCATCACCTCATGCTTTGAAGGTTTCATTGAACTACTCACACTTCGGGGTCTTAAAAGCTTACAATGTTTTGATTGTAACAAGGATTCAAGTTCTTTAAAACCACGATCTGCCATTACCACAGCATTGTCAGGTAGACAATTTAAATAACCACATTCTTGCGTTAATGTTGTATCAGTAATGCGTCCACCACAGCCTGTTGATACAAATTTTACAAAAGCATCGGGGTACAAGATATAAGATATTTGACTGTGTTACATTTTTTGTATTGCGACCAAGTCAATGCCTGGTGCACATAATAGATTACGCATTATTATATTTTGCTCGAAATGGAATCAGCAAATGCTTTTTAATTTAGCTTTCTGAATGCCAAAATATTAATTTTTTCATATCATCTTCAAGTTTATAAATGTCAGTTTCGAATATTTTTGAAACACCATTTACTGATAATGAAAATTGATCTGTTAATGTTGCGAATGAATCATTTAAGTTGATTTCCATTAAGCATATTATAACATCTTCTTCATTTAAATTATTTTCACAAAGTAAGTTTATTAGAATGTCATATCACACTTTAGGAACATCCATATATCTCTTCGGATATTTTTCAACTAGAGTGATTGTATTCTGCAATTGTTCGTCTTTTGATTCACTTGTGTCAGTTAGTGACACAAAATCGCTGCTTGAGGGTACAGTTTCACCTGTTGCCTTTGCTGATGTCATATCTTCTACCTTTAAAAATTTATCTTTCATTGGTGAGGTTGTTACTTCTTTTGAAATAATCAGATCTAAAGTATCCAATTCAACAGTATTCTGAGATGTTAACCGAGAACTCATAGCAACACTTTTTACCTCTAGGGGACGTGTTTGTTGGTATTGATTGATCATTCTCCAGGAGGTTTGAGTACCAACATCATAATCACGAGAATATTCTGTTAAAACAGGTTCATGTGGTACTATCAACTTTCAGCTTTTTGTTTGGAGAAGATTCTGGCTAATTAAAAACATGAGGCACAACTAATGGTTCCAAAATAATTTTTCCTCCCATCATCGAGTGTTGAACATAATTTTCCATGTCAGTTTCAAAATAAAAATCAAACATGTTTAAATATATTGATACTTTCTACACATACATATGTATTTACTTACATCAAAATAATCCTCACAGCAATAGTAACTAGTTGTATTCTGTGTATATCTCCTTCTAGCAGCCTCAAACCACAATTTTCGTTTAACTTCTACTGCAGGCATGGTTACAAACTTTTTACGAGTCGTTCTGACTGTTGTGTTCGTGCAGTATGATACAAAACAAGATATATATGATATTGAAATTTTTCCAACTCAAATACTTGTGGAGAAAAGCTAACTAAGCTTAACTAAAAAAATATTAACACAATGCTAGTATTTTTTCATAATATTGAAACGTCAAGCTCGTGTAAACTGTAAAGCATAAATAGAAAAAAGTATTATTTCTCTATGCTGTAAATAAAAAACGAATACAAACCACGACTTTGACAGTTCTTCAAACTTCAAATTCGAATGGCCTCTTTCTAGCTGGCTATCAGTTCATGAAACATATAATCAGTAAGTGGCTAATCCATATTTAGGTTTGTGACGTATCCGTAGTGAAAGTTGCAAACATTTAGGAATTCCCAATTTCCAGTTTTCTCCTAAAATATTCGGTTCAAGAAATTTTCAATTTAATTTTTGCAAAGTAGTACTAATATATTTTATTAAAATAACAAAAACCGGATGTCGGTTTAACACCCCATTGTAATATGAGGAATATATTCATTAGTTTCTTCGTAAAAAATTTGAAAAAATGAGAATTTCGTTTTTATTTAGAAAAAACTGCGTTAAAAAATTGTCAAATCGAGAAAACTCAGTGAGATTTGTATGAAATAGTGAAATAAGGAAAATATTTTTTGTTTCTTTTTGAAGATCCTGACAAAATGGGAGTTTGTATTTCATTTCCAAGAAAAATCTTTCAAAATTGTCGAATTGGGAGAACTCTTTTAGATTTGTATTAAATTGTGAATTCTGAAATGAGAAATATAATCAAAAGATTTTTGTTAAAAATCATGGCGAAAGGCAAATTTGTGATTTATTTAAAAGAAATCGTTAGGAATATGGGAGCACTTACTTAAGTTTGTGAATTAAGGTATGTTTTTAGATTCTTTTCAAAGTCCTGAAAATATGGCAAACTTTTGTTCAGAAAAAATGGGTTAAGAATTTGTCGGATTAAGAAAAATCTTCGATATTAATATTAAATGTCATATTATAATAAGTTATTTCCTGAAGATCCTGACAAAACACAAACTTGTGTATTATTTTGGAGAAAAATCGTTGAAGTGTTGTCAAACTCCGAAAACTCATTGACAGTTGTGTTTTTTTAAATCGTTGAGAAAATATCAAATTTGAAAAACTCATCATATGAAATAAAGACTATTAGTATTAGTTTTCTTCTCGAAACTTTTTAAAATAATGGGAACTCATTATTATTGGTATAAAATTGTGAAATGGGGAATATTTTTATTAGTTCCTTTTTGAAGATCCTGACAAAAAAAGTGTTTCTGTTTTACTTCGAAAAAAATCATTGAGAAATTCTCAAATTAACCAAATTCATGGAGATTCGAAATATTGTGAATAGTTAAATGACTTCCTTCCTAAAGACCCTGACAAATTGGGGATTTGTATTTTATTTTGAGAAGAATGCATTGAGAGATTATTGAATTAAGAAAATTTATGTTTATCTGTATCAAATTGTAAATCGTGGAATAACGAATACCATTATCAGCTTTTTCATAAAGATTAGAAATCCTGAGAAAATTAGAATTTGTGGTTAATTTTCAGTAGTAATAACCGAAGTACATTGATAATTGTTCGAAAAATTTTTATAACAGATTCCGAAAGCTTGGAAACAGACCGACGCCGCAGGCGGAGGTCTGTTGCCTATAAGCAACAAGCTTCTGGAAGTTGTTATACAATTTTTGAGCATTTATCAATGTTCGAGGGTTATTCGGATAGAAATTTTTTTGCTAATTATAGAAAAGAAGTACAAAGCTTCTATAATTTCATTAATATTCTCGTCAGTATTATGACCAAATCGTGACATTCTGAAATACTTCTTCTTCTTCTCCTTTGAGTTATTGGCTTGCAAGCTTAGTGCATTCGCCAGCACATTTTTTTGTATTGCATGAGTCTTGCTCGTAGCAATGATGCAATACGGTTTGCACAAGTATATATTCACACACATAAATACGCTCACATATGTGTATGTAATTTTTTTTGTTTCAATACTATTTTTGTTATATTAGTTGTTTTACACGCTATTTCTATTTTCACTGGTAACGGAGTGTTAATAACAGATAGGGTAATGCACTTTTCTCGCTCCAGGGCAACGGTGGAGTATCCCACAAGTTCAAGGAGGTGCCTCGGAAAACGGAACTTTTGGGATGGGTGAAGGGAATTAGATTAGGATATTATTATTCAATTATTATTTAAGATTCATCTTTGAGTTATTTGAAAATTAATAAGTTTTTTTTAAATGTTCCTTTTATTTATATTTAAGAAGTGTATTATGAATTTAACTTGCTCGTAGTTTATGTTTTTTTAGTATTTTTTTCATGCTTGATGTGTCTGTGACCCCTGTTTTTTCTAGTTATTGTTTTAGATTCCAATAATTTGTTTTGTTTATTGGGCAATCAAGAAAAATATGGTCCAGTGTTTCTTCCTGTCCGCATTCACACCAAGGCTGCTCTATTATTTTGAGTCTATATTGATGAGAACCATATAAACCATACCCTGTTCTCATTCGGATGAGATTCGTTAAGTGTCTTCGGTCTATGTATGGAATGGTTTTAACCAAGGAACACTTGGATGGTTTGATTGAATTTCCTTGTACCAGCTTCCTTTTTTGTTAAATAATGATCTGTTGTGTCTATCTTTTATCATTTGTTTTAGTTTAGTGATTAGAGCATCATTCTGTATTGGTATGTTTGCTGGGATGTTCAATGAGCACCCTATTTTTGCAAGGCGATCAACCTGTTCATTATCCTGAATTTCTGAATGTCCCGGTATCCAACATAATCTATAGTTACCCCCAGTTAAATTTGTCTCAATTATCATTTGCTTAGTAATTAGAGATGTATAATCAGCTTTACTATTAAGACCTATTTTGGTTAAAGTTTGGATGGCACTTGAAGAGTCTGTGAAGAAAATGCAGTTTTTTTAATTTTTTTCAATAAAAATACTTATTTCTTTATTGATTGCTGCTATTTCTGCATTGCAAATATTGGTAAGTGAAGGTAGTTTGGATGAAAAACCAAAGTTAATTTTAGGGATGTATACTACAAAACCTGTCTTACAGTTAGGCTGATCATTACTTGATTTTGATGCGTCTGTGAACACAAAGTGATTGTCTATGTTTAGGTTTTCTGTTTCTGCTTTAAATAGATTGTTTTTATTTGTGTTATCTTTGAATATATTTAACTTTACAATTGGTATTGTGGTATTCATTATTTCTAGATTGAAAGAAAAGCAGGGTAGTTTTTCTGAACTTTGAATTTGTTTCTGGTATGGTTCAATCATAATTAAAGCTTCTATTAGATATGGTTTTTCTTTTGCCCTCCAATAACCTGAATTGAAATTACTATAATTTCTTATCTCTTTTATATGTTCAATTAGTGGGTGATTTAAAAATCTACAAATGCCTGACAAATATTTGACTGCCAACCACCTCCTTCTGAATTCTAAAGATAGTTCTGCGGTTTCAGCTAGTAAAACATTTGTTGGGGTGGATCTCATGCACCCAAGGATCAACCTTAGAGCCTGAAATTGAATTGTGTCTAGTTTTTTGAGTAGCACCTTACTTGACGGTGTGATGAAGATACTTCCTAAATCTAAATGTGATCTAACTAAACCATAATAGGCTAATAAAAGAATTTGAGGGTCTGATCCCCATCACGTCCTACCGAATGATCTCATGATATTGATACCTTTAATTGCTTTGCCGATAATATTTTCGATATGTGATGACCAGTTTAGATCATGTGACATAATCAACCCAAGGTATTTTATTTGTTTTTTGTAGGGAATTGCTTGATTATTAATGTATAATGAGAGAAAAATAGGATAGAATTTATTATTTGTGAATCATTTAGATCTTGCAATATGACATTTGACTCATTTCTGATTTGTTCTGGATTTATATCTTCACAGGCTGAAACCAAGTGGTCTGCATATGATAAAAACATAACATTATTGGGAATGAGTGTGTATATTGAATGAATGTAGATATTGAATAGTAGTGGGCTTGATGGCGAACCTTGTGGTAGCCCCTGAGTGGTTATTGCTGGTTCTGTTCAATTTTCATGTATATCCTTAACTAGTAATATTCTATTGTTCAGAAGATTAAATACCAAGTTAATGAGCTCCATGGGTAATTCAAGTTTACACATTATTTTATATAGTTTGAATATATTAACATTATCATATGCTGCTTTTATATCTAATAAAACTACTAGTGTCGATCTATTTTCTGATAAAGCATTCTGAATATAAGATAGGAGCATTGCTTGGTTGTTTTGAATTCCCATCCCCCTCCTGAAACCTGACTGACTGGAATTGAAAACACTTTTATTTTCTGTGTGCCATTCTAATCGATTTTTGATGATGTTTTCAAGAATTTTACCTACACACGATGATAGTGCAATTGCTCTGTAACTTTCTACTTCTTTGCAATCTATTAATGGCTTTGAAAAAGGTATGATTATGTTGGTTTTCCAGGATTCGGGAATTTCTGATCCTGTTAATACATTATTATATATTTTCAATAATAATGATTTTCCGTTATTTGGTAGATTTTTAATCATAGAGTATGTCATATTATCTATTCCCGGTGCTGTATCTTTTTTCTTTGCTAAGCATTGATTCAATTCATTAATTATGAATAACACAGGTTGTGCTGTATGTGTAGTATACTTGAAATTCGGGTCTATTTGACAAATTGCTAACTTTTGCTATATGTTTTCGCTCATTTCTTTGTTTGGTAATTTTTTTGATGATTGATAATTACAATTGTGAAATTTTTTAACGGAAGACCATACTTGAGTTATGTTACTATTACGATTCAAAGACCCACAAAACTCTTTAAATTTCTTTTTCTTTTCATGTTTAAGAAATTTTCTCGTTGATGCAATTATCTTTTTAGCATTTATGTAATTCTCTATGGTATAATTCTGTTTAAAACGGTTTAGTGCTTGTTTTCTTCCATTCACTTTAGTGCTACATTCTTGATCCCACCATATGCATCCTGCTTTTGATGCTCTATGTTGTAACGAATTTTTTTTTCCGTTACTAATCATTTTAAGGTTTCCGAATTTATTTTTATTTAATATTATTTAACTGTTGAATATGTAGAAATTACTTAGATATGAAATATTCATTCTAGATGTAACGAAGTTTCTTTCTTGTTCTTATTAATTTTAAGTTTCCGAATATTTAATATTGCTTATAACCCGTAATATGTGTAGGAATCACTTTGATAAAATATTCATTCCGGATTTTTATTTAAAAATTTCAAATTCTGACCGCGATCCGATGGTAAAATTTATGTTTACCCCTACCGCGGAATACAGAGTAAGGAGCGCGCAGGTCGAACTAGCGGTAGAGAGGGGAAAGCAGTTTGAAACCTGGTAGGTGAGATAGTCGAGAAGAGAGTAGTATCGAGTCCCGAGCTTCGACCGCCGGCAGTAGAACAACGCTCCGAATGTAAGCAATTAAATCAATTTATTTACCGTTCTTGTAGTTGTTTTTAAGTAATTTTTTTTTGAATTTTGAAGAATATTTGAAATTATAACATAAATGGTCTTTTCAATAGATATTTGAATTTCTTTTTTGAATTTATAAAATATTAGATATTTTATTTTACTATAAACATTAGTGGTTTTGTGATATAGCAGAAATCGAACTGTTATCCGTTCCTTTTGAATATTTTGAGTATTTTTTTCCCGTTTTTCTTCTTAGAATAAAAATGTTGAAGCGATAACTGTGAAGGTAAGAATATTTGAAAATTATAATAAAAGTGGTATTTAAATAGATATTTGAATTTTTATTTTGAATTTATAAAATATTAGATATTTCATTTTACTGCAAGCGTTAATGGTTTTGTGATATATCAAAAATATAACGAGAAACAGTACATTTAAAATCTCGACAATATTTCATTGAGTGCTAACCCGATTCCCTGATTTGCGTTTCGGTTGAAATATCAAAGACTTCCAGGTGTCTAGCCAGGGCGCCTTAAGATATTATAATTCCCGGATTTCAACCGTCAGTATCCCGTCCCTATTTCCTGTTTTGCGTTCGGTTAAAATATCAAAGACTTCCAGGTGTCTAGCCAGGACTCTTCTGATATTTTAATTAGAAGACGTATATTCCGTTAAATTGAAATCTTAAGGACTTCCAGGTGTCTAGCCAGGGCTCCTTGGTATTTTAATTCCCGGATTCCAACCGTCAGTATCCCGTCCCGATTCCCTGTTTTGCGTTTCGGTTGAAATACCAAAGACTTCCAGGTGTCCAGCCAGGGCACTTCTGATGATTTAATTAGAAGACGTATATTTCGTTAAATTTCCGTTAAATTGAAATCTTAAGGACTTCCAGGTATCTAGCCAGGGCTCCTTGGTATTTTAATTACCAGATTTCAACCGTCAGTATCCCGTCCCGTTTCCCTGTTTTGCGTTTCGGTTGAAATATCAAAGACTTCCAGGTGTCTAGCCAGGGCACTTCTGATGATTTAATTAGAAGACGTATATTCCGTTAAATTTCCGTTAAATTGAAATCTTAAGGACTTCCAGGTATCTAGCCAGGGCTCCTTGGTATTTTAATTACCAGATTTCAACCGTCAGTATCCCGTCCCGTTTCCCTGTTTTGCGTTTCGGTTGAAATATCAAAGACTTCCAGGTGTCTAGCCAGGGCTCTTCTGATATTTTAATTGAAAGACGTATATTCCGTTTAAATTGAAATCTTAAGGACTTCCAGGTGTCTAGCCAGGACTCCTTGATATTTTACTGCCCGGATTTCAACCGCTAATATCTTGTCCCGATTCCCCAAAATTCCCGAAAGTGGTCCCACCACTTGGCCCGAGCTTTCGACAGTTTTATTCAAGAACCGAACCCTTTTTCGTATTTTCCCCCCCCGATCTCTAGGAACATCGTGTACTCAATACTCACATTTATTCTACATACCGGACGCATAGAAAGTGATTGGATACTTTGCTAGCATCAATGTAGACTCCGTTTTATTAATTTTAATTTATTAACGTGTATATTGAAAAGACCCGTGAAATAAGAGCTTGCTTTTAACGCTTTCATAGTAAACATTGCATTTGCTGATAAAAACTTTCTCGCTTATCTCCTGCCCGCTTCGTCTCTACTGACCGCATGTTAAATGTATATAGTTCGCTAACATTTCTCTGCTTTTCTGGGGATACAAGAGTATGGGTTACCTTTATGTGTGATAAGGTTTTATTTTTTGTAGATAGATAACGATTTGAGTAGCTACAAAGCCTGTATTTATTAAATAAAAACATTATTGTAATATAACCTAACCGAACCTCTGTGTTTTACTGACCTACTATAGACTAAAATAGTCCTATGGTAGAGTATTTGTTTTACTGCACGAATTTAGATTCTCCGTAGAGTAGGCCAGGAGAATAACTTTCAGTTAAGGACCAGCGAGGAAGTTTCTGGATACAATCCTGCCGGATGAGATACAATTAGACCCCTGGAACCGTCCGTACTTCCATCTGAGGCTACCTGGAACTCCTGACGAGTGAAGTCAGGGGGCCGTATTGCATCGAGGGTGTCCAAAGTGACATGCTGAGGTGGCAAGAGCCGCGTAAGGAGCTGGAGGAAAAAAAGGACGTCACAATGTGTCCTGTTTGGGATTGACACATCTGCCGCATCATTTATTATATTTATTATGTATTTATGAGCTGGTTATAATTTATATTTGTCTCACTGAGTGCATTGTTGATAAATGTATAATATTCTTCCCAATCTGCCTTTTTGATGTTTCTACTGGTTCTTTTATTATTGACATCATAGTCTCCCCCATTTGTGTGGAATTGAAAGATGATTGGAGAATGGTCACTAAACCCAACGTCATCATGTATCTTCCATTCACATTTATGTGCTTTGCTAGTAGATACCAATGTCAAGTCCACTGCGCTTATCCTTTCTCCTGGCGGGGTAAATCTGGTTAGGAAGCCTTCATTAAGTATAACTAAATTTTTATCGTCTACAAAGTTGATTATATTGTTACCACTTGTATTGCACCATTCACTTCCCCAAGCAGTGTGATGACCATTGAAGTCACCTATCATTACTATTTCATCTTGTAGAGGTTCTATTAGTTGTTTGAAATTTTGAAATATTAAATATTTGAAACGTCAAAATCGAGATAATCAAATTGTATCCATAGCAACGTGCTAGAGTGAAAACAGCCCATGGGATCTGTTTTCAGTATAATGTTGTTCTGATTGAATGTGTTCAATCAAATGACCGCAAATTAACTGATTTCATTGGATTTTACTAGAGCAAAAAATTTTCAAAACAATTCGTTGAGAGTCAGTCAAATAATAAAACTCAATGACATTTGTGTTGAATTGTAAATATGCCATCACACAAGAGGCTTTTACGAAATTGGAGATGAATTCTGTGATTAAACAATTGGCTTAAATGGAATCGTCAGAGTGGCATAAAAATAACCATTTGGTTGTTCGGAATCTTATCGATGTGAATATATTATCTTATGAAATAGTTGTTAGTAGATGAGTAACACACACGAGCATTATTTTGATAACTTATCAACTGTATCAGTTATTTCATAACATTACGCCACTGGATATTGCTGAAAACTACCAAGGGAAATGTCACCGTCTATTATGATCAACGATAATAACGATGTTATTGAAAAGGCATTGTGATGCGTACATGAACCTTTTCAGAAATTATAGAATACTCAATGAAAGTAGGCCAAGTAGACATCTCAAAACCGTTCGACCAACCCAAATTTTAACGTCACATCAACCCTTAATAAAGGAACAATGGGATCGACAACAGATGATCAAAAATTATAACCGGAGTTAATTGGGGCAGTAATATACTCAGTGACATAGAAACCCCCAAACAACTTATAAAGGAATGGTATCAGTATAGAAAGCGCGTAGTGTATGTGATACCCCTTCACACGGTCGAAGAGTTAATTTGAAATTTTCGCGAATTCCGCCGAGAATCGTTATGTGAAATATCTGGGCATTGTTATTCATGAGATACAGCCTGACTGTCAGTGATTGGATAATTTTTGGCAAATATATGCGGCGGGCGTAATTTCGGCCGGTAATCCCTTGGCCTACCTGCATAAATCAAAGGGTACCATTTATGACAGGGGTAATTTCGGCCGAGGGGTTGATGTTTACGATGAGATTAAAATATTGGTAATTACGCTTAATAGTTTCCTTTAAATGTATAAAATTCACAAATAACAGGTATAAAATTATAATAGCTAGTCAGTATTATAACTTATCTTTAAGCTACTAGTCGATAGAAAGCATAAAATATATTATTTGTATACGATGGCATCAGTTTCAGTAATTAAGAGTTCACGCGGTTGTGACTTACTAGTTGTAGAAAAGTTTCAGTTTTGTAAACAGGACGTATTAAAAAGTGGTGAAGTACGTTGGAGGTGTATGAAGAAAAATTTAAGATGTTTAGCCAAACTGTACACTGTTGGTGCGGAATACACAGTTACTAGAAGTGAATTAATCCACAACCACGAGTCCGATGAAACTACGTTGGAGAGAAAAATAGTGACGACTTCATGCAAGCGCAAAGCTGAGGAAGACATATCGGAGAAACCTTCAAAAATTATTAAAAGCGTTCTTTCAAATCATTTGCCAGAGAATTTGTCATCGATAGATGTCAGTCTAATAAGAAGAAATTTGTACAACAGCCGCCGTAAGCTCTTACCAGCCCTGCCTAAGGATATTCACGATGTACATTCTGTACTCGATAGTTATGGACCGAAAACCACAACAGGTGAAAATTTTTTGTTTATTAACAGCACAGCTGATAATATCATTGTTTTTTCTTGCCATACAAATATAATAAGTTTATGTAAAATGAAAGATTTTTACATGGATGGCACATTTTCTTATTGTACAAAATATTTTTATCAGTTATTTACCATCCATGGACTGGAAAATGGGCATTATGTTCCTCTTTTGTATTGTCTGTTGCCCAATAAGACCGGTGACACATATATGAGACTTTTTCTGTTGGTAAAATCTAAAATTTTTGAACTTTATAATATTGTTTTTGAACCGAAGGAGGTATTTGTGGATTTTGAAATCGCAATTCATAACGCATTAAAAGTTGTCTTTCCCAAAACCAAACTAAATGGTTGTAGATTCCACTTGCACCAGGCGTGGTATAGGAAAATACAATCATTAGGGTTAACCCAAATGTATAAAGATAAAAACTGCGAGGAAAGCAAATGGCTTACTCATACTTTTGGGCTAACTTATTTAGACCCCTCTGAAGTTGAAGATTGTTTCATATTTGATCTCATGTCATACAAACCGGACCATAAACTTATAGATAAATACGCAGACTATTTATTAGAAAACTACATAGCGTCAGAATCTCATTTTCCACCAAATATATGGGCATATGAAAACCCATCAATTAAAAGAACCACAAATGCCTGCGAATCATTCCATTCGCACTTTAATTCTAGTTTTTATTCAAGTCACCCTTCTATATTTATTTTCATAGAAAAATTGAAAGATTGTCAGATCGATGCATATTCAAAAATAAAAAATTTAAATATTCCAGCAAAAATTAAAGACAAACAAGTAAAAAACAAACTAAAATTTATCGAAAACATTGTAAATATGCTTCGATCTGACAATATTTCTAGAATTAATTTCGTTAAATCTGTATCACATCAAAACGTTTTTTAAAAATTTATAGTTTACCTAAGTTATAGAAATAAGTTGATGTAATAATTTTATTGAAATAAAGAAATATTTTAATATAAAGCATTCTGTTATTTTATTTGATTTGCGGCCGAAAATACCTATGAGATAAGGAAGCAACTTAAAACCTCCGGCCGAATTTACCTACCGGCTTTTAGTACCTGCCCTTTTTCCGGCCGAAATTACATCCGCCCAATATATGATAGATTACGTTGAATTAAACTCACATACTTCGAATTTAAATAAACATATTACATTTTCGAATTCATTTGGGAAAGCCACATCATTTCAACTTGACATGAATGAAAACACATCTGATTTCATGAATTGGTGTTCCACGAAGACAGTTCATTTAACAATCATAATTTTGAAAGCTTCAGCTTACATTACTACGAAATTATATTCACAATAAAGACTTGTGATGAGAAATATTTGTCTTTATTGTGAATATATTTTCGAAAGTAACAACAAATTCTCTTTGTTATTTTTAGTACTGAATCAGCATTTCGATCCATCATAAAAAGTTCCACTTGATTAGTTTCCTCTCATAAATTTAAGAAAATTTTAGTATATCTCTAGCCATTTATCATTTTCACTATCATCCTTTCAAACTTTAGGAATTGAATGACTGCTTCGGAAAGTGAAGTAGAAAAAATTGTTTGAACCTCCAAAATATTACAGATCCATCGTACCACAAAATCAATAAATCCCAAGAAAGTTATTAGAATCCGATCATAAACTAGCATTTCATATGAGAAAGTTCTGGAAGCAAAATTTCCATTTTCTGCAAAGGGTGATGGAGATGGGTAGAGTGGCATTGACAACAAAATTGCGTGGTTATTATCAAAACTTATTGATTATTCATTTTATCAAAATAAATTGAGAGTCTGTCAATAGTATGACAAGCAGTTGTGTTCTAAATCAAAGTGTTTTATTAGTTAACAAATAGACAAATATTCCACAAAAATTCATAGCTTTGTTTGATAATTCAATTAGTTTCTTCCGTTTTGTTATTTTTTTATTATTCTTGAATTGCGTAACATCCTTTCGAATATTTAATTATCTTATTTATAATTGTTTTGTCAGATATTGGTTGAATTAATTGAATTATAAAATTCTCTTCTATTTCAGTTTTTTTCATAAATTTAATCACTTTCTATTCAATATAATCTCTATAATATGTAAAGCTCTCTGTCAGACATGTATTTCCAAGTTGAGAGGGTACCGCTGCGGATGTATTATTCCTTGCCGTCGGCAAGAAGAAGAAGCATAGACTTCTTTCTCCCCAACATACCAAGATTTAGGTTAGAATAACTATAAGATATTATTTTGACATATCACAAACCATTGCAATTAAATAATTCTTCCAACATTCTCACCTGCAGTAAAGATGGTAAAGTATGTTTCCCATATTCCTCCATCATCCCATTCGTTGCGTGCAGTTGCTGTACGTAGGCATTGTGTGTGTTGAAGTAGGCGCTCAGCGATTCGGTTGAAGGATTTGTTAAATATGCCAAGTATGCACTTTTATACTCCTGCCGACACTGAAAAGAAAAATATCTAGTTTCCAAATATTCAATTATTTAAATTATTTTCCACTGAATAATTCCTAAATACCTTGTGTAATTTTTATTCGCCCATATTTTCATAGAGCACCGACATTAAAATTCCACACGGCGACAAAAAGCAACAAAGTTGAGGTTATTTATGGAGAAAGTATATGAAGCTGAGGACGGGAAAATATAACCAACAGAGAGAAGCTTACACCAAGTTTTATGTTTTCGCAGAGCCATATATAACTATCAACTAGTTTTTGTAGTATATATGTTTTGTTAGGTCATTTATCAAATTTATTTGAAAATATTTTGCTCATGTTTAAATTCAAATGATGATTGGAAATCAGTTAGAATAGACAACGTAAACACACACAATTAACTGGTTGATATTTTCACAAATTCGTACTTTGCCTACGGTAATTAATCCTTCCATATTCCAGATATGCTGGTGTTGTACATTGTATGTTTCTAGAAACTATAATGGCATTGTCAACGTAATACACAATCTTATTCATTCTATTGAAGAAATAAAATGGATATGTATGTCATTTGGATCAAAATATAACAATTGGACCAAATATAACTCCATAAAATATTGCTGTGGAATAAGATACAGAGCGTTATAGTTGAAAACCAATCGTTTTTCTGATAATTTGACTTCGTATTTTGTTACTGAAAGTGCCAACTGAGTGATTCCTGATGATTTTTAAGATAAATCATGACGTAAACATCAACTCTAGATAATATTGGTACTTATGTTTAATAACGATTATTTCATTCGTTTTCGAGAAAATCGCAATTTAACAGTGCTGAACCACATTAGATTTTAAACAACAAACAATAAACCTGTGCTCGGTGAGGTTTCGAGGAACTGCTACGGCTTGTACAAGATTTCGACTCTCCGAGGATTACCCTTCGATACCGGGAGCAATGTCTTCGATATCGGAGGGTAATGAGGTGAGCTTCCTATCAGGAGCGTCCCCGGGTTGCGGATAGGGGACGGCCAGAGAGGTCCCGTACGTATTTACAGGAGAGATCTGGTCAATTGGGAAACAAGGGGGATAAGGGCTATAAATGCCCAACAGTGCCAATTTCTGAATAACCAATCGCTGACATGCTCGCGGCACAAACCGCAAACCGCATGGTAGATCAACTACCCCCTTACTAGGGTCGAGTAGTAGCCGAAAGGATGGATGGCCATGGGACAGACGGTTCCTAGACCTAGACCTCGGAGCACCTGGCACACCCCGTTGTATGTAGCCTTGTATCTGCATAATGAGCTCGGCAGGTATCGACCTATTTCCTCCTATACTCGTGCGAAGATTTATAGGCGAAGAGAAAAGAACTTATAGAGACTCTTAGTAGAAGAGATTTGGAGGATACGGAGGCAATGGAAACTACACAGTCTCCAGCGCAGCCTGATACTTCCGAAACCCTAAAAACAACACCACAGGGAGACGCTACGGCGAATCCTGTGGATCAGAAAGCTCCACGTGGGGAAATGACAGATGCTCAGAGAAGGAAGCTTAAATAAATTAGGGAACAAGGCAATTATACCAAGACAGTAGCGTTGTCCATTCCCTCAACATCAAAACAGGGTGAAAACCAGCAGAAAAATGTGGTTAAGGGAACTGTGTCAGCCAGGAGCACCCCTGAAGAAAAAAAAGAAAAGAGGGCCAAAGCTCTGGTAGTACTAGTACTACTAGTGGTATGAAGTACAGTATGGCCCTTAAAGGGATCAAGGCAGCTGTGGTCCCCAAGAACTTTCCAGGGGCTATCAAAGAGAACTTGACCAAAATGATCGACGAGGTGCAGAATGCGCCCAGGTTTGAAAACAGTCGATATAAGGACAGCTACTACGGGCTGATATGTGCCAATGGAGAGTCCTTTAATATAACGAGGGACTATTTGCCAAGCAAAACAAACTGGAAACTCATCAGGAGTGACGAACTTCCAAAACAGCAATGAGTCCTGGCTCTACTTTCAGAGACTAAAAAAGAGGATCTGAAAGTGGGGCTAAAGATACTCGAAAAACAAATCCCAGGGTTATTCGGTGGATGATCCTTGGCTCCAAATCATTCAATACGGGAATACATGTGAGTCTCCGGATTCATGAGGAGTCGATAAGGGAACTTGTCTGGGCTCAATGGAGACCGTACTATTTATTCCAGCAAGCTAGCTTTAAAACCCTGGAAAACTAGACCGAAGAGGAAACAGGGTCTCATCAAGTACCTAAACCAACAGCCTCCTAGGATATCCAAGGTACTACAAGCAAACTTGCAGCACAAAAAGACGGCCACGGCTGTCCTACATCAAGCTAGCTTTAAAACCCTGGAAAACAAGACCGAAGAGGAAACAGGGTCTCATCAAGTACCTAAACCAACAGCCTCCTAGGATATCCAAGGTACTACAAGCAAACTTGCAGCACAAAAAGACGGCCACGGCTGTCCTACATCAAAGGGTTGTGGCTGATAACATAGACATCGTTCTAATCCAAGGACCTTGGATAAACAAAGGTAAGATACTAGGGCTAATTATTAGGGAAATTGGACTGATAATGGAGACTAATTGTACTAAAATAAGAACTGTTATCTGTTACAGAACTAAATATAACTTGATACCAATTATGGAACTTTGTACAGGTGACATGGTAGCAGCAAAGATTAAACTTAAAAAAGATGGGGAGGTAATCTTCTCATCGACTCAGAAGAAACGTTACCATGGGCTAACATGGAAAACCTGATGGACTACGCCAGACGATACAAACTGGATGTTGTTTAGCTGGGGCAGCAAGGACAACATCACTAGAGGTAAGAAACTATTTGACTATTCATGCACTACTGAACTTGATATTGCGAATGTGGGCAACACGACAACATTTAGAACATTGAGGGGAAATCATTATTAGATGTAACTCTCTGCACTCTGGGAGTCTGGGAGATGATAAGGCATTGGCATGTATTGGATGAACCGTCTCTGGCTGACCATGATCATATATACTTTGAAGAAGATGTAGAAAAATCGGCTATTAGAGCATACAGGGATCCAAAGAGTACCGAATGGTTATCTTAGAAAGAAGACATGCTTTCTGAAACCCGCACACACCTAGACAGACCAAAAACTGCCGAGGAGTTGGAAGGCGCAGCTGCATGGTTGCGGCAGACCATATTGACTTCCTATCACAATAACTGTCCGATGAGGGAGAGTCGCTCTTCCAGACCAACCGTCTGATGGAATAAAGAGCTGACAATACTGAGGAAAGACACAAGACGTCTTTCTAACAAAGCGAAAAGAACAGGCAATTAGGGAGCATATAAGGCTAAAGTAGGTGCGTATAATGAAAAAATAGAACAATCAAAGAAATGATCCTGAAGGGAATTCTGTGAGGGAACACATGGTGTCCCTGATATGGTCAGAATTAACAGGATTCTTAAAAGGGACACTTCTAATAAAATCGGCTCTATCCAGTTGTCGAGCGGAGAGTACACAAATAGTGAGAAGGAAGCTTTAGAGCACCTCCTTATGTGCACTTCCCATACTCGGCAAAGATAAATTCAAATTACAATAACGGGCCGGTATCGAAAACAAGGGCTACCAAAGAAGACTGGAAACTAACAAATGAGATTTTCAGACCAAATCTCATTAGAAGGGCTGTAGATTCATTTGATCCTTCAGGACCAGATGGCATATTTCCCAAGTTTTTGCAAGAGGGAATTGACATCATCATGGGCCCTTTATTTCTGAAATTACGCAGCAGCCTCTAGGGTATATACGAACTGCATGGAGATAGTCAAGAGTGGTGTTTATTCCCAAACTATGTAAATAAACGTACACCCAGGCCAAATCCTACAGACCATCAGTCTGACATCATTCATTTTGAAAACTATGGAAAAAGTGATACAGATGCATCTGCAAGAAGGAGTGCTTAAGAACATCACCCTACACAAACTACAATGGGCCTCTCAGGCATGGAAATCAAGTGAAGCTGTCCAGCATAATTTGGTCTCGGGCCTCGAAAGGAGCCTGAACCAAAAAGAAACAGCCCTTGCAGCATTTAGACATCGAAGGTGCTTTTGATAACACATTGATGTCATCAATAAAGAAATCCCTCGAAAAAAGAGGGATAAACAATACCACAAACAGATGGATAAGATCCATGCTTGAGCATAGGAGAATATTGGCACACATGCATGATACAACGTACACCGTCAGGACAACTAAAGGGTGTCCTCAAGGTGGAGTACTTCCACCACTATTGTGGAACTTAATTGTGGATGACTTAATCTGTAGTCTAAATGATCAAGGTATATAGAAGCAGGACTTCGCGGACGACCTAGTGATTGTTACCAAGGTCAGGTCAGGTCAGGTCAGGTACAACGTTGTATAAGATAATATTAAGTGCATATTTTCTATAGATTGTTTTAATTTTGGTGTCGAAAACCCAAGTTCGAACTGCAATGTGAATGTATTTATTAATAAATTCGAAATACAAACGAGTTACACTAAGAAAAAGGAAGAAATAATATTTTACTTTTTTAAGATAAACTAAAAGCACGTATTTATTGATTTCAAAATAAAGTTAATTTCAAAGTAAAAAAATCAATCACATTAGGAAAATAAAAATAAGATGTTTAGCATTTTAAAAACTGTCCTCATTCTCAAAATTCACTTTTGCTTTACTCATCGATTCATAGCAGGAATTGCACGTAATGACAACATTCCCTAGACATTAGTATGTACCACATTTTCTACAGCTATAGTGTTTTTTCTCTGCTTGTCCTTTGGGCACAGATTACACGATTTTCTTTTTCTGCTATTTTCGACATTTTCAGGAACCTCGGATGTAGACGGAGATTCTTTCGGAAGAAATGTGACTTCTGATAGTCGGGTGCGCAGAGGTTGAGGAAGTTGTTTATTTGAGGCACGCAGAACCATATCTTTATGCACTAAATCTTTGGAGTAAAAACAATCGTCGATGCTTTAGAACCCCTCCATTTCCTGTGAATATTATTTGCGCATTTATTCCAGCAACGTTTAACATAGAAAAGAAGATCACTATTAGACATCGTCTGGTACCTCTTGAACATTGTACGTTGCACACAGCTTATCAACGGTGTCTATGCTGCCCTTGGTCTGGTTGTAAAATGTAATAATTTAGGGTTCTTTGTGATTATCAAACTCATCATCAATTGAAGCGTGAAGTGAAGGCTAGAAACTACAATTACATTTTTCCCTTTTTTAGAAATATAAGAGGTCATTGTACCCTCCTGTCTATCAGCAAAAATGCTCGACTTTCCTTCACGATACTTCAAATTTTTAAGCTCTGGTGGAATTTGACATTTATTCTTTTTTAATGTTCTTACAAAAGATAATTTAGTATCTGCTAAATCCTTTAGCAAAGAAACGTCACTAAACCATCAGTGGTGACCTGTATAGATAATCCGTGCAATTGGTCGTTTTACAACATCTGTGGTTTTATGGTTATTTGAATACTTGAGCCATCGTTATGCTATTATAACCAAATGGCCTTCGTGATTGAACATGTTATCAGACAATCAGTATCTAATATAGCAATCATCATTCCTGAGCAATCCGCGATGGAATTGAAAGATAAATAAAATGCATCACATGATGATGAAACTCAAAGAGAGTTACAGTTTCTATCAGAATGCCTCAATAAATTTGAAAGTTGATGTGGTATAAATAACTGTAAAATCAATTCAGGCACCTAGGTTACTGTCAACAAATCAAACAAATAATCATTGCTTATTAGTAATTGATTGATGAATCAATACTTCAGTTATTATCTATCTGATGTGCATTTCTTCTAATCATAATTCAGTCTTTTATTTCAGAGCACAGAAACAGATGAGACGAGTCAACTCATTCTAACAAAGAATCAAGTAACACCAAATTCATCATTTCAAACACCTATGGGATAAAAAGGACCACTACTTCAGCAAGTGATGATCAGGTCATTCTGCAATACCCTAAAATAGATATCTAATGTATTGGGAAATAAGCCACCCTCTGCTATATAGCGTTCATCAACACAAGATCTCCTTGGCCAGCTTGTATCCTCGCGTCTCAAATTAATGAAAAAACAAAGATACATATTTGAGGCATAGAAAAAAAAATCATGAAATTCTGTATCAGTACTTGGGAAATGAAGACTAAAATCGTTTCATGTACTACCGATTTGTTCCAGGAATACCAAATATCCTTTTGTGATCTTAAGCCTAAGTTGAGTTGTTCTCTACTAGTATTCCATATGTAATATAATATAAATGGAGGATCATCATTATTTTTTTAACTGGATATTTATATCAGGTACCTAAGTTTGTTGAGTTCATATGTTGCTTCAATAAAATATTAAAAATGCATTTATTATTTTTGTTTCCTCTATTTACAAAAATTAAAACATCAACACTGGTACATAATCAAAAATTGTTCACACTTCACTTATAGTTTCTTCAAACATATTGATTCTACCATGGTACTGCTCCATGTACAGAATTGAAATATAACATGTGCTCTTCACTCATTTGTAGGGCAGTATTCCTAGGCCCATTGCCAGATTTTTGACTTTGCAAATTTCCAGTTCTCACCTCACAAAATAATTCAGAATTTTTTCCATTTTCTCAGGAATAAGATTTACTGTTAAGAGGAATATCTGAAATCTGTTACTAAGAGTTCCAAATACATTTTCCAAAACATTTCTTGCTCTTGATAAGCAATAGTTGAAAATAACTTTATCCCGTCTTAAATTTTTGAATGGAAATTGTTTCATTAATCTGCAAGATAGTCAAAAAGTATCATCCGCTATCATTGTATAACTGGACTTTTCCTTCCTGGAATTTTGGGGAAAGTTGAGGCAACCATTCTCTATAGATTTATGTAGCATTCCCTCCCTAAAAACACCCCCATCTCTGATGCGCCCATTGACACCCACGTCAACAGCAACATACATAACTAATAATTTGCATCAATTAGAGCAAGAAGTAGAATGCTATGAATACCTTTGTGATTATAATGACCCTGAACTCCCAGGTGGTCTGAATTTGACATGTTTTCAAACTGTTGTGCTACATTCATCCACTCTTCTGAAGGATTAGGGCACTTAAAAAAAGTGTCTTTCAGGCATTAATATAATGCCTCACATACTTCGTGAACTATGTTTCCAATAGTGCTCTCATGTATTCGAGATGAATACATGAGAGGTATGTTTCTCCAGTACCCAAAAATCTTAACGTCATGGCACGCCTAAAAAAAGTGTAGTCTGATTATATACATAAATGTAACAAACTAATATCCAAACCTGTTCTTGGGAGACACATATTGATATCTTTTCTGTGTATTATGGATTGGATTTTATTTAAAATATGATTGAATTGCTTATTATCCATGCGAAGGAAATTTTTTATACTGCAGTATCCTTAACAAGAAGTTCGTTTCCGACCATATTCAGGACGCATCTACCATTATCTTTCCTTCTCAACCATTCGCGAATCCAAGGCCATACTTTTTTGCTCCTATTCCTAATACGTCTCTCCATCTAAATGTTTATCATTGTAAACATTATTATGGCACTGTACGCTGAAGCTGCTACGGTGAAGGAATACTTTGATGGAGGCGTTCTTGTTTGTTTGCCAAAAGTGCTAAACCAATGGTACTATGCAAACTCTACCTACTATGATTTTTTAGTTTAGAATGTTCATGACAGCTGTTTGGATTCTTATATATGGTACAACAATATTGACTGATGGTCGGGCAATTTTATTTCAGATCCACTTGGGTGCGTCTTTAGTGTAACTTGGCTCCTTGTTAAAGCATAATCCAATTTTTTTTACTGATGAAGTAACTTTGTCCCTAGTATAAAAATATGACTCCCCAGATTTATCGATCCATTGTGTCCCTGAAAAGCAACTGAAAAACAGGGTTTCAAAATCGAACAGAAAGTTAGTTTATTCGAGACAGCAACATGACAGATGTTGATTATATTGTGGTATTTATTATTGTTTGTTGAAAATATGTGATTATCATAAGGGTAACTGTGTTAACCCTTCTTGCGATGTAGTTGCTGGTTAGGAGAAAAACAACTTATTATGTGAATTGTGAACCATGCACCAAGATTTGTATGTAGACAATGGTTGTTAGAGTTAATGGATAAAGTTCAAGATAATAGGCATGCCGGCTTGATCATTTACCCATGAGCTTTTTGGAAAGTTTGGGGTAAGCTGTTGAGTATTTAATTATCATGTGAAGACACTTGTTTTGTACTACTTGCAACTTGTGAAAGTTGTACTTTATTGCATTATAATAAACTGGTGCGTCGTAGGTTAGTATTGGTCTTATATAAGATACGTTTGTTTGCTTTTGAATGATAACTATTCTTAGAAATTAGAGGGTATCATTTGCTAAATGCAATTTTAGCTTTTTGTACCTGTTATGGTATGTGAGCATTGGCGTTGGAATTGCCGTGTACTTTGTAGCCTAGGTAATGTAACATGCTACTACGTAGGTTTGTTATCTCTCAGGTATGGTAGAATGTGTGTGTTTAAGTGTCATTGGATGGTATGTTAATTTGGTCATGAGCAGCTTGTTTTATTGGTTTGTTGAAGTTAGTGTATTATCTTGGTTTGATAAAATCTGGCGGTGGAACATACATAACTTCCATCAGCTCATTTTGTGAGCAGGTTGTGATGGCATTTATATCCTCAGTTCTAGGTAGGACGTCTAATTTTCTAGCTATTACAGTGTTCTTGATTAGCTTTTCGTACTGAGCGGTGAAAGTGTTGGTATCAGGAGAATTTGTTGGAGGATTTTTATTTTTAAGTGGTTGTTTATTCTTTTGAAAATTACTTGAATTGTCGACCGTGCTTTCACTAGATTCATATCCTACAGTGTCTTTTTCCTCCCATAATGATGATATTTTGCTCTTTGCTCACGTTAGTAGATCTTCCCGGAGTCGACGTACTATTATAATGATTTCCCTTTCAATTGGAATAGATAGTTCAAGGTTTGGTTCAATACGTCTGTTTAATTCTATACACTTGTTAAGCTCTATGGAAGTTATGTTTCCTAGACACTTGTTTTCGGACTGTTCTAGTCTCTTTTAATTGTATTCTAGACACTTCTATTCGTGCTTTCTAGACACTTTTTGTTTTGTTGAGTTAACTCAAAGCATTTATTAAGAGTATCCACGTTAACCGTTTCTAGACACTTTTTAGGCATAGTTATGGTTTCCAAATGTATTTCAGTGTAGGATTTTTTATTAATTTTCTGTTGGTCAGCGTTGTCGTTATGTATACTTACTTCAAATAATTAAGGTTTTCAGATTTCAGATGTAATGTATTATCTTTGATTCATTTAATTTCATCGTTATATTTGGTGTTTGCGTCTATACCGACTGCAGTCTGTATACAGTGGTTCGTATGGAATTTTTGGTAACTGAAATTTGTGGGTATTCCCATACACTTTTTTTGTGAAATATACTCTGTTACAGAATGTTTTATTTTGTTTCTTTTATTAATTTCAAATTTGAACTAACCTTTTATGATTGATTTTCGTGGTGATGTTTTAACTTTCACAGAATGTTTATTATTGTATTCGACACTGCGGTTATTATCACATTTAATGTTTTCACTAGTGAAGATTTCGGGTTTGATATCATTTAGTTTATGTATTATTTCCTTAAGCGACGGGTGTATTCAGTAGGATACGGAGTTCCCGTGATTGAAGTGGAAGAATGTGGAGAGAAATTAATGAGATTTACTCGTTAATTTCATAACAATTTTTTAAATAATTTTTATCACTTTAAAACACTTGAGAAGGAATTAAAAATAATGATAGTACAATCTGACTGTTAGCAGCGAAGTGAGAATAATTGGATTCGAGGATGTTCACAACCTCGGCGACAGATGGTGAAAATTGTGGGTCTCATCGGAGTTCCAAACTAGCGTTACATACGTATACATGGGCTGTGTGTTTCTAGGGAGTTTTTAATCTATGCTTCAGAACTTTCTCCTATTCGAACCAAAATTCCATCTTCTTCATTAGATAAAGTTTCACCCAAACAATGAAACAGATATGCAAACGTTTTTTTATTGTGTTGCCTTCTGTCTGGATATAACAATTCGAAACTTTTGGCTGAAATGATTTTTCTTATGCGTACCTATACATAAACTATTTTCCTTATTCCTTCATTCTTAATATGATTGTTACGAGGCATTTCAATCAAAAAAGCTATAAAAATACAACAATAAACTATAATCTCACAGAAAAAATAATTCACTGACAAGAAATGACATTTATTAGAAACAATTATCTGACAGTCAGTCCAATGCACACTTTTCATGAATAAAGATATATTTGGAATCCTTTTCTGAGGCTCTGAACTGTTCAATTGCGTTTTTCTCGAAAACTCGAGAATTACAGAACTTAACCGAACTCTCTTCGCTTACTCACAAATTCTAACCGCATTGATGAATTTCTTTAAAAATTCACATAGCGATCGGTATTGGATTGGAAGAACATAATTGAAAAGTACAGGCAAACCAATCTTTGGCGAGATTATATGGAAAGCGATGAAATCAAAAATTCATGATTTCCAGTAATTTAGATTCTGATAATTGAATTTGAATACTTTGATTAGAAGGAGCAATGGTTAATTAGATGTAGTCTTGTTGATAACATTCGAGGAAAATATTTTTGATTTTTTCTTAAATATTTAATCAACAAAAAATATGCCATCCAGAATGTTTGAGTGTCACATAATTTCCAACAAGCTAAGAAGTTTTTTCATGATTGAACTCAAGGAGCAAACGCCTTGAACTCTATGTTATGACATTTATTCAAATATATTAGTATATAGATCTGCATAAAAAAGATATGGATAATAAATTTAGCTACATTTCATTCTATATAAAAACTTGATTCGGTTTTTATTTTCAAATAGTTGCACGTACCTTTGCTAATTTTTCTTCCGTTTTCGCGATAATTGTTTCATAGCTTTCCCTATGCGAAAACACTTTCCTCGATTGTATCTTTCTATGGAAGGACCTCTCCAGTAACGGCCTTGACACCTGTCTTCCGAGAATCGAAGCGATATCTCCTAAAGCTTGAGAATCTATCTCTACTTCTTGCAGGAGTGTTTCCCATGTGTGAAATAACGAACTAGGACAAGCGGGTCTGTAAAATAACAAAATAAGCAAAAGCTTTAAATTATGTGGATGTCATTAAAAATAAGTAGCTCCGCGTATTGTTTCAAAGATGTTCGTTATGAAAATAAGAAGTGAGCTGCAATTTTTCCAGCAGTAATTCAAGAGAGCCCTTCAATTATTTGTAGTTATAATTAAGCAGAAACGTTGATGAACGCAAAAATTTCGAGCGTTCTCCAAAGCTTTACATAGAATTTGAACAGATTCTGATATCGAAAAACAAACTAACTAACTTATCAATATTAGTAAATATTCATCATTCATTCACTTCTTTGTCTTGTGAATATGTATACAGTATAAAACGCTTTGTGAGTTCAAAATGGAACTCAGTACATATACAGGGTGTCCCAGGACTACTGGGAAAAATGTCAGGAGCGTATAATCTGAGCCAAAATAATGTTAGTACTTCATATAAACTTTTTCTATGAAGGCCCTCGTTTTCGAGTTATAGGCCTCCGAAGTTTTAATTTTGAATTTGGTTTTTATTTTTATTTTTTGTACTAGTTATTTGATCTTCATAAAATTTACGGCAAAGCTATAATGTACGTGTATGTTTATTTTGGAAAGGTAAACAGATTTACAGTAGTGCCTTGAAGCTAGAGACGGACTACTCGCAATGGTTAGTGATCTAAAAAATTTGCAGGGATGGCACACCGTGTATGAAATTATCGAAATTGACTTCCCCATACATTAAGCTAACGAAAAGGAACTCCTGTTGGAACTCAATAAAAGAAGCCGTTTGGCTAATATTTACAGTTTTATTAATGCACTACGTACCAATTTACCTAACTAACTTATTAATATGATGTCCAAGATTTACCTACAGTACTACAAAAAAAATGATTTAACGACAGCAGAAGATGAAAAACATTAACGACTTATTAATTCGGAAGTTGGTGAAAACTTTTTAAAAGTGTTTTTACCGTTTATCAAGTAACCACAACATTAGTTGTCAAACGTTGTGTAGAATAGTTCGTAGTCAGTCAATAATTCATAGGCCCTTAATTTATTGAGTACGCAGATATGCAATCAATGTATGGACTGACTTCTCGAAACTGTTCAGAGGCCAGAAGGCTTCATGCAGAACATTTTGCAAACAAAGCATTGCCAGACAGACAAATGTTTGAGCGTATTGATCTTAGGTTACGAGAAACAGGTATGAATTAGTAAATGTAATTTTCCATGTATACAAAGCAGAATTTCAAATTTTAGGAAGTTTTTTCCCAAAAAAGGTGGAGAAAGTCCAGCACGAAGCGTACGTACTGTGGAAGTTGAACAAGACTTGTCAAATGCAGTTGATAATGAACTATCAACGAGTTTACGAAAATTATGAAAAGAAAATAACGTATCAAAATCAGTTGTTCATCGCATCCTAAAGGAACAGCTGTTATATCCTTTTCACATGAAAAAAGTACACAGTATGACAGTGGCCGAATATCCTGCACGACTTGAATATAGCCAGTGGTTTCTGCGACAACAACAAGCATACAATATGTTTATTAGTAACGTTCTCTTTACGGACGAATCCGGTTTCACCGGAGATGGAGTCATTAATTCTCATAATATGCATTTATGGGATGATGTGAATCCACATGGCATTATCCAAACTAGGAAACAGCATAGATTCATGGTTAATTTTTGGTCAGAAATAGTTGACAATCATTTGATAGGGCCATACTTTATTGACGGTACTTTGACCGGTCAGAGATATTTGGAGTTTTTGCAAAATGAGTTATGGAACCTATTTTATGATGTGCCACTACAAACTCGTAGGAATTTATGGTTCATGCATGATAGGGCCGCTCCTCATTTCAGTTTTGAAGTACGACAGCATTTATACACAAGGTTTCCTAATAGATGGATTAGTCGTGGAGGCCTTTTTCAATGACCACGGCGATTAGGAGACGTTAATCCTATGGATTTTTTTCTCTGGGGTTATCTCAAAAGTAAGGTATAGGCAACACCTGTGCAAACAAGGCAAGATTTAATAGACAGAATTGTATTATACTGCAATGTTATTAGAAATAATATGGGATTGCTCTTTTAAGTGCAAAGAAACAATCTTCGTAGACTTAGAATGTGCGTGGAAGTGGGAGGAGCTCATATTGAACATTTATTAGAATAACGTAACTTTTTGTTGTTGTTTAGGAATTCGTTTTAGTCTAATGTTTTATAACTTGTGCTTTTTGAGGTTTTCTTATTGGTTTAATAATTATGTGTTCGTAATTTTCATTAGAGTAATCACGTTGTTTGCGTACCTATTTAATTCTCATTAAACAAGTTCTTAATATTTTTATCATCTGTTATCATCAAATTATTTTTTCTACTCCCGTATTATAATACGCGAATTAAATACCTACTACCCATTTACTAATATTGTTCATTTTAACACGAATTTTCATTTCGATTCAGATTTTGGCCAATGAAAATACGAACTTTTCATTATGAAACGAATTTTCGGCCAATAGAAACAAATACTTGGGGATAATCAAGTGGTCTATGTTTCTACATACCTACTTACCTATTTGACATTTCACAACGCGTCAAAAGTAGATAACTATGAACATGTCGAATAGTGAAGAATTATCTTGTACACCACCAGAAATTTCTAATAAAGCTAAAAGTGTCTGAAAATTCAGTTCCAACTAAATCAAAAAAATCTATGACAATGATTTAATTTGTATATGCACAATGTGCGTACTTTTTCATACAAGTCTTCGTAGCTTAGTTGGTAACGCTTGCGGTCGTGGCGCATGAGTACGTTGCAGATCCTGGTTCAGATCCTGGGCGGGTTGAAATTTTTTTTTTAGAATATAATGTATTTTCTTGAAAGAAAAACTAATTGCATTGTTTGTATATTTCTCTTTATCAAAGTGGAATCATTGCAGTTAAATAATTCTATTTTTTTACAGGTTGCCTCAATTATGGGAGCTTCTATGAAATTAATTCTGGTTTTCATTTTATTATTTATCGGTCGTAGAAAAAATAGTGTATGCAACTCTCATGTAATGGTTATTAATACACTCGCATAAACCATACGAAACCTGCCTTCGGCTCGTTTCGTATCCCGGTTAATGCTCGTGTATTAATAACCTTCATTACATGATCGTTGCATAATATACTATTTTTGTATTACTGTAGGTAAATCTTGGACATCGTATTAATAAGTTAGTTAGGAAAATTGGTACGTAGTGCATTAATAAAACTGTGAATATTAGCCAAACGACTGATTTCATCGAATTCCAACAAAAGTACATTTTCGTTAGCTTAATGTGTGGGAAAGTCAATTTCCATAATTTTATACAGGGTGTGCCATCCCTGCAAAGTTTTTGGATTAATAACCATTGCAATTAGTCCATCCCTGGCTTCAAGGCAGTACTGTAAATCTGTTTACCTTTACAAAATAAACATACACTTACATTATAGCTTTGCCGTAAATTTTATAAAGATTAAATAACTAGTACGAAAAATAAAAATAAAAACCAAATTCAAAATTAAAACTTTGGAGGCCTATAACTCGAAAACGAGGGCCGGCATAGAAAAAGTTTATATTAAGTACTAACATTATTTTGGCTCATATTATACTCTCCTGACTTTTCTCCCATTAGTCCCGGGACACCCTGTATATAAAGGATATTTTAGTGGGGATGTGGCAATAAAACACCAGTGTAGACTCTTTTAGATATTTAATCCGAGCATTCGAATAAATTATTATTAATTTTCAAGAATTGAATATTGATGGCCAATGTTATCAATATGGAAAATAAAATAAAATGGTAACTACTTACATTAAAACTATCAAAAATTTTGGTTGAGATATATATTTCTATAATAAATGATTTTAAACATAATACAATGAAAAACTCAAAAAACTATGTGACATCAAACAAATTATTTGATATTGAAATAGTAATAATTTGATTTTTTTTTGTTTTCAAATTAAAGATTGTTTGGAATCGCGTGCTATTTTTCTAAATCTAACAGATAGGCATAAATTACACTAAAGCTATTGATGTTTGTTTTTATTTATATAATTATTTTGTTGTGCGATATACGCCGGTTCCAAAAAAAGACGTTTTATATCATTACATAAATATCTGAAAGAGAATTATGTCAATATTTACAAAATCAAATTACACGAAAAAATATAAATTATTACCTTTCTTTCATTATTTTAGGTATCACATGAAAGACATAAAACATTTTCTGGACAGGTACATATTTATCACATATTGCATGGACATTGAACTTGAACTTGAACAACCGTGCGATTTGTTCAAATGAATATTTACTAAAGACTTTCTAGAACATATTGCTGAACAATCGAATCTATATGCGACACAAAAAAACCAAATTTACAACCCCACATCAAAAAATTTTGTTACTTCGTTTCCTACTCTTACACATCATTTTGTTTCTTCTAATGTTAGTTTCATCATTCTAATCAGCTTATCATGCACTCACAATTCTTTTTATGCTGGATATAACTTATGTCATTTTACCATATCGAAAGCTTGCTTAAAATCTATGAATATTATGTGTGTGTCTTTCTGAAATTCCCAGCTCTCCGCTTGGATTTTCATATTTGATCTACCACTGATCTTTCTTTACGAAACGCACTTTGATATTCACCGACAACCTTTTCCATTTTTGAAAAAATTAAAAAGTTTTGTATTTGGTGTAAAATTTCAACTTTTCAAATCGTAGCAAAGCGCTTTCGACTGTTAAGTCATCATCAGTGCTTACATGTAAGCAAGTAAACCAATTAGTTATTATGAAAATGGAAAAAGTGGAGTGAGGTCACTTACTCATCCGGAAATACAAAATATATCCATTAATATCCATCTCCATCAAACACCAATTATACAGTAATGTACATATTTGAATTTCATTGAAATTGTTTAAAAAATGCAGCCCATGAAAGAATTGTAGATTGAACGTTCACATGATAGAAGACATGAACTGTGTAACGACTAAAATATAAGTTAACACCCTCGATAAATAGTTAAAAACAAAACATTGTGGAACTGGGATACAGAGCACTACCCAAACCGTATTATCATAGTAGACGAAGTTTCGCACCCAGTACCTAGCGGGCAGCACTTACGATAGGAAGCTTCAGCGGTGAATGACCAAGTTAAGACACTTTATCCTGCAGCGTGTTGAGCCTAGGATTGTGATTACCACCCGGCTTGTCGTCGACCCCTTGGTGTGTGTTGAACACAAGGCTAGACACTAGCAAACCCCGTCTTTCGGCCAAAGCTCTAGAGCGCGTTGAGCCTAGAACGGAATCCAACCGTCATAGGCAAAGTCCTGGAGCGTATTGAGTGCAGGACAGAAGCCTTCTCGTTTAGCTGAAATCCCGGAGCGTATTGAGCCCGAGACAGTAGCGAATTCCTACCCAACCGAGGTCACGCTGTGTGTAGAACGCGAGATCTGGTTCCGAATACAATCCGTTTATTTTAGGTAACTTGAACGAGGGGGTAAAACGAATATCACAGTTCGACAGAATTGAGTGAGGTTATTGATTTATCGATAAATTCTGGCCATGAAGTCAGAAGACGAAGTACAACCGATCTAGACTATTTAATACGAGAAGCCGTATAATAAGCGGATATCCGTAGACAACCCGACCAGACGACCTCCCCGGAAGAGGCCCACAATGAAGGATCAACAATTGTGTATATAATAACTATATAAAGAATTAATTCAAAGTTGTGAATATTTCATTGAACTTTTAGTTTAACAGATAATATACGTGTTTTAGATGAAACTCACGGTTTCTAGTTAATACAACTATATAATAAAAATTGGTCTAAAAAATTTAGAATTGTTTCGATAACTGATTATCATCGTCAGAATGACAGAAGTTACATTTCATTTGATGCCTACCTGATGTTTAGTAGTTATTTTTGGCTAGACCAAGAAGTGACCTAACTTATGATTGACTTAATATATGTTAATAGAAAAAAATAGATGTGATGTTACAAATACTGAAGCATAGATATTATTAGACCTGGATATCATTTTTCCAATTATGATCAGTATAACTGTGCAATGATATAGAAAACCAGGAAAACTATATCTGCTGATCTTTACAATTATCACTTAAGAAGACAGTTTATAAGTGGAGAACTCCCTAGATTTAACTGTTCATTGACAACTTCATATTGTGGGTTTCTTAAATGTCTTCTAATTTCCAATTCTTCAAGGAAATCCAGTTCTTGTTTCTTTTCACAAATATGCAGCACTTCTAGTTTTGTGTTAGGTGTCAATGAATGATTAGTGTCAAGTAGATGTTTTGCGTAGTGTGATTTATCTGGTTGTTTTTATCTGTATGCTCGTAAGTGTTCACTGTATCGGATTTCAAAATTTCAAAGGGTCTGACCCAAATAGACAGCATTACATTCTGGACATTTGAGTTTATATATACCTGACTTTTTTGATGGTGGTATTTTTGTTTTTACATTTAACAATTTTGTACTAAAATTACTTTCTGTTTTAAAAGAAATTCTTGTATTCGTTGCTGAAGATATTATCTTTGAAATATTATTAGAAATATTTCCTGCATATGTGATGGTATTATAAGTTTTTATTTCACCAGTTTGTTTGGGAAATATTAGTTGTGATGCCACTTTTTCCTCTTCTTTATTAATTAGTTTATTTATCATATCTAATGGATAACTGTTGGATGTTGCTATTTGTCTAATTGTATTAATCTCTCTATCAAAATTACATTTGTTCATAGGAACTGAAAAAGCTCTATGTATCATTGAATTATATGCCGCTAGGTTATGGGTCATGTGGTGAATGGAATTAAATGGAATTGTCACATCAGTCTGTGTTGGTTTTCGGTAAATTGAATAATCAAGTACATTATTAACTCTTCGAATTTTTTAATCAAGAAAATTGATTGAGCTATTTCCTTCAATTTCTAATGTAAATTTAATTTTTGGGTGTAAATTATTGATGTGGTTGAAAAATACATCGAATTGTCTTTCACTACCCATAAAACAAGCTAATATGTCATCTACATATCTACACCAAAATAAAAGATTTTTCGAAATATTACTTTCAAAGATCTTTCTATCTAAATTGTCCATAAAAATGTTTGCCAAAATAGGTGATATAGGGCTTCCCATTGGTAAACCTTCATTTTGAATATATATCTTATTGTCAAAAGTGAAATAATTTTGATTAATGCATACATCAAATAAAATAAGTATATCTGATATTATTCCTGGATTAATATTTTTATCTTCTAGTAATTATCTTTAACGTATTAGACATTCTTTAGGAGGAATTTTAGTGAACATTCTAGTCACATCGAACGAAATAAGTTTATAATTATCTTGCAAGTTGATTGCTTCCAACTTTTTGATTAGTCCTATTGAATTTCTTATTGAGTACTGAGATTCATATCCGTAACTATTAAGTATATTGTTGAGCCTCTTTGCCAATATATGATAAGGAGCATTGACATAAGAAACTACAGGTCTAATTGGTTCCGTTATTTTATGTAATTTAACGGTTCCATATAATTGTGGACAATGAGGATTCTTATGTATGGTAGACCTTTTTTTGTAACCACTTAAAAGATAATTTGATTTAATAACAATATCTCTTACATTATTAGAGAGAGTTTTTGTTGGGTCTGCTTTAAGAACTTAGGGTTAGGTCATTTCTTGGTCTAGCCAAAAATAACTACCAAACATCAGGTAGGCATCAAATGAAATGTAACTTCTGTCATTCTGACGATGATATTGATTTATCAAATCAATTGTCAAGTTTTTAGAATTTTCAACAATTTTTATTGTATTGTGGAATTAACTAGAAACCGTGAGTTTCATTTAAAACAGTAATATGAGTAGATTCCACGAAGTAAGGGTCGAGACAGTTAATTTCATTAGATAATATACGTGTTACTATAGTAATAAACACATCTAACCATTTAGCCCTCTTTTATGTTCTACCCCTGACTAACCACGGCATCTACGAATTAACGCCCGAGCAGGATATTTGCAAATCGATACTCGAGCAGCGATTACAACTGAAGTCAACACATCCAATTGCATATATGAAACAGTTAGTTCCAAGAACTGAAGATCACATACATGAAATTAAATTACCCAAAGCCACAGACACACGGCACAGATGAAGAAAACACTCTAATGAGAACCAACTCATTACTTGAATCAAGTAAACGTGATAAAGAGCAACAACAAAGCTTTATGAAGTATAAACTCAAACGAGAACTCCAATTTGATTAAACTATTAAGGTCGATCTAATGAGGACCGAACCCAAAAAAAAATTAATTGACTCATCAATTACGTATGTGAAAGAAGAATATTGTAATTAAGAATATCAAAGATCTGTTCTCAGGTATGGAATGCAATAACAAGAACAAACGTACGCGAAGGATATAAATGAATTTATTTATCAATGAAAAAAAGAGAAATATTCAGTAATTTGTCTATTATCCAAACAAAACACGGTATTAAATAGTTTTGACAATACTAATGAGATAGAACTGAATACAAAGGAAGAATGGATATGAACAGATGGCAGTTAACAAAGGAGGATAGTCCAAAGTATTGGCAAATAAACCAATAAACTAATATGAAAAATCAGAATGTAAGGAGATGTTACATATTTGTTAAGAAATACAAAATTATATCCATACGAAATTATATCCTTCACAATTTTTATATCAATAAAAACATACAAATACATCAAACACCAATTGTGCAATAATATTCGTATTAAAATTTCCAATAAAGTCATTTAAAAAAAAAACCCTTGAAGGGAATATTGTGGAATAAAAATTAACATGATGGAAGAAATGAAGTGAAGTTGTCAAACCAACATATCCAATTGCATATGCTGAATGACAATGGAAGAATGACAATGGAAGAATGACAATGGAAGAATGACAATGGAATAATGACAATGGAAGAATTACAATGGAAGAATGACAATGGAAGAATGACAATGGAAGAATGACAATGGAAGAATGACAATGGAAGAATGACAATGGAAGAATGACATGGAAAATTAATTCCAGGAACTCAAGATCTCAAAGACAAAAAATCACCGACACAAGACACCGCTCAAGAAAACAGTCTAAGGAAAACCCGCTCCTAACCTGAAACAAGTAACCGCGATAAGAAGCAACAACAGAACTTTAAGAACCATACCAATAAACAGGCTAAGTCAATAATCTCATATTATAAATTCAAATGAGAACTCAACACTAATAACAGTATTAAGTCCAGTCTAATGGGAACCGAACACAAAATTTAAGTTAAGAAACAATCCCAACTACCAAGACACAGCGTATCCCAGCTCATGAAACAAAAATCAAATCAAGAGGACAGTCTAATGAGAACCCACTCTGATCCGAATCAAGCAATCGTGATAAGGAGTAACTAAACTGTAAACTAGAACGAGAACTGTGATTCAAACACAATATTAAGCCCAATCTAATGGGAACAGAAGTCAACCAATAAGTGGAGTAACTCGTCAAAAAATAAAGAGATAAATGAGGGACAAAACCTTTTCATACCAAAGTGCGTTAGAAGGTTTAGTATTATGAACGAGAAGAAAGGAGAGTTTAAAAAATTGAAATCACATTAAACTACAACAGATAACGAGAAATAACAAAATTTAAAATAACTAGTATTAAGTGTAATGAGTTTGATAGGCTAGTTAAAATTCGAACTTCAGAACTTTAGCCTTCTATGAAGTGGAATGTACGATCTATTCAAACTAATACGAGTGTTTAAAAAAGTTCTTGACAAACAATTCATTATTCTTGTATTGTATTTGTCCTCAAAAAAATATAGGTAATCTATTTTAATTCTTATTAGCGACCCAAATTTTTAAATGTCTATTAGGGCTGAAGTTATGAACATTGAATCTCAAATGATGTCCAAAAGAAGAATTTTTACTTGGATTCAAATAAGCGAGTTTTCAAAGCTCTACAAGTTGTACCTATTTAGGCTGCTTCGCAGTCACCACATTCAAATCTATATATACCACTTTCTGAAAGCTTTTAAAAACCTTAATATATTGACTTGAATCTGGTGACTATGAAGCAGCCTAGATAGTTGGAACCTTAGAATAATAATATACAATAGAGAGGGCTATTCATTCATAAACACGTTTATTTTTGCGGCCAGCAATTCTAAACGCCTGTAGTGAAATAATGAATGAATTACAAAAAGTGCGGATGGTAATGTGGATACACGGCCATGGTAGTTTCGGGTATTTTTCTGACAAACTTGGCACCGACGATTCATGATAAAACATTAAATTAATTACCTTAAAAGTTTATTTTGTCACTAAAGTCACTAAAATCTTGAAAAACACATCAAAACGAAAGAACTAAATATTTACTTTCTAGTCGTAATGGCGCTCGTATAAACAAACCACGTTTGACATTATTTACTACAATACTACGGCTGTAATTCGAAATTATCGTCGAGCACACTCTGACAATATTTGCATCTCTCTGTATATGGAAATTAACAAGGACAAAACTATTAAACAGGTTGACACATAAAACAGTTACTGAAATTTTGAGCAATGTTGCCACTTTTAGTTATAACCGTAAAGTTATCTAAGATTACGACAAATATTTGTTTAAAATTTATATAAGAATATGCCTTTATTGAATAAAATTCAAGTATTGTTAATTAATTTTAAAAGCAGCGACTCAAATGCATAAATTAGTATGACTTTTTTTCATTTGCATAACCGTTTAACATATTTTCAATTAAAGTTCTAATTTAATTTTTCCTGGAAGTAATGAGACTTTGAAAATATGGCAAAGCGGTGGAAGTGTCCACAAGTGAGTTTAGAATCGATGTTTGGGGCAAGAAAGAATCAAGATAAACATATCAATTTCATTTGTTAATCTGTGGTTAGAAATGGTAGATCTTTGAATACTCGCTTATCTGATCATTTGAATCCAAGTAGGAATTCTTCTATTGGACATCATTTGAGATTCAACAATCATAACTTTAGCCCTAATAGATATTCAAAAATTTTACATGAGGTCACTAATAGCAGTTACAATTGATTGGATTTTCTTGAGAACATAATACATAAATAATGAATTGTTGGTCATTAACTTTTATTTAAGCGCTCAAGTTAATTTGAATAGATATTACATCTCACTTCATAGAAGACTAGTTCTGAAGTCCGGATTTCAACTAACTTATCAAACTAATTGTGAGAGGTCGCCTACGTCCGATCACGGATATGGCACTGTAAGAAGAAGATCAGACTAATTACACTTAATACTAGTTATAAATTTTGGTAATTCTCGTAACCTGTTCTAGCTTAATGTCATTTCAATTAACTAGACTCTTGTTTTTTCTGGTTCATAATATTAAACCTTTTAATACATTTTAGTACGAAAAGGTTTTGTCCCTCATATAGTTATTTTTTGACGAATTGCTTTACTTATTGGTTGACTTCTGTTCCCATTAGACTGGGCTTAATATTGTGTTTAAGTCCGAATTCTCATTCGGGTTTACACTTTAATATTGATACTCATTATCACGGTTGCTTGATTTGAATCCGAGTTGATTCTTATTAGACTATCCTCTTGATATAGTTTTTGTTTCAGTAGTTGGGATAGGTTGTGTCTTTGTAGTTGGGAATATTTCTTAACTTAAATTTTGTATTCAGTCCCCATTAGACTTAATATTGGTGTTAGTTTTGAGTTCTAGTTAGAATCTATAATATGTAATTATTGACCTTCACATACTGTTGTGATGAGCCTCTTCGCCTGTTTATTGGGAACGGTTCTCATTAGACCAACTTTAATAGTTTAATTACGCTGGAGATTTCGTGTCATTGTGTGGTTCCCAATGTTCTCTTGTTGCTCCTTATCGCGATTACTTGATTCAGGTTAGGAGCGGTTTCTTATTGAACTGTTCCCTTGATCCGTGTCTTGTGTCGGCGATTTTGTGTAGTATGATATCTAGACTTTGAGATCTTCAGTTCCTGGAATTAATTTCCCATGTTACCGGAATTTATGTCATTCTACCATTGTCATTCAGTGTATGCAATTGGATGTGTCGGATTGACACCTTCACTCCCTTTCTTACATCATGTAAACGTTTAAGCCATAATATTCCCTAAAAGGGATGGGGATTTTGTAAGATAATTTTGAAAAAAATTAAATTAATTTTATTGCAAACTTTGATACGTATGTTCTAAATTAACCCTTATCTGTTTTGAGCATAATATTCGACTTGTGGTATACAGGGGAAATTGAAATAGAATCACGGGAGAATTTGGTAATTAAAAGCCAAATTCGAACAACGTATATGAATGCACAATATTGATGTTTGATGGATTTGGATGTTTTTATGGCAATAAACATTTTCATGGATATAATTTTGTATTTCTTGACAAGTGAGTAACCTCTCTTTACATTTTGATTTTTGATTTCTCATATTAATTTATTGATTTATTTGCCAACGCCCTGTTATTTGACATTCTCCTATCTCTTTTCTTAGGTCTGTGGTGTTTATGTAACAATGTCCCTGGATTTGAGATCATTTCGTTAGGAATTGATTGTTCCATATTAACTGTCATTTGTTCATCGTCATTCTTTCTTTGTATTCTGTCGTATTAGTAATGTCGAAACTATTTAATACCGTATTTTATTTGGATCAGACACATTTCTGAATATTTATTTTCATTCCATACATACATAAACTTACTTGTATCCTTTGCGTATATTTGTTCTGGTTAATGCATTTTATGCCCGAAAACAAATCTTTGATATTTCTTCTTCTTCCTGCTGTGTATAGGCATCATTGCCTGTTTTTCTTCACATCATTGCCTGTTTTTCTTCACATCATTGCCTCTGCTCAGTCACTTGGGAGGTTGTCACTCCATCTTTTCCTAGGTCTTCCAAGGCTTCTCTGTCCTGCTGGTGATTTGTCCTTGATATTTTCACAATTCGTTCTTTCGTCATGCGGTCAATGTGCTCATTCCATTTTATCTTTCTATCCAGTACTCAGTCATTGATGTTATCTGTCTCGCATGTTCGTCTTATGTTTTCACTTCTTTCTCTATACATTAGTGTTCTTTCCGCTATTCTTCGAACTATTTTCATTTCTGTAGTCTCCACACAAACAAACAAATCTTTGATATTTCGATTATTAATATTCGTTTTTCACATACATTTTAATTCTTCCATTATGTAAACGTTTAATCCACAATAATCCCTTCGTGGGTTGGATTTTTTGAACAATTTTAATAACTGCTTTACTGTATAATTGGTGTTTGATGGAGATGGATATTTTTATGAATATTGTTTTGTATTGCCTGACGAGTGAGGAGCCTGAGTCAGCTTTTTTTTTCATTTTTCACTTTTCATATTGGATTACCTGCTTACAGGTACCTAACCACTGATGATGAGTTAACAGTCGAAAGCGCTTTGTTACGGTTTAAAAAATTAAAATTTTACACGAAATACAAAACTTTTTGTTGTCAAATATATTGACACATGTACACAACCTGGTCGGTTTCATTTTCCATTTTGGGAGATAATAAGTTCTTTTTGAATGAGGCAAGTTCTTTATAAGCTGTATATCATTCTGACGATGATAGTAATATCGAAAAAATTGTAAATTATTACATTTTTTTCAATATATTGTAGAATTATTTAGAAACAGTTACTTTCATTTAAAAAAGTAATGAGTGGATTCCACGGACTAAGGGTCGAAACAGTAAATTTCTGAGTTTATCTATAATCTATTTTGCCTGCTGCTCTATTCTCGGTACTTTTTAATTCGTTTCTCTTTCTTCTAGTTGTACTACGTCTACGTCGTCATTTTGATTGTTCTGAGATCTCAGTAATTATTCAAATTATTTCTTCCACCTTTCTCATATTTCGCTCTCTCCAGCTACCAGCTTACTTTCGTCATCTTTCATAAACTGACTTTTCCCTTGATAGTCCTTTTTGAACTGTTTCATACCTTTGTACATTTTCCGAATCTCGTTTCTTTGATAGTTCTTTTCTAGCTTTTCAATGCGCTGCTCCTGATATTTCCTTTTTTTTTCTCGTAGTACTCTCTTACATTTCCTTCTTTGTCCTTTATGCTTATATTTAGCTTCACCTGTATTGTGCTTTAGCATAATATATTCATTTCTCTTATTCCTTTCTCTCAGTTCATTTTCACATTCTTGGTTGAACCATTCTCGTTTTTCAGTCCTACTTTCCGTTTCCGGTTATAAATTTTGAATTTCAGTTAATCATCTCTAAAAATGAGGCACATCGACCTGGATGACAGAGTGAATATAATTTCACAATATATTGGAAAAATGGTTAAAATTCTAATAAAGTATTAGAATGACAGAAGTTACATGTCTTCTGTCATGCCGGCGATTATAGTTATATCGATACAATTGTGAATTTTTTAGAATTCTTCCCATTTTTTTCAATATATTGTGTAATGGTTTAGAAACAAATTCATTAGAAGAAGTAATAATTATGGCAAATAATTTCTTTTAAATATTCCCCCAATATTCGTATACAATGATGTTAGGCCTCCTGTAGCTAGTACTTTGAAATTTATTTCGAATCAGTAACATATACTGGGTGACCCCTTAGTGTGTGCAATAACTTATATGTCTTGAATAAAAGTTGTTGTATTTGCGCAGAAACACATTTCTAAAATATTTTTAGAACTGGATGTTCAGCCTAAGTGAAACTTCATGAAATTTACATTTTTTTTCAATGAGACACTCTTAGAATTCAGCGAAAAATTCTGCATATATCCCTATATTTTATTTTCCCATAAACGACGTTGGCAAGTTGGAGCGTAAAATATGAATATTTGACGAAAATTAGGGTACAATGAATGCTGCTCAATAAACGTTATTTGTGATAAGTAACTAAACTTATTTGGTAGTTACGAAGGTGTAGGATGGCTGAAATATCTGAAATGAGTTGAAGTTTCGTTTGGGGTTCGGGGTATTTTTTGGATAAGAAATAATTCAGGAGATTTCAAATAGTAGAAACTCAATTTTTTTAAATGGAACCATATTGTAAAATTATTTCATCTCTTCAAATTATATCTGTATAATGTACTTTCTTAAATTGATTGTTTTGAAGAATATTGCATTTTTAGTTTACGATTTAAAAATATTCGTATTTTTAATGTTTGCTCTGAATGTTTCTGTTCTGACGTTTAAAATGCTTCTATTTCCGATAATTTTATGTGTAAATATCAAACCAGTCTTTTTCTACGTTTTAAAACTGTAATAAAATAAATTAGGTATCTAGAAAACTAAATTAAACAAAAATAACCTAACCAACAAATTAAATGAAAATATCTATAGTTTTAACAAGTAAATTGTGAATTTGACGCTTTCGCATTTTAAATCAGAGTGATTATTCATTATCTAGACGCTTTGTAAATGTATTTTTCTACAGCCATTATTGAATTGACTCATTCCGATACGCTCAGGCGTGCGAATTGGCACATCTTTCACATGCTCTGCGGTTCATTAATTAGTTACTAGAGGACACTTCCACGCACCACATTTTTCCAGTAGGGAGATCCTCAACGCCTAAACTTTTTCTAAATAACTATTCAAATGCATTTTTTAAATTTATGTAGTTGTTAAAAAAAGTTAGGATGTTCAAATTTCTTTGTGACTGTAGAAAAAATCGCAACCAGCAATCGTGGGATTTTGCCGCTCAATTTCGTCTCGTGGCAAAATATTCACACTCTTATGGAATTAGCTTCATCAAGCACTCGTATTGGAATATACTAAACTATAGACCGAAAAAGTGTGAGGTCAGAACATGGTCGCTAACAGTAACTGAAGGAATTCAAAACAATTATTTATCATATGTCTTGAACTGACCGTTCGAAATATTTTAAAACTTTATTCGTTTGCTCATTTGTAAAGTAACACTGCAGTTACTATCAAGTAATTATGCATTATTGCTTCGCTCCTGAACTTCCATCATACTCTATCCCTACGACATGTCCACTGTTGAAACTACCTTCACCTTTCTTTAACAAAAATAATAAAGTTTATTTATGAAGAATGATATAGAAATTACAAACTCTAAAATAAAATATACAATAAATACATGGTTACCCACGGAAGCTATACAATGAATGCTTGTTTGTGGCATACACGATTTCCCTCTACCTTTCGTCCCCTTTCTCACTCTTTCGCCATCCATAAACAAGTAAAACAACTAATAGGATTATTTAGTTACAATGCAGATTAGGTAGTCACATCCGGGAAAGTCATAATTTGATATTTAGCCGTAAATCATTCAGGTATATGTCTAGATTTTATAACGATATAGCAGTTGATGTATACATATTGTAATGTTTTTGTTATTTATTTAAACAATAAACGGGTGGGATAAATTTTAAACACACGGTAGGTTCACTTACTTAATTTCTTTAAACACTAAACTAATCACTAACACTTAATTTAAATATACTCAGTATATTCACTTAAACTAAGTTATATAATCACTTGATTTATATTCACTTATTTACTTTTTATCTGACAATGTTGAATTATAAACTAACTAACTCTTCCTGATCAGTCCCTCATATATTAAAGCGTTTTTTACTAGCGGCTGCGGCTAATACACACAAAAACAATTGGTTCTGGCCTTTTCTAGATAAGTCAGGTCACAAAATAATTGATAATATAGTCGTAAACAGTTATAAAAAAACAGTGCGTATCCGCCATAATTGTAACTTTGATACCTGGCTTAGACAGGGTTGGATTTAGGGACTATACCAGTGTGCTGTTTCGTAACATTACCCCATTCTTAAATGGAAGTTCCTCCTGAAGGTTTTGTGTAGCCGAGACTGGATGTTTGAATCGGCAACTAGCCCCATTTCTACATCGGATACGGATAACGGGGGTTGTAGCTGCAAATTAATATCTAGACACCGGTATCTCTGAAGACAACCTCCTCCATGTTCCTGATGATTGGCCAATCCAACTGGTTACTCGCTATCTTAGGCATAGCCAGTTTCTTCACGCTGGATTCCAACACATGGTCTCGTAGGTTTAGAAGTGCTTCCCACACATCGCGGTAGGTAGATCGATATTGAAATTAATTTTTAGTTACCACGTAGAAGACGTTCCGCGAATTATGTTTTAGTTTCAGTGTCTTGCCAGGGGCTGGAATCTGGTCTTCAAGTTTTTGTAATTGCCCGAACTCTTTTCGAAAGACGGTTGTAAACCCTCGTGCGTTCTTGATACGAGCGGGTATGTTGTAAGCCAGTGAATAATCTTCCGGGAGTGTGAACAAATCTTGTTGTTGTTCCGAAGTGACTCCATATCTAGCTTTCCCGGTACCTCCATACGCGCCCAAAAATTCATCGAAGGTAGGGTCAGACACATCTTGAATCAGGTTTACTCCTTCCTCTAGGTCATGGTCTCCTTCGATTGACGCTAGTCGGTTTTGGTGAACTACTTTTGGTTTTCCGTTGGGGATCTTGCTTATGCGATATATAACATCGTTGATCCTTTTCTTGATTAAGTATGGACTTTCCCAGGACTTTTGTAATTTTGGAGAAAATCCTTTTCTCCTCGTCGGGTTGTGTAACCATACTTTGTACCCTTCTTTTATACCGCTTTCTGTGGCCTGCGTGTCCTACCGACTTTTCATTCTGTCGCTGGCAACTTGAAGATTTGTTCGAACTAATTCATGAATATCGTCCAGCCTTCTTCTCAATTGGATCACGTACTCTTCTCCTGCCAGATCTTCTCCAGGGCGACAGCCAAATTCCAGGTCACAAGGAAGCCTCATTTCACGTCCAAACAGGATTTTCGCAGGTGTTTCACCCGTGGACTCATTGACGGCAGATCAATAAGCCAAAGCGAATAGGGAACGATACTGGTCCCAAACTCTCTGATGGCTGGATACTACTTTGGACAGGTATTTTCTAATAGTCCTGTTCATTCTCTCGACCATTCCACCTGACTGTGGATGTGATGCTGTTGTTCTGGTCTTCTTCATTCCCAGCTCCTCGCAAATCTTCTGGAATAGATGGCTTCAAAAATTTCTTCCCTGGTCACTGTGGACTTCCAAGGGCACTCCATATCGGATGATAAATTCTTTCACCAATACATCTGCTACAGTTGTGGCCTCTTTGTTGAGAATAGCGTGAATTTTCACACACTTTGTGGAATAATCCATTACAACCAGTATGTATTTGCTACCGTTTTCTGTCGTCGGAAATGGTCCAGCGATATCTGAAGCAATTTTTTCGAAAGGGTTTCCAACATTGTACTGTTTCATGGGTGCCTTTCTCTTGCGATGTGTTCCATTACTCGTAGCACAAGTCGTACATTTCTTACACCAGTCCTTCACATCGTCGGAGCTGTGGAGCAATAAAACCTTTCACGGACTCGCTGAAGGGTTTTCTTCACTCCCAGATGACCTCCTGATGGACTGTCGTGTAACTTCTTCAGTACCTCAGCTACTCTTGTTCTCGGGATAACTAGCTGTCTCCTCATCTCAGAACCATCATCGTTTTCAAGGACTCTTTTCAACAGCCCTTCTTCCAGGACAAGGGAGTCCCACTGAGACCAATACGCCTTGAGTTTCGGTGAAAATCTTGACACTTCTTGCCAGGTGGGTCGCCGATTTTCTTTCTTCCATTGCCGGATCATCTTCAGGTAAGGATCATTCTCCTGATCCTCTCTGATCCTAGTGGGTGAGCATTCCTCGTTGACTACAGTAGTTTTTGAAACTGCAGCTTTCCTAGATTTCACCTTGCTGCAGTGGGAGCAGTCTGTTGATCACGGCCGTCTGGTCAGGGAGTCGGCATTTCGGTGACTCACACCAGCTCGATGTTCGATGTTCAATTCATACTCTTGAAGTCGTTCAATCCATCTAGCGATCTGACCCTCGAGATTCTTAAACTGCATCAACCACTTGAGTGCTGCATGATCAGTCCGGATTAAAAATTTCTTACCATAGAGATACTGGTAAAAGTGTTCCACGGACTTCACTACCGCCAAAAGTTCTCTTCTTGTGACGCAGTAGTTTAGTTCTGGTTTGGAGAGGACTTTACTAAAATATCCCAGCACTCTTTCTTCCCTCCTTGGATCTGTGAGAGCACTCCACCAATCCCTACGTTGCTTGCGTCAGTGTCAAGAATAAAGTCTTCCTCTGGTAAAGAGTATCCTAATATCGGCGCCGTGATTAAATGCCTCTTCAAGGTATCAAAAGCCGTTGGACAATCTTCGTCCCATTGGAAATCTCTTGCTTTTTCTGTAAGTCGAGTTGGAGGTTTAGTAATATCTCCAAATTTCCTGATAAATCTTCTATAATATGTGCAAAGTCCAAGGAAACTCCTAATTTGATGTTTGTCGGTTGGTTGCGGCCATAGCTGAATGGAAGCAATTTTCTCTGGATCCACCGCCACTCCTTCATTGCTCACTATATGGCCTAGATAGTTGACACGGTTTTGGAACAGCTGACATTTCTTCGGGTTTAACATGAGCTGAACAGCTTGGAGTCGTTTGAATAAGTCTTCCAAATTCTTCAGGTGTTCGTCAAATGTCCTCCCCAGTACTACGATGTCGTCCAAATAGACCAGGCATGTCTTCCAAGATAACCCTCTCAAGACATTTTCCATGAGTCTTTCAAATGTCGCAGGCGCATTACAGAGCCCGAATGGCATGACGTTGAATTGCAATAATCCAGATCCGGTGATAAAAGCAGTCTTTTCTTTGTCTTCTGGGTCCATTTCCACTTGCCAATAGCCAGACTTCAAGTCCAAGGTGGAAAACAGTTTGCTGCCGTCCAAAGTATCTAGCGTATCGTCAATTTGAGGCAGACGATAGCTGTCCTTCTTCGTCACCTTGGTAAGCTGGCGATCATCCACGCAGAATCTCGTAGTTCCATCATTTTTCTTGAAGAGCACTACTGGAGACACCCATGGACTAGTAGATGGTTCTATTCCTTTTCCTTCTGCCATCTCTCGAATTATTCTGTCAGCTTCCTCTCTCTTCGCTCGTAGAAGTCTTGAAGCTGATTGTTTAAAATTGGCTTAGCATTACCAGTATCGATTTTGTGTTTGACGGCTGATGTTCTACCGGTCTTTCCTCCTTTTGGTATGAATAGGTCTCGATACTGCAAGAGAAATTCTCGCATTCTCTTTTTTCTGCTCGATCTAAAGATTGACCAGCTACTGATAACATCTGTTCGAATCTGGCATTAGAATTGTCAGTGGTCGTTGTTTGACGGACTATAGACGTCACTGGTATGGAGGATCCAATCTTGGTCTCCTTCTTGATGGTAACTGGGTATCCATTCACGTTTATCACAAGTACTGGGATCTCGTTTGCCGACGTAACCAATTAGTACTACTTTGCCATCCTCTACGTCGTGGTTCCTTGGCTCCATCATAACCCTTCCTACATGATTTCCATCAGCCGTGCTACTATCATGGTTCCGCTACGTGCAGGTAGAACGGTATCTTCCTGTACAGCTGCCAACACCGCGCTTTCTTCATGTGGATGAAGGAATACCTCCCCGGAACCCACTTTAATGGTTCTGTTTCTAAAGTCTAATTGGAAACCATGTACATTCATTACGTCCATTCCCAGAATCACGTCTTCTTCAATCCAAGCTACGATTACCGTATGCGTGAACTTTTCCTCGCCAATTCCCAATTGGATTTGTGTTTCACCGTGAACGTTGGCACTCTCGCCTGTGGCGGTCCGCAATCGCAGTCTCGTTGGTAGAAGCTTCTTCTTAGAGTTCATTATATCTGGTCGTATAATGGTTCTAGTTGCTCCCGTGTCATCAAGCAGAGCATATTTTTTGCCATTTACTTCGCCATCCACATAAACACTGTCGTTGCGACATCTGAGACAAGCTATCAGTATGATAGGGTCTTTGGAACGATCATGGGTCGGTGCTGCCCCCTCGTAGCCGACCCGTTCTAGTTTTCCTGTGACAGGGGTTCTTGGTTTGCAGGAGTCTTGGGGCGCTTACACGCACTACGTACATGCCCTAGCTCGCCACAATTCCAGCTTCTGATCTTCCTCTGCTTCTTGTCCATCATACATTTCATTAAACTGACGATTTTGTCAAATCTGTCTTCCTCGCCTTCTTCTTGGATGGTTCTAACTTTGTTGTAAGCCGAAGCCTTCGTTGCTGCTTAATATTCAAGAGCAGCTGTCAATGCGTCAACTAATGTTTTGGGATGGGCTAAGCGGAGGGTTCTCTGCATATTGGGGTCACGTAAGCCATAAATAAAGGCCTCGATGCCTAGACATTCCTTCATGTTCTCTGGTGCTGACGGATAAGCAAACCGAACTAGTCGGGCAATGTCCACTTCATATTCTTGAAGGAATTCATCACGTTTCTGCCTTCGGTTCTTCAGCTGGGATTGGTACAAATGTTCTAGATGTTCGTGACCATATCGCTTGTCCAGTCTCTTCTTAAGCTGCTTGAAGTCCTCCGTTTCTTCAAGTGGTATTGTCTGAAGTACGTTTAAGGCATCTCCCCGAAGCGCGATAGTTAAGTTCACTGCTTCCTCTTCATCGGACCAATTATTCGCTCTAGCGGCTGCTTCAAACTGTTCCACATAATTGGTCCACGATATTTTACCATCGATCGTTGGTGCCTGGACTCGGGCAAAACTGCCAATATCATCTGTCTTGGGTTGTGTTTCTGGCTTGCAGATCTCGATCTTCTTTTCTTCTGCTGAAGTGTCTTGTGTTCTTAAATCGGCAATCTTCGTCTCTAACTCCTTGATTTTCTCATCTATCTGATTTTCCATCGTTGTCATCTTATTCTCCATGTCTGATTTTATTTTCTCGTTCACCGTAGTCATCTTATTCTCAATATCCGATTGTAGAGACGTGATTTTATTCTCGACTTCTGCAGCAATATCATTTTTCAATGATAAGATATCCGCAGAAATATCGGTCTCCATAGCAGAAATCTTCTCGTCCATATTAGTAGGAACCTTATCCATGTTAGCAGAAATATCGTGTTTCACATTAGTAGAACTATTTTCTTCAATAGCAGAAATCTTCTCTTCCATGTTAGCAGAAATATTTTTGCAGAAATGTCGTTCTTCATAGCACAAATCTTCTCGCCCATGTTGGCCGAAATTGACGATATTGAGGTGGAATCCTCGTCAGTAAATAAAACGGTTTCTGGATCAAAGCCGTCATCTTCCAGTGCCACTTTAAGTCTTTCTACTACTTCACTTTTCTTACTGGTTATTTCCAACTCACGATCTTCCAATTCTGCTCTTAGTTCTGCCACTTTGAGGTCACATAGTCTCTTGGCCATTTTTACGTAGCAATTCATTTATATTATCCCACTTCTGACACCAATGTAATGTTTTCGTTATTTATTCAAACAATAAACGGGTCCGTAAAACAGCCAGTGAAAATATGCTGATTGTACTGACAAGAGAAAACACAGATGGAGGTAAATCTCTGCGAAAGTGGCTGGACATCTGCGGTATAAGAAGAGTGCAGAGGATATTGAAGTGTTACAAATGCGGGCACTATGGACATATCTCTGCTAAGTGCAAGAGTGAAGTGGACCGGTCCAGACTCTGTAACAAATGTGGACAAGAAGGCCACAAAGCAGCCACTTGCCGAAGGGAAGCTAAATGCCATACAGATCGCCGATTTTCTTCCTTTCATTTCTGAATCTTCTTTAAATGTGCATCATTCTCCTGATCTTCTCCGATCCTGCTGGGTGACCACTCTTCGTTGACTACAGTAGTTCTTGGAACTGCAGCTTCCTTAGATTCCGCCTTGTTGCAGTGAGAGCAGGCCATATGGACATTGAGTCGACATTTCGGTGACTCACATCAGCTCGATGTTCTATGCTGAAACCGTACTCTTGAAGTCGTTCAATCCATCTAGCTATCTAGCCGACGGGATTCTTAAACAACATTAACCACTTAAGTGTTGCGTGATCAGTCCGGATTAAGAACTTCCTTCTATAGAGATACTGGTAAAAGTGTTCCACGGACTTCACTACTGCCAAAAGTTCTATTCTTGTAATGCAGTAGTTTCGTTCTGGTTTGGAGAGGACTTTTTTAAAATATCCCAGCACTCTTTCTTGCCCTCCTTGGATCTGGAAGAGCAATCCTCCAATTCCTACGTTGCTTGCGTCAGTGTCAAGTCTACCACTGGTAATATATCCTAATATCGGCGCCGTGATTAAAGGCCTCTTCAAGGTTTCAAAAGTGGTTTGACAGTCTTCGTCCTATTGGAAAACTCTTGCTTCTTCAGTGAGTCGAGTAAGGGGCTTGGTAATATCTCCAAACTTCCTGATAAATCTTCTATAGCACGGGAAAAGTCCAAGGAAGCTCCTAATTTGTTGTTTGTCGGTTGGTTGCGGCCACTGCTGAATTGGAGCGATTTTCTCTGGATTCACCGCCACTTCTTCATTGCTCAATATATGACCTAGATAGTTGACTCGGTTTTGAAACAGTTGATTTTTCTTCGGGTTTAATATTAGCTGGGCAGCTTGGAGTCTTCCCCAGTACTACAGTCCAAATAGACCAGGCATGTTTTCCAACACAACCCTCTCAAGACATTTGCCATGAATTTTTCAAATATCGTTGGCGCATTACAGAGCCCGAATGGCATGACGTTGAATTTCCATAATCCAGGGTGGAGAAAGCAGACTTCTCTTTGTCTTCTGGATCCATTTCTACTTGCCAATAACCAGACTTCGGGTCCAAGGTGGAAACCAGTTTGCTGCCGGCCGAAGTATCTAGCGTATCGTCGATTCGAGACAAATAATAGTTGTCTTCCTTCGTCACATTGTTTAGGTGGCGACAGTCCACGCAGAATCTCGTAGTTCTATCCATTTTCTTGACGAGCACTACTGGAGACACCCATCGACTGGTGGATGGTTCTACTACTTTTCTTCTGCCATCTCTCGAATTATTCTTTCAGCATCCTCATTCTTCTCTCGTGATAGTCTCCGAGCTGATTGGCTTGGCATTATCAGAATCGATTTTGTGTTTGACGGCTGATGTCCTACCAGTCTTTCCTCCTTATGGTACGAACAGGTCTCGATACTGCAAGAGAAATTTTCTCATTCACTTTTTTTCAGCCTGATTCAAGGATTGGAAAGCTACTGATAACTTCGTTCGAATCTGGCATTAGAATTGTCAGTGGTCGTTGTTTGACGAACTATAGACGACCCTAGTACGCAGGATCCAATCCTGGTTTCCTTTTTGATGGTAACTGGGTAATCCTTCACGCTTATCCCACGTACTAGGATCTCTTTCGCCGGCGTAACCAATCCTTTTCCAATTAGCACTCCTTTGCCAACCTCTTTGTCGTGGGTCCTAGACTCCGTCATAACCAGTATAACTTTCTCCTTGATTCCCTGTATCCGTGTTACTATCATGGTTTTGTTTCGTACAGGTAGACGGAATCTTCCTGTACAGCTGCCAACACCACGCTGCCTTCATATGGATGAAGGAATACCGCATCGGAACCTACATTTATTGTTCTGTTTCTAAAGTCCAGTTGGAAACCATGTAAATTCATCACGTGAAAGTTGACACTCTCACTTGTGGCGGTCCGCAGTCTCGTTGGTAAAACTTCTTCTTCGAGTTTATTATCTCTGGCCGTATAATGGTTCTAGTTGTTCCAGTGTCTACCAGCACATTATATTTCTGGCCAATTACTTCGCCATCCACCTATACACTGTTGCGACATCTGAGAGAAGCTATCCCGTTTTAGTTTTCCTTTGACTAGGGTTCTTGGTTTGCGGGATTCCAGGGGCGCTCACACGAATTTCGTACATGCCCTAGCTCGCCATAATTCCAGCATCTGATCTTTTTCGGCTACTTGTCCCTCATACTTTTCATCAAACTGACGACCTGGTCAAGCTTGTCCTCGTCACCTTCTTCTTGGATGTTCCTGACTTTGTTATATCCCGAAGCCTTCGTTGCAGCTGTCAATAAGTCGACTCATGTTTTTGTATGGGCTAAACGAAGCGTCCGCTGCATATCGTGGTCACCTAAGCCATCAATAAAGACCTGGATGCCCAGACATTCTATCATGTTCTCTGGTGTTGATGGATAAGCAAATCGAACTAGTCGGGCAATATCCACGTTGTACTCTTGAAGGCTTTCATCCCATTTCTGCCGTCGGTTCTTCAGCTGGGATCGGTACATATGTTCCAAATTTTCGTGACCCTATCGCATGTCTTCTCTTCTTCAGATGCTCAAAGTCATCCGTTTCTTCCAGAGGTATCGTCTGAAGTACATCTTAGACATCTCTCCGAAGCGCGATAGTTAAGTTCACTGCTCTCTCCTTATCAGACCAATTAATCACTCTAGCGGCTGCTTCAAACTGTTTTACATAATTGGTCCACGACATCTTCCATCGAACGCTGGGGCCTTGACTCGGGTAGAACTGCCAATGTCTTCTAACTTAGGGTGTGTTTCTGGCCTGCAAGGTTTTCCTTGATCGGTCTCCTTTTGTTCCTCTGGTGTGCCTTGTGTTCTTATATCTGTAATCTTTCTTTCGAACTTCTTGATTTTCTTGCCCATCGTTGTCATCTTATTCTCGATGTTCTCATCCATTGTTGTCATCTCATTCTCGAATTCAGATTTTAGAGACGCAATTCCATTTTCAACGTCGGCAGCAATGTCGTTTTCCATTAATAAGATATGGGCAGATATATCGTTCTTCATAGCAGTAATCTTTCCGTCCATATTAGCAGAAATGTCGTTCTTCATGGTAGAAATATCGTTTTGTATAGCAGAAATATCGTTTTTCAGATTTGTTGGAATCTTCTCTTCCATGGCAGAAATCTTCTCGTCCATGTTCGTAGAAATATTAGCAAAAATTGACGTGATTAAGGTGGAAGTTTCGTCATTGAATAAAAATGTTTCTGGATCGAAGCCATCACTTACCAGTGCCACTTTGATATTTTCTACTAACTCACTCTTCTTACCTGACATTTCTAACTTGCGATTTTATAATTCTCTTTTTAGTTCAGGTGACTTGTCTCTTGGCTATTATTACGTAGCTATTTATTTATATTATCCCACTTCTGACACCAGTGTAATGAATCTATTAAATTATTCAAACGCTTTTATTACGACGTTTGGGATGAATTCATACACCCGTTGGGTCTACTCAGTTAATTTATTTATTCACTAAAGTATTCACTAATTTATATTATATACACAGTATATTCCCTTACACTAATTTATATAAACACTTCACTACTGTTTATTCAATTAAACTTAATTTATATATTTACTTGTTCCCTGTCCACTTACAAGCTGACTCTCCCCGCTGATCGGTATTCTTCATCTATAAGTGCTATTTTTTCCAGAACCTTCTAGTTTTATGGCTCACAAAAACAATCGCCTCCCTGGAATTTTCTAGATACGACTGGTCACAAAAACAATGTGCCTCAATGGAAATATCTGAATAAGAATAGACACAAAAAATTATGGCAAACAGTTCGAAGAAATCCCTGCGCAAAAATTTTAACTTTTCATACATGGCTTAGAGTCGAATTCAGGGACTACACCCGTGTGCTATTTCGTAAAAATATACTGATTTTGAAAGAAATATTCCACTCATATTTTTGAAATAGAAACTCAAAATAGAATTGAAGCATAGTAACTAAGTTTTCCGTAACTTTTAATTTTATGAAGTTGTGATATTTAGTAATTATGTCAAGTTTCAAAATTTTCGTGCACTTCTTCTTCATCTTTTTCAGTTTCGTCCTCAGAATACGTGATCCAATTTGAAATACAAATTTTTCTTTCACACTGTAAAAAGCGTTTTAAAACGTGATTCTGGTTTGATTCAAGCTTCAATTAATGATAATATTTATTACCCTTATAAATCTCTTTCAGGAAGAGTATTGATTTTATGTTAATAAGAAGTACTAGGAGCCCAAAATCGCAGGGAAACTTGGTAATTGAATTTCTTATAGCTTTTAATTCAATGCCATTGTAATATTTAATATTTCAAGAAGTTTTGGACGTGCCGCCAAGTTCAATGTAGTTGAGTTTGGTCCTTAGTATATAAGCTTCCACATTTCTTTCACACTGTGAATAACTGTATCATATAGTGAATAAAGTAAACGTTAAACTCTAACAGGTGATTCTATTTGTTACTTTTGTGTCTCTTTTTCAAAGTATTGACTTTATGATGGCGGAAATTGAGGGGAAAATGTGCCTGTACTCATTTTACAAGCACATTTTACGTCGGTTATCAAATCTTGTTCCACGAAACAATTTCTCATTGTCTCTCGTCATTGTGCTACCTCGATGAAAGAAACACGCAACAAAAGCTAATAAAACTATTAAACAACTGCGTTATTCATTCCTCACTGTCAATTATACAACTACACCCATTGTCACCCCGAGCGACATTATTTATTACTGTACATGACGTATTGTAGCACAAAATAAATAACGGAGAGCAAAGTTGGAAAAGCGGAGAGAATAAAGTGATAGTTTGGGAGCTGGCATCCATTTTATATGCTACTACGTTAGATCATTACTATTTTTATGTCATACTAATTCATTATTGTGTTTTTCTTGCTTAGTTACCAACTATCTTATGTCGTACTTTCCTACAGTGAAAAACACTTTTTTGAAAAAAAATACTTGTCAAACAGATCCTTATTCAAAGAGTACAAAAACTAGATAAAATATGCCGTAATAGTTTATGCATTGTATTTTTAAGTGGTAGGTTTAATTTATAATAACATTGCAACAAATAATAAAAAATCCATTCAAAACAATACATTTTTAGTGAGAAAACAGAACATACAAAAAAAATAAAACTCGATGCAAGTTCTGAATATCGGCAATATTTACGCAAGTGTCGCACTTGCAGGCATATGGGCTTCCTACACTCCACACATAGATATTTTGTCATTCTATGTGTTGTCCTATAACAAAGAGAGCAAGCTCTTCGTTTTCCTTTCACTAGAACTTCATTTTCTGGAGGAACATTTTATTGAGATTTTCCCAGTATTCTATTTATTATAAAGCGTAGTTCGCGAGGAAGACGACAATTTTGAACTTGTCTTTCCAAATGAGGCTAAACTAGTTGAGCAGCTAGTATTTTTGCAAATAGAGATTTGTCACGAATTTCCTGATTTTTCTTGTAGCATTGGTGCGAAATATATGAATTTACAATTGAAATGTTCACAATACAAAAAAATAACTAACGGCCATCCGACGTGTGCGGCGACTTGATGTACTTTTTGCACACTTTTCATCAAGACAATCTACTCCACCTTCGTTAGCATTATAATATGCAATTATTTCAGGTTTTTGAGTTTCTGGATCTGTAGAAGCCGTGTCATGCATGGTAGCTTTGTTCTTTTCTCCCACATAAGAAACTATAGTTGACTCCTCACGAAAACCATATACCGTTGATCCCACTTGTCTTGAATTGTTAGGTGAAAAACATGTAGGAATTTCTCTTTTGTTTTTCTTTATTGTACCAACATAGGTTACTTTATTTTTCAGCAATACGTTGACAAGTTCTATAGAAGTAAACCAATTATCAGAGGTTATATTCCGATTGCTTCCAAAAATTGGCTCTGCAAGACGTAAAACAGATTGTGTTGGTTTTGAAAACAGCTTATATTCGACACGCAATCCAATCCCGTCTGAATCTTTGCCCGTATAAATGTGAGCATTGTAGAGGTAGCTGGTTCTTGCATCAGTTGAAGCCATAATTTTAATGCCGTATTTACAGGGTTTCATGGGCATATACATTTTGAAACGACATTCTCCTCGAAAGCTTACGAGCATTTCATCAATTGTTACTGATTGACCAATTCCATAGACGCTCTTACTATTTTCTATAAAACTGTTGAAAATGTTAGGAATTGGTGCTGTAGGATCCTGTTTTTTTTTCTTCCATCTCTGTCTTCCCGATTGTCAAATCTTGATGCAGCCAATAGTATTTCGAAACGTTTCGAAATCATAAAGCCCGAAATATATCTCTTCCAGTTCCATCGGTAGCAAAAGGTCTCTCGATACTCTCGTGACTTGAGTTGAATACTGAGGTATAAATTAAAAGTCCTATAAAACCCTTGAGTTCAACTAAATCAGTGTCGTTAAAGTTGTAAGTCTGTGATTTGTATTTTGTTCTCATGACGTTTAGTTTGTAATTTGTCCATCTAACGATATGTGACAACATATTGTCACTTACGAGCAGCTGCCAAACGATTATCGGATCTGATTTTTCACCAAGATTGTGAGCATTTCCTATCAAAACCGACACTTTGATTATTATTTTGTTTTCCCTTGTACGTGAAGAGGGTCTAACTTCTGATGTGCACCACTTGTAATGGTTTTTTCCGTATACGTATCGGCCTTCTTCAACACTTCCTTCGTTATCTTCTTGATCACTACTCTCCGATATATCAGTTTTACTGTCATGTTCAGATTCTTCATATTCGTCTTCACAACATTCACTTAAATCACTTTCCGGTTCTTCATACCACTGCAATACAGTTTTTTCGTACTCATCGTCATTAAAACGTACACGTTTTGACGGTCCTGCCATTTTAACTACTCGTGAAATTTTGTAACGCTAACAGAAACGTACCGTCTGACAGACTGCGGCTAAATGAACATCGATAATGTTTTGGTAAGGAATGAAATAAATTTCCTCAAAATCGGGTGATCTATTGTGGACCAATAGCTTGAAGATAAGGTGGAGTGACACGATTGTGGGCGTGACCGTTATAGAATTATCATACAATTTAATATCCAGGCAGTCTCACAGACTGCCCATTTCCGATTAAGGGATAATGGTAAAAATGCGTTCTTTATCGGTCTTTGTCTCTGGTACATTTACCACAAAAACCAATTTTCTATCTTCTACATGAGTAACTAACATGTTCACAAGTTCTTGCCGTCGACATCCACCAAATATTCCAAATATTAATGCAACTTTGTTCATTGAAAACGTCTCGTTCGGTGCCTTATGAATAAATTTTAAAACATCTTCTCTAGACAGAATTTTAGACTTCTTTGTTTTGTAACCTTACGAAGTTTGCTTCAAATATTCCATTAACTTAGGGTAATTAGCAATGTTAATATTTTTAAACTATTTAAGTCTTCTTTACCTTGAATATTTGGACCACAAGGATCTCGAAGAAAATGTTTCAGCGTAATCGCCGAAGTATCCAAGCAACACAGTTTCATTACTATCTTTGACGTAGTTTTCTTGCATCCAATATAATGATATTCCGTATTCCATGTCGTAAGCTGCTTTATACTTTTTTGACAACAGACATTCTTTGCTTTTACAATAATTTTGTCAGGAATTCCAAAATATTCGTTCATTTTGACTTCTAACTTTGACACATATAAAAATTATTGTGATTTTATGACATTTACGTTTGTCAACATTCACCTCGCCAACCTGTCGATCGCGAGCTACCGGTAGCTCGCGGAGGCAATTCTGGTAGCCCTCACAACGATTTTAATTTAGAAAATACAAACTGCAAAAATCAGAGACGCTTCCGAAAATTCCTCATAGAAATCTAATTGTCATGATATTTAACCTAAACAGCGGCAACGCTGCGGTGAGCGATCTGCCGCTGATGCCATCAAGCTAGAATCGGCTAGAACCGACCAGCCGGACCAGCGCGTTAATGTTCGAGAGCGATCAGAATTGCTTTGAAGGGGATAAATACGCACGGCGCGGCGACATTGTGCTTAATTTAAAACTGAATGCGTAACCAACGTCCAGCGGTTGGGTTAGTAGAGAACAACAAAAAAGAATATTATGGCAAGCAGTTGTAAGAAGGTAAATACATACCACTTTCATTCGGAATGGGAAGAACAATACTTTTTTTACAGAAGTTAAAGATACAAATGTGTGTTTGTTACGTAATACTTCGGTCTCCGTTGCTAAAAAAGGAAATATTGAAAGACCTCATAAAAATGTAAATTCTAATTTTGGAGAATCATTCCCACTACATTTTGCCGCCAGAAAGGAGAAACTGAAACAGTAGAAAAAGCAGTTAATTGGACAACAATCAATATTTTTAAGAACATCCGACAAAAATAAGGCTGCAACTGAAGCATCGTACCGTGTGTCCCAGATACTCGCACAAAAAAAGGAACCTTATGAAGACGCGTAAATGATAAAACAGGCGTTTTTAGAAGATGAGATAGTTTCAGCTATAAAATCTATGCAACTTTCTGCTAATACAGTGATGAGACGTGTAGAAGTAATAAGCAATGATATTTTTTTACAGTTAAGAACTGACTTAGATAACTGTGTTTATTTTTCACTTCAACTGGATGAATCGACACATGTCGTTGACACTGCCCAGATGGCCGTGTTCGTCAGGATGGTTTTTAGTGATTTTACGATTAAAGAATATCTTATGAAGTTTATTCCCCTGAATGGACACACTACTGGACAGGAGTTGTTTTCTCATTTACAAAATATTATTTCTTCCGAGAAAATTCCAATATCGCAAATGGTAGGCTTGACAACCGATGACGCTCCAGCTATGGTAGGTTGTGATAAGGGCCTGGTGGCGTTATGTCGTAAAGATGAAACTTTTCCGCAATTTCTCTGTTACCACTCCATTATCAATCAGCAAGCATTTCTTGGAACTAAACAACGTTATGAAAGTGGTGGTAAAAATTGTGAACAAGATTAAAGCTCAAGCGTTACAAAGAACATTATTCAAAACCTTGGCCGATGAAGTTGACTGTCAATATGAGGACCTACTCCTTCACTTTGGAGTCCGATGGTTAAGTAGAGGACGGGTGCTGAAACGTTTTAATGATGTCCTATCTGGCATAGTTCAATTTTTCAAACAACGCGATGAACCGACTCAGGAACTAGAAAATTCAATCTGTCTTAGAGATTTTCGTTTTCTCGTGGACATTACAGATAAATTGAACTTAATTTGCAGCTTCGGGGGAGAGGAAAAGAACTAGCGGGAATGATTTCTGATACAAAAGCATTTATCCAAAAGCTGGAGTTTTGGGAACAAAAACTAATTAACAGCGATGCCAAGCATTTTCCTATTCTTTCAGAAAAAAATACTCAAAATCCATTAGAACCCTGTGACAGCAAATATCATGTAGAAATAGTTTCTACCCTGAAAAATAACTCCAAAAATCGTTACAAGGATTTCAACGAAATGGCTTTAGTAGTGCAGTTTGTTGTTTCACCCTTTATGGAAATTGATATCCAACAGTTTGCAGCTTGTGTTATGCAGAACTTTGGCGAAGACATCGCTGCAACAGAAATGGAAGTAATTGAGTTTCAAAATGATTTAGCCTTAAAATCGTTAGTCTCAAGTACCAAATGTATCTGGCCTATTGTAAGTAAGGACAAATATTCAGTTCTATGCCGTGTTGCCTTGAAAGTGAAAGCATTATTCAGTTCAACCTATTTGTGTGAATCTTTTCTTTCCAATATGAAGTTTATTAGGAACAAATATCTCAATCGACTTAGAGATGACCATTTGAATAATTGTATTCGAATGGATGTATCAAATTATACTGCAAACATTAAAACAATTATCGATGAGTCTGAGTGTCAGCCTTCTCATTGAACGTGCTTTATTATTTTTCAATGCTTATGTTCATGATAGTGCGTTACTTTTTTGTTGTTATCAATAACTATTTTTAAATCTTACGTGACATGCCGTTGTTGCTGGATAAAAGTTTGTGTTTATTTTTCGAACACCTTCGTTTGGTAGGTAGGAATGTAGCTATGAACAAGTATGTACTAGTAATATTAGTTATTTTGTTATTAGTTCATTATTAGTACCTATGTATTATGTACTATCAGTTAAATAGTAAAATAAATACGTATAATTATGAATTAACTGTGGATTATTTCATTTAGGTTGCGTTACGTGGTTTCCGTGTGGGCAGCTCGCTGTTTATTCCAAAATTTCCAACATATTGAGAGGTTGGTGACCACTGGTCTACTATGATAAAATGGCAATGTTATTAATTCGAACCGGATTTTTTAAAATACTGATTTGTACTGAGATTAGATTGCAATAACGAACTAGTATGACAAAAAAGTTTGTATGTACCGCGGGTATAAACAGATGTGTATACCCTCGGGCGACTTACAAACCCTCGGGCCAGAGGCCCTCGGGTTCGTAAGACGTCGCCCTCAGGGCATAAACATCTATTTATACCCTTGGTACATAAATAACTATTATTGCATTGCATGTCAAAATTGAGAAACGGAGGCTTCCGTGGCCAATATAAATTACAAAAGAAAAACTCAATTCAGCAGTAGACAACGCTGAAACGAGCGACCTCTCCGCTATGACATCCGTATTCTGAACTTGAATCAAGCAAACTCCAATAACCAAATAAACATGGAACAACTCAAGTATTATCCAACAAAATCACAATAGTTGAACTTTGACTGAACAATCATAGTGTGAGGACGGGTTGCTCTGTTAAAGAATTGATTAAACCACGTTTCAAGCCCGTTAGGAGAATTGGAGGAAAATCCGTTGGCCAAAGAGCTTTCACCACTAATAGCTGGCAGAAAGTCGGGTCTATGAAACAAAATGACGCGAATTCCGAAGTTTCTCTCCTGAATGATAGAATGTGTAAATATATTCTAGTTTCCTGGAATAATCCTCAGAATTAATTGAGAAAGGCATATCCATTGAATCAATATTCAAATTTCAACGAGTTTATTCGTTTTCTACCTTCCAAGCCAGAATTTTCTCTGTATGGTTCGTATTATTACTTATCTAATATGCGAGAAAAGGGACACTCCTCAATTTCGTTCTACTTTTTGATGTCAACGCTCGGTATTCGAATTGAGGATACTATTCGAAACATTCATTTTCCCTTATAATGTCCAATACTCATGCTAGTCAAAGCGGGGCATTCCTTTTGATTGAAATTATTTTCTGGAAAACTTTTGTACGCGTATTCCGGACTCTAATTTTTTTGAAAGATTTCTTATTAATAATCTGTTTTGATTTTTATGTTTTGATTATTATGGAGCAGTATTTCAATTAGTTATGATCTATTCCAATCCAGATTTGCTCTGAACCGAGTCATATTTCGAACAAATTCCAAATCATTATGGAAGATTTATTAAAATAGGTTATCAGAAAATGAATATTTTTTTTCAGAGTATACAGCATTATCATGACAAATCGGTTCCTTGCCTATTATGGTTAGACTGGGGATGATTACCTTTCTTTCCTGAGTTCTCCGTTTCGTTTCCGGAAGTTAGCGACGAGCATTTGAAGTTCCTCCGCGTGATGCTCGTACATCTGGCCCAACTGTTGGGTGAAATCGGAAACTGAAACAAAAAACGTATACTATTGGCGTGTTCTTTCGAATACGTTCGTTAATATGATCAAATTATACCAAGTTACCAATTAGATGTAATTTCTAGTGCAGGAAGGAGTTTAAAGAGTTTTGGCAGTAATAATTACGAATAAAAATATACAATAAATTTTTTTGCATATAAAGAAATTGTTACAAAGTTTAATATGAGGGTTGATACTTTTATTTCTTCTAGGTGTATCTGACGTCTTTTGACGTGAAATTTCAAGATGAGAATGCACTGATGAAATACATTTTTTATACAGCATCTTTCTGCAGCCCTGTATGTATACTGTTCTACGTCGAATTCTGTTAAGGTTTTCTCAAAAACGTTCAAATTGCATTGAAAGCTGTGAATGAAGTTTTCAGAGGTGGTCAGTGGTCACGTACATGAACCAGGAAGTCAGATACAACAAGAATAATTCTAAACGGTACACGTGATTTGATTCTTTGGAAGTCATCGATGAAATCCAATAAAAACGATAAACGAGGCGAATAAATAACCATCACAACAATGTGCAATTTTTGCACCAGCCTAATCATCGAGTTTATGAGCCATCTGCCGTTTTATTTATTTAATTCGTTTTCTCAAAACTCATGTTTAGGAGCTACTTCAATCGGAGTGTTCCAAGTTCATTTAAAACGGTATTGATTTTTATGGAGAATATTTTGGAAAACTCTACAACCAATTTCGACCATAAATTTGTAGAGAACATAAAATAATGAGAGTAATTAGAAAAAACGATGTTATCACTGGTAATATAACTTCAGTTAACTAAAATTTATGACAATCTCGAAATTTGTTTAAGAAATAGGTCACGTAATAATATTTAGAATGTGAAGTTTGAACTGTCATTACAAAACGACACTGATGGAGTGAACTCTCACCTCTTCAATTGTTTTTGAGAAATATACATTTTAGAATCAAAAATGATATTACATGGTACAAAGAGAATATGAATGAGAGTAATTATTGTCTTAAGCTAAATACAGCCGATATTCACCAAGATTCTATATCAATGTGTCCGTAACTAACAAGATCAAAGTGCAGAGGTATAACATATACACTGAGTTATTTTTATAGCTTCTTGATTGAATGAACTGAAAATAACATGAAAATATGTGTATACGAATTGGTTTTCCAAGTAAACGTCCTACGTTTAGTTCTTTTCTTCTTTAGGTCAAAGTTTTAGACAATATTTAATTCTCATTTGACATTCCTATTTGATAACTGCATTTTCATAGAATCTTCTGGATATTTGAATCGGGACAGATACATTTGATGATTTATTAACCTTTCACTTCTCCGCCCAACCTATCTAATATGCGAGAAAAGTCGTCGTAGTTGTCGTCGGCCACTTTTTCTTATATGTTTTGTTAGCACGATACAGCCTCCGGAGGGCAATAAGTCACCAGTTTTATGATTGAGTATTGGTAAGGACATATCACAGATGATCCCTATTGATTTTGAGACCACCAGAGCCAGTACAACGGGTGCTATGGTACGTTTTTATAATTTTTGGAGAAATTTCAGTTTGTTAGCACGATACAGCCTCCGGAGTGCAACAAGTCATCAATTTGATGATTTAATATTGTTCATAACATGTTACAAATTAACCCTATTGATTTTCAGCTCACCAGAGCTAGAAAAACGGGTGCTATGGTGGATGGTTGTACAATGGGTTCTCCTATCTCCTCAACATTAGCACAGTTAGTAATGGAACATCTGGAGGAAGGCGTACTAGGGAATTTAGATTTTAATGTATTGTTTTTTAATCGATTTGTTGACGATTGCATAGCGGTTATTCCGTCACATAAAATTGATGATATGTTAAATTCTTTTAATAGTTTCCATCCAAAACTTCAATTTACAATCATAACAGAGAACACTGCAACAAATTTTCTAGACCTAACATTAATTCGAACCAATGATAACAAAATAAAAACCAAACTATATCAAAAAGAGACATGGTCCGGCCGATATCTTAATTACTATTCTTATCATCCGAATGCACAAAAAAACAGTGTAATTGTTGGATTGACGGACCGAGCTATAAAACTTACTTCTCCAGAATACCGTCCGGAAGTTTTAAAACATATCAAAAACACCCAAAAAAACAATCACTACCCGATAAAAAGCATAGAACGAATTTTCAAACAACGCACATACAAATTCTACAACAATAATGAAAATAATCAAAAACAAACTCAAATAAATGGTAATAGATACATATCAATACCATACATAAATCAACTGTCAGAAAAACTGAAATACGTTTTATCTAAACACAACATTAACGTATGTCACAGAACTCAAAAAAATACCTTATCGCCATTCTTCACTAAACTGAAAAGCCCATGTAAAACCAAAAAAAAATCTAACGTAGTGTATTCTATACCATGTTTAAACTGCCCGAAGAAATATGTAGGTATGACAACACAAACTCTAGAAAATTGCTTAAATGGTCACAAGTACACAAAAAATGCGTCCACCGCCCTACATAAACACGAATCCAGGGAACACCATGATTATATTTTCTCATGTTTCATTCAACACCTTTGCTCCCATGGTTCACATCTTTTCTTGGTTGTACCGTACCGATGACGGCTAATGAACCAGAAACATGCATGTCTGCGGTTACCACTCTTTTCAGTAACCCTTCCTTCTATTTGCGGGCAATACCCACTAATCTATTCGTTGCTTATTTATATATATATATATATATATATATATATATATATATATATATTATTAACAATCACTGTATTAATTTACTTATTTTTTATTGTGAAATTTATTTATAGATGTTTATATTTTAGAATTTTAGTTCTAAGTTTGGCTAGCTCAGTTTGTTTTTATTATTTGTTTAATAATTTATGTTAATTAGATTATTCGGGAGCATGAAATCCTTTTTCCCTTTGAGTCCTGGCAATTTATACTGATGTAATAGTTGAAATAAAAAGAAAACACATTATTTGAAATCAATTTAATTATCAATGCAATATTTATTTGATGAAATAATATGCGACGCCAATGGTTGTATGTACCTATTTATTGATTTTAATAATATCATAAATGCGCATGCGTGAAAAAATTAGTCATGCGCTTTAACATGAAACGAACAATTATAATATGTAAGAAACATCTATATTATACAACACAGTTTGTTAACGATGCACACAATTGAATGGTTCAACAATAAACATAAAAGAATTTATATATATCATAGTTATATATGATACACATAGCTGTGGGAAGAAATGAGTTATATACATGGATAGAAAAATAGAAATTATATACAAATGGACATGGTTACAACATTATAAAATTTCAATCACCAGATTTCTGCGATTACAAGATGGCGTGATTAGCGTAAGTACATATTTTAATTTATATAAAGTTCGGCCTTTTATTAAATTTAATGATTTATGCAATGAATATGCTATATAAAGTCTGTTTCTTTCTTTTTTTAGATCGATCATATGTGAAAAAGTTTGTCAATTTATGATATTAAGTACTTAATTGGTAATTTGAGTTTTTGCACTGTTTATTGGCCAATAAATGATTTAAATACACTGACCTGTTGATCTTGAATTTGGAAGAAAGTCTCTGGATCCCAGGAACACCCACTGAATCTCCAAAAAACCAAAATTGTTGAAAATTTCGCAAATTCTTGTCGGAAAACTTGTTACAATTAACTGTAAGTATTTCTAATATTGTATTTAATAGTACATTAGGAGTTTAAATGTCTTATACCGGGAATATCTTTAAATTTTTAGGAACACTATCCCACACACTCCTCGCTTCTTAACACTCGCTACCGTTCTCCTTAAGCGTCCCCTCGATTTTCAACTTTTTTAAACAACACAGTCTTTTGTTCTTTTCCAGATCACTATTCAAAAGTTTTTTTATTGATTCACAGTTTGTTATGTCATATTTTACAACCAATAAGATATTGTCTTTTGTAATCAGATCAGATAATTGAGACTTCAATCACTTATCAAAACAATTTCATACATACAAATACATTAAAATTGGTTATACTTAGATACACTTATATAGTACAACATTCAATATTATTATTGATAGTATATTCTTGTTACATTCATATCAATTATAAATATAAATTCTCTTATGTTATTTGTCTATATGTCATTATTTGTTTATCTATGAAATCTATTGGATTATATTCTATTCAATATTTATATTTGTTCTTATTCTTAAATTAATGATTATAATGAATTAACTATAGTAATATTTGTTTTCATTTCAGATGAACAGCTGTTATGTTATGAAAAATAATCTTCGTCTTAGGCAACTTTATTTACATCATTACATTGGTTAGGCAATATCTATATTTTATGTTATCATTGAGGTAATTCCTTTTTTATTATATTGTTATAGGCTGTTATTTAATATATCTTTATTTGATATGTTGTTTAAATTAAGAAAAGTGTTTCCTTTTTACTTGTTTTCTTAACTTAATTTTATAATACTACTTCTCTTATTATCTAAGATATCTGGTTCAATATATATATATATATATATATATATATATATATATATATATATATAAGTTTATTAAGTTATCGACCGTTACTTAATTATAGAATATTTCATAAATTTCGGGTATAGCGGTCTGTAGGCAATTAAAACTGCAATTTCTCTAATAATCTCAATATTTCGCCATTGTTTAACAGCTTCTTCAGGAGAAATTCTACAATAATTAATAATGTACATTCTAAAACCCATTGAAATTAACAATAAATAAAAACTTACAGAGAGCAACAGTTGTTTTGCCGATACGGGCACTAGCATCACATTACACACATTAAAAATAGATTATTATGTTTCTATTCTGCTGTTTTTTATATATTATAGTAAAAAGTGATAAGAATTTAAAAGTTGTTAATATACAAAGTGACATGTTAAAAATAATTAAAAAGATTACGATAAATATTGCTCAATTTGTTAGTATCAAGTTTGTAGTTTAGGTTGTTTTCATGTTTCTTGATATAATACATTTCAAGGAATAACCTAGATCTGTAGTTGTTGCTTTTTCCCAATTTTCAAACAATTTAATAACATAAAAATTTCAAAATATAACCAACAAAAAAATTCTAACTTATTCACAAAGCTTAAGGACAAAACACCACTATTGTACAATACCAATGTAATTTATAAACTGCCATGCAGAGATTGTCAAGGGTGTTACATAGGCCAAACGTTCCATTGGTTAAAACAAAGAATCACTCAACATAAAAGTGACTGCAGACTACACAAAAATACTTGTGCCACAGTAGAACACCACTTAAAGACAGGTCATAATTTTGATTATTATAATATAACTTTATTGGAAAAAAACAACAACTACAGATCTAGGTTATTCCTTGAAATGTATTATATCAAGAAACATGAAAACAACCTAAACTACAAACTTGATACTAACAATTTGAGCAATATTTATTGTAATCTTTTTAATTATTTTTAACATGTCACTCTGTATATTAACAACTTTTAAATTCTTATCACTTTTTACTATAATATATAAAAAACAGCAGAATAGAAACATTTTATAATAATATATTTTTATTGTGTGTAATGTGATGCTAGTGCCCGTATCGGCAAAACAACTGTTGCTCTCTGTAAGTTTTTATTTATTGTTAATTTTAATGGGTTCTAAAATGTACATTACTAATTATTGTAGAATTTCTCCTGAAGAAGCTGTTAAACAATGGCCAAATATTGAGAATATTAGAAAAATTGCAGTTTCAATTGCCTACCCGAAATTTATGAAATATTCTATATATATATATATATATATATATATATATATATATATTTATATGTATATGGAAGCAAAAAAGCGATATACGCCTATGATCGTTGCTGATCAATTAAGACACAAAAGGACAAATACTATTGAGGTTAGCAGCAAAAGGAAAAGTTTACTCTTGTTAGATTTCCAAGCTTTCGTAAATATTTATTTACATCTTCAGGGAACAACAAAGAGAGAGAAATACACCATTTACAAAACAGTCCGCTACAACAGTTTCATAACTTACGCTAATTGAGAATGTATGTTGATTTTAACATAAGGAGGACAATTGTTAAACAGTTAAAATCAAAGACATTACAACACTAACAGTCACATAATAAAATATTTTAGAATCATTAAAAGGTTGAAACATTAAAACAGCGAGAATTTAGACAAGCACATGGATCTATTTCAATTTTTATCTAAATTTGAGAGAAGAGAAGGATGTTCTCTTGCCAATCATGTTTCCTCCTTAGATCATGAAATAGATTTTGATGGGATTAATATTCTATCATGGGAAAGAAACTACAGTAAAAGATTATTTTTGGAAATGGCCTTCATTTTTCAGGAGGATTGCCGTATTAATAAGAAAACAGACATTCAAAATGTAAGCAATTTGTACTCTCTCCTCGTAACTCTGGACAAGCAAAATTCCTATTGGTAATAATTCTAACAATATTTCTACAAAGCATCGACCGAATTATTGTACCTCCCTCGTATTCTATTCAAATTCATATATTATTTCGATTGATTTAATTTAGGTCATTATGGTCGTGGTAATTAATTTTTTCTTTTTTATTTTATAGGAAACAATAACCTGTCCTTATCCTGTTTACAAATTTAGATAGAAATTAAAATAGATCCATGTGCTCGCTGTTTCAATGTTTCAACCTTTTAATGATTTTAAAATATTTCAATATGTAACTGTAAGTGTTCTTAATGCAATCTGGACTTGTTTCTTCCTTTGATTATAACTGTTTAACAATTGTCCTTATGTTAAGATGAAGGATACATTCTCAATTAGCGTAAGTTATGAAACTGTTGAAGAGAACTGTTCTGGTAAATATGTTTTTTTCTCTCCTTGTAGTTCCCTGAAGATGTAAATAAATATTTACGAAAGCTTAGAGATCTAAGAAGAGTACACTTTCCCTTTTGCTGCTAACCTCAATAGTATTTGTCCTTTTGTATATATCATTATATATCATTTCTTTGCCGGCGTTCAACTTAGTAACGCATGAAGAGGAATTTATTTATTTCACTTTATAAAATGTGGCGACATTTTCACTTGGTGTTGTAATGCGGTTGGTTGTCCTTGCGTTGACTCAATTCCTCTAAAACATTTCACAATTTACAATCTGTAGTTTACTATTTTACAACTTGATGGAGTCTACCCTCACTTCGGAGTCTCCCTGATGATGAGGACAATTATCCTCGAAAGCTTGGATATTTTCCGCTAAGAGTATACCTTTTCAATATTCTTGCTGCAATTCCCCAGTATTCACTAGTTTTATATATATATATATATATATATATATATATATATATTATATATATATATATATATATATATATATATATATATATATATATATATATATATATATATATATATATAAAAAAACAGAATTAGCGGGCATATCACGCAAAAGAGGTTACAGAGAATGAGTGGTAACCGTAGACATGCATGTTTCTGGCTCATTAGCCTTCATCGGTACGGCATAACCAAGAAAAGGTGTACAACTTGGGAGCAAAGATGTTAATTGAAACATGAGAGAACACAAACAACGGATTTCAACAAGATAACCAAACGCACATTTGTGCCTTCAAATGGAAGATCCCGAGTTTTCAGGACAACAACCACTAGAGACACGGAGGCGTCTATAGCTCTCCTGTCTAAACCTTCTGACCCTGGAAATAGACAAATAATCAATGGAAAGAGTAAAGAATAACGCGTGGAATATGAAAAAAAAACAGAATTAGCGGGCATATCACGCAAAAGAGGTTACAGAGAATGAGTGGTAACCGTAGACATGCATGTTTCTGGCTCATTAGCCTTCATCGGTACGGCATAACCAAGAAAAGGTGTACAACTTGGGAGCAAAGATGTTAATTGAAACATGAGAAAACACAAACAACGGATTTCAACAAGATAACCAAACGCAAATCAATGGTTGAAATCCGTTGTTTGTGTTTTCTCATGTTTCAATTAACATCTTTGCTCCCAAGTTGTACACCTTTTCTTGGTTATGCCGTACCGATGAAGGCTAATGAGCCAGAAACATGCATGTCTACGGTTACCACTCATTCTCTGTAACCTCTTTTGCGTGATATGCCCGCTAATTCTGTTTTTTTTCATATTCCACGCGTTATTCTTTACTCTTTCCATTGATTATTTGTCTATTTCCAGGGTCAGAAGGTTTAGACAGGAGAGCTATAGACGCCTCCGTGTCTCTGTTGGTTGTTGTCCTGAAAACTCGGGATCTTCCATTTGAAGGCACAAATGTGCGTTTGGTTATCTTGTTGAAATCCATTGTTTGTGTTTTCTCATGTTTCAATTAACATCTCTGCTCCCAAGTTGTACACCTTTTCTTGGTTATGCCGTACCGATGAAGGCTAATGAGCCAGAAACATGCATGTCTACGGTTACCACTCATTCTCTGTAACCTCTTTTGCGTGATATGCCCGCTAATTCTGTTTTTTTTCATATTCCACGCGTTATTCTTTACTCTTTCCATTGATTATTTGTCTATTTCCAGGGTCAGAAGGTTTAGACAGGAGAGCTATAGACGCCTCCGTGTCTCTGTTGGTTGTTGTCCTGAAAACTCGGGATCTTCCATTTGAAGGCACAAATGTGCGTTTGGTTATCTTGTTGAAATCCGTTGTTTGTGTTTTCTCATGTTTCAATTAACATCTTTGCTCCCAAGTTGTACACCTTTTCTTGGTTATGCCGTACCGATGAAGGCTAATGAGCCAGAAACATGCATGTCTACGGTTACCACTCATTTTCTATAACCTCTTTTGCGTGATATGCCCGCTAATTCTGTTTTTTTTTCATATTCCACGCGTTATTCTTTACTCTTTCCATTGATTATTTGTCTATTTCCAGGGTCAGAAGGTTTAGACAGGAGAGCTATAGACGCATCCGTGTCTCTGTTGGTTGTTGTCCTGAAAACTCATGATCTTCCATTTGAAGGCACAAATGTGCGTTTGGTTATCTTGTTGAAATCCGTTGTTTGTGTTTTCTCATGTTTCAATTAACATCTTTGCTCCCAAGTTGTACACCTTTTCTTGGTTATGCCGTACCGATGAAGGCTAATGAGCCAGAAACATGCATGTCTACGGTTACCACTCATTCTCTGTAACCTCTTTTGCGTGATATGCCCGCTAATTCTGTTTTTTTTCATATTCCACGCGTTATTCTTTACTCTTTCCATTGATTATTTGTCTATTTCCAGGGTCAGAAGGTTTAGACAGGAGAGCTATAGACGCCTCCGTGTATCTGTTGGTTGTTGTCCTGAAAACTCGGGATCTTCCATTTGAAGGCACAAATGTGCGTTTGGTTATCTTGTTGAAATCCATTGTTTGTGTTTTCTCATGTTTCAATTAACATCTTTGCTCCCAAGTTGTACACCTTTTCTTGGTTATGCCGTACCGATGAAGGCTAATGAGCCAGAAACATGCATGTCTACGGTTACCACTCATTCTCTGTAACCTCTTTTGCGTGATATGCCCGCTAATTCTGTTTTTTTTCATATTCCACGCGTTATTCTTTACTCTTTCCATTGATTATTTGTCTATTTCCAGGGTCAGAAGGTTTAGACAGGAGAGCTATAGACGCCTCCGTGTCTCTGTTGGTTGTTGTCCTGAAAACTCGGGATCTTCCATTTGAAGGCACAAATGTGCGTTTGGTTATCTTGTTGAAATCCGTTGTTTGTGTTTTCTCATGTTTCAATTAACATCTTTGCTCCCAAGTTGTACACCTTTTCTTGGTTATGCCGTACCGATGAAGGCTAATGAGCCAGAAACATGCATGTCTACGGTTACCACTCATTTTCTGTAACCTCTTTTGCGTGATATGCCCGCTAATTCTGTTTTTTTTTCATATTCCACGCGTTATTCTTTACTCTTTCCATTGATTATTTGTCTATTTCCAGGGTCAGAAGGTTTAGACAGGAGAGCTATAGACGCATCCGTGTCTCTGTTGGTTGTTGTCCTGAAAACTCATGATCTTCCATTTGAAGGCACAAATGTGCGTTTGGTTATCTTGTTGAAATCCGTTGTTTGTGTTTTCTCATGTTTCAATTAACATCTTTGCTCCCAAGTTGTACACCTTTTCTTGGTTATGCCGTACCGATGAAGGCTAATGAGCCAGAAACATGCATGTCTACGGTTACCACTCATTCTCTGTAACCTCTTTTGCGTGATATGCCCGCTAATTCTGTTTTTTTTTTCATATTCCACGCGTTATTCTTTACTCTTTCCATTGATTATTTATATATATATATATATATATATATATATATATATATATATATATATAAATACCTATTATAAAAATTGAGAATTCAACATATTTGCTACCTTAACTATATGTTTATCTCCTTCTCATATATGAAAATAAAGTTTTTTATCATGAGAAATATACATGATTTGTTTGTAGTTTTGTTGTTTTTGGGATATTTACGTACCATTTCCATCAATAATAGCGATAACGCGTGTTACTACTTCTCGAGAAAGAGAAATGAACTTTATTGATACTATTGCATCCGAAGGCCATCAACCGACTTATTTGAACCAGCAACTTCTCGATTTGTATACCAAATCGAGCTTATCTATAGTGAAAGATTGTGAAGTTTCAAACAAAATACATTCTGAAAACTATAAATATTTAATTGAATTCAGTCAACTAATTCTCATAAATGTTATGTAAATATATTGGGTGTTTATATTCAGTTGCTGCTCGGCAATCGGATCTTGAATACATATCTGTTCGTTTGTGTTTCACTAATTTGAGCTAATTATTGTTTTTATCAATCACGTTTGATGTATTAGTATCTTCTTTATTAGTGTTTATTTATGTGAAATAATATCAAACAGTAGAAAAAGGTAGCCCAATTCTCCTTGCTCATAATATTTATGTTTCACAAAATTTGGAATACGTATATTTAATTCTAACCAAACTCAATTCAAATTATTATCAAAATGATGGGATCGTTGAAAACAGGAAACTTATGACAAAGCGAATATGGTTTATTACTCATAATAATTTCATATAAGTATATTGTGCAACAAGTGGGGAAAATTCAACTTTTGTCACGAGTGTGAAGTTTGTGGCACGAGCCTGAAGGTCGAGTGCCGCAAACACACGAGTGCGAAAAGTACTTTTCCCATATGTTGCACACTATACTTTTTCTACTACTGCACACATTTGCAGAATACAAGTAAATAGTTGTGTAGAAAAAGTCTAGACATCCACTGCTGAAAGCGGCTAGGCATCGAGGATACCCTGCTGAAAGTGGCTAGGCATCTAACATAAAAACTGATTTTAATTACTCAAATTAATATTTACAGTGAAATTTAGACAATTGTTTATATTATTAATTATTACATTTGGTAATTTTTTTCCTTCACTGTAACCTCGCTACTCAAAAATTGTGACGTTAAAGTTTCTATTTTTGAGGTGGAAGGCGCCCAAGTAACGAGAAAATCGACCAGTGTCGATTTGGGCTCTGGCTCCTCCAGTGCAAAAGTTTCTGCTCTGGGCATATCTTCAAATTCTTGGATTTAGACATTAGAAAATGCTTTGGCCGTCTCCTTTTTATGGTTGAGAGAATTTTCGATGTAGCCTTCTGCGACGGTAGGAGATTTCCACCCACAGTGTCGTTTAACTGCTAATATATCTACTCCCGAATCGGCGAATAGAGATGCAGACGATCGCCTAACACAGTGACCTGTGTAGTCCTTGGGGTTGAGCAAATTTGAATATTGTGCTGTAATGGATGGCATCCTCCCAATCTGGTTAATACCAACAGGATGTTTGGTATATTTATTCTTGCGATATGTCAAAAAACGTTGATTATTTACTTCTGACTGTCGCAAAGACACATATTTTATGTAAACTGGGCGAAGTATCTTTATTATCAATCACAGTGAACCTTTTTGAAGTTTGGTTTGTTTTCTCTAATATTTAGTATTAGAATATTATCGGTTTCCTCAACGTCATCTGTTAGCAGATACCATAACTCCGGACGTCGACAAGCGCCAGCAATGCAAAAAATAGTCATCACCTAAAAATAAAATGCAAGATACAGGAATGATAAATTTTAATTTTTATATTGAGCTAAAATTAATAAAAAACTGCGTCAGCCATTGCCGAATTTTCAATCATTTTTACTAAACAACCCAACTAAATGGCTTGAATTCGAAAAACCGTTGCAAGAGTATACTCGCACATAAATTATAAAATAAAAAAAAGCAAAAAATTAAGAAGCAAAGAACCATCAGCGCGGGAGTCTAACCCCGGCTTCGACCGTGGCAGAACAATGCTCTAAACACTACACCACCTCAACCTCGCGTTTCACATTGTGTTATTAGAATATTAGCGACCTGCGCGAGCAAAATCGCATCGTGTGCTTAAAGCTCTGTTATAATTTGTTGACGCGCGAGCTCTAGCCGGTATTCTTTGATTTGCGTTTTTTTTTCAGTCACACACAACACAATGCATAATTATAATAGAATAGAAGATATGATTTCGCGCATGCTGGCTCTGACGTCACGCCGAGAGTGAACGCCTTAAATTAGTTTGCAGTTATATTATTGTATATGTTTATGTCGGTTAATTTAATATTTTTATTGTTGAAAATTAGCGAAAATCAGTCATAATGAGATGTGTAGTGTATGGTTGTGATTCAGACAATCACGTGAAAGGCTTTGCACACGATGTCAGCTTTTTACCTTTCCAAAAGACAAAAAAATTATACGGGAGTGGATCCGTTTGTCTAAACGCGAAGATAAATTTGATACCATAGAATATTACACCATATAATTATGCTAAAATTGAAAAACAAATGTCACTAGCTCCTCTTGGTAATCGTAGAGATATGTTGGGGCCTATATTTATATTTAAACTTCTAAATGGGCAGGTTGATTGTGCGGATCTTTTGAGTCATATGAGGATTAGCATTCCTTGTCAGTATCTTCGCCATCAAGTTACCTTTCATGTGCCCTTTCAGAGAACAACGTATGGTGCTATGAGCCCTATAAATAGATATCTGTGCTTTTTGAATAGCTTCAGTTTTGATAAGTTATGTTATGTTCTTAATTTTTTTTAATTATATAAGTATTGTTTATTACCTGTAGCTACATGGAAAGTGTTATGTATTTTAAATTAATTGGTTATACTATATCAGTGTTTATACCTGTGCTTATTGTATTATTTATTGTTGTATTGTAACAGTTAGAGGGAGTTTCCCGTAATAAGTGAATAAATAAATCTTTTCTTAAATCCAAGTTGACAAATAATATTTTTAAATCCTTATTTGACATTTTGTTGTTACCAATAACAATTTCATTATTATTTTTATTTTGAAGAATGCTCCACAGTACCTGAGTTGTACTTTATTGTTGTTCTGTAGTATACTTATTCTGGAATAAACAACAGATTAAGTATTAAAATTTGCTAATTGATTTATTCCTTATATTTAGTTACAAATTTAAATGTTTATAAAATCATGTCAAAAAATCCAAAAAGTATAATAATATGTTTTTTTTGTATCAGTACAGTAATTATTCACTTTACGAAGTGAGCAAACAGGTTTCAATCAGATCTTAGAATTATTGTTTTGCTCTGGTGTGCTCTCCGATTCTATATAATACTTTTACATGCATTCTCTTTGCCTTTATAATACTAATAATATCTCATTCAACCTGAACCATCCCCATTTTCCTTCAAAATGCATAAGCAACGCATCATACGCAAGTTCTATTACATCATATGCATTAGCCCGCGCTCACGGTTGTAAATTGTACTCTCTGCGTGACGTCATGCGCGCGGCGAACGATATTTCGAACCGCTAGAGACAACATCTTCTATTTTGTTGTATCATGGCTGTATACCACAGTCAACATACAAATTCTAGTTGTTATATTATGTTTTAACCTAACCTCTCGTTTTAATAATTGTGTTTGAATTATTGCCTACCTTCATCATAAGAAATTCATTATCTGGTGCCCCATTTATAAAATCTAAAATCTGTTCCCTTGTGAAAATGTTTGATTTTTTTGGTTTATTGCTCTCTGATTGTCGTTTTATGAAGGTAATAAGTTTACGAAATTCACTTATATCAATGTTTAGATTTAAATTTATGGTAGTTTTCAACATTGAATAATGGGACCATAACGTTGATGATTTCTATTGACTTGACTATTCCGAGAAATATGCAATAAGAGCATTTCCCGTGTAATTTTTGATTTCTTTAGTGTTACACCAGTCCTAAAAATCGCCATATGACTTCATGTATATTTCTCTTGACTATTCCGGAAGCAGGTTTTGAGCTACATTGCAAGCAATTTCTGCAATTACAGGAGGAGTGCAATCAGATTCTTCTTTCATGTTTATTTAGCTTAACAAACGGTCTCTTATCAATCAAAATTTGGAAAATATTTTGCAGAATTACGATGACTTTCACACTTCTTAATAGCAGTACAAAATTTTTACAATTACAGAACCTTTGACAGAACACACAACACTAAATTATCTAAGATAACTTGATAAATATACAAATAAAAATGAGTGTTATAATGATTATCCCATTTAAAAAGCATTATATTCGCACTCTTTTGGGTGTTATAATGAAACTTCTGTTTAAAAAGCATTGTTCTTTTTCAAACGCTTTTAGACGTATGTATAATATATAATTTCACGTATCTATATGAGTTTTTTTTGCTTAATTTTAATGGTGGTCGTAGATAATAGTATTTTATATTACACCATGCGACTAAAGTGACCCATTTAATCCCGCCGGTGGTGTTTGATTCCTGAGGACAGCGCGCAGCAGAGTACATAAGGCATTAATGTCTATTTAGCCGAGAGATGTATACACTATTTTCTACAATTTCGGTAACTCTACATACATTTTTATTAAAAATAAATACTACTTAGGATGGACTTTTACGAAACTTGGTATCGCTGGGTATCGGGGACGGACTTTTAAAATCCTTGGCTAGACATCGAAGATGTACGGTTTTATTTGTATTTTAAATCCCTTGGGATTTTAACTGTCACTTTATATTCCTTGGGTTTAAAAGTGACACTTTAGTTTCTAACATGTGAGACTAAAGTAGCCACTTTAGTTTCGGAATTCCAAAAAATGTGTTTAGAAACATTTGAATTCCATCAGTTGTAATACAGAGTGGAAAGTCTAACTGGAACAAATTCTGTAACTTGATAAATAGAGGTTTATCGCAAAATTCATGAAACACGTCAATTTTAATTTTCAATGGGGCATATTACAAAGAGACTCGTTTATTTTTTTAATTATCTGGTGGGGTTGCAGACAACCCCAACTTTTTTTTTAAATCTAAGAGTAGGTTGATTAATTTTTTATTTCAAAGCTTTTTCAATTGTTAATACAATTCCACTTTTTTTTGTTACATTTCATATGCAATGTGTCGAAAAAAAATGAAATAAGGAAATATTTACTCAAATTACTTTAATGTATAGGTACATTTTTCTTACTTGATAAGCTCAACAAAAAACCTGCTCGATAGATTTTTGGTCAATTTGAACTGAATGTGATTGATTTGTTAGTACTTGTTTGTATTTCAACTTGTAAATAACAAACGAGGAATAAGAAAATGTCCTATTTAACCGAGACGCATCGTATCGAAATTTTAATGATGATCGGATATTGGGACAGAAGTCAAACACTGGCTGAAGTCGCTCGATTGTTTACTGAAGTTCATCCAGAATTACCTTCAATTAATCGAAGTATGATTAGCAAAATTGAAACTCGATATCGGGAATTGGGACGCGCAAAGGAGGCTTCTCGACAAAAGGTTTTAAAAGTTGACGAAGCAGCTAAGTTCAATATATTGTTGGAAGTTGAAGAAAATCCTGTTACTCCAGCTAGGCAAATAGCTCGCGTTCATGTCAGTCACACAAGCGCTTTAAAAATTCTTAAAGAAGCCAAAAAGCACCCATATAAGATGCAAAACCTGCAGGAGCTTAACGAAGATGATCCTGATCGTAGACTCGAATTTTGCGAAGAAATTATGGCTTCTATTGATGGTGGACGAATTGCTTTGGAATGGGTGCTGTTTTCTGATGAGGCTACGTTCACATTACATGGGCACGTCAATCGACAGAACTGGCGATATTGGGCTGACGAAAATCCCCGTTGGATGCGTGAATCCCATACCCAAAGGCCTCAAAAAACAAACGTCTGGGTTGGAATTATTGGGGATCGCATAGTAGGCCCTTTGTTCCCAATGGAAACGTAACCGGAAAAACATACCTTAATATGCTACAAGAAGAACCGATTCATACTTTAGTAAATTTATTCCCCAATAATTTGGATCCCAACATATTCGACCAACGGATGTGGCTGCAAGAAGATGGGGCACCACCACATTTTGCTGAAATAGTAGAAAGAAGAATAGAAACAGTAACCTGCGATATTTATCAGCGAAAAGAAAACTAGTAAGATCAAAAGTGTTTATTGATTTCAACTGTATCTTGAAGTGCCATGAGAGAATTTCTGTTGGAGAAAGGAAAACGCTATTTGAGCACTATCGGAATTTAGGTGATTATAATCTTCAAACTACATTCTTATGTTCATGCGTGAGAGAAGAGAAAGTGAAAAGGAAAACAACTTCAGCAATAAATCCAAATAAAAGACAGTTTACCAGAGTATACTTAATTAATAAAAATTAAGTCTGTAGAGATTTTTTCATAAAAATCCTGCGGCTTTCCACTAAACGTATCAATACTAGACTGCTGGCTTCCACAACAAAATGTCAGATAAAACTGCAGTTATAACCCTTAACACGGGACAACGGTATGTTGTATTGCTATACAAATTTTTCTCTCTAGTATTCTGGATTATTACAGTGCTGTATGGTTGGCTGTCTGAGTACCTTCACGGGATTCTGTTAAACACGCCAATTTCAGTGTGATTCTCATATCACTTCTTTAGTTTGCACCTGACTTCTGAGATTGTTAGCGGTCCTGTATACCGATACTCTCGTGCAACTTAAATATTTTTTAGATAGCGTATACCGATTGTCTGTTGCAACGGGAATATTTATTAGTGTCGAATATTATTATCGCCACACGGTGCGTGATTGTTTTGGTAAATTGAATTTGATGATGACATAAGGGATCAATTATTATTTGATAAAATTTTTTGTAATAGACAATGGCATTTCGCTCGAAAGCTGTAAGTGTGACCGATAAAAATTATGAACAAACAGTCATCAAATGACTTGAAGAAATTTTTAATGTTGAAATAAAAGATTTCGATAATGATCATATACAGTAGGACTCTTTTATACGAGATGAAGATAGCATTTCTTTGGCTACAGATGATTCATTTGCAACAATTATTGTAATGTTGAAGATGATATTGTTGACGGTGGAAACAATTCTTCATATATTGAAGAAGATGTAAACATAAATAAAATATATAAAGGTTAACGGAATCCAAAGACAAATGAGGATGGTTATATTTGGAAGTATCAGGTACCAAACAAAGCGGATAGAACAACTCAAAGTCATTTTGTAATGCAACTAACAACTCTAAAATAGCCAGCAAGAGCTTTAGGAAATAGTCCAAGCGCACTTGAAATTTGAGAACTTCTGTTCAATGGTGTAATGATAAAATAAATAGTAACACACACAAACCTATAGTTTCAACAAGTGAGATCAACCCATGAAAACGAAAATATGGATTATAAGGATACGGTTGTTATTAGATTGCTAATGCTAACGTCGACATATTGATCAAATCACGAAAACATGCTGTCTCTATTTAATATCAAAGTGGGTCGTCCTATATTCAGAGCCGTCATGTCTTCAAACAGATTTGAAGTACTACTCAGCTGTATTAGATCTGATTATGCCCCAACGTGAGAAAACAGACGTCAATAAGATCCGGCTGCAGCTATTTCGTTTTTATTCGATACCTTCGTAAAAAATTCGCAAAACTGTTTCAATATAGGACCAATATAGGATGGAATAATAATTAGCTACAGAGGTAAATGAAGGTTTAAAGTCTATATGCCTAAAAAACCAGCTAAGTACGGTCGGAAATTGTTATGTCTCACTGATGCCAGGAACGCTTATTTTTATAATGGATACATCAATACCGGAAAAGATAGCGATAGAAGACCATTACTCGCAGAAGAGAAAAAACAATTGTTGCCTAGTCAGTTAGTTTTGCAGTTGGTATAGCCCATGGAAAAGTCAAGAAAAAATGTAGCTGCCGATAATTGGTTTTCTTCAATTGAGTTACTTTATCAAGTGAAAAAAGCCTTACACAGGAACTTTGAAACGCAATAAACAAGAAATCCCACCAGAATTTCATGCTTCACCAACAAGAATAGTAGGATTTACTTACTTATGGCTGTTCTAATGACAATTCCACATTACTTTTTGTCGTCCCGAAAAAGAATAAGGCAGTTCTATTGGTTTCGTCTTTACATCATGACAAAGGAACAGTCACAGAAGGATCTCTTCCCGAGATGATTTTCATTTATAATGAAACAAAATATGGTGTGGACACTTTGGAACCTCAGATGTGGTAATTTCAGTTCAGGTCGACGTACACGTCGTTGGCCTTTGGTTATTTTTTATAGACACATTGATATTTCAACCAGTACTGCAAACGTTTATATTTCATAGTTATAAAATTAAAACCTAGACGTATTTTTATAGAAGAATTTGCTTTGGATCTTGTCAGGCCATATATGGAGAGACGATTGGAAAATCCCCAATTGAATAAAGTGCTACAAAATTTAATAACGGGGATACTTGGAAATTACATTAATGATCACCCATCTTCTTGGAGCGAACGGATGAATTTAAAAAGAAACTAGTTCTTTCTGTCATTACCAAAGAAAAAAAAACTGATTTAAATGTGTTACTTACCAAAAACCTAGAACATATTAGCAAAATATGCAAGAGTTGTATTTCCGACAATAATTTATCTGTACCTTATTGTAATCAAAAAAATTCGTTAATTTTGGAGTTTTTTTTATAAGAGTGGTATGCCGTACCGATAGTCTCGTATGGCGCTTATTTTGTAGCTCCTCTCGGCTTCAGGGATAAGTCATATAAATAAGTTCCCGAGATATATGTCTTATTACTGCCGGGCAAGAAAAGGCAAACAAGAATATTTAGCAGAAGGAAGGACCCTCACACTGATGTATCATCTTTATAAAAATGAAACTATGGGTACGGTGAGATTTGCATCGTATAAAAAAATATTTTTAACCGAATTTAATTTAAAATTGAAGAAAATAAGGAGAGACACCTGTAACAAACGTGACACCTATAATGCCAAAGTAAAAAGTTTACCTGAAGTAGAAGAGATAAGAAGAGTTACTTTGGAGCAAAACATGCATCTAGAAGAAGCAGAGAAAGCAATAGATATAATGAACAACGATATTGAAAGGGCAACTGAAAATGAAGATACGGAAAAAATAAATTTTGGTATGGAAAAAACTCTTCCTGTACCACGTCTAACAACTAATATCATTTTATACAAAAGGCAGTTATGGTTATACAACTATGGTATTTATGCGGGAAAAGGAGCAAAATCCACTTTTAACGTGTTGCTGGAAGGACAAGCACGTCGAGGGTCCCAAGAAGTTGGCTCTTGGCCTCTTTGATGTAGTTGGACCCTCATCGTGCTCAACCCTTCATCTCCTGGGTCAGGCTAAATGTTGCATTTGCCAAACTTTTGGTAAACACCTGGCAACGTACACTTCAACAAACAATGTTTCCCCTGCACTGACCACCTCATCCTAGAAAGCATCAGGGTAATGAAAAGTTTTGGGCAACAACCTGTAATTGTGGGTTGCTCTCCAGAGCATTTTTAACAAACTTAATCTTACCCTGCAGAAGAATGCCGAAGTGCTGTCGGATCCATTGATGGCGTGGAGGAAGAAAATATGCTGCTTGATGGTGGTGTAGCATTTCAGCAGACCTGAGGAGAATAAAGTGTTGGATAAGGGTTAGTTCCCTGGTTTCACCAGGTAGATGTTGTTGCATGAGGAAGGTGCCAGTGCAGGTATATATCTTCTCCCACAATTGTCACAGTAAGGTACTATTTAGCACTTGCAATAGATTCCATGACGATGAGCGTATCTTCATCTTCCACAGCTTAGGGAACTGTGAAGCCCTCTGATGTCAGCTGGAAAAAGTCGATAATTTTTTTCAAAATACTTGTTTTGAATCTCAAAAAGACTGATTTTGGAATTTCTTATATAAGTACGGTCAAAACTGGTCAAACTTTAAAAATTAGGTGTTCTCTGTTTTAATTTTCTACAACTTTAATTGAAAGAGTGTTTTGATAGGACCGCTATTTTTGGATAATACAGGCGACAATGAGTCGTCAATTGGTACATTTGTGCCAATATGGGAAACATTGTCTTCTTTCAGCTATCAATTAATACTTTATATATTGGTACAATTTCAAAGTTGGGGGGTCAATCGACGCTGAATTTATTGATTTGACTTTTGGTAACATTTTCGCAAGGATGTGTTGCTTAGAAGTTACAAGTGAAAAACAGTGAAAAGTCCAAATGTTTCGACGTTATTTGTGTACGAAAAGTTATGCTCTATCTCTAGAGAGGTACAAACTCAGATCACTCTTATTGGAGACTAACTTAAGGTTTGAGAACGATTACCAGTTTTCTCTAAGTCACTTTGAGGTAACCCCCTTTAAGGTCTAATTTTGCAAGACTACTTTATATTCGCTGGCAAGTAAAGTTTTTTGAATAACTCGATTTCTTTAATTTCCACTTACTTATAATCTAATGGCTATTTTATGTCGATTATGGTATGTGCGGGCTTTCATTATTCCACTTATCTTATCTCAATTCTATCGCATTGGCAAAAATTTGTATTTTGTGTATATTTAGGAAACGGAACTAATAGAATAGAACAGATTCCTGTCTGATTATACTTTAAGAAAGGTAGATTCAGTTTTAATATTTGTTGGAGCCTAAGCACCTTTTTGCCCAAATCTGTTCTATCTACCTAATTTTCTACCCGAATGCGTTTAGCTGCTAGTTGACTGGTAGCATATTGCTCATCGCTAGGATCACTTTAGTTCCCTTGTCTAATCTCCATTTTATGTAGGTCTATAGTTGGTGTTTTTTCAATATATCTGCTTAAAATTAATTCTGTGTTTTGAATACGTCGTTAATGTGAATTTGAATGAATTTATTATTGCTGAAAACGTTTTATTGATCTCAGTAATTTATGCTAAATTTGGTAATCGGGCTCGGGGATAATTCATACCAATTCAATTTTACGTTAACATTTTACAAGGTGTTTCCAGCTTTCCACCATTTCTGGCTTCAGAAATTTCGTTCCGTTAAAAAGCTTGTTGCATCTAATTTAATAACAATTGTTCACCCCATCCTACTATTATATGCAGGAATATTTTATCTGAGACCAAATACCACTCACTGAGGAGCAGTTTCCAATCAGGAACTGTACATGGCGTTTGGTGAATTTTGATACTATAATTTTTTTTTCGAAATTCGACTACATCACTGATATAATTCAATCTAGAAATTTTTTTTCTACACGTCCATCAATGTCAGTTTTTGGGGAAAACGCAAAAAACTTCAAATTTGGCTATGTTTTAGAAACCCCAGTAATGCAGCTCAAAAATTGAGTTCCTGAGGGTCGAAAATTCCTATACGCAAAAATACCATCTTCTGCGGAATATTTAGGATTTAGGGCCATTATGATTCAGCCTTAAAAAATATTCATTTTCTCAATTGTTCCAATTATTATTTTCATTACACCACTTATTTTTCAATAACTACCTAGAATGAATCCGGTATGTGGTTACTTTTAAATGTAGATTCACAATAATGCGCCTCAAATCTATGCTATTTCCTTTAAATTCGAGAGGGAATTGAATGCTCCTTGGCTGATATCCTACTGGAGCTAGGCAGTGGTAATCAGAAGATTACATGTCTCATCAATCAAAATACGTAGTGTTACGGAATATCATCATTCATGCTTTGACAAATTCAAAATAAATTTCCTTTCCCAATATTTGCTCTCGTTCTCTTTCTCGATATTATGTGAAACGAAAAAGTATTTATATTTATCTTCAGTTGATAAAATGAGCGATATTCTGAAAAGAATTCAGCTCAACTTGAAATCATGTTGATTGAAATTTTTTTTGTGACTTTCCAGTACGTCATATTATTAGAACATTGCATCTTTTTGGTATTTATGATGAGATTCTCCCAAATTCATAATTATTAGGATCATGCAAATAGAAAAATATTGAGCTTCTAAATTTCAATTATTATATAGTATTATTAGCAACGACTTTTCACAATATTATAACGTCAAACCGACAATTGTTCATTTGAAACATAACCTATAATACAACTAATTCAACTTTAACAAGAAGTACTATTTTTTCATCTAGTCGCTTTATACACAGAAAGAATCGTTTGGTTACAATTGATAAAAATAATTAAGTATCACCAAATCCGTGATTGAAATATGGTTTAATAAACGTTTGTTAGTAAAAAATAAATTATTTGTTTACACCAATATAAATAAAGAATTATTTACTATTACATGGTGAAAGTTTTTTTTTGGTTAAAAACACAAAAGCTTTTTTTTATCGGATGAATTTCTCTTTGTATCGAAACATTTTGCCAAGCAGTAATTTTACGAAAAATACTGACGTATCAAATGTCAGTTTTTAGAGTATAATTACTGATGGAAAAATGTTGAGATAAAAAGAGAAATTTATCCAATAAAAAAAAAGTTACCATGTTTTTTGATAAGATAAATTAACGACAGAACATGAGAATAAAAAACAAAAAACTTTATTTTTATTGAAGAATTAATTAATAATTAACAGAACAAATTAATTGGAAGAACAGTTATCAAAAATAAAATTAATTTTTATAGATTGGTTGCATTGGTGTACCTACTTATTTTAATATTTTTCGTTCTTCTTATTATATGTCGTATTTTCATCTTTATATGAATCTGAGTGTTTTTAAATTACTAACAAGTAATTGTCATTGTGTAAAAGTGACATCCGCTTATTAGATATTGAGGAAGAGGAGTTTTTATCCGATAGAAAATGATGCACCTTTTTTATGGATGTCAAAGTTACAAAAACATTTCCAGGTATATGGCATTTTAACATTGGAGTTGATTTATCATAATAATTATTTATTAACAATACATGAATATTTGGTTTTTGCCCAGATAAGCGGTCTTTCTTCGTTTTATTGTTGTAAATAACTGTCTTTCCCTTCCCATACGTCTAAGCAGTTCATCGTCAGGTATATGTTGAGTTCATGATATTTTTAGTAGTTTACGGAAGATCCACATTTCAAAAGCCTCGAGTCTGTTCATGGTATCCACTTTTAATGTCCATGTTTCTTCTCCATACACGACAACTAAGTGCACGTATGCTTTTACAAAACGGTATGTTAAGTTTAAGCTTAAGGTTGCGTTGCACAAAAGGTTTTTCAGCTTTAGGAATATGGCTCTGGCTTGCTCTATACGTGATCTTACTTCGACGTATGCGTCTACATTTGTTGTTATGCAGCTAACAAGATATTTAAATTTTTCAACTTTGTCTATTGCGGTATCATAGATGAATATGTTCAGTTGTGGGTTCGGTAATCTGATTATGGCCATTACTTTTGTTTTTTTACATTAATTTTTATGCCTAGTTGATCCTCCACTTCTACCACTTTGTTGATTAGGCGTTGAAGTGCATCTGGATTGTTTGCAATGATAACCGTGTCGTATGCATAACGTATGTTGTTTAATGCCCTGCCGTTCCATCCTCGTCATCGCCTCTTGCTTGGTTGAATATGTGCTCAGAGTACATAATAAACAGTATTGGCGACAAAACACAACCCTGTCGTACCCCCTTTTCTATACACACCGGTTCCGATGTCGTTTGTCCATATCTAAACTTTGCTTTTTGGTTCCAATAAAGATTTCTAATAAACTCGATGTCTTGTTTGTCTTACCCTTCTTTCTGTAGTAATGTCAGAAGGACGGTGTGATTAACTCGATCGAAGGCTTTCTCGTAGTCTATGAAACAGGCATAGACATATTTCCTCATGTCACGACATTTCTGGAGGAGCATTAATAAGCTGGCTAGCGCTTTCCTTGTTCCTAGACCTTCACGAAATCCAAATTAAGTATCGCTTTGATCGGCTTCACATTTGTGGTAGATTCTAGCTTGTATAATTTTAAGTGTGATCTTAGGCACTTGGCTCATCAAGCTTATCAGTCTGAACTCATCACATTTCTTGGCTTTTGATTTTTTAGGGAGGGGAATAAATACGGAGGTGAGCCAGTCTTTTGGAATATCACCTATTGCATGCACTTTCTGTAGTAACTGTAACAGTGGAAACAAATTTTATTCTTCTAACAATGTTATCATTTCTATGTGGATTTCATCCGGATCCGTTGCTTTTCCGTTTCTACTCAGTTTAAGTGCTTTCACTAACTCTTTTAGAATTTTTGGAGCCTGTTCACATTCATTATTCCTGTCGTTTATTCGTGGCGTATCAATAACGAATGTTTTCCGTATAAATGTTCGCTATACTTTTAATAATTCTTGCTCTTCTGTTATCATTTCATTGTTTTCATTTAGTATACCGAATACAGGTTGGTTCTTGTTGGAATCCATTACCTCATTTATTTTCTCATATACTCCGTGGCTATCCTGTTTAATCTGAAGTAACTCAATCTCCCCGCGTCTTTCCTTCACCCACTTTCATTTTGATATTCTGATTCTCTTTCTTATTTCTCTATTCATTTGTTTGTACTTTTCGATGTTTTCGTATTTGTGTACTCTTCAATTGTCCATCATCAGAGTGTATACAAGTGACCAATTTTATAATTGGATATTTTTCAAGGTGTCTCACAGATGTACAATATTGATTTTCAGCTAACTAGAGCGACTACAGCGGGTTCTATAAATCCAGATATCCTACACTCTTGGTTATTTTTCGAAAAATTTGGGTTTGTTAGCACGATACATCCCCCGAAGTGTATACAAGTGACAATTTTATGATAGAATATTGTTCAGGGTGTTACGGGTTCAAACTGACTGAAGTTAGTTAAAACTAAATTAAAAATTTCAATTTCAATCAATTAGTCATCACGTTGTTTGTTTACTAAATATTATAAGAAATTCTTATTTTATTGTTCGCTCACTTTAAACGGTCTAAACATAAAGGGCTATCCCTACCAAAGAGTAAAGCTGGCTAGTGGAAGACCAATAAGTAATTAAGGTTGGTACTTTGACTTATCTATCTAATTGATCTACTGTCATTATGCTTTTATTCCTACTCCACTTTTTTTTGTCTTTTATGGCTGAATTTTACCTGAATGAGGTGAACCGAACTTTTCCGGATTTTTGAGGCCAAAAGGAAAGAAGGGAAACACTTTCCGAGACACTTTATAATATTTTCATGTATTGAAAAGCCCGCGAGGGGATATTTTATAAACTTGTCTATTTAAAGCCACTCCACCTTCGGTAAGTCTACCTAACCTAACCTAACCACGTTTCAACTAACCACCATATTCTTTTAACTCTTTCAGGCTTTTTTTTTGGGATTTACTTTGGATCATTTACTGACAGTAGTGCCATTGCTGTGACCATCTGCATGGTTCACCACAGCTAGACGTCCGGATAGCCCCTTTTTAATGTAGCCAGACTGCCGACCACAAGTAAGAGTACAGTTATTATTTTGTATAGCATCATTCGCCTATCGACTATTGAGAAACTGACTTCCACTCCACCATAGTAAAGGACTCCGCCGAACTAAGATTTTATATGTGTTCATAAAATAACATTTAATATCTACTTACCTTGTGAACCTATCAGTACTAATAGGGGAATTGCGTATAGTGTGAAACCGTAAACAATTTCAACTTTCCTTAAATATCTTGTCTCCTCCACTATTCTTTTGCAAAATAAAACGTTAAGAATTGTTACACAGTACCTTTCAGGGTAATTAAATGTGAATAATATTGATTTACCCACCCCTTTCTCCACTAACTAGCTGGTCATCAAACTGGTTATATTTAGGATTATAATCAACAAACATTTATTTGTTACCTATTGATCATGTAGGTAACAAAATTTGGCGCCCTTCTCGTGTGTAATTCTACTTTTGTAAGCTATTTTAAAATTTTAGGTGGCTTTGATACGCATTTATACCCAGTAACTGTAGTATTTTGGTACAGATAGTAGATATTAAAGTCAACTTTTGTATCCTTGTCTTGACCTTTTGAACAACTTGGAAGGAAGGTACAACATAAAACTTCACAATAGGACAAATCAAAACGTCACACAACATAACAACACAAGAAAAACATATATTTCCTTTTATTAGTTAGTTTTTCAGTAATTTAAAACCTCTTGCAAGAAATTTTCGGTATTACAATAACATAACGACTGTCAATTTATTCTTCTTTTCTTTAACTTCGGTTAATATAGTTTGGAACTGGTCTTTTACATTCTAGGTAATATGATAAAATAAAACATTTCTATCAGTATTATTCTAATAGTATGGGCGGTATACAATAAAAGAAGGATAACCATTTAAGAGAATTTTAAGTTTAATCTGAGTAAATTAAATAATTAATTGATAATATATAAGTTTTTCCTATTACTATATTAGTAAAAGGTAGTTAAGGTAAAAATTTTAATTGTGTGCAACTATCCTAGATTAATTTATAGATTTTGGGTTTGTAGTTTTCTCTTCAAAATTTTTTAGTGGAATTTATTTTTACAGGCTTCTTTATTGAGCGCGAGTGGTTTTTTTTTCCTTTTTTTGGAAGGAGTGGGGATACTTGGATACTTGTAGTAATTCAAACATTTAGGTACAGTTATTTTTTTTTTGTAAAATAAAAATTTATTCATACATTTAACTTAAACAGATTTATAATTCAATATGGAGATTAATAGGCTCCTTAAAGATGTATTAATCTACGAGTTATATATTCGCAAACTACCTACAGTAAATACGGTGGCGGAACTCAGACATAAATTAAGAGAAGCTCTGAAGCTGGAAAAAGAGAAGGGAGAATCGCTGATTAAGATGGACGTGTCTCTAGATTGTGTCAGTGAAATGGATATATGCGAGAAGAAAATACGGGAATTAGACGAAGCTTTGGAAAGTTTTGATAACGAAAATGCTGAAAATGATTTCAAAAGAATTTCTACTAGGCTTCAACATTTCTCTGCTCGGTTATCACGATTTAAAAGAGATGGAGAACTAGAAGAACATAAACGAACAGCGTTAATGCAACATTGTCATCAGTTGAAACAAAAACTTTCAATAATTTACAAACAATCCCCTAACGAATCTGAAACTCACCTGTCGCCGAACCAAGACGTTTCATTACCTTCTGCATCAGGAAATACAACATCGGCGAATGCCACATCAGTAAACATTACAGATAGGGTTCAACAGTTATCCTTATTGGATGAACCAATATGCTCCCGTCAGCCTCCAGGGAGTCGAAACTTAAATATAGTTGGTGACATCGTAGATATGCCTGAGGAACATGTCACTGCTGCAGATACCCATCAGTCTTACCCAATGTTCCATCATGCGCAATGTAACAATTATATGACTGATCCTAGACACCGTGTGAATTTTTTACCCACAGTTACCGAACATCAGCCTAATCCAACCAATGTTTCTTCTAGAAGAGCAACGTTGAATAGTACTAATGTACTTTGGGATAGACCTGAATTCATGACAGGTCATATGGATGAATACTCTCCTTATCATCTACAGCACAGTTTTAATAATTGGAACCATGATTCCCGAATGCCAGATATTGCTAGATGGAATGTGAAGTTCAATGGCCGCACGAGCGTCAATGAATTTTTAGAGAGAATCGAAGAGCTCCGTAGATCTAGAGGTGTCTCTACACAAAAATTGCTGCGTTGTGCTCCTGAACTTCTGACCCAAGATGCTTTGATTTGGCACCGGACTAGAAGATTTTCTTCCTGGCAAGATTTTGTCTCTCAATTGCGTGAAGCATACTTGCCGTACGATTATGAAGTAAGCCTAATGGATGAGATTCGAAGAAGGACTCAAGGTGGCCAAGAAAAATTTCTTACGTTCATTACGATCATGGAAAACCTTTTTCGCAAACTAAATCAACCACCTAGTGAAAAGGATCGGGTAGCTCTAATACAGCGAAACCTCCTACCGAACATCCAGTCTCAACTTGCCCTACATAAAGTATCAACGATTGATCAGATTATTCGATTAAGTCGGGCTGTAGAAGAGACGGAGGCGAGGATACAAAGATTCCTTCCCCCACCTTCTTCAAATCGATCTCTCCTCGAGCCGGAATTGGCATACCGAAAACCTTCAGGTCAGCCTTATGTCGCCGCTATCAGAAATACTTCTAATTGTCTAGAACGAGAATCGGGAACAATGGCCGCGTCTTCGGCATTAACTCCTGCACCAGCTGAACCTCAATCTAACGCTTCACTTGCATCATCTTGTTGGAACTGTGGCATGACTGGTCACCGTTTTAAGAAGTGCGATCAGCCTCGCAAACGATTTTGTTATAAATGTGGAGAGAACAGCTGTTCGATTTATAACTGCCCAAACTGTCGAAAAAACTGGAACCGAAGTCAACAGTAGGCCAGCTGTCTGACGCATCGTTTTCCATGGCCGATTCACAACGTCAAGTTTTACTAGATTATGTCCTTGCTCATGCGAAAGGATATACGCGACCCTATCTTCAGGTGAAAATATATGGTTGTCAATTGCTTGGTTTGTTGGATTCCGGAGCTACAAACACCGTTTTGGGTGGATCTGGTTCGAACAAGTTAAAATCTTCCTGCAAGATCCAAAACACTGAACAAAAGTCTTGTGTTGTGGCTTCAGGCCAAACTTGTGGTATTTTGGGTAAGGTATCTTTACCAATTGCGTTGTGTGAGAAAGTAAAGATTATCGATGTTCTTATTATTCCTGAACTCCCTCATACTCTTATTTTAGGAATGGACTTTTGGAAGGAAATGGAGATAATCCCGAATATGTTCTCGGGTGAGTGGCAGTTTAGAGATTCCTCCCAAAGTGAACCAACAATGCAATTAGCCTTAATTTCATCCGACCATCTGGATCCTGAGCAGCAATCTCGACTGAACAAACTTATTGATGATACCTTTCAAGGGGTGAATTCCAAATTAGGATGCACTAACTACGTTGAGCATGTCATCCGAACCTCTTCGCCGCCACTAAAACAACGGCATTATCCTTTGTCGCCGCCGATTTTGAAGCAAGTAAATGAAGAACTTACTAAGATGCTCGAAGATGGAGTGGTGGAGCCTTCTAACTCTCCTTGGGCCTCTCCGATAATCCTCATTAAGAAGCCTGATGGACGTCATCGGTTCGTCGTAGATTATCGACAACTTAATAAGGTCACTACTAAGGATGCTTACCCTCTCCCCTTCGTAAGCGCTACGTTGGACAAACTTCGTGATGCTCACTATCTGACGACATTGGACATCAAAAGTGCATACTGGCAAATACCGCTTTCGGAAGAATCTAAGCCAATGACAGCTTTCGTTGTACCTAATCGTGGTCTATATCAATTTCGGCGAATGCCGATGGGACTCCACAATGCCCCAGCAACGTGGCAAAGATTCATAGACCAGGTCATAGGTGTAGATCTAGAAAAATATGTATTTGTCTACTTGGATGACATTATCATCTGTACGGATACTTACGAGAAACATCTTGATATTCTACGGGAAGTTTTATCTCGAATCACCAAAGCGGGACTGACTCTTAATAGAGATAAATGCCACTTCTGCAAGTCCGAACTAAAATACCTTGGCTACATTATAGGCGCTGGTGGACTAATGGTAGATCCAACTAAGGTGGAAGCTATCCTGCAAATCCCTCTACCCAAGTCTGTTACCGAAGTTCGTCGACTTATTGGTGTTGCATCTTGGTATCGACGATTCGTACCCAACTATTCGTCCTTGATCGCCCCGCTATGTACTCTGCTTCAAAAGAACCAGCCTTTTGTTTGGAGTGTTGAATGTGATAATTCTTTTAAGGCTCTTAAGGAATACTTAGTGTCCGCTCCATTGCTTTCCTGTCCAGATTTTGAACGACGGTTCATTTTGCAAACTGACGCTTCTGACTACGGGTTGGCTGCTGTTTTGTCACAGATGGATGATGAAGGCAATGAGAGAGTCATTTGTTATTTGAGCAGATCTCTTTCGAAATCAGAAAGAAAATACAGCACTACCGAGAAGGAGTGTCTGGCTGTGTTGTTTGCCATAGAGCGCTTGCGTCCTTATCTCGAAGCCGTTAAATTCACTGTCATAACAGATCATTTCGCTCTTAAGTGGATTAATAACATTAAGGACCCCGTAGGACGAATCGCTAGATGGGCAGTCCGATTACAACAATTTGAGTTTGAAGTAGTCCATCGTAAAGGTAGTAACCATACTGTTCCTGACGCACTCTCAAGAGCTGTACCTCGTATTGAAAGTATCGACTTGGAGTCCACAGATAAATGGTATCTCAAAATGTGCCAGAGAATACAAGATACGCCAGCCAAGTATCCGCTGTGGCGGTCGGAAAATGGACAACTATTTAAAAAAGTCGATGTTGCCTATCCAGAACTAGCTGAAGATGGCGATGGTTGGTTAATGGTGGTCCCAAAGGAGAAACGAACGGAAATAATATCTTCACATCATGATCCTCCTACATCAGGTCATCTTGGAGTATATAAAACACGAACTAAGATTGGTAGAAAGTATTACTGGCCTAAACAAAAGCAAGATGTCGCTCGCTACATTGCAAAATGTCCAATCTGCCTCCAAACTAAGCCTCTTCAAAAAGCTCCCGCTGGACTTATGCTTAGTCAAGGCCCAACTGCCGTAAGACCATTTCAAATAGTTAGCTTAGACATAATTGGACCTCTACCTCGTTCGGCATCTGGATATTCTTTCGTTTTTTCCATACAGGATATATTTAGTGAATATATACTTTTATTCCCTTTAAGGCAAGCTACTGGAAAACGCATCTCGGAAATATTCGAAGATAACGTAATTCTTGTCTATGGTGCTCCCCAGAAAGCAATAATGGATAATGGTCGATCATTCATTAGCTCGGTATTTCAGGATATTCTTAGACAATACGACATTACCTCTTTTCACGTTGCAAACTACCATCCTCAGAGCAACCCAGTAGAACGTTCTCATAGAGTAATAAAGACGGCATTGACATCTTATGTGGCTGAAAACCATCGGAGCTGGGATAAGTTCCTTCAGAAGATTGCCTGCGCTATCCGCACATATTGTCATGAGGTAACCCAACTAAGTCCAAACTTTGTTGTCTTTGGTCGCGAAATCCAGTTATCTGGAAAGGATATTCACCCGCTAGCCACATCGCAAAAGCCTAATTCCGATCCTCTCACTCGTTCTGAAGCTTTATTGGAAGTTTTCCAGGACATCCGACGTCGTATCAAAATAGCGTACGAAAACACCAAGCAGAGGTATAATCTACGTCGACGAGACGAGAAGTTTAGTCTAGCACAGAAAGTATGGAAACGCCGATACGCTCTTTCTGATAAGGCAAGGTCCATAACAGCCAAATTTGTTCCAAAATTTGAAGGTCCATTTATTATTTCAAAAATTTGTTCACCCTGGTCCTATGAGCTAAAGGACGAAAAGGGAAATTCCAAAGGTGTCTGGCACGCCAAGGATATAAAGGCTCATCCGCCGGAAGATTCAAATTCTGACTCGGACTCTGATTTAGATTAAATAAGATTGTAGATAAAGTTGTTTTGGATTGTCAAGTTTTTTTTGGAAAAAAAAAGCTTTTTCCAGGAAAGAGGGGGGTTGTTACGGGTTCAAATTGACTGAAGTTAGTTAAAACTAAATTAAAAATTTCAATTTCAATCAATTAGTCATCACATTGTTTGTTTACTAAATAATATAAGAAATTCTTCTTTCATTGTTCCCTCACTTTAAACGGTCTAAACATAAAGGGCTATCCCTACCAAAGAGTCAAGCTGGCTAGTGGAAGACCAGTAAGTAATTAAGGTTGGTACTTTGACTTATCTATCTAATTGATCTACTGTCATTATGCTTTTATTCCTACTCCACTTTTTTTTGTCTTTTATGGCTGAATTTTACCTGAATGAGGTGAACCGAACTTTTCCGGATTTTTGAGGCCAAAAGGAAAGAAGGGAAACACTTTCCGAGACACTTTATAATATTTTCATGTATTGAAAAGCCCGCGAGGGGATATTTTATAAACTTGTCTATTTAAAGCCACTCCACCTTCGGTAAGTCTACCTAACCTAACCTAACCACGTTTCAACTAACCACCATATTCTTTTAACTCTTTCAGGCTTTTTTTTTGGGATTTACTTTGGATCATTTACTGACAGTAGTGCCATTGCTGTGACCATCTGCATGGTTCACCACAGCTAGACGTCCGGATAGCCCCTTTTTAATGTAGCCAGACTGCCGACCACAAGTAAGAGTACAGTTATTATTTTGTATAGCATCATTCGCCTATCGACTATTGAGAAACTGACTTCCACTCCACCATAGTAGAGGACTCCGCCGAACTAAGATTTTATATGTGTTCATAAAATAACATTTAATATCTACTTACCTTGTGAACCTATCAGTACTAATAGGGGAATTGCGTATAGTGTGAAACCGTAAACAATTTCAACTTTCCTTAAATATCTTGTCTCCTCCACTATTCTTTTGCAAAATAAAACGTTAAGAATTGTTACACAGTACCTTTCAGGGTAATTAAATGTGAATAATATTGATTTACCCACCCCTTTCTCCACTAACTAGCTGGTCATCAAACTGGTTATATTTAGGATTATAATCAACAAACATTCATTTGTTACCTATTGATCATGTAGGTAACAAGGGTATCTCACAAATGCGGAAATGTCAGTTTTAATCTTCAAAACCGTTCATTTTTTCAATAATTCGTTAGAGGTATGCAGTATTTATGAAAAAAATTTGTCGCTAAGAAATTTTGATAAGAAATCGCATAATGTTTTTTGGGAATATTTCAAACAAATTGTTGAAACAACAGTTTGTCTCACATTTTGTACATGGAACGAACAACATTAAGTGTAATTTCGATATTTTCTATAAAAATCGATATTTCTCACATCTCGTTAATAAATCGAATGAAATTAGGTGAAATAATATTTTCATGAAATATCGGTTTTTCACACCCATTCTTCATGAAACGAGCAAGTTTGGTAGATTTTATTTTTTTGAAAAAAAAAAACAAATTTTTGACGGTGGCCAACATGGGTCTCTGAAATTACTCGAAAATCGTTGGTAGGCATTTCCGACCAATTAATTCCATTTCTAAAAATACATAAAAAATCAAAAAGAAATACAGAATTTTTCGATTAACGATTGCCATTAGATCTGAAATGTACACCAGAAACCATATACATTGGAAAAAGCAAAGCAAAGGAGTATATTTATTTATTTCTAGCCATCGGTTTTTTATACAAGTTATTGCTAGATTAGTTGGAATATATACACCAATATTCCAGCTAATCTAGCAATAATTTGAAGAAAAAACCGATGGCTAGAAATAAATAAATATACTTCTTTGGTCCTAAGCGAATTTATAGAAGCCACGTTGTCGTGTTCGAATTCGACATATTTTAAATATATTGATGAATTTTTTTCATAAATTTATGCTATAGCCATGGGATCACCAATTGCAACAATCATAGCAAATCTATTAATGGAAGATTTGGCAAATATCGTTATAAATCAATTAATTATGTTCCAAATTTTTATAAAAGATACGTTGATGACTGCCTTCTATGCATACCAGCATCCAAGTTAGAATATACACTTGAAAAATTTAACAACTTTCACCCCAGAATATAATTTACTTTTGAGAAAGATAACAAAAATCTAATAAACTTTCTGGATATAACAGTTGAATATGATAATAATGGTAGAATTGAGACAAATTGGTTTACCAAACATGTATGATGTGAAAGATATTCAAATTTGAATTCTGTAACATGTCGCTGTGACATGTTACTATTTTCATCAATTATTTTGGAGCGTTACTCATTCGTCGGTTACTCCCACCTCTATTTCCAAAATCCTATTATTTTGAATATTAAGAACGTATCGTTGACAGTTTTTACTATCATTAAATGTCTATTTAAACTACGATTTAAAGAATCGGCTTGTTCATTTCTTCGCTGAAAACTTATTCAGTATTCTCCTTTTTAAATATCATTTTGTGTGTGATTTGTAATTTTCTTTGCTAGTAGGTTATCTATATATTTTCAAATTGTTATTGTGTGCTTACAAATGATTATATTTCGATTTTTCTATTTAGTTAAAATATTACGTTTTTAAAAAAAAAAAACAATGTTTTGTGATGGCGTTTTCCATTTTTTTTTCGCCGGTATTATCGTTCTTTAATACAAAATATGGTGGCGTCCAAAGTTATTTTATGAAGCGAATTTATAAGAGATTCTTGATATGGTTATTTTCCATCGATTTAAATTTGCTATTTCTGTTTATTTTGGAAACAGGGCGGATAAGAATGAACAGTTTTCTGTGGTTTTATTTTGAAAATTAAATTCAAATTTTGGTATGTATTGGAGTATAAGCTGTTCATTTTATTCCTTCTTTTCAATTTTCTACTATTTCTCCTGTTTTTTATTTTCTTTCCCTACAGCTCTGCAGCCTGTACCTTAAGGACCACTTCAGAGTTCAATTCCGTACGTCCATATGGTTTTGTGGATCGTTTTATAGATTAAGAGTTTATTCTTTAATTGGACAGTGTTATACCATACTGTTTCAACCCACATCACAGCCACTTTGAGCTAGACCCGTTTAAAGTTTAACTGACAAATAAGGTTATTATTTAGGTTCCATTGAAAGCAATATTTGACCTGTTTTCAATAAGAGACAACTAAAAGCACTAGAAAATAATTCTAATATTGCAATATTTACCATGTTACATTTATAAAATGCAAAAGTCTATTATTGCAAAATTCATTTATATCATTTTCAGTATGTTTTATTAATTATAAATGTTAAGCCATATAACACATATGGCAAAATAAAAATAGAGGATTGTCTAAAAACTTGTTTCGGTTAAAGAGCTTAACACTATATTGAAATATAAATTTAAAGATTTAGGCTTTGGTTTTCCGTGTGTCTTAACTTGTGGAATATAATATTTATAAAAATATAGATAGTATCCAGAACGTGAAGAGAAAAAAAATATTGTGATTAATAATGGTTTTAATTGAAAATATAAAATAAACAGATTATTTAACACTACTAAATTTCCAAAATCGAACAAGTTTTATTGAACAAATGAATACAAAAAAATATTTTCAGTTCTAACAAATGGAATAAAAACATTAAAAAATATTTTTAATTGAAAAGAACCAAATATGGGAAATTAAAAGAGTTGTTAATCCTTATCTGCGGTTTCCTCAACTTCAAAATCTAGTGTTTCTCCGAAACCCTCGACGTCATCAGTAAAGGAAGACGTTCTTGTATTACTTAAAAAGTAATAGGAACTCCTAGCGTCAGAAGGAATTAATTTTAATATCTCCTTTAAGTTTTTTGTTATGGCAAGGGTAGTTCAATATCTATAAGATATTTTATTTTTCAAATGTTTCCCACTATCTACGTTTTACGCCATCTTCGAATAAATGTTTGAGTTAAAAAAGAGCAGTAGAGGCTGACTTTTTCTCATTTCAATTTCCTAAGTATTCAGCCAGATTATTTTTGTTTCATTGATATCTACCTTACGGTTAATAATTGTCTTTAATAAAGGTTCAACTGAAAAAAAAATCATTTTTTCCCAATTTGTTAGTTGTAAATTTATTTCCTCGTCTGCAAGTTGCCATCACGTAAATATAGTCATGGTCTGTATAGAGTCGTGTTTGAAGTTTCAGGGCACATTCCAGGTCTCCGAATTCGGAATCATTGGGTAAAAATGTATGTCCTGGTTGGAGGAACCTTAAAGAAATGTTTTCCAGTTTTGTATGATTTTCAAAAATATTAAGAAGCTTTACTACAGATGTAATTCTTCTGTTTTGGACTCTGGAAGCATCAGACTATAAAATAAGATGTGTCGCTGTAGGTTTTAAAATAGTTATTCATGTAACAAGTGTGTAAAGTAGCCTTTTTTCGATGAATGTCAATATTGTCGCATGAGCCGCAGGCGAATGCGACAATCACATGAGTCAGGAAAAGGTATTTACACACGAATTGCATACAATATTTTTGCTACTACCGAAAATTTTATCAAAATACAGAAGTTCAATAGTAATTTTCTTTATGCACTAAAGTAGGTTTAATTTTTCTTCAGAAGAAGCTATAACGCTTTTATTGATTCCCAATAAAATATATTATGTATTGGTAAATATTTTGAACATTTTAATCAGAATTGGAACAAATTAAACAAAACAACAGACGAATTCAATTATTAACAATACTAATATTAAAGGTACCATTTGTGCACAAGGACATTTTCGGAATATTTTGTATTTTATTTTTCCTACACCATTCTTCAAGAAAATATATATTGTTTTGTAAACATTCACAGATTTTTGAGGCAATTATTCATTAGAAGTATTCTGTGCTACGTGTAACATGTTTGGTGGTGTATTTTCGAAATAATATTCTGAGAGATCGTCAGAGGAATCCATCTTCATAATTATATGTACCTACCTATTCCGTTTTCTAAAAAAGAATTTCATAGTTTCCTGAAAATGTTCGATACTTAAAATACTTTTGCTTACCTTAGGTATAGTCGAGAGATCTCAATTTCAATTTTAAATGTCAGATTCAATGCACGAAGAAATGTCAGTCACTCACAGCCAACTTAAAGGTACCTACCTATGCACCCTATTCTATTATTTTCCAGTACCCAATAATTATTACGTATGTACTTTACTGAATTCTATATGTTTCAATCTCTGATTTAAAAAAACTCAGATTTAGTATCCGTTTATTATACCTACCTATATTGATATAAGACTATAACTGTATAACTTTATACAAATTGGAACTCTTTCATTACGCACTAGTGAGTAATGAGTTTTTCTTTACGCACTAGTGCGTAAAGTTTTACGCACTTGAAAGTGTATCTAAAGTACGTACTTTACGCACGGTAGTCGAAAAACTCATTTATATGTTTCCTTAATTAGGAACCAACTTATATGCAGCCTTTACTAGCAGTTGGTTCCAACCAGACATTGAAGAAACCACGATCAGTAGTACTACTGTGTATTCCCAAATTATATAAGTTTACCTGCCTTTTGTGATAAATATTGCTTATAGGTAGTCGAGGTACAGCATGCGTTTTTTCAAAGTCGACGAGTTTCCGTACAATCCTGAGTTTTAGCAAATTCTGAATCATCGCGAAATTGTGATAATTTGGATGCCTTATGTAAATGCTCTTTATGCTGGCATTCTTACTCTTCAAGAGATTATCCAGTAGCATTTTTCTTATTACTATTATAAACATCACACCGAAGGCAAGTGTCCTGTTGAGGTTTTCAAACCGTATATTATAATTTTTATAGAAATATTTTTTAAAACTTATTAGGCTTACACTATTAGAGTGTTTCTCTTTATAGAGATCGTAAACAATTTGCTTATTTAGATTGGGAGCCAAACAATTTGTAGTAGAATTTTGTCTACAGTAGTGCGATATGTATTTTTGAAAAGCATCTAGAAGTTCTTTCAATTGATTAATAATCGTTTCTGATAGTTTATTTTGTCCACAAATATGTAATCAATCCTTTTTGATCGGTTATCGGTTTCAATGGCTCCGTCTTTGATAAAGCTACATCAATACGAGATTGGCTAATATTGAACGCATTTAAAAATGTTTTCTAACACACAGAAATATTACAAATATTGTACAATTCCGAAAAGGACGTTTTAGAAGAATTCTCTAGATTTATTTTTCTGTGTTACGTACACTGAAAGAAATTTCCATTAACCGTTAGCAAAAATTGAATAACAGTTATTAGAAACTTGCATGAAATAGGCATCAAGTAAGTTCATGATCATGGTTTTTAAAGTAACTTTGTTGGACACCACTGAATAGCTGTTAATAGATATAATTTTTGAGAATTTCGTATAACTGTTATCGAGTGCACTCAATAAGTATTATAAGATTTTATAATAGCAATCATACTGTCCTATAGTAAACGTTACTAGATGTTCAAATAAAAAACAGAATTTCGTCCAAATGTTATCGAGTGCACTTAATAAATATTAGAGGATTTTCCAATACCAACCATATTGTCATATAGTGAAGGTTACTAGATTTTCAAATAAAAAACATAATTCCATATAATTGTTATTGAGTGCACTTACCTAATAAATATTATCGGCTTTTCTAGTAGCAATTGTACTGTCATATAGTAAAGATTATTAGTTGTCAAATAACAAATGGAATTTTGTAAAATCGGAATCGAGGACACTTAGTTTAGATTATGGGATTTTCTAGTAACAATTATACTGGTGGAAAGTGAATATTATTAGATTTTTTTAAGAATATGTTATGTCATATAACCGATATCGAGTGCACTTTTATAAGTATTATAAACTTTTCTAACAGCGGTTAGACTATAATACAATAAAGATTACTATATTTTCGAATAATAATCTGATATTTTTAAATAAAACTAAATTTGCTATAAAACATTTATATTTATATTAACAAAATATCTAAATTAATGGAACTAACTATAGACAAAAATGCAACATAATAGGTATACAATCAAATAAACATATTTTCCAGTTAAGTTTAGATATCAAAGCTCCCAAAAATTCTTAGATTGAAGAAGCTTATAACAAAAATACCACAATTCAAATAAAAATGTTTTCCACAAAACAAACTTAAAGAAATATGAGAGACGTAATTTTTAAATACTTATAAATGTTTTAGTATTTCGATTTATTGGTGTATAAGAATCGTGAACATTGTCACTTAATCGCCACTGTATTAATATGTTTTTGAACGCCATTTATATACTCAAACCAATTTAACTCTGTCGGCGTATTCAACCTAACCTCACAGTTAATTGCAAAAACTGCAAATAATCACCTACACCGCACACAAACTTTCAACAATCAATACTCCCAAACCAAATGTGAAAGTGAAATTCGCGGCGCGCGGGTGTTCCAAGGTTTCAACCACAAATAACCAATAAGACGAGATCGACAATCACATCGGTAATGTTCGGACCAGAAAAAACTGCATCTCGATAAAGAACAGCCGTTTCTTTTTAAAATTATTGGATATCTTAATAACCGTTATACGAGGACTGCATAATTGTAAGTAGGTAATCTATTTTGTTGGTAGTGAATAGTGTTAAGTGAGTACGTAATTAGGACTCGTAGGTGCTGGATTGAAACAATTTAATGAGGTCTATAACGAAATGACTATAATAACAGCAATTAGATTTCCAGTTAACTACATCATTTTATCGAATAATTGTTATAAAAATGTTTCAACAAAGTCAACATACTTGTGATAATTATGCACATGCTAGTAATCACTTGAATTGTTTCAACCACTATTCGATTTTCTGTACCAGTTATTAAGGGCGTCTCAAGAAAGAAATCTAATTAGGGCATTTTGCTCAGTTTACCTTTGTATTAGCGCACATCTAGATTCGTATGACCCTGATTTACAAAAATTGTCAAATAAGCCCCTCCTTTGTTCAACAGTTACTTCTATTGTACAATTTTTTGGACACCTGCAATCAACATTTTCACCTCGAAATTCTTTTTTCTTTACCATGGTGTTATTGCAGTGGATATATTCCTGACCTGTGTTAACTAGCTAATTCTCTATGGCCCTATTTTGCTCCGGGTGTTTTCCTTTTCTTGCCTCTGTTGGGTCATCCTTTTTTTTAGAGGTTGTCTCCTGACTAATATTAGCAGACGTTTTGGCACTATATGAAGATTGAGCCGGAAACGATTCATTGTCTGTTATAATCAATGAATCGTTACCAGATGCTTTTTCTACTTCGGCAACTTTGACCAAAAGTTGTGTCTCTTTGGTGGAGTCTGAACCTTTGATTTCCTCTTCTAATTCAGTATTAGTGCACAGCTCAGAAAAAATGCCATTACATCTAGAATTATTGAACTTAATGGAATTGTTCATGTCACTCATTGAAATTGAAAAGTTCGTAAAGGTAGCATCTAATGGTATTTGATTTTTCTGCTCAGCCAAAATGTCCAATGCTTCAGCTAATTCTTCATCTGGAGCCAGTATAATCGAACCATCCGTTTCCACTTGAGATCCATTTTCATCAAAAATCATTTCTTGACCATCTTGACTAGTGGTACTTTCGAGGTTTGTCTCGGTTTGCATAAGTATCTCATTAGGAGGAATTTCATGTTCTACTTCTGGATTATTTCTTTGGAGACACAATTGAATTAGTTTTCGAGATCTGGACATTTTCTGTAAATGAAAAAAATCGATCTTAGATGATATTATCCCAGAAGAGGATTCTAATCTTGAGAAACATAAAGAATAACTTGAAGCTTTGAAAATTAATTCATAAAATAGATTGTCCAGTGGCAGTATTTTATTGAGTGTTTGAATAAATTAATAGTAAATAAATTAAATAAAGAAGTTCCTGATGGCCCTTCTAATTGCAACCGAGGTCGAATGACAAAAGTTAGTAGGTACGCTAGCGTAATTGTAAAATATCACGTAAACTTTGTACTATTCTTGACAATAAACTGATTGTCGAAAATAAAGAAATAATTTATATTGTCGAATAACTTCTTGTGAAACCGGACCTGATATACGAAATACAAATACACGCCTTTTTTCCTATTTAACAAACTTTGAATCAATAAGGGTTTGAATAATAAAAAAACCCATCATAAAATAAATGAAGTCATATTATTTTTACAACATTCAAGCTTTCGTAGAAACGGGATTTAGGCGTGATTATGCGAAATTGGTGCATATTTTGAGGTTAAAAAAACTGTTAATGGAAATAAAATAGTTTACTCACCTATTTATGTAAGTTTATTAACATTAGATCGCACAGATGAATTCACACTATAAATTTTCATTTAAGAAGTACTAAAACAAACAGCTGTTATGTCTTTTTAAGTAAACTCACGTGGCGTTGTCGAGAATATGCACAACAGTTGGTAAAACATTCAATTTGTCCTAATCGTCCTAATTGAAATTTTACCAAACAGTATTAACCCACATAACATATTTCGATTCCGTAAACCCAGACTTGATACATTTAAAGCATTTCGAATAACATTATTCCAATTTTGCAATAATAAATTATGGAGGGTTAACATGCTCTCTCAAATTAAGACAATACTTTATATTATCGACTGTTATTTTGCCGTACTGTATATGTATATGTATATATATATATATATATATATATATATATATATATATATATATATATATATATATATATATATATATATATATGTATATGTATATGTATATGTATATGTATATATATATATATATATATATATATATATATATATATATATATATATATATATATATATATATATATATATATGTATATGTATAATTATATGTATATGTATATGTATATGTATATGTATATGTATATGTATATGTATATGTAAATAATGTAAAATAATGTAATACCGAGTTCCGAAACTTAAAACAATATTGTGAAATACATTACGTCAATAACGGAAAATATGGGATAAAGTTTCTAACATTCTCTTATAAAACAATTTTGTTTTTCATAAACTATTTTCCTAACGGAAGCTTTACTAATTTTAGCAATAGAAAATAATAAAAAGTCAATTTGTCAGTTTTTGTGGGTTAACACACTATAGAATAACACTGTCCAATCAGAGTTGACATTTTACACCAATCGACAAGAGTATTCGCGCTACTTTCAGGGAAAATTAAACTCGTTTAATTTTAATGTTGTGTTTCCATTTAAGCTTCTAATCCAGGGGCAATCAAAAGTATTAGACTTAATTTTTGTATAGGATTGTTCTTGATACTAAATTGTGTATTGTGAACATAAACTGTGTTGGTTTATCATAGTTTACTTTGATCTTTCCGCGTTATATCTAGTTCTGTAGTTGAGTAACGTAGCTAGGTCAATTTTATGATGATCTGTAAGGATCAAAGTCTATTGACAATATTGCTGTGTCGTCTCCGAATGTAGCTGTTATGAATACCTTCAAGAACTCAGGAGTTTGGTGGTATTCGAAAAATAAGGAAGTTATTTTAACGTGAAAAATGTATTTAGCAAGATGACATTTTAATATGTGGTAATCAACGGACATAGGCAGTTTCACTTTGTAGAGGAGACGCTTCGTACCAACTTTTCTCGAAGACCTGTTTCACATCTAGGAACACATATACACACACTTTTTCTATTTCAAGGTTGTCTCTGATTTTGTTTACAATCCGATGACATTGTTGAATTGTTGCATAGTGTTGTTGGAATCCAAACTGATGATTAAGGATTAAGTCATTTATTGGAACTAATGTAATTATTCTGTCGAACAGAAGTATTTCTAGTATATCACACATGAGTGGGAGGACAGTTATAAGCCATTCCGATGCAGGCTACCTAGGTGTTTCGCCAGGTTTCTTTCCACTGGATTGGAAACTAACTTAAACTTAGCAGATTAAGTAGTGATAGCCTGGAGATTTGTATTTGTTATATTAATTTTCTCTCGGGGTTTTGCTGATATCACGTATTTAATAGGCATTGAAAGTAGGCCAGCAGTATCTAGGAAATTGTTAACGTTGTCGTCGTTAAGATCGCAATCGGCGAAAAGTGTGAATATTTTAGCCAGGTGATCTGCCTTTTCTATATCAGTCTGTGCTCAATGTCTACCTGGTTTTCTTATAGGTGATATCAGCGTAAGTGGTCTATCAATTTTTTTCTTTGGTGAAAAGCTGATATTGTGCACTAAACTGTGCTTGTTTTACCCCAGTAAATGCTTAATATATGAATATTCATCTATATCTTGTGTTCAGTATTCAATTCACTATATGTTTTTTCGAGACAGAAAGTTTTTCAGGATCATACATGCAATAGTTCTCAATTCCCGGACACCTCACTTGCTAGATAAAACCAATGTTTTGAAAAGTCCGTTTGAGAAAAAAACTTGAGGATCCTCGTTACCTCTTCATTTGAACCCTATAGATTAAAATAGAGTACTTTTCCTATGTTTTGAACGTATCAAACTGTAATCTAAATTGAAAATTAAGGATGGCATATTTTGTAAGATACGTTGAAGAAAGAGTGAATATGTAAGAATTTGATTGGATTTATATAGGAATTAATTTATTAATGTCCATTTGAAGGATTACGGAAATATACACCACTATAGTGTTAGGGGTGAGGAGAATCTTGACAAATTCGTGAAGAGAGAACGGGTTCTTCTGAAGTTAATGTGTGATAAGTCGCAACTTAGATATAAATAGGTTGTCTTTCTCACATGCAATCGTATAAATTGCGACCAGTATTATGTAATTTATTTTGTGATTCGCAACTACAACTGGATGCTTTCCTAAACATCGATAATAATCACATCAAGTCTATCTTGAGCAATTACCAGTATACAAACATTATTGAATGAACGGATAGGAAGTCACAGTAACCTCCTAAACAATATGAATTGATAGATACACGTTGAGGCTTTTACCTTCTTAAACAAATTTCTGATATATTATAGGGGTTAGGTCATCATTGTAAGATGATTAATAGGATCATATTAACATAAAACTGGATAATAATGACACCTTATGAAATAGGGCGTCTCATCTTTCTCAAGATTAATGATGTTGCTATTCTACTTTCCATTTCCACCAGCCCTAACATCACGTTATGAATTTCCATTTGTAACACTACGTATTTTGAATGTACTAAATATTTTGTGATACCACCAAGAGTTAAATAATAAATGTGGTGCGTGATAAAGTTATATATTATGATTATGTCATATATTTTTTTGTTAATAATTCAAATTAGAAAAGTGACAGCTCAGCAATATATTAACAAAGTGCGAAATTTTAGAAGTTACACGTTTTTAACGTCAATATATTTGTGAGTTTCACATGTTCTTGTTAATTTGAGTATTGATTGATGAGAGTTGAGGTTCAGATTCTGATTCTCATATCGCTGATTGCGTTGTGTGAATCATACCATGCCACCAACCCACAGGTGGAATATATCAAGAGATGAAGAAAATTCAGTTAACTGCATGGGGTAATAATATACATAATTGGAAAATACCGATGCACGTCTCAGATCATTTATGTTGTCACCATCTTGCCGTGATCGTCTGATCATCAGAATAGTTGAGGAATGTATGAATTTATTAAAAACTGTCTTTTTGTTAGTATATGTTTCCAGAAATAATGAGTTTCGAATATATACAACTGATGTAAAATATTGATCCTTTTAGGCGTACCAAACAACTGAACAAATATGCTACTCTGAGGAAATCTACAAAGGTAAAATATGTGAAAATATCAGTGGGGATACTGGGAGAACTCAATAATAAAATTACTTAGATATTTGAATACAAATATGGAAGTGTTAATATATTTGAGTAGGTAAATCTCACTTTCACTAACGGTCCTACGTGAGGCAGATTGCCAGAAATGTTCCAACAGACTGATATCGCTGTTTCATTTCTAAAGTTGGTGAAACATGTATAATGACTCATTACTAAAATATGACGATTCCCCATCCTACGTTTTGAAGTACATTTGAAAAATGTTTTTCTCAGTGAATTATTTAGCAATGTGCTACAAATATTAATTAATTTGAAATACAACATTGCTAACAAAATTTTTATAAATATAACCAGTAAAGCACAAATAAGGAGAATAAGGAAAAGGATAATTGTCCTCATCATCAGAAATACTGAAATGGAAGAACAGCATTAAGATACTGTAGTTAACAAACAAGATACAATAGGAACTAAATCACAACAGGTGTGAACTTACCTCCGAGTTGAGGTTAGATTCCATTATGTTATATAAAATCAAACTACGGATATTTAAAATATGAACCAGTTACCTAAACAATACTTTTAAATAAAACAATCACATTAAAATGACTAAAGAAGCCAACATCTAACACCATTTTGCAGACATATCGAAAACGAGTGCTTTTTTGTTGAAAGCCGGCCAGGAAATGATATCGCTTTCCCTCTAGAGTGGAGGGATTAGTTGACACTCAATGATGCCAACCAATAGTTGAGTAGATTAATATGAAATCAAGGACCCATTAGAGAATGGCCTCCGACGTGATAGTTGATATTTGAGATGGAAAAGAATAATGCAGAGAGGTTGAGTATTGCATTCATAAGAAAGAAGAAGAGGAAATAATATATTTCCAACAGTGAGAGGTTTGTATAATAATAAGACTGATACGGTAGAGGACACTGCGACTCACCACAACCCAAAAAGACAACAAGACAAGACAACAATAGCAATTAAGAAATATAAAATAATAATATTGTAATAAAGTAGTAATTATTAAAGTTAGATGATAATTATGTAATATATATATATATATATATATATATATATATATATATAAACAAAATCGAAAAACCAATTTATTTGGGAGAAGCAGCAAAACGAACGTGTACTCTTATAATATTACATTTCCAATATTTCGACAATGAATATTGTCATCATGAGGGAGCTACACCATAATTATATGTTTGTGGTATTCATTTGCATAATTTTGTCATGTTATGGTTGATGAATGTGCTTGAAGTTTTGGATATTTTCCATCAATACGTACAACCTCGCTAGCATTGTAAGGTTAGGTTTTCTCATTTTTTCAAAACTTTTAAGTATTTATTTATATTGTAGCTCCCTGATGATGACAATATTCATTGTCGAAATATTGGAAATATAATGTTATGAGAGTACACGTTCGTTTTGCTGCTTCTCCCAAATAAATTGGTTTTTCGAGTTTGTTTCTAACTAGTCAGCAAAAGACTAATTACCACTTTCTATATATATATATATATATATATATATATATATATATATATATATATATATATATATATATGTATATATATATATATATATATATATATATATATATATATAGATATATATATATATATATATATATATATACATATATATACATATAATAATAATATAGTGATACTGGGTGCATCTACCAACACCAATGCACCCAACAAAAGAGGTAGTAATATGTTAGTTATCCGCAAAAAGGGTAGTATCAATTGGGGGAACGTGATTGTCATTTGTGGAAGGAAGGTTAGTGTTGAGATCTAAGGACAACAAAAAGGAATAAATCTCACTCAAGTGGTCTGTGTCAGTCTTTTTGTTATTTACATTGTTGAATTGTGAAATAAAAGCCATTTCTAAAAATGATCTATTAGTTTTGTTAGACTCTGTCGCCAACACCTTTACAGCTTCAAGGTTCATATGATGGTCAAGAGAATGAACATGATCTGCTAAAGCGCAACGTTCTGGATGTAATCTACAATCACTCTTATGTGAGAAAGTGATCTTAAAGTCTGACCAATATATTACTTTTCAGAGTCCCCACATGCAACGCTATAGACAACTTTAGTAAGAGAAGTTAACGGACATTTATCTTCTACTCTAGTGAAAACTGATCTAATTGTTAGAGTTGTCCTGTTAGCAATTTTAAAATTACCATATGCCCGGAACAATCTGGCAAGTCTCGTAGTAATGTCTCTTATGTATGGAAAGGAAGCAAAAGTTGGGGGAGCAGGGGTCGTAACAGCGCCAACATCCATTTGGACCACGTTAGGATGGCTATCATCAGTCAGCAGTTCCCATGGTATTAGATGTGCTGAATAGTAATTTATTAGGTAAAGTTTTTGGATAAGAGTTATCCAAGAAAAAGTTGAATAAAATGTTGATATTTTTATTATTGAAGATACTATTTGAAACTCTAAGGACTCTCTGCTTCATTGGTTTCACCAAGTTCACCTTCATAGAATGTTTGGGGTAATAATGGTATATATATATATATATATATATATATATATATATATATATATATATATATATATATATATATATAAAGCAACGAATAGATTAGTGGGTATTGCACGAAAATAGAAGAAGGGGCTACTGAAAAGAGTGGTAACCGCAGACATCCATGTTTCTGGCTCATTAGCCGTCATCGGTACGGTACAACCAAGAAAAGATGTGAAACATGGGAGCAAAGGTGTTGAATGAAACATTAGAAAATATAACAGAATATATATATATATATATATATATATATATATATATATATATATATATAAATTATTTGATTTTCTTTAACCTTTATATATAAATTTTTTTTCCATTTTTCGTGGGCATCAGGTTAATAGTAAACACAGTATCAGTTTATGTTTTAATTTGACGTTTCGCTCCCTCAATTTGGAGCATTTTCAAAAACTTCACATATCGATGTTTTACAATAAAATGAACAAGTTTAAACAATTAAAATTGAAAGTAGACATACAGGTGATAAAAACTGGTAGTCAATAAAATAATTTCATAAACAAATAAAATCGAAAGTACATGCTTCAGAAACAATTCATTTATTGAACATGAGAAAAATGAAAAACATAAATTCGACTTTAATAATACTAAAATAATAAACCAAGACTCTAATTACAAAAAACTAACAATAAAAGAAATGATACATATAAAAAAAGAGAACAATGTAGTAAACGATAAACAAGATATCAAAAATCTAAGCCAGATATATTATAATTTATTATAATAATAACATCAACTATTTAACTGTCCCTTGTATACTATAAATGAATTGTTTCTGAAGCATGTACTTTCGATTTTATTTGTTTATGAAATTATTTTATTGACTACCAGTTTTTATCACCTGTATGTCTACTTTCAATTTTAATTGTTTAAACTTGTTCATTTTATTGTAAAACATCGATATGTGAAGTTTTTGAAAATGCTCCAAATTGAGGGAGCGAAACGTCAAATTAAAACATAAACTGATACTGTGTTTACTATTAACCTGATGCCCACGAAAAATGAAAAAAAAATTTATATATATATATATATATATATATATATATATATATTGTATAATTAGCTATTTAAAGCTCCGCTGAATTTCAACCTATTTTTGATCCGAGACACGGTTTTCTTCAAAACGTAAGATTGGTAATTTATGAACTTCTAAATTATTTCAAACTTTTAGGACTGAAGGTTTTTCTATTGGCAATTTCTCTGTCTTCCGTTCCTTTGTACACTTATTCATTTTCTGAATCCTCTCCTTACGAGCCTGAGCTCTAGTGGTTGCTTAAATGTGTGAGTTATCTATGTGTAGGTCTTTGAGTTGTCCTATTGATATTCTTGAAATACTGTCTGCATAGTTTGAATTTTCTATCACGTACTGTATTTCAAAATTGTATTCCTCGAGATCAAGTCTCATTCTAGTGAGCTTCGATGTGGCATCTTCCATTGAAAATAAATGCGTTAACAGTTTATGGTCTGTTTTCACTGTGAATTGGGGAGTGCCGTATAAGTAACATTTGAAATGATTTATACCCAATGTACTGCAAATAGTTCTTTTAGTATTGTGGACTTATAGATTTCACTATTCTTAAATTCGCGTGAGGCAAATGCCATCAATGCAATCGTAGTTTTGACTTAGTATCGGCGAACACGCATAATTTGAAGCGTCTGTGGTTCAAATTGTTTATTGAAGTCTGGATATTTAAGAATTGGTGGGGAAATTAATGCTGTTTTAAGGATTTGAAAATTTTTTCCACTCTTTCGACCAATCGAATTTAACATTTTTTCTCGATAGATTATTTAGTGGTATGCATATTTAATCAAAAGTAGCAATAAATCGTTTGTAATAGTTACAGAATGCAATAAATCTTTTAACCTCATACGCACTTTTCGGAACTGGAGTTCAATGATGGAATATTCAACTTTATCTGGTAGAACACATTCACTCGGCTGATTATGTCAATTAAATTTAATAAGTGAAAATATACTTTTTAAAAAGATTTAATTAAACTTTATGATTCGTTACAGTTGGTGTTACAATGTAGTATAATGCTGAATACAGAAGAAAAAGTATATGATAAGAAAATTATAATAATTGTGTAAACAGGATGGCTTCACGTGTTTTTTCATAAAAGTTAAAATCATAAAACAATAATGTGGGGAACGTCCTGTCAGCAATTTAACAATAATATTATATGAGTTCAACAGGATGTCTCCATATGACTTGCCCTAAATAAGTGACTTCTCACCTGAAAATTGACATTTTTGTGGATTGAATTTTCGACAAGTTTCGAAGACTTTCGTGAGATTGCTTAGATGATACTTTTCTGAGATTCCTATTACTACTATATCATCCATGTAGAGAAATGCTTTTTCTGGAATCAGCCCTGAGAAAGCTATTGGCATAATTCTCGAAAAACTGTTAGGACAGTAGTAAGTGTGTAATTGAGAAAGTAGGTTTTATCAACAATTTAAAATAGATCATAACAATGAACAGAAGAAATTGGAATATCGTAACCATAAAAAATTGCATAAACTGATTAGGTAAGCTATATATGAGTATTAGCTATAACAAATATGGCCATAGAACTGAAAAGGATCGGGGTTATTATCGTCACTATTAAAAGTATCGTCATTTTGGTAATATTATTGTTCATGTGTGTATGGATCTAATTGATTGTATTCGTTTGTAAATAGTTCTTCAGAATCGAAATTTGGGATTTGTCCATTATTTCTGAACGGATGATTTTGATTATAATTGTTATGATTTTGCCATCGTTGTCTTTTTTATAACATGGTTGGATTTCTAGAGGTTGTTGACATATGTATTGGTTTAGGAAGTTGATTCATGGATTTATTAACTTCAATTCACAAACTTTGGAGGCTAATGTCTTAAATTTTAAATCAAATAAAAAATGTTAGCATGGTTTTAGGGGTTATACGGGGCTACAATAATTATAATAAAATCATTGTGAAACTAAAGAATCGAATTGAAGATTTGAATACCTTGTACTTCAGAAATCATGAGAATATAAAGCATATTATAATTTTTTGTGTACCAAGAAATTACAGTTTGGAAATTGGACGTTCCTAATGAATCACTCTGTATTATTCCCATGTCAAATATCAACATTTATACCGACCTATAACATTACAAGAACTATAATTGTAGCAATTAATAAAACTGAATTGTGTAAATAACAAAAAATAGTTCACGTTATACGATGGTGAAAATATAACTGCCTCATTTACATTCCTCAGCCTTGCCATCGTCTCAGCCACGGATAACAAACCCGACAAAAACATTCTACGCCTGCTACATAATGTATTATGACGTTTGTCTTCGGCAATATTATTTCCTACGTATTTTATTTGTAGCTATAAACTTCACTTTTCATTTCATGAGGCGATGACACACATTCTACAGGGCGATGAAAAATACCAACTTATGCAAAATAATATTAGTAGTGGTGCAAACAAGATCATTACTTACTATACTGTAATCTACTGATTACAGTATACGTATAGTGAATATAATAGAGCTCAAGTTTTAATGAATGAAACTTCTCCTGAAAAATACATAGAGACAGAAGAAGACGCGAAATTGGAAAACTTGAAGTTGAAGAAAATATATCAGATCACCAAGCAACGGGAGAACCACAATATCATACCATTCACATTCGCAGCAGAAAGAAACATCAGCTGTTTTCTTCAACTGCTGGATAAGGGCATTCGCTAATGCAATCCATTGGCAGTGCTTATCCGGTTTTCCATAATTCTCCTTATATCAACAATCCATATTGTTGATGACCTTCACCTACTTTCTTTATACGCTCTAAGTCTAAATTATAATATAATTTTTGTCTATCGATTATCGGCGATTCGGACTATATGTAGAATGTCCATTTCTACTTCTTCCAAGATATTATTTTGATAATGCCATTGAGCTTGTTTTTTACTCCTTCTCGGGATCCCCAGTATCGCCCTTCCCATAATTACCACTTTCATATTTTCTGTAGTAGTTCTTGTCAGGGGAAGCGTCTCCGCTACATAAGTAATCACAGGTACAGCACATTGCTCATAAATCTGCATTTTCAAACATATTGGCAAGTCTCCTCTTAAGGTATTATTATTTAACTTACCAAAGTTTACCCATCCTAGTTTTATTTATTTGGCAGGTTTTCGTCACTTCTTCCCATTCTCACCTCTAGACCTATAATAGTAATTTATGCAACAAGTGCATAAAGTGGTACTTTTTTTCATGAAAGAAAAAAGTTGACCGCACGAGCCGTCAGGAGAGTGCGGCAATTCCATGAGGGAAAAAAAGACACTGTATGCACATGTTGCATACATAATTTTTTCTACAGCCCTATACAAAAAAATAAAATTCAAATAGAAATTTGGGATATTTTAATTAAGCTCCTTCGGTAAATTACAATTATACGTATTCCAAGTTTCATGAAAGTCCATCCTCGATGTCCAACCAAGATTCATAAAAGTCCATCCTCGATGCCCAGCCAAGCATTTTAGAAGTCCATCCTCGATGCCCAGCCCAGATTCATTGTGTTAGCTTATGGGAAGCGTGAAATAAGGTTAACGGTATGGCACTTTTTTTAACGCTTTTTTACTTTTTTTCACTTTAACCATAAACAACCACTTTAAGCGCTGCAAACCGATGAAATAGAAGGTACTTTAAAAATAGGGCGTAGAAAAATTAATATTCATGAGCTCGATCTATTTCACCCCCTTTACATTTATGTTATAATTTGTTCCCAAGTTTCTCAAAAATTTACTTTTTTCGAGATCCTTTCATCTGTCGGGCATATATTACGAATTTCGATTTTTAGTAATTGATAGATAGATAGATATATAGATAGTTTATTGTGCATAAGATAAATCTTTTCACAAGGGTTCGGTACAAAATTTCAAGAGAGGAATTAAGATAATTCGAAATAAATTATGGCATAGAACTAATTTGTGAATTAATAAAAAAGTTAACATAAAAACCAAAATAGTGTTTTTAAGTGAAACTCAAGGTCTCTAGTTATTTCCACAATATAATAAAAGTTATTGAAAATTCTAAAAAATTGACAATTGTCTCGATAAATCAATATCATCGTCAGAATGACAGAAGTTACATTTCATTTTATGCCTACCTGATGTTTAGTAGTTATTTTTGGCTAGACCAAGAAGTAACCTAGCTTGTGATTGGCTTAATATATGTTTATAGAAAAAAGAAGAAGATGTGATATTACAAATATTGAAGCTTAGATACTATTAGCATTTTTCCAATTAAGATCAGTATAACTCTGCAATGATATAGAAAACCAGAAAAACTATATCTGCTGATCTTTACAATTATCACTTAAGAAGACAGTTCATTTCATGAAAACCAAAACATAAAATATGTGTGATATGATAAAGCCAATCATTCACCATGTGCAAATTCTCGCAGATTTAATATACTTGTTCAATACTCTATAATAATTTTTAATTTCTGTTTCCGGAATTAAAAATGTATATGAAATATTTGCAAGGAGAGGCTGTATAGTTAATTTAGAAGTACTGCCACGGCGACGAACGAGTAGAACAAGATTAATACCGACAACGATAGTGTATACGTCGATAGAAAAATTTAGTTACGGTGTACGACCTATTAGTGATAATGATAATTAGATTCCGACTCGCTTAATTTCTGCGAAATCTCGAGTAGCACCTATTCGAGTAGTTTTATTACCCCGCTTAGAACTTTGTGCAGCATATCTGCTCACAGAGTTATTACATTTTATTAAGAATTCATATGCTAAGCGTTTAACTTTTAACTCTGTGTATGTTTGGTCAGATTCGCAAGTTACTCTTGCGTGGCTTTCTTCTTTACCTCATCAGTGGAAAACGTTTGTAGCTAACAGAGTGGCCTTTATTCAAGATACAGTATCTATGTCCTCTTGGAGATATGTTCCTTCTGAAATGAATCCGGCCGATTGTGTTTCTCGTGGTTAGGTCCATTGCAATTACTCGAAGAGAAATTGTGGTAGCAGGGTCCCGATTTTCTTTTGCTGGATCCAGAACATTGGCCTAAACAACCTACGATTCTTGTAGACAAACTTCCTGAAATAACTCAGGAAGAAAGAAAAACAATTTTATGTATTTCAGTTGAAACCCCATCCGTTATTGGTGACTTACTCTCAAGATTTTCTTCTCTAAAAAAAATTCAGCGAATACTAGCTTACGTTTTACGTTTTATTTCAATTATGCGAAAAACCGAACGCATTCATAAGAAGATAAGTATAGATTCCTCTAAAATGGACACTGCATTTCAAATCATAACTAAAGACGTTCAAAAGAAATGTTTCAACAATATTATTCGCAGTTGCGAACAAGATACTACCATACCTAAACATTTAAGAAAATTAGCACCTTTCATAGATAAGCTAGGTATTCTTAGGGTGGGTGTTAGGTTGAGACTATCATCTCTTTCTTTTGATGCTAAGCATCCTATTTTGTTGCCTAAAAACCATCGTTTTACTGATCTCCTCATAGAACAGATTCTTCGGGAAAATCTACATCCTGGTTTAAAAACGTTATAAAATTTAATGCTCCAATATTTTTGGATAATTTCTTCCCGTAATGCAATTTTAAAATGTATATCCAAATGTATAAAATGTTTTCGGTCTAAACCTCGATCTTACCTACCCTTAATGGCTGATCTTCCCTCGTTTCGGGTGTCTCAAATGAAAACATTTTCTCAAGTTTCACTAGATTATGCTGGACCGTTTTCAATCACGATGGGAAGATATCGAGGGGCAAAGGTATCTAAAGCATATATATGTTTATTTGTTTGTGGCGCAACCAAGGCTATTCACCTAGAACTATTGTCGGACTTGTCCATTGATACGTTTCTTGCAAGTTTTCGACGTTTCAAAGCCCGTAGAGGCCGAGTGTCCGACATTTATTCGGACCAAGGCACTAATTTGGAAGGCGCTTACAATCAATTAAATTTTTCGCTCAACAAGCGTCTGAGAAGCTTTCAATCAAATGGCATTTTAACTCACCTGGAGCACCCCATTTCAATGGACTTAGTGAAGCAGGTGTAAAATCAAATAAAACGCACTTGTATCGAGTGATAGGGGACCAACTTATGACTTTCGAAGAGCTTTCTACACTTTTAACTTAAATTGAGGCACTCTAGAATTGACGTCCCTTAACGGCTATTAGCGAAGATCCCAACGATCTTGCACCCTTAACTCCAGGACATTTCCTGACCATGGAGCCTCTTTCATCCTTTCCGGAATCAGATTTATCTCATGTTCCAGTTAACCGTTTATCACGATGGCAAATGTTACAAAAAATGCATATCGATTTTTGGAAACGCTGGAGCCAAGAATATTTGCATACGTTACAGCAGCATAGTAAGTGGAGTGAATCAGTTCCAAATATAACATTGAATACATTGGTTCTAATAAAAGATGAACAAAGGTCTCCTCTTAATTGGTCTCTTGCACGTGTAGCAAAGTTACATCTCGGAAAAGTTGGGAAAATTAGAGTAGTAACGTTAAAGACGCAAAACGGTACATTACAGCGTCCGGTTGTCAAGGTTTTCCCATTGCCAGGGCAATAACTTGATTATTAATTTACATTTTTTTTTAGTATTTTCAATTTAGTAGAATTCTTAATAGTTTCTTAATTATTATATGCTTAATTTAATTACAGCGGAAAAAACAAGCTTGTTTTTGGTGGATGGAATGTTCAATACACTATAATAACTTTTTATTTCTGTTTCCCAAATTAAAAATGTATATGACATATTTGCAAGGAGAATTACTTTACAATTTAGAAGTACTGCCACGACGACGAAGGAGTAGAACAGATTAATAGCGACATCGATAGTGTATACGTCGATACAACAATTTAGTTACCGTCTACGACCTATTAGTTTTAATAATAACACATTTACGGTGTTTTTCGCGCTGTGCATCACTGATCTAGAAGCAAACAGCAGAAGGGCGCCCTTTATAAGTGAAGACCAGGAGAGTGGTAAGTACTGCTATTTTTTCTATACATCTGTCTTTCAATCTTCAGTCCATTTTTATACGTTTCTCAGAAACTCTGGTGTTTCACACGATAATGTTATCAGCTAATTCAGTAAGTTCAAAGAATCCGTTTCGTGTATTATTAATATTAAGGTAGTGTACCAGATCATCAATATTATGAACACTCTGAAAAAAACTATTTTTCCTTAGAGGACTGTAAATGGGACATTCAAAAAGCATATGATGTAATGACTCCGGGGAAACCATACTACAGACAGTGCATTTCTCAGTGCTGTTAATAATATGAAAACTTCCTTCAAAAGACAATTTTCAAAATGTTTTACAACAGGTTCTAAGTTGCGCTATTATTCTGGTTATATAAATGTGTGCGGGTGTTTGCCAATAACTGCTATTTTCACCAACTAGTAAGTGTGAGTATAGAAAAGAGTAACTAGAAGCAACATTTCTGTTTATGTCACTATCAAGCAGTCGTTTTCGAAATTTGTCTAGAATAAGTCTATCTACACTGCGTACATTTGTACTTAAATAATCTTCCCATAGACATTCACATTGCGCATAAATAAACCATTCTTCAAGTTGTGTCACCCAATTATACTTTGAATTATTATCAGATGCTAACAACTGAGCAAGTCGATTGAAACAAATTTTTGAAAGTCTTGAAGAGTTCATTCCTTTGAGTTTGTTTAACCAAAGTGAGGCATGTTTGAAAACAACCGTTGACAAATGATCAGAACTTGTTTCCAAGCGTACAATATAATCTGGGGTATTATTTGATAGACTTAGGAGTTTTTTGAAAAAGTTTACCTGTACACGCTGTATAATATCAGTGTAACGTAGAATCCATACACCAATTCCAAGAGAAAGATAAAATAACTGAATTATATAGATTGATCCGCGATTCCCAAGTATTCATATTTGACCGACACATTATATCCATTACTGCTCCAATGGCCCGATTAGTTTTGATTTCAGAATTCTAAGCCATGGTGCAAAACAAGGCTGTGGGGGAGAAATCAACACCCAAGTAAGCAAACTGCTTTACTGTTTCCAAACAATATCCACTATAATGAAATAATTTCTTATTGTAATTGTGAACATGGCCACTTGTTGCAAATATGATCACTTTTGTTTTATCGGTTTTGACTACAAGTTTGATATCAAAGCAATAAGACTCGAGTACCTTTAGTTTTCGCTCTATATGAATTGGAGAGTCGCCAAGGATAACTATATCATCTGCTAATTGAAGCAATAATACGTCGTTGTTGCCGTCAATAGTAAGTCCATTCAGATTTTTTGAGCGAAAATAAAGATTTTTTGAGCAAAAATAATTTTCAGTGTCAGATATGAAAATAGAAAAAATTAGGGGACTAAGTGATTCTCCCTGCAAGACACCTTCCGAGCAAACATTTTTCTGCGTTGAAGTCTAATAGTGATTTGCAAGATCGAGGTTAAGATGAAAATATTATCTAAACAGCCTCTCTCTTTTCGGAAGCCATATTGTGTTTCTGGAAGGATGGAATTATCTTCACACCAGCTGAACAGACGATTTAGTGAAATAAGTGTGAATACTTTGACGCAGCAATTGATTAGCGATATACTGCGATAGTTGTTTGGATCATCTAAGGGTCCTTTCTTGAGAAGCATTGTTAGAATTGTGTCACACCAGCCATGTGGATTTTTTTCTTTCCTAATCTGCTGATATCCGTTATATCTGGTTTGAATTTCAGCTGAACCCCTATTTGGTTAATTACCTCCTGTACTTCCATCCTTTGGGATTCGGTATTTTCATCCGGTACTTCACTGATTCCATAAATAAATAAATGTTTACTCCTCAGTCCTCTTTCTAAGACTTTTATCGTCTTATATTGTTTGTCTAGCTGTTTTTCAAGATCTTCATTTCCTTGTTTTCTTTCGAAGTTTTTTTTCACTAGGGCGGTTAGTTCTTTTTGTAATCCATCTATTTTCTCTTCCATTCTCATGTTCCTTTTATCCATGGTGTTTAGTTTCTCCAAAATTTTATCAATTTTAATAATTATTTATGTTCCCAAATACAGCCCAGTTATACTAGTTCTAAATGCTTGTTATCAGTTGATTTATAGTAATAGAAAAAAGGAAAAAGATCAAATTTATTATGTTAGATACATAAAAATAGGTGAAAGTAATATTGGATTAAAAGATGCTCTCGTGGTTCTAAAGAGTTCAAATAAAATAATTCTACTACCTATAAACGAATAATGGTCATCAATTTTACTTGTGTCTGTCGTAAAATCTCAACTTCGTAAATATGATAAATGATGCTTTTGCTTTAAATAAACGTCATCACGTACTTCGGAAGCTGGCAAACATTCAAAACCAACTTGTTGAGTTTCCAATCACGTGTTTCATGGACCTTAGTTCAATCTATATTGTAATCCAAACAGATGCCAGGGGTCGAGACGCTTTAATGACGCGATTGTTATAGCCATACATCAATAGGGTAGAATCCACAGCTTTTTATGATCCTGTTAATACTAAAATTTATTGCTTTTTAAAAGCTGCTGTTATAGATCGTTAAAATGAGTGGCTCAATATTTAGAGATGATATAATGTTAAAGAAGTTATTATTTTGTAATGTTAGAAGTTTTGAATTGATAATTTTAGTACGCCTGCAATTCAATATAAATAAGTGATTTACAGTGGCGTAACTATTGCAGGCTCGTGGCGAATCCATTGGGTGAGGTCCTCCTAGTAAAAATGGTAACGTTTCAATTTAATTTAAACAACAAAATTACTAATATTGTGTGCGTTTTAGTTAAATATCTAATAAATTTATAGAATTTTGCAATGGAAAACCAATGAAATGATGAAATTTCAGTTTCCGACCTTCTTCTGAAGTGGATTAGATTCAATCTGATTTGCAATTTAACATAATTGTTTTTATAGCGCTTTTTCGACTTCAACAATCGCGAAAACCATATAGGTAATTACATGTGATTGTTGTACAGAATTCTTTCTTTTTATATAGAGGTTATTTGTGAATATATTATGAAAATATAGGGTTCACTAGTTGAAGTTACTTAAAAATCAGATTCATTATAATTGGCAAAAAATATCGATTCTGCTACTGTCACTACTGTCACTTACTTTTGCATCCCCATCGATTTTAAAATATAAACCGCCACAGACTCATAACGTTTTCTAGTAGGATTCAAAATTTTAGTTCCTGATATACTGACTAATTTTGGGTAACTTTTTTTTTAAACTCCTTCTTACTCTTTCGTTTTTTGAACCCACATAGATATTTTCTAGAACTAGACACGTTGATATCTAACTTTCAAAATAAAATTTTCTTTGCCTCTATTTGCATATTAAATAAAACGAAATCTATGAAAAATCAATGATACGAATTTGTTATAACAATAAAACAAGAAATGCGTAGTAGAGCCCTCCTTACATGAAAAATATGAATCCGTTATTCCCCTAAAAATGCGTCGAACGCGCGGCGCGTTCGATTATCCTTGTATTTGCTGTTTGAACAAACCTCCCACGATATATAGGAAATCTGCAAACGCGCATTAAGCATTCAGTTCAATCATGTCATTCAATAAATATAAGAGATATCTGTTTTGTTAACAAGAGCATATTTTTTTATGTAGAAGTTGTAATTATCGCATTACAACATATAACTTAGCTTTTCCTGTACTCTGCCTGCTTTTACTTTGCATTTCTCGTTCCAGTGAGGAGGAAACAAAGAAGTAATCTTTTCTAACATATATCGGCAGGTATCCCCATATCTACTGCGATTGCCCCTCAGGCATCTACTTTCAGTGTTTTTCTTTGACACATCTTCGTGTCGTGGATCCCACAATAAAAATTTGCCTCGATAAGCTTCATTGAATATTCTTCTAACCACTTAACTGCTGAACGATTTTCACAAAATAAAACGCGCGGAAAACAACATACTTTTCTTATTGCCTCCTCAATTTGAACAACGAACCTACAAAGCGGAGCGCGTGCAACTTGAAAACACACGTTGAGCGCTAATGTGTACAGGTTGGCAAATTAATTTTGGCAGTTGACGATGCGCGAGAAAGCCATACAAATTGACAACGCTGTCAACGCAGTTACCGGGAAGAGCAGGCGACGTACATTCCGCATGCTAAATTTTAAAGGTTGTGAGACTGCTGATACGTACGAGGGTAACACAATATTTTGAATTTGCATTTAAAAATAATGAATTGTGGCACATGTATATTGCTATATAAAATCGAGTTTACAAAACGAAATAACATTAATGTGTTCTTTATTAATAATTAAATGAATAAGGAAATAAAAACCATGAGATTTTTCTACCAAAATTGGGTTTTTTTTGTACAGACATAATTATTTATTGCTTCAAAAACCATACGGGAAATTCTATAATTACCCTTTATTATTTTATGCGATGTAAATAATAAATAGATTCCAAGAGACACAAACTTCCAACTTCACTTTCAAATAAATGTTTTTAAGTGGCCCCTTCATAATATTTGTCATTGAGGTTTATTTATACATAAATTGGTAGATTTAGATATAGCCTACAATATGATAAGAATTGTTAAACGACTCTAAATTTAACAATAGCCAGCAATTTTTTCTATGTGTTCGTAGTAATTGTTAATGACATACCTACATGTTAAATTTCCTAAAATTGTTATACTTATTAATGTGTAGTAGATATTAATGTTTATACATAGAATTTGAAACACAAATTGGGGAAATCGCCTTTGAAGATGATATAATCTAATAATATGAATAAAATATTAAAGCTTTTTTGTGGTAGATATTTCTACTTTCATATGTAAATTTTTGGGTTTTTTGCCAATATTTACTATGAAATTAGAACATCCCTTCACACTTTTCACCGAGTAAGGACTGGCAAACCAAAAAAAATGTTGGTTCTGGGTGCCGTCAATTATTGCTTATATAGAACTATTTACATATCTGCTACAAGTATTATATTACTCTAGTGAAAATCATCTCTATTATCTACAGTTTTATAACACCTATCTACTTTTTTACCTTTGTTGTGTTTAATGTATTCAGTCATACCACCTACAAACAAACACTATAATGAAAAATATGTTTTAGGCGTACAGGTATCATCAACAGTAAAATAATAATGTACATCTACAAATGATTCTTCAAAATCAGTTTCTAAATCAACTTCATCATCCTCGCTATCTATGTCTTCCATTAAATTAATAATAATATTATCTACAACAGTATCTAAAAGTGGTTAACTGTTCATAAATTCATCTTCAAACTTTTTAACGTGGTCACATATATCTAACTTTCCAATCATTTGCAGGAAATGTGTCTAAAATTCATTACATAATTGTTTAACCTTTGTAAAATTGAAGGTAACATTTCGTTTGGCCACATATACTTTAAGTGCCGCCCACCTCCGATCGGATTTAAGTCCGAGTGATAAAGGGGTAGCCTTAAAACTTGCAATCCATGTCGAATAAACAATTAATCAATTTTAAGTTTCATATTGAGGTTTGTACATTTTTGCAACGTTATAAAGATCGGGTTTTAACATTTGTTCACTGTAATATACGTTTCTTTCGGAAAGCCAGTTTTTTAATTGTTGTTCAATCCAAACACGCGTAGGTGATTTTTCACTCAGACCATTGTGATATAGGGCGTTATCAATTACCATAACAGCGTTTTTTGGTACGATTGGCATAAATTTGTCTTGTACCCAATTCTCATAATTTTCGCACGCCAATTCATTATGATAATATCCTGCTTTTGACTGGGAGTTCCACATAATACCAGCATTGGGTACAAAACCATTTTCACTTCCGGAATGCACTTTGATGAGCCTATTACCTTTTGAAATGAGTTTTCATAGTCCTTCGTTACTCTCGTCGCTCCATCTTTTAAGGTGCGTGTGACATGAATGAATGTAGGTTTCATCCATATAAATGATAGGTTTGTTCTGTTCTCTGCACTTTTTTATGTTTCTTAAATATAGTAGGCATAAATGTCTGATTTCGTGACATTCCATCAACAAACTTCTGTTGTTTTTCATGTTGGTCCAACGAAAACCAAGAGAATGTATATGTTTCCTCAGAGATTCGCGACTTCCTGGGAAGCCATAACTATCTGCAAAGTTTTGGCGTACATTTCTTAACGTGGGTACTTTTTTCTCGGATATGTGTTAATTTATTATGCACCTTGTAAGGACAGATTTGTCGAATTGAACCATACGGATACTGGACGTTCTTTGTTTTTCAGTAGACACATCAGCTTCAGCATTAACTTTCTGCCAGAGCTTCCTTTTTAATACGGGAAAGCGTTCTTTGGCTAACTTTCGTAGCAGCAGAAACTTGTTCAATGACCTAACAATGGAATAAGTTGATAGAAATGTTGTATTAAACGTTTTACCCATATGTATTTTTATACAAATAAAATGAGGAAATAGAAAAAATTGTTTTCAGTAACCGTTCTTTGAAATAAAAAATTTTGTTGTGGTTTCCGGCCATTTGCAAGAACTATTAAATTCAAAAAAACTATATTACGTTTCAGTTCATTGGTTGTTTTATACGATCTTTTGAATTTAGTTCAAACTTATCTTAGTATGACCAACCCGCAATTGTAATTGAAATCGGACGATGGTTCAAAACAAATAATAAAACCCAAAACGTAATAGAGAGAGGTATGAAATGAGTATAATAATTATAATAATAAGCTAAAAAACTTATTACATTTAAATAGATATCTTACACAAAATAAACATGTATCCTTTCTATACTCTGGTAGACAGAAACAGTAAAGTTATTTATGAAATAAATGCATAAAGGGGTGCTTTTTTGACGAATGGAAAAATTGGCGCTTAAGCCGCAGGCATACAAAAACCAAAAAATGTCTCATTTAGGTTGCTCTAAATGGACTATAGATCGCGTCGATTTGTTTATAATGATGACATGACGGTTTATAAAATTGAGACATGAGTGCATAGAATACTTTTTATAATTCGCGTATAAAAGAGACTTCATTATAACATTGTTTACAGTGTCACAATGAAGCTCTTTGAACACTGTTATAGTAATTTTTAGTGTACAGTTGGTTATTGAATTTGGTTATATTTTCATTTGACATTTGACTTGAACATTGACACAAATTATAAATAAAATGGTCTAGCGTTGTTATAGCTAGCAAATTATTATATTAAAAGTAAATTCGAGTGTTTCATATATTGAAAATATTAATGAATAAAGTACGCTAACGTTCATTTATCAATGATTTGTCAATTGTTTATTTTTATATTGTATAGGGTCAATATATAGGTATACAGAACGTTCGATTTTTGAGATAAATTACCAGATATCTATGTGAACATGTATTACATAAATAATTCTGTTCATGATATGATATAAATAGATAGCAAGAGCATATACGAAGAAGCTCTTTTCCAAACAAATAATCAGCCTCTATTTGCTTAAATGAAAGTTTGCTTACAATTTACACAATTATTAGGTTATAATATGTCAAAAGTCAGAAGTGCTGAATAAAACTACTACAGAACGAGTCATTGTGACACTTGTTTTACAAATAACTATTGTCTCACCCTATTGTCACTTTTTTAAATCGTTCAACAAATAAATATTTGATGTACGAGAATCGATGTGAAAAATATAGTATCTAGTGTAAATTTGTTAAATAATTACTTTGGTTTAAAAATTCCATTGCAATAATTGATACTTACCTTTGTTAATGGAATTGTCTACTTGCCACTGTTTGCCTCTTCGGTCATGAAATTTAAAACGTTCATAATCATTCCACGACACCACTTACGCAACTTTTTATGAACACTTTCATTTTTTGGAGTCGCCATAACAAGTTAGTATTGCACAACCCCGGTAATCACACTTTTCTCTGAACTGTACTGTCGAAACGAGGCTTTCGAGTTCTGCCAGCGAAGCGAGCTGTTGCAATCCGCTTACGTCTTTCTTACGGCGCATCGGAAGTGGCCAAACTTCCGACTGCCAAAATCAATTTTCCAACCTGTACGCACCTTAACATCGTGCGTCGCGGAACAAACGTTATTACATTTTCATTGTGTCAGCTTTTCCACGCACCCCTACCAGTTATTTTACAAGATAGGGGAAAAAGTACTGGAGAAAACTTATGTAAACTGATTTAATTAGTACTAATATTCAAAAAATTTGGTACCATGACGATACATTTATTAAATAAAAATTATCCGTTATTATTGTGAACTACACCCTCAGGTAGTGGAGTAGAAAACTTGAAAATAATATCTCGTATTCGACTTTGTATTACCTATTTTTTTCTCTAATCTGCACGAAAGATAGTTATTGAGTTGAAGCGGGTAACCTCTCTTAATCAGGCATCCGGTACATATTTTCCAAATTCATATGATAATTTTGAAAGTAATTTAAATGAATCAACTATATAGTGAGATGTCGATAATAACGATATGAAACTCGAAATTCATTAGAATTATTGAAAGTTTAGTCTGATTGTGAGAAAAGATGTCCAAAATAATCTCATTATATTTGATTTCACAAGTTAACGTCCATCTTTGTAAATAAGAGTTGCATGTGAGTGTTGTAATACCTTGGACACGTAGTTAGAAGACGAGATGACAATATAGACAGGCTTATAGTGATGGGAGAAGTACAGGGAAAGAGAAGTAGAGGCCGATCGCCTATGAGATAGTCTGATCTAATCAAACAAGTCACAGACTAACCTCTTCACGTATCGCTTTACCTGGCTAAAGATCAAGAAATGTGGAAGGAGACAATAGTAAGAGGAATAGAGGAATTCCAAAGAGGTCACGACCCTCATGGTTGAGGAAACGAGCAGAGAGAGAGAGAGAGAGAGAGAGAGAGAGTGAGTGGGAACTTTGTTATGAAAAAACTTGCTTAATCTCAATTTACAGTGACTCCTTTCAATACCGGGATGTGAGCTTATTCTTGTATTCTTCAATGGATATATCCATCCTCTTTTACCTCTTCATTTGTACATGTTTTTCCTAGACTCTCTCACTTTCTTGAACCCACCTCTTCTGCTTCGAATTTCTCTACAAATCCTTATTTATTCATTACTTGTATGTACGTCATCCCTTGACCTGACTTTGCTTTACTATCTAAAATTTGAAAACAAACAGTCAATTCAAGGTATACATGTATCTCCACAGTGTATAAGAATTAGAGTCACGTTACTAATGCCAAAAGAATCGATTTCACTATTTAACATAAAGACACTCACTCACATACCTATATTGAATAACCGCGGTGGTTGAGATCTAATAGATAAGTGAATTGTACACAAAATTGAATATTCCAATTAACAATAACATCACTCTATTAAGAACTGTTCAGAAGTGCGTGTCTAGTTGAAGAATAGATCTATTTAATTCTAGAAGGCTCGAAAATCTGCTCTTAAAGTGAAATGGTAACGGGCGACTTCCAGGAGTAGTTATGAGCTCTCAAAATTGTATTATTTGAAGACAATATTTTCTAAACCCCCAAAAGACAAAATCAATCATAACGTTTTCAACGTGACTTTTTTCATTGCACAACTGATTTTTTTTATGGTAGATTCAATAATACCAATTCTCTGGGTTATTATCTTTTGAGGGACTAGAAGGTTAGACGCTTTGTATATTTCATTAGTAGTTCTCGGCTTTGCAGCAAATCTGCGACGTAATCTTGCTGCAACGATGCATGAAGGAGGTCGTCGTAAAATTTCAAATTGTCAAACGGTCTCAAGTGATGAGAAACATAATTAAGGGAAATGGAATCTTACGAATTGCATGTTGAATTAAATTTTTGAAATTGTATGAAACGATATAAGGTTATTTTGGTGGGGACGTGGCAATAAAATACCAGGGTGTACTCTTTTTGACAATTATTCGAGCTTCCGAATAAATGTTTATTCACTTTCAAAGATTGGAAATTAATGGTGGAAATTATCAAATTTTTAAATGACATGTTAACTACGTACATTAATCAATCGAGAATATTAGTTAGAGTGTTATTTCAATAATAAATTGTTTTAATCATCATTCCACATGTAACTCTAAAAACAATATAGACTGTGATCAAAGTTTTTAATGTACAACTGCTATACATTTTTTTGTTATTCAAATTAAAGGTTGTTATGACTGGATCTTAAATTTTGTATTTCTTAATCTAAATGATACACAAATATTACATTAAAGTTAGTTACGCCAGTTTTTTTGTTCATAAATTCCTTTTGTTGTGCGATGTTCCCAAAAAAGACGTTTTTCATAATTGATTTCTGTGGTCAAGACTTTGGCATATTGATAATCCATAGAATGACCTCAATAAAACATTTGTACAGGAAGTGCACATCTGTCATGCTATAATTTACTGTCACTTTTGTGAGATGTAATTCGGTTGGAACGTGATCTTTTAGATTGACCAATGTAAGTTTTAGTGCAATGAAGACATGGAATTTCATAAACTATGTTAGTTAACTTATTTGTTGGTGGTTAATTTTCGATTTTACATAAAATTGGATTGATTGTGAGGTGCAGTTTATATGCAATTTTTATATTATGTCGTTCGAACTTAGATTTTATATTCCTGAAAATATGAGTACTCAGGGATAATTGTTTGAAACCAACATCTTCTCCCATCCATAACCACTTAGGGGAAGGTAAATATTTACGTAGTTTTGCATCCTATTGATCAAATCAAATACGCACGTGACGTATTTACCGGACATATTCGATAAAAATCAGAGCGATGTCATTTCGAACAAGAGGCCGTTATCACTTAAGTTATTTTAGTGTGTTATTCCACATTTTGGGAAGTTTAAGTGGTTTCAAATCATTAAACGAGTATATTTGTGAGTATTGTGCCAATTCCAGCCGTTAAAATGACTAATTAGTGCTTAGTTTGTGGGTATAGGAACAAAGCTGAAGTTTCTTTACCATTTCATTAGTATGTAAACAAAATAACCACGCCTTATTCCATTCCATGACTACTGGTCTTATATTCGTATCTTTGGTTGTAAAACCTCAGTATGTGAGAGTTAGTAGGGATAAGATGTCCCGTATTTATGCTATTAGTGACGTAAATTGCCTTGTGCTTATTCATTATGCTCTTTAAATCATTTATTCGTTTTTTAGTGTGATTATTATTATTGATTAACAAGTTATTATTTTGTCAAAATTCCTCATTTTCATTCATGTAATCATTTCAGTACATTATGATTATAATTCCCCTTTGCTAAATATCGAGTTCTTGCCCTTCATTTTACCAGCAATACTTTTAACTACCTTTTTTGTTTTTCAATGAATTTTGATTTCAATTTATCACTATTATTGTAAAAATTTGTAAAAGTTTTTTTGTAAATATAAATAGCAGCTACATTTTTAGTTATTCTTAATAATATGATGTTTAGCAAAGCTGATAGGGGAATTATTTGATCATAATGTACCGAAATAATTACATAGATAAACCTGTAATTTCCAGATTTAATGTTTAATCGAAAAATGGATTTTTTTTAAATTTCGTGTAAAATGCCTCACCTTACCTTACCTTTTATAAATCGTATCAGAGCGCTTTCGACTCTTAAGTCATTATCATTGCTTACCTGTAAGCGAGTAAACCAATGGGTTAATATAAAATTTGGAAATAAAAACGTGACCAATTCGAAGAGATTGAGAAAAATTAAGAGAGGTTACTTACTCGTCGGGCAAAACACAAGAATATATCCATACAAACATTCCACATAATCCAACTTCAAGTTATACAAAAACGTACATGCTAAAAGTTTCAATTAAAATTGTTAGAAATCCAGACCCATAAAGGGATTAATGTGGATCAAAATTCACATGCTGTCTAGAACGAAGCCAACCAGTCGTCGCTTATAATTGCATTAATGGCAAGAAATCCCGTTGACATGGAACAACTAACTCCAAGAACTGAGGATCACAGAAATGTTGTTACCCAAAAACACGGATACAAGACACAGGTAAAGAGAATAGTCTAATGAGAACTAACTCTTAACCTGAGTCAAGCAACCATGATAAAGAGCAACAACAAAGCATTATGAAAAACAAACTTAACCCTTAATTAGGCGCGCCGGTGTATTTTGTACATCAATTCTAGAATAAAATTAATAACTCAGACAACACCGCATGTCTGTCCATGCCGCATTAAGTATCTTATAAGCCGCATCACTTCTGTCTCCCACCAAAATATCAGTGTTGTGCGAGAATTTGTTAAGTGAATTTCAAAGGCTTTGAGAGAGCTGGTGCGTAAAGTACACCACGCGACCAAATATGTAAATCAAATTTTAATTTTGTTTTTACGATTTTCATTAGAAAAATTATCATATTTAAATATTTTGATGAGTATCGTGAGGTACTGTGTAATAATAAATTTTTAGGGATAAAATACCCGCAAAAAACCCAAACAAACTAACAGATGAATAATTCGCCATATTCTTAGAGGTAGACGATACTGAACCAGTATATGAACTAGAGGAAGACGATAATGACCTAGAAGAGGAAGAAGTGGCTTATAGCAGTTTCGATAGTGACTCTGAAGTTAACGGTGACTCATCAGACGGAAAAATTTCTGATAGCAAAACTTCATTTCTGGAGTATTATATTGGCAAAGATAATTTCACTAAATGGGCTAAAGAAAGTTTTGTTAATAAGAGGGCAACATCTGAAGTTCAAAATATAGTAAAAATACTGCCGGTGCCAAAATCAGTGTCTGACAGTATTCCAAATTAAATAGATGTCTTTTTAAAAAATTTCACCAATGAAATATTATAAAATAACATAGATTGTTCCAACATATATATTGATACCATAAAATAAAAATTTCAAAGGGATAGGGATGCAAAATATATTAGTAAAAATGAAATGTTACCGTTTATTGAATTACTTTTTTTAAGTGGCGTAAAACGAGCCAATCACATATCATTTTAAAAATTATGGGCAAATAATGGTACCGGAATTGAAATGAATCTTCCGTGCTTGTATGCTAATATCACCACACGAGAAGGAAGGCGCAAAGTAGATAATCTAGCACCCATAAAGTCTTTGTTAGAAAATTTTAATAGTAACTATGAGAAGGAATACTGCCTCAGTGAATACATGACGATTGATGAAATGTTGGTTCCATTTCGCGGCAGATGCAGTTTTTCATAGTTCATTCCAAATAAACCTGCAAAGAACGGCATAATAATTTTCGCTCTTTGTGATGCAAAGACATTTCACACCATTAATATGGAAATATACTGCGGAAAACATTCAGACGGTCCATATGTTTTGAATAATGGACCTTCCCAAATTGTAACTAGGCTTGTTGAACATGTGAGAGGAAAGAATAGAAATTTAACTTGCTTTAATTGGTACAGTAGTGATTCATTAGCAAAGTTGCTTCTTCAAAATAAAATCACATTCACGGGTACTCTACGATAAAATGAAAAGGAAATTCCAAAAATCTGGATCTCAACTACTCTCCACACGTCTTTTTTTGAGTCAGACATACTTCTCTGAAACGAAAGAGTATTGACGTTAGAAATATTCCTCTCAAAATGACACACATACCCTCACGTATAATCAAAATATGTTTTGTTCATTATCAAGAATATTCATCCAACATATTTCAGGAAAAAATTCAATTCATATGATGTTTCATGTCGAAATAAAAAAATACATACCTGTCAAGAAATGTTACGTAGTCAGGCGTGCGGTCCACAATCGTAGACCAATCGTGTTCGGATAACAATTAAAAACAACCTGCTCTACTGCACTTCGGGTACTGAACCTTTTACGCGACGGTGATTGACAACTACTGAGAGGCTCTTCTTCGAACTCGAAATTGTCGTCAATTGAATAGGTGTGGTATATAATTGTAAACCGTGCGCCTAACGTAGGGTTAATCCGTTCTAGCCTGGTGTGATTTCAATTTTCTGGACTCTTCTTGATTCTGGTTCATAATTTTAAACCTTTGACCACACTTTGTTTGAAAAGGATTTTCGACGAGTTGTTTTACTTATTGGTAGAGTTCTATTCCCAGTGACAGAGAGAGAGAGAGCGAGAGAGAGAGAGAGAGCGAGAGAGAGAGAGCGAGAGAGAGAGCGAGAGAGAAAGCGAGAGAGAGAGTGAGAGAGAGATTCGAAAGGTTTTTTGTTTGGGTTTGTTTGTTTTTTAGGGTTGGATATAATAGAGATACGGCCTTGATATAGGATACGGTTCCTCTGCAGAGCGGGGGTTGGGTGTCTTTAGATTGAGGCTTGTGTGAGCGTTCAGTGGAGGGTTGAGTTTATGCTTGAGAGTTGAATTACGGAGTGAGTTTTGTGAAGAATTGTTGGTTTGAGGACATCGAGGAGTAGCGATAGTTGATTGAGTAGATAGTTAATTACAAGTTGAAACTGAGTAGGTAATTCGTATTGAAATTGAATAGTAAATGGCGGTCATCGTTATCTAGGAAATCTAAGCGGGTACAGCTGCGGCTGAATTATTTCATAAGTCGATTCGTTGGTTCATTTGGCTAGTGGTATTCACCATGCTACAGTAAAATCGCAGAAAAACCTGTAGCACCGACCGGGGGATGGGGCTGCGGATTCAAGTGGAAATACTTCCACTCCTGAGGGGAGTGAAAGCGGAGTGAGCACGCCTACCTATGTTTGTGATGGAGCAGTGTCGATATATGGACGGAATTAAGTGAAGGAGCGTGTCGGCTATGATGCCCCTTGAGTTGGGAATGGCGTTCATTAGAGTAACTGTTACGACTTCAATTATGATTTTTGTGTCGGATGAAAGATCGAAAGAAACTGGTGGCTTTTCCAGTGTGACTGGAACGGTCTTTTGAGGGGTTTTCGGTGTAGTTAGTCTGTAGGGGCAGCGAGGATGAATGGCGAAGTGACTTAAGATAAAGTGAGGTGCGCAAGTATTTTTTCATCTTAACATGACCGAATCAGCAGGTGAAAGACTTAGTATTACTCATTTTCGTTATTTTATATAGAAACCATTATACACCAATCCTTGAATAGGTATAGCGTTTTTGTTTGTACTTCTTGTAATTGCTTATGAGTAGATATTTTTAAAAAGACATTTTCCATTTGAAGTTTGTCAGCAATAAAGACGATTGCATTCAAACATGTGTCTTGGACTGTCACTTTTAAGACTACTTTGAACGCGCATGGTTTTAAAACGTATTTAAAGTGGTTTTAAAACTATCTTGATGGAAGCCTTCAAACCAGTTACTCAAGGTAATAGTAATTTATGAGGAGTTTTATTTTTGGTTTTAAAGACCTCTTTCAGAGTGTGCCCTTTCATGCCGAAGACGGTTTTATGACAACATTAAGACTTCTTTTAAAACCAATTGTTTTTTTTACGGTTTAATTCTATACTTTTAAAGCATCCTTGTAATATTAAATAAAACCGTTTGTGCTACTTGGGTTACGCTGTTATTTTCATTATGACTCTATTTAAATACAATTGTAATTGATCCCTCTTCATTGACTTTAATTCCATAATATCTGTCCACTAAATCGTCCCATATGACCACTAAATAATTTTGGTAGACGGTATATAACTGAGTTAGAAGGTATTGAAGTAATTTACCAAGAGCAAAAATATTAGAGTTCGCACCGCTTTAGACATACACCGATAAGTGAAGAATATTTATTTATAGATTAGGTTAAAGGCCGTGTTCACCGTATCCCCACCCTATACGCTAAACGGCCTTGACTGGTTAGTCCGTGGCAAGGATAGTAGAGGTATATGTAGAAGGAGGCATTTCGTTACAGGGTATGAGATATGGTAACAGAACGCTATTACAGTACGTAAGTTTAAATACATGTGTTAAGAAAATTTCAATATCACGTATAGGCTTAAGTTAACATACGTCTAGACGTGAAGAATTAATTATATTACTTTGCAGATAAGCCAAAAAATCCATAATTATATTACAAAAAAATTGTTATTTCTATACGTGAAATATTATTTGAGGCAATAGAGCACCTCAAAATACATATTCAACTGGCGTAACTTGATTTTTAAAACTTTGTCAGTTACGCAACTACGTGCGGAAACCGACGATAAATATGTTCCTACATGTTATTAGTTTTTAATTGGCTGGTCCCGAGAAATAATTCCTCCAAACTCTTGTTTATAACTAAATAGAATATACAGTTGTTCTTGAGCTCTTTCATTTGTCCATTCATTTTGATACTTTCTGAAGAAGCTTAAACCCTTAACAATAGTTTTTCAAGTAAACACATATCCAGTACAACAGTTTAAAGTATACATATAACTTATGTGGATGCAATTTAAACGGCCATTTCACTACATTTTCTACGTTTATTTACCGCGACCGGATAGAATTGAGAAAACACAAGTGGAATGAACTCTTATAAACATTTAAGTTTGCTTTTGTTTTGGAAGAGGAACCACAACAACTTAGAATTCGGGACATACAAGAAACACATAAAACAAACTTTAATCCTCTTATTTTATTATGAGCAACTAATTCTATTGGAGCGCGTTTACAGATGTAGGACGTGTATAAAACAAATATTGTATCTATGTACAGTCTTTAGATAGAGATATACAATGTGAAGAAACATGATCAAATTCAATTGTCGATTATAGGACAAGCAAACGCGTCATATTCATAATTTTTGATTTGTCAAACTCATTATTCCAAATTAATACGATGCGAGAAAAGTATTGGAATTTTGGATTTTTAAAATTATTCTCATGTTTTTCAGTGAGAAAAACACGAAAAATGGGTTTTTAAAAAAATATCTTTTGTGCATCTCGTCGTTGTCGTCGGCCACTTTTCGTAATTATGTCTTGTGGGAACGATACACTGTCCGATATGCATGAAGTCACCAATTTCAGGATTTACTATTATTAAGGACATCTCACAGAATCACTCTATTGATGTTCAGCTCAACAGAGCCAGTACCACGGATGCTATGGTACCTGAAGTACCACATTTTTGGTCATTTTTGAGAAATTTTGGTTTGTTAACACGATACAGCCTCCGGAGTGTATACAAGTGACCAATTTAATGATTGGATATTAATATTGGGGTCTCACAGATGAACCCTATTGATTTTCAGCTCTCCGGATCCAGTACAATGAATCCCAAAAATCCAGATGATATTCTCCATGTTTATTCATTATTGGAGAAATTTCGGATTGTTGGCACGATACAATCTCCATAATTTATACAAATGACCAATTCTATGATTGGATATTATTCAGGGCGTCTCACAAATGAACCCTATTTATTTTCATCTCACCAGAGGCAGTACAACTGGACCTATAAATCCAGATATACTACATTTATTGTCATTTTGTAGAAATTTTGGTTTGTTAGCGGAATACAGCCTTCACAGTGTATACAGGTGAACAATCTCATGATTAGATATTGTCCGGAGCGTCTTAAAGATAATCCCTATTGATTTTCAGCTCACCGGAGCTAGTACAATGGATCCCAAAATTCATGTATTCTCCATGTTGTCATTATTGGATAAATTTCGGCTTATACGCACGATAGAGACAGGAGTGTATAAGTGAGAAAACGTTAGAATTACTCTATGAAACCGTAATTTTTTTCTTATGTCTTTCACGTATACTCGTCATTATTCGTGTTTGTTTGGTTTCTTTCTCTTATGATGAAAGTATAGTTTTATATAAACTAAAGTTAGATATTTTTTAAGTAGAATTATCATATTTGTTACCTATTACTAGCTGCAAACACCCGCGCCGCTGTTGTTTTTCTGGTGATATATTTATTCATTTTATTTTTCCGCTCAACCTAATGCGAGAAAAGTATTGGTTTACCCCAAAAAACGTTGGATTTTTGAATTTTTTTGAGTTATTCTCACGTTTCCCATCGACAACAACACGAAAAAACGGTTTTTAGGGAAAAATCCTGTGTGTATGTAGTCGTCGTCGTCGGCCACTTTTCGTTACATGTCTTGTTAGCACGATACGGCTTCCGGAGTGCAACAATTCACCAATTTCATGATTGGATATTATTGAGAATATGTCACAGATGAACCATATTGATTTTCCGCTCACCAGAGCCAGTACAACAGGTGCCTTGAGTACGATGTTCTTGTCATTTTTGAGGAAATTTCAGTTTGTTAGCACGATACAGCCTCCGTAGTATATAGAAGTGACCAATTTTAGAATTGGATATTATCCAGAGCGTCTAAAAGATGAATCCTATGGATATTCAGCTCACTAACGCCAGTATTACGGGTGCTATGGTACTTGAAGTACCATTTTTTTGTAACTTTTGGAAAATTTTCAGTTTGTTAGCACGATACAGCGTCCAGAGTGTATGAAAGTGACCAATTTTATGATTGAATATTGTTCATTATATCTCACATATGTACCCTACTGATTTTCAGCTGACTAGAATGAGTACAGCGAGTTCTATAAATCCAGATATTTTACGTTTCGGTTTGTTAGCACGATACATCCCCCGAAGTGTACACAAGTAACAATTTTATGATAGAATATTGTTCAGGGCCACAGACGCGGAAAAGTTAGTTTTAATCATCAACATCGTTCATTTATTTGAAGCTTGGCTACTATTACGAACCAAAGTTGGATATGGAGATGGCACCAGCTAGCGTCTCCTGGTAGGTATAGACGAACTAATCAGCAGCGTAGACTGTTGAATTATAGACTCGGAACGAGAAGTTATGTCGCTATCCTGACTTTCCAGCCATCAGAGATGTCGACATCGACAAAAAGTCGATGGGCGTCACGTTCTTAGAAGTGGAGGTAACTCATATTCATCGCATGAATCTGATATGTGGACCATGGTTTCGACCTTGGATCTCGTCAGCCTTCTCGTACGTTTTCTCTAATCTTACTAATCCTGAGAATAGTCAACGCTGCTATTTGGTTTGTCTGCACGTACCAGCAAACGCTAACTAGCGCCATTTCCAATTGCCAGTCCATTTAGAATATTTTATAGACACCTCGGAAATTACATTAAATTTCATTTTACTGCTCATTACGGATACGGCACTCGAACTTCGGATTTCTTATTCAACTGAAGAATTGTAATTCTCAGCAATTAAGCAATTTCTTTTTCTGTTTCATACGTATTTCTGTTCATATCCATCCTTTATAAACGCCAATCTCTTACTTATTGATCATAGCCTGAAGCCCAAAACAAACAAACCAAAAGATCGAAACCGTAGGCAGTGAGCTTTTGTTTTATGTGGATTCAATGGATTTCAACGAAAATATAATTCAAAACAAATGAAAGCCCTTTCGGTGGGTCGGAAATATATATATATATATATATATATATATATATATATATATATTAATAGAGTTCCTCTATTTAAAATGTAAAAGAAACATTGAAATAAGGAAAACTATTTATATTTGTATGCAATATTTTCGATACACACTGTAATATAGGTATAATCAATATTTTTGAAAGATTCGGTATACAAATCAAATGTGACATTTTAATTTTCGGATGACGTTTATGTAGAATATATTCAATGATAGACAGAATTATGTAACATTTTGGAGAATATATTTGAAATTTTAAAATACAGATGTCTTTGCCATCAGAATTACAATGGTGATAAAAGAATTCAAATCTCTCTTTGTTATAGAGAAACATGAATTAGTATATTTTTCAAAAAAGAAATTTTTCGTAACCACAGGAGATGAGATTTATTTATTTGAAGAAGTTTAGTTAGTTGTGTTTGAGATTCCGAAGAGGCAACATCGTAATTAGAGTTGTCTCAATTTTTGGTAGATAGTAGAAGTTGTATATCTATACAACCAGATTCAAAAGCCATTTCATTATAAAGCCAGTGCGTGCATAATTCGAATAAGAATTGCATCGTGTGTAGTGAATGTGTTCCAGATTTCTCAATAAAATTTAGAAAGTTTCCAGAATTCTAAGGTCAATTAGAATTGTACGAGTTGTCCAGTTATTAGTTGGTGAGTCCGATCCAGTTTTTTTACAATAATTTCTCGAGAAATAATAAGGCCTATTTTTAAATTAAATTTGACATAGATGCATCTATGATATTCTTGATTGCAAACAAAATTAATAAATCATATAAGGAAATTTACATAAAAGAAAAAAAGTTTTGAACTAGAAAAATGTGAGTGAAGCTTGTTTTTGACATTTATCCATATCAAGATTTAGATCGACAATTGGAAGTTTTATTAGACGTTTTTCATTAGGTTAATTTATAGCATATAGGTTGTAGTAATTTTAAGTTTCGTAGAAATTACGACTGTTGTTTCGTTGTGATAATTTTGGGAATATTAATTTGTTGATTTGTATTTGAATATAGTAGTATAATATAGAATTTTGCATCCCTACTCACTATAGTCGTTTTATAACATTATTTCAGAAAATTAAACATTTTTTATTAAATAAAACTGTCGACCAAATCAGTGACAGTTGGTAATTTTCAGTGACAGAAATATTGAAAACGTCATCAGATATTTGAAGTGCCTTTTATAATTTTAAACATACAGTTACTATAGGTGCTGACCAATAGTGATACAGATAATTTGGTTAAATTTAAACAAATCTTGAATAATTAATTTTTTAACAGTTTGATCCCCCCTCAGAGAAGAGTAATAGGTCGATTATACATGTAAATTCATTTTTAGAAATACTAAATTAATATTTATTAGAGCCGGGCATATTTTTGACAACTACTGTCAAAGTAGAAATTTCTTACATAAAGTTTAAAGTTGTATGTACAAGAATTGTCGCTGCGACAATATACATCAACGTGAGGTGAATTGAAATTTATCTTTACAGGAAGGTTTACATTAAAACTAAACAAATAAAATTCATCATAGAGAATTAGATAATATTATAACTTGGCTTCCAACGCGGAGCAATTATAATTAAAAGAAGGTAAAAGTGAATATATTATAATTTGTCACCCAAACGTGGGGCAACTATAAAATAACGATATGATATATAGTAATATATTAATACATATCCTCTATCTAAATTCTAAAGAAAATATTGAAATAAAGAAAAATGTGCATATTTGGGTGTAATACTAGTGATACACACTGTATTATCAATAATTTTAAAGTTTCAATATACAAATAAATTTTGACATTTCAATTTCGGATGACATAAATGCATATTATACTTTATAACGATTTGAAAACAAGAATACAGATGGCTCTGTTAGCAAAATTGCAATTATATTAAAAGAATGAAAATCTCTCTTTGTTATAGGATAACGGAAGTTTGTGTTTTTTTTAAAGAATTTTTTGGTAACCAAAGGAGAGGAGAGTTATTTAGATAGAAAGTTGAGTTAGTTGATTTTGATATTCCCACGATGCAACATCGAAATATGCGTTGCCTCAAATTTAATTAAAAATATCATAGTAATTTATATGAATATTATCAGATCAACAAACCCTGCATTGTAAAGCCAGTGCGTGTATAATTCGCAACGAATTGCATTGATAAAGTGCGGGTGATTTTCCGACTTCTAAATTATTAATTTAGATAGTTGTTCCTGAATTCTAAACACGGTTTAGAATACGAACGAGCTAACCAGTATCTGTTTGGTGAGTCCTGTCCAGTTTATTTACATTATTTCTCGAGAATTAATAGGCCTTTATTAAAAATATTTCAAAATTAGATGCATCTCATGGTAATAAATTTGATTGAAATTACAGTAACGTTACTCAAATAAAATTCAACGTCAAGCGAAGATAATTTTGGAATAGACAATTTAAACGGAAATTTGCGTATTTTGACATTGATATACATCAAGTATATAATCAAACATTTTGAACTTTGATAAATCATTTAGCGAGTAGATTTATAATAGGTTGTCTTAATTTTAAGGTTGATAAAAAATTCTATCTTTGTTTCTGCGTTTATAATATTTTTGAAAAATTCTAATTTTTTGTAATTTGTTATTTGATAATATATTATATAAATTTGAATTCCAATCACTCTTTGGTACTCATTTCATATTCATTTCTCATTGTATTTGATAATTTTCAGGCTATAGAAATTTTGATATAATAAGTGACATTTGGTTAATTTCCTGACAGTAAAATCATATATGTCATAAGATAATTCAATTGTCTCATAGTATATTGAACAAACAGTTACTTTAGATTTGGAATAGCATAATACGTAATTAGGAAAATTCTTTAAAAATTTATAAATTTGAATTATTATTTGAAATCTTTGATCCCTTCCTGAGATAAGAGTGAGTAAGTCGATTGTGTATTGATTTATCTTTCACAATATAAAATTTAATATTTATCTAAGCCGGGCATATTAATTTGACAACTGCTGTCAAAAATTTCAATAGGTTATATTCAGTGGTAAAGGCATATTCACAAGAGTGTAGTTACCATCATAAATTGTGACATCAACAAATAAAATTCATATCGTATAAATTCATAAATTAAACTATTGAATAATTAATAAAACATAGAATATACAATAATTAGCGCCGCAAAGTGGGTCAAAAATATATTTATTATTATTATCATAACCAGTATAGAAAAATATTATAATTTGACGCAGCTAATTCATTGACTATATAAAAAATTGAGTATCGACCATGGAAAGAAGAATGACATCAAGGAATGGTAAAGAGGTAGGAGTTGAAAGTGGATCTGAGGAACAAAGAGAAGAAAGAAGACATATACATATTCTAAATTTCCATTCAAGAAACATCCTGTATGTTAATTTTCTCTAATTTGACCTAAATTTATAATATTCAAAATTATACCAACACAATTTCTAAATTTTATAATGAAAACTCTTACTTTTCTTCATACAGGACTGCTTCTTTTGAATTCCTCAGACAAAGATCTTTGTTCTCGATATTTTCAATACTTAGCTCACCTTATGAAGAAAATCTATTAATAAAATTAACTGTCTCGACCCTTACTTCGTGGAATCTGCTCATAATGTTTTGCGTAATGGAATTCATCTGGTTGTTTTGATCTGTACGCTCGTAAGTGTTCACTGTATCGGATTTCAAAATTTCCAAGGGTCTGACCCACATAGACAGCATTACATTCTGGAGATTTGAGTTTATATATACCTGACTTCTTTAATAGTGGTATTTTCGTTTTTACATTTAACAACATTGTACTAACGTTACTTTCTGTTTTAAGAGAAACTGTTGTATTCGTTGCTGAAGATATTATCTTGGAAATATTATTAGAAATATTTCCTGCATATGTGATGGTTTTATAAGTTTTTATTTCATCAGCTTGTTCAGATAATATTAGTTGTAATGCCAGTTTTTCCTCTTTTTTACTAATTAGCTTATTTATCATATCTAGTGGATAACCGTTGGATGTTGCTATTTGTCTAATTGTATTAATCTCTCTATCAAAATTACATTCATGGAACCGTCAAATTACATGAAATACCGAAACCAATTAGACCTGTAGTTTCTCATGTTAATGCTCCTAATAATATATTGGCAAAGAAGCTCAACAATATACTCAATAGTTACGGATATGAATCTCAGTACTCAATTAGAAATTCAATAGCACTAATCAAAAAGTTGGAAGCAATCCACTTGCAAGATAACTATAAACTCATTTCCTTCGATGTAACTAATATGTTTACTAAAATTCCTCCTAAATGATGTCTAATACTTGTAAGAAAATTACTAGAAGATAAAAATATTAATCCAGGAATTATATCAGATATTCTTAATTTATTTGATATATGCATTAATCAGAATTATTTCACTTCTGACAATAAGATATATATTCAAAATGAAGGTTTACCAATGGGAAGCCCTATATCACCTATTTTAGCAAACATTTTTATGGAGAATTTAGAAAAACAGATCTTTGAAAGTAATATTTCGAAAAATATTTTAGTTTGGTTTAGATATGTAGATGACATATTAGCTTGTTTTAGGGGTAGTGAACGACAATTAGATATATTTTTCAACCACATCAATAATTTACACCCAAAAATTAAATTTACATTAGAAATTGAAGAAAATAGCTCAATCAATTTTCTTGATTTAAAAATTCAAAGAGTTAATAATGTACTTGATTATTCAATTTACCGAAAATCAATACAGACTGATGTGACAATTCAATTCAATTCCAATCACCCTATGTCACACAGACTACCGGCACATAGAGCTTTTTCAGTTCCTATGAACAAATGTAATTTTGATCGAGAGATTAATACAATAAGACAAATAGCAACATCCAACGGTTATCCACTAGATATGATAAATAAGCTCATTAGTAAAAAAGAGGAGAAAGTAGCATTACAACTAATATTTCCTAAACATGCTGATGAAATAAAAACTTATAAAACCATAACATATGCAGGAAATATTTCTAATAATATTTCGAAGATAATATTTTCAGCAACGAATACAACAGTTTCTTTTAAAACAGAAAGTAACGTTAGTACAAAGTTGTTAAATGTAAAAACAAAAATACCACTATTAAAGAAGTCAGGTATATATAAACTCAAATGTCCAGAATGTAATGCTGTCTATTTGGGTCAGACCCTTAGAAATTTCGAAATCTGATACTTACGAGCATACAGATTAAAACAACCAGATAAATCCCACTACGCAAAACATCTACTTGATACCAATCACTCATTGACACCTAACACAAAACTAGGAGTGCTGCATATTTGTGGAAAGGAACAAGAACTGGATTTCCTTGAAGAATTGGGAATTAGAAGACATTTAAGAAACCCACAATATGAAGTTGTCAATTAACAGTTAAATCTAGTGAGTTCTCCACTAATAAGCTGTCTTCTTAAGTGATAATTGTAAAGATCAGCAGATAAAGTTTTCCTGGTTTTCTGTATCATTGCACAGTTATACTGATCTTAATTGAGAAAATGATATCCAGGATATCACCATAGGGCTAATAATATCTAAGCTTCAATATTTGTAATATCACATCTTCTTCTTTTTTCTATAAACATATATTGAGTAAATCATAAGTTACGTCACTTCCTGGTCTAGCCAAAAATAACTACTAACATCAGGTAGGCATCAAATGAAATGTAACTTCCGTCATTCTGACGATGATATTGATTTATCGAAACAATTGTCAATTTTTTAGAATTTTCAATAACTTTTATTATATTGTGGAATTTACTAGAAACCGTGAGTTTCATTTAAAATACTAAAATCTATTAAAATTACAATTAACTAAACAAAATTTCTATATCTAAAGATCCAATAATTAACAAAACTCAATAATTTCTTAACCTTGGATAAACTATTATAAAATTAGCTTCTTTACAAAAAATTATTCTTCTTATGTTCATATAATGTTCGATTTCCAAATTATTTATTATAGTCTCAAATTATTTGTTTTATTCAGTATCTTCCATATATGTTTTTATTTATGTATATTAATTGTGTTATATAATTCTCACGTGTTGTTTCACCAGTATTAAATCATTCCATAATATTTGCTCTCTGTTTCCCTATTCAATGTTTTAATTCTCAAATTATCTATTAGAGTCTCAAATGATTTGTTTTGTTCAGTATCTTCTATATGTTTTTATTTATGTTAATTAATTGTGGTATATTAATCTCACGTGTTGTTTCACCAGTCTAGAGTCATTTCATAATATTTGCTCTCTGTTTTTCCATATAATGTTTCAATTTTCAAATTATTTATTATATTCCTCGTTTTGATTATATTCTTGTTAATATTCAATCTCTGAATCGTCTTCAAACTATCTTATTGTTAGTTTTCTTTCTCTCGAAAATAATAAATTTACCCATCACCAAAATGTCAAGTCAATACTCTCCCGTTTCAACAACTTCTCTCCTCACTTCCTTCCTTAATTTCCTTAAAGGCTTGTTCAGATAAATTTTTATCTTAATCAATGTCATGTATTGTCTAACTTAGATTTTATTCGATGGAAATTATTAGATCAACTACCAACAATACAACCGCATTGAACATATCATTTTCCTTTCTAATCATAACAATTCTCAATTAACACACTTCTTATTTCCTACTTCCGTATACCTGTTCAGACGTTAACACCCGTTTCACATCTTCTTGTAGTACCTACACTGATAAATTTATCGCTAGACTCAGAAATATTATGTTTCTCAAAATAAGGCTTTCTATAAAGTAATTAAATATTAAATATGTGATCAACACATGTCACTTCAACGGTGGACAATCTGTATGTGACAATATATATATATATATATATATATATATATATATATATATACATATATATATATATACATATATATATATATATATATATATATATATATATATATATATATATATATATATTCAACCGCTAACAGGAGATACTTCAGGTTGAATAATGATTATTGACCCTACCATGCACTTTCCAAATATTCACAGTTTAGGAAATACAAAATGTTCGATATAACTATTTTATTTAATTTTTTTTTACTAACTATTATCATCATATTTCTTGAACTATCGACTTGAAAGTTGGCAGCTTTACGATATATGGTACAATAAAAATGATTATGTTAATATTTTTTATGTTGCTGATATAGGGCGCTACTTCCCAATTAGCAAAGTTGTTTTATAATTTCTAGCTTATATAACAATTTAATTTTGATATTGATTCATTGTTGGTCGATATAAATAATTTTTCTCTTATTCTCGAAAGCAGTAACGTTCGCTCACTCTCTTTCTTATATGCTTTTGATTTAATTAATATTTCATTAATTATTATCATTGTCAAGTGTCAATTTTCGATCATATGGAACCCGTTCACGGTAGTGAACTTAACTCTTCTAGCTATTATATCCCTCATCATTGCATTTCTAAGTCAGATATGTCCAAATTTAGGGTCATATTTGATGCTCCAATGGTCCTTTCTTGAACGATATCCTGCTGTCAGGCCCCAACCTTCAACAAGATATCCAATAAATTCTTCTTAGATTTCGTACGTACAATGTATGTCTCACCACGGACATAAAGCATATGTCTCGACAGGTCCTTATAGAGAAAATTCATCGTGACTATCAACGCGTCTTGTGGCGTTTCAATCCTTCTGGTAATATTCAATATTATCGTCTCAAAATAGTTACTTATGGTATCACTTCTTCGCCTTTTTTAGCCGTTCGAACTATTCCTCGTATAGCTAATATGTATACACATTCATACCCTCTTGCTTCTCAGATTTTACGTACGGATATGTATGTTGATGATATTGTTATTGGTTGCAGTTCTTTAGAAGAGGCCTTTGCTGTTCAAGCTTTATCTAGCGGTGGCTTTTACCTGCGTATATGGGACAGTTATAATACTCAATTTCTCTCATCCTTACCGGCTGCCGATTAAAAAGTTGATCTGCCCTCGTTTGACTTTCATAGTCAAACTACTCTTAAATTTTTAGGACTTTGTTGGAACCCATCTCAAGATGTCTTGTGTTATAATGTCTGAAGTAACAATGAGTACTGTACTAAGCGCTTAATACTTTCTGAACTTGCAAAAATCTTTGATACATTAGGATTTGTCTACCCGTAACGGTTTCTCAAAATACTAGTCTAATCACTTTGGTCTCTCAGAATTCCTTGGTACTCATCCTCAACAGAAAATATTGTCGATTTCTGGCGTAGTTGTAGGACAAATTTGCCTTCTCTATCCTCACTTCATATTCCTCGACGAATAACTTCTCCTCATAATTGTAACTATGATCTTCATGGCTTTTACGATGCCTCAGAAAAAGCGTATGCCGCTGTAATTTATTTACGGTCTGAAGACGAGAATGGTAAGATCAAAACACATTTAGTGTGTAGCAAAACCCGGGTAGTTCCTCTCAAAAAGATCTCTTTACCTCGAATCAAATTATGTGGGCCCCTATTGTTGTCTGAATTAGTACATTTTGTACAGACAAATCTACTATATTCCTTTCAGATTAGAAATGTGTCCACTTACACAGATTCCACCACTGTCCTTTATTGGGTACGAAGCTCTCCCCACAAATGGGCTACTTTCGTGTCAAACCGGGTGACATAGATACAAGAGAAGATTCCTCCCTCTATTTGGAGGCATGTTACGTCCGCAGACAATACTGCAGACCCAAACCCTACCCCAAGAGGCATATTCCCTCCAGAAATTCTCAATAATTCCCTATGATGGGCGGGACCTCCTTGTTTATGTGAACCATACGATGGTTGGCCTACCTCTCTATCTAAATATGAAGTTTCCAAAGTTTCTGAAAAACTACGCAAAACTACTTGTCAAGCTGAATTAAATCAATCCCCTATTCATATTATTTCATGTTATTTTTCATGTCTTAAAAAAATACAACGAATATTTTACTATGTACTTAGATTTATTCTTAATGCTAATACACGGTTTGATTCATTTTCAGAAAGAGATTTTGATAATGCTCTTGTCTACCTCATAAAATTTACTCAATCTCATGCATTTTCTCGTTACTTTTGCTTCAAAAGAATCTTCGTGTATCAAAGTACTTGCGAAAATTAAGCCCTTTCTTAGATGATCAAGGACTGCTCAGGATGGGCGGTAAACTTGTTCACTCTAGTTTGTCTTTCCATAAAAAGCACCCTATTCTTTTACCCAGTAGGCATACCTTCACGTATCATATTATAGAATACTTTCATCAGAAATATGTTCATCCTGGATTGCAAACTATCCACTTCTCACTTCTCCAGAAGTTCTGGATCCTCGCCCCAAAACGGTCGATTCGTAGAGTAATTTCACGTTGTATAAAATGTTTTAGAACTAACCCTACTTCATCTCAGCCTTTAATGGGCAATTTACCTTCTGTAAATTTATCTCAAGTGAAACCCTTCTCAAATGTTGGTGTGGATTCGGGGGACCTTTTTGGATAACGCTTGGACGATCTAGTAGAGCCAAAAATTATGAGGCTCATCTCGCCCTGTTTGTTTGTATGGCCACAAAGGCTGTTTATCTAGACTTGGTTTCAGACCTATCCACAGACACCTTTGTTGCCGCACTTCGTCGCTTTACGGCTCATATGGGTTCCATTAATAATATATACATCGACTGCGGAACAAATTTTGTTGGGGCTCGTAAGCAACTGGATTAAGCCATGCAAGGTGCTACTGAAAGGGAGCACATTCAGTGGCATTTTAATACTCCCTCAGCACCCAATTTCGGAGGTCTGTGGGAGACAAGCATTAAATCCGTGAAAACTCACCCCTCTAGTGTTAAAGGCGATCAGATTCTCACTCACGAGGAATTATATACGGTTCTGGTGCAAATAAAGGCCATTCTAAACTCTAGACCCCTTTGCCCAATTAGCTCTGATCCTCATGATCTCCTTCCACTTACCCCAGCCCATTTTTCAACTTTCACACCTTTAGGTACCCTTATGGATCCTAACCTACAGGATATAAAGCTAGGGCGTTTCTCTCGTTGGTAGCTGGTTCAGCGAATTCAGCAAGATTTCTGGACCAGGTAGCATCGAGAATATATTCGTACGCTTTATCAGAGGAGCAAATGGACAAATCCGGTTACTCCTATTGAAAAAGATACCTTAGTTCTCTTGAAAGATGATTATTTGCCTCCTTTAAAATAGTCACTGGCTCGTGTCACAGAAGTTCCCCGCGGCGCCGATAAAGTTATTCGGGTTATCACATTGCGCACCGCTAAATGTGAATTTATGCGACCTGTTTCTTTTAATTTCCTCTCTTCTTTTTAAATTTTCATTTATTTTTTCTTTTTGTCACTATATTTAAGTCTTAGTAAGCCGTTTCAGTCAGTGAATTGAATTCTAATGTAAATTTTTCTTTTTCTCCCTTCTCATGTTATATCCTTGAACGCCAATTAATCTAATTATTATTATTAACCTCTATTTAGTGCTAAAATGTTACATTTTGATGGGCGGCATGTTCAATTCCCACGGCAATTGTTTAATTAATTTTTGGAAGCATTTAGCATTGCCCTCAAGTTAAAACATAGTTCGGCGCGTGCAAACGAGATTTTATGCGAAAACCTACAAGTAGCGATTGAGAGGTGGACAGTACATGTTCTCGATCGTCGTAGAAATTATTTTCAACTTTGAATTAAGTGTGTAACTCTAGAATTCAAGTGTTGGTCCTATCTTTATCCTCAGTCGGTACCGACAAGAAGACCTACTGTCATAACCAGGGTAAGTGTTATTTGCTTCCTGTTTTGAATATGATTTTTCTATTTTTTGTATAAATTTTATTGCTGGCATCAATCTATGCATTGAACCAAATATAATGAAATATACTACAGTCCATTTATTTCCCGCCCATACAAAATCAATCATAAAATTGCTCAATCATTTAGACTATATATGCTATATCGTGCAATTTACACTCCGGCGGTTATATCCTGCTAACAATCTGATATTTCTCCAAAAATGTGGTACTTCAAGTACCATAGCACCTGTTGTACTGGCTCTACTGAGCTGAAAATCGACAGAGTTTGTCTATGAAATGTCCTGAACAATATTCGATCATAAAATTGGTGACTTGTTGCACTCCGGACGTTGTATCGTGTTAACATGACATGTTACGAAAAGTGGCAAACGCCAACGACGACGAGATATACACAGAATTTTTTCCTAAAACGGTTTTTTTGTGTTTTCTTGCTAAAAAAAGAAAGAGTTAAGTAGATAGTGGGTCACATTGGGACCGGAAGCTCGAAAGGAGACGCCATTTTCTATCCATCAATGGAACCTCGAATGGGGGTAACCTAACATAGCAACCCCACCTAAAACGGGGGTAACCTAACATAACAACCCCCACCTAAAACCTGTGTAGCGGAAGTAAACCCCACAAACCTAACATAGCAACCCCCACCTAAACCTGTGTAGCGGAAGTAAACCCCACGAACCTAACATAGCAACCCCCACCTAAAACCTGTATAGCGGAAGTAAACCCCACGAAAACGTACCGGAAGGCGGATATCTTGGATTTCTGCGCACGCGCCGGGGCGTCGAATGTGTCATCTGTCAAATGTCTCATCTATAAACAGTCATCCATCTTTTGTTCTATGACGTCACCCACGCCATCTGTCAACTGTCACATATACCATCTGTCATATGTGTCATCTGTCAAATGTGTAAAAGTGTCATCCGTCGAATCCTTGCCATCTATCGTCGTCAACCTATATTATCCAACAGGTGTCGGTAATACAGTTACCTTGTCTTGCCATCTGTCGTCGTCGTCATAAAGATGCCATAAGGGCCCTACCATCACTGATTGGTCAGATTGAATAAACGCCATTATGATTATTATCGTATACAGGATGTACAAAAAGACACTCTACTGTTATTGGTCGGATCCCGCGTTTGAAAGAAAACACATCAGAGATATACCAGAGGCATAGCAGAGACACACCAGAGACATACCAGAGACACACCAGAGACATACAGAGGCATACCAGAGACATACCAGAGGCATAGCAGAGACATACCAGAGGCATCGCAGAGACACACCAGAGGCATATTAGAGACCAACCAGAGACATACCAGAGACACACCAGAGACATACAGAGGCATACCAGAGACATACCGGAGACACAGCAGAGGCATACCAGAGGCATACCAGAGACGCATCAGAGGCACACCAGAGGCATAGAAGAGACACACCAGAGGCAAGCAGAGGCATACCAGAGGCATACCAGAGACGCCTAACCTAACCTAACCTAACCAGAGACGCATCAGAGGCACACCAGAGGCATACAGAGGCATACCAGAGACATACCAGAGGCATAGCAGAGACATACCAGAGGCATAGCAGAGACACACCATAGGCATAGCAGAGACATACCAGAGGCATAGCAGAGACACACCAGAGGCATACCAGAGGCATACCAGAGACATACTAGAGACATACCAGAGACATACCAGAGACACACCAGAGACACAGCAGAGGCATACCAGAGACAATAGATTGTGATTTTTCATAAGTGACATCCAAACATTTTACTTCAATTCAACGTTTTAGGATGGACTTAGCTATAAATTCGATGTTCAAAAATCATTGGATATCTGGAACGTATCACACCTGCACTCCTTCTGCTAACCCTATGATGCATGTCTGCTAACCGTCTAATAATGTATTGAATCGCTCACCCACACATTTTAATTTACTATAATGTTGTCATACGAACAACAAGTCTCAAAGCATGCAAAGGCTTTACGTGAAAAATATAAGTCGCTTGAAAGAACTAATATGAAACGGCATGGAGAAAATCTCAAGTCTGTAACATATCCTCTCAAACAAGTAGCGGAATCCCTGGACTCCACAAATCAAGGTAGAGATTCTCCGAAAAACTCACCAATCCCGCTAATATTAAGTGAAGCTAATACTGAGCAGACAGATTCTTCACTTGAACAAGTACTTAATGGCAATAATCAGGAAGTATCAAAAAAATCTGACTATGCATACACTCCAGAATTAGGAATTGAACAATGGAGTCTCGACCATGCTTATGGCCCACAATTAAAAGGTAGACAATGGATGTTTGGTAACAACTAGAATTTGATGAACAACTAATTATAGGTGGTAAAGTATTCAAAAGTACGCTTGGTTTGGAACAATTAGTATTCTATAAGAATCCCAAATATTACACCCCGATTGATTTACAATTATACAAACAGATATTGGAATTAACGGATGTCCACCGTGATAGAAGAGGCCATCTAAGACATCAAGCCTGTCCCACTGAATTCAGTTAAATAATTAAACCGCTCTTTAAAAAGCGTAAATACTCCAGAAATTCAAATAATATTACAAAACAGTTCGATGACGCTCATTGTTAAGGGTTGGAAATATGAAAAGGGACTAATGGACTGTATTTCGAAGAGTTAATTAACAAAAAAAATAGCACATCATCAACGCATAAATAAAAACAATATATATATAAGGCTCCTACCTGATGAAGCTGTCTTGCCGTCGTATCCAGGCGCCTGGGAGGGTTGACGATGTCGTTTTTGGTACACTTCTTTTGACCGAATCTCGTCCAAACAATTTACCGGTGGTTTTATAAAATCATGTATACCGTGCGAATGTCGACAAGGTACTACTTTCTGGGCACGTCGACGGTTTTATCAATCATGCGCCAATGATGCGTTTAGCGGCAAAATTGAAAATACAAGTGATTCCTTAACATTCACCCCACCAAAACGAATGTTTTTTAACCAAATGGAATATAAAGAAAAAAAAAATATATATATAAAGTGAGAGAAAAAAAAATAAATAGAATATTCCCGCGCTTAAATCAAAAAAAAAAAAAAAAACGACTTAACTACTTTAGTTAATTATAGTGAGAGTAAATTAATTAATCGGTAAGGGACAAATTTTTACCACAGGGCGTTGCATAACGCCGTGGTTGGTTTTCAATGTAACCACACGAACCACATTGTCCCGACCAGGGTGCACATCGATAACTCTGGCAAGTTCCCAATTCAGTGGAGGCGTTTGTTCGTCTTCAATTAAAACTAAACCACCTTTAACAATAGGATGTGAAGGTTGGGTCCATTTAAATCTCTCTTGGAGAGAATGGATATATTCTTGCGACCAACGCTTCCAAAAGTCACTCCGCATACGTTGCAGCAATTGCCATCGATTCAATCTGTTTAAAGATAAATGCGTTAGATCCACCTCGGGAATAGGACTAGTGAGGGGTTCAAGAATTAGAAAGTGCCCCGGCGTAAGAGGTTGTAAATCATTTGGATCGCTACTAATTTCACACAACGGGCGTGAATTCAAAAGTGCTTCGATCTGCGACAACAGGGTGTAGAATTCTTCAAAGGATAGTATCTGAGTACCTAAGACTCTATAAAAATGAGTTTTAAACGATTTTACTCCCGCCTCGGCGAGGCCATTAAAATGTGGACTACCGGGGGGGTTGAAATTCCAAGAAATGGCCAATTTCTGCGCGATAGTTTTAGCCATGTCAAGGAGTTCGTTATTAGCACCCTTAAAATTTGTGCCTTGGTCGCTGGTAATGGTGAGACATCTTCCACGCCGAGCGATAAAGCGTCTAAAGGCGGCTAAGAAGGTTTCAGAACTCAAATCTGAAGTAGCTTCTAAATGAATAGCCTTTGTGGATGTGCAAACAAAAACACAAACATAACCTTTGTAGGTTTTTGCACCTCTATGTTTACTCATCGAAAGTGAAAATGGACCAGCAAAATCAATACAAACTGATGAAAAAACCTTGACTTGAGAAACTCTTATAGAGGGCAAATCAGCCATGTATGGGTTGTAAGATATTGGTTTGCAACGAAAACAACGAATGCAACTTGAAAGACATTTATAAATTGCACTACGTGGAGATAAAATCCAAAATTGTTGTAATAATAAATAGTGTAATGTTTTTAAACCTGGATGAAAGTGTTCCTGATGAACTGCTTCGATGATCAAGTGGGTTAGTCGGTGTGATTTGGGTAGCAAAATAGGATGTTTAACATCAAACGAAAACTCCGAATTTCTGATTCGACCACCAACTCTAAGCAACCCAAAGGAGTCAATGAAAGGGGCGAGTTTTCTAAAAGGCTTAGGTAATAGTTGATTGTGTTTAATTTTGAGAAAAATGTCAGAAAATGTATGTCGCTGAACACATTTTATAATGATTTTGAAGGCATTATCTACATCCACGCTTATTTGAGACTGAGATTGAAACCTTAAGCTATTAATAAAAAAGAGAGAATACGCTACTATTCGCTTAATCTTGGATAAAGAGGAAAATTTATTTAAAAGGGTGAAGATGAAATTGTCAGAAGAAGTGCAGGCAGATAGTATAACCCTTTGTTCTTCCTGAGAGATTTCAAATAAATTTAATTTGTTATTAGTCTGCGTAGGCCATGTATTACTAGACTGAGCTAAAAATTCAGGACCTGACCACCAAATAGGAGTTTCTAAGAGCTGTGCTGGGGTTTGACCTCGACTAGCACAGTCAGCTGGATTCTGGGAAGATGGAACATAATACCAAAGAGAGGGGGGAATGAGATCTTGAACATGACTGACTCTATTAGCTACAAATGTTTTCCATCTATGTGGAGATGAAGATAACCAAGCAAGAGCTACCATAGAATCTGTCCAAGCATAAATAGCATCAAAAACGACTAGGTCACTATAGCTTTCTTTAACAAAGTGCATTAGATCGGCCAATAAAACGGAACCCATAAGTTCAAGTCTTGCTATAGATTGTGTTTTTAATGGAGACACTCGACATTTCGCACAAATTAAGAACGTTCTCACAAGTCCAGAAGATTCGAGAATTCGGAAGTAGACAACACTAGCATAGCCAACTTGTGAGGCATCACAAAACCCATGTAGCTCAATCCGGGAAATAGAACTGGAACCTACATGGCGCGGAATTTTAATATTAGCTAAACTCGGCATTTCTATCTTAAACCTTGACCAGACATCCAAGATATTCTTTGAAGGGGTATCATCCCAGGAAGTCTTGGATTCCCACAATTGTTGTAAAATACGTTTTGCAAGTAGAAGACATGGGGAAATAAATCCAAGGGGGTCAAAAACTCGACTTATTTCAGACAGGATGTTTCGTTTTGTACAAGGCCGTTCAAATGGAATATAAGTGTAAGAGAAACAATCTATATTAGGATCCCATTTGAGCCCTAACACTTTAATAAAGGATGGTTCATCTTTATCAAAGTTGCACGATTCTTGGCGATCGGAATGACTTACTTGAGCTAAAAGAGCAGGATGATTACTTGCCCATTTGCTCAATTGAAAACAACCTCGTTGCATGAGCTGAATTAATTCAGATTGAAGTGAAATGGCTGAACTTAGATCATTGCTTCCAAGCAAGCCATCATCTATGTAGAATTGATGATGAATCATTTTAGATGCTCGAGGAAAAGAAGATTGCTCTTGTGTGGCCAATTCTTTCAAAGTTCGTAGAGCTAAGAACGGAGAACTCGAAATTCCGTAGACTACGGTTCGCAAAAAAAATTCCTGAAGAGGCTCAGTGGGCTTGAAGCGCCAAATAATTCTTTGATAATTCCAGAATTGAGATTGTACGTTAATTTGTCTGTACATTTGCTTTATATCGCAGACAAAAACATGAGAGAAAAATCGAAATCTTGAAAGTATTGTAGAAATATCACGTTGAAGTTTTGGGCCAACTAAAAGAGTGTCATTAAGTGAGACACCCTGTACATCACGCAGACTCGCATCGAACACAACTCTAATTTTGGAAATTATTTGAGAACCTGAAAGTTGTTCTTTAAAGACGGCGTGATGGGGTATATAATAAGCAGATGAAGATTTATAATCGTCCAATGGGACCGGAATCATATGTCCACTGGTAAGATAATCTTGCATGAATTCACAGTATTTGATGTGTAATTCAGACGATTTTAAAAATCTATTTTCTAGCATTGAGAATCTCCGATGAGCTTGTGTATAAGTATCAATAAAATTGGGGAAAGATTGACGAAATGGCAGAGGTACCGAAAATCGTCCAGAAGGTTCTCGAAAAGTGGAAGTCTTATAAATTTCTTCGCATTTCTTATCTTCGGGGGATGCTGGGAAAATAGCTTTGACAACCTGTTCGACCTCCCAAAACCTTTGCAATTGGATATCAAGATTTACATCCAAAGATGCATGGCAACTTAAAGAATAATTGTTTGAGGCATAGGAGCAGTTTGTTCGTCCTTGAAGAATATAACCAAAGACAGTTTTTAAAGCGACAGGTTGATCCGGATTTCCAAATATACGACCTGATTTCAAAATTAAAGGTATTAATTCAGCTCCAAGAATCATATCCAAGGGTCCGGGAACATGAAATTTACTGTCCGCCCAGTTTAAATTTTGAATATATGTTAATTCTGCAGGATTAATAAAGACTTTCGGCTGATCAGAACAAACTTGAGGAATAATAATAGCTTCGAAGGAAAAAACAGGATTTTCTGCGCTACATGGTTTAATGATACAATGTGCTGTGCCTCGATTTGTAAAGGTAGTCATTCCATTGAGGCCTTCAATGGGAATAGAGCAGTGTTTGCGAGAAAGTCCAAGTTTTCTAATACATTTTTCGGATATAAAGTTAGCCATGGAGCCTGTGTCCAGTAAAACTCGGATTTTTTGAAAATTACCTCGAATGTCCTTAATATGCACTTCACAAGTAGATAATGAAACTGTAGATTGTGGTAACGTTAAAGTATTTGTAATACAATGGCCATTTGTAATTGAAGAGCTAGAATTGTCACTAGAAGTATTCGTGAGATTGTCAGAAGCGGAAATCGAGTTATTTATGTGATTAGAATTAGGAGAATTTTTTGGAAAATGTAACACAGTATGATGAGGAAATCGACAAATTTTACACCTTTGTGTGGATGAACACATTTTCATAGAATGGGGAGATACTAAACAGTTAACACATAACTGGTGCTGCTTAGCAAAAGAAAATCTTTCTTGTGGCATCTTGGCCAAAAATGATTGACATTTATACAGTGGGTGAGAGGAGGAGCATAAGATACACTTCAAGTTACTACTGTTTTGTTGTGTATTTGCAACAAATGTAGATGTTGAAGGTTTATTACAATTTTTTGAGTTTGAAAACTTGTTTTTGGATTTATCTACATGGGTAGATGGGATAATAATAGAAAATTGAACCGATTCCAAAGCTATACAATTCCTTTCTAAGAATGTTATTAATTGTCTGTAAGTAGGCAATTCTGAATTTAAGCTATTTTCAAGTTCAAAATCAGTTCTAGTTTTAGTATCAAGTTTATTCATAAGCATATTGAACAACAAAAAATCCCACTGATCAACTGGAAATTTGAGAGCGCGAAAAGATGCTACATTTTCAGAAAAGGTATTTAGAAGTTTCCTTAGCTCCTTAGAAGTAGACATTTGAATTGAAGCTGCATTCGAAAGTTCATTATAGTAGTGAGTAGCCAGAATCCGTTTGTTTTGGTATCGTTTCTCCAGCATTTCATATGCTATAAGGTAATTTGCATCAGTAAGGGGAATACCCTTAATTGAAGATAAGGGTTCTTTGTCTAGTGACGAAAGCAAATATTGAAATTTTTCAGCGTCGGACAAATCAGTATTGTTGTGAATAAGCGAATTGAACAGATCATAAAAAGAAGACCAGTTTTTAAAATCTCCGTCGAATGTCGGTAAATTAATTTTTGGAAGCTTTGCTACAAATCGTTGATGTGAAGAAGTTCTATTTAAATTGGTCACCGAATTATTGACGGAATCCGAGATTTAAAAATCGTGCTTGATAGATTTAGCCCCATAAAATGCTTTATCTGCCGAACTACGCATTGTATCGTAAGTTACGAACTCATCATCACTAACTAGAGAAATGACAGTATTATGGGCTGTTTGGAAGTCATTATAAATAACATCAAGATCCTCTGCTCTAGCTAAGAAAATGGATTTCAAGGATTCATCGTTTAACGCATCAAGACCTGCTTGATGAGTCTCTTGCAATCTTCTGTGAGCAAGCGTGCGATTTAAATTCGCTTTTGTTAATTTATCTGATGGTGGAGCCATTACAAATATAAATAATTGTTTTGAAAATTATAAACAAACAAATATCGAAGCACCTGCTCAAGGTCAATGTGGTTCTTGTATGCCAAGAAAAAGTTAAATTGAAAAGGTAATTAAGAACTGGAAATAATATTTTAATAAATATTTTCGAACAAAGCAATAAAAATTCTCTAGCAAAGAAGAATGCAAAATTTACGTTTAAATTTGATTTTAGCTGTTGATATTTGACGGTGAAATGATAATTATAATAACATCTAGTGGAATAAACCAAAACAGAGTTTATCTGCATAAAAAATGAATGAGAAACCGGTAAACGAATTTAAAATGTACCGAAAAAATGAACTTAACTTGAAAAAGTAAAAGGGTATAAATGAGGTATATTAATCCGCGTGAGAAGGACCAATGTTAAGGGTTGGAAATATGAAAAGGGACTAATGGACTGTATTTCGAAGGGTTAATTAACAAAAAAAATAGCACATCATCAACGCATAAATAAAAACAATATATATATAAGGCTCCTACCTGATGAAGCTGTCTTGCCGTCGTATCCAGGCGCCTGGGAGGGTTGACGATGTCGTTTTTGGTACACTTCTTTTGACCGAATCTCGTCCAAACAATTTACCGGTGGTTTTATAAAATCATGTATACCGTGCGAATGTCGACAAGGTACTACTTTCTGGGCACGTCGACGGTTTTATCAATCATGCGCCAATGATGCGTTTAGCGGCAAAATTGAAAATACAAGTGATTCCTTAACACTCATAAGCTTTGCATTAAAAATAAGTTGAATAATACCATAAAACAACTCAATGAACCAATTACAAGAGGGTTTCACACATCAAAAAGCTATGATATTCTTTCTAATTGGTCAGATCCAAACTTATTGGTAGACAGATTAAAACAACTACACCAGAACGATGAAGAATTTCATAAAATAATTGTAGAGCTTATGCTAGCAAACATTATTGAATAGAAAAAACATAAAGAATAAGTATAAGTTCATCACTTCCAGCATTTCATGAAGAATATGATGATACCCTGTGGGGTCTACTGTACCATTCATCAAGTAATATTTGATTGTGTAAAATGGTTGGAAGTGAACAAACATGACACCTGTTTCCTTTTAATGTTTAAGAGATGTTCATCAAATTCTACAAGTCAATCATTGCCTCATTTCACGCTGACACCCCTATTTAGAATCTCTAAGTTTTTGTGAATATTATAAAAAATTTAATAGATTTAAGTGAATTTGAGTTATTGTATAGCAAATGTGATTGTAGTGATATTGTATTGTCTGCGGCACTTAGAGAATTTATATATTTCTGTAAACCTAAAGCTGTTAATGATTAAGATGATGTAATAAATTGATTGATTGAAATTATTGTGTTTTTATCTCCTCTTGTCCTCCTGCTGACGTCTCGTGAACTGTTTGAAGAAATTCACCAAACAAAGTTATGATTTCTTATATTTGGTTAATAAAACACTTTTTAAAATTAATATGTATTTTTTTATTGATACATCATGAGGATAATACAAACTAAATTATTAAAGAAAATATTACAGCTTAATATGAAATCAAAAACTAGAGCCTATCTTTGAGTTTTATTTTACATATATATGAAAAGTGAACAATGGCACAATTTATTGATAAATCATAAGGATAATACGAACTAAATTATTTAATAAAATGTTACAGCTTAATATGAAATTAGAATAAAACTAGAACCTATCTTTGAGTTTTATTTCACATATTAAAAGTGTACAATGGCACAATTAAGTCAATATCCTAAATTGAAAAATTATTCTGAAATACTATGATGACCCCATGGAAGTGTATCGAATGAGCTGGGAAGTAATTTCCTCTTATCATCGTGAGGAATTAACGCAATTTTCGTTTGTTCGATGCTATACACATCATGGACGAAGGAACGTATCGTATTCAGAGTAACCGTCATCTGTTTCCAATTTTTCAGAAAAACCCCCTGATCATCAAACATTATTTTATTTTTTACTATACATTTCTCAATTCCCTTAGACTTTTTAACGACTTTCCCTCCCTGAACTTTGTAACTGTACATTTTGGACCATAAGCCGACGAAATGTGTGATGATTTGTCCATTGGCCTCATCTTTCATCGTTTGCTATCCTCCAGTAAGGTTAGACAATTATTACAATGAGAGAGATCTATTTAGATAATATTTTCATTAATAGACGCTTTTGATTTCACTCGTATATCGTTAATTTAGTTCCTATGGTATCTTGAATGACGAAAACGGAAAAACTCGTTGATAAGTTTGGGGGTTATCATAATTTAGAATCTTATGTTAATTATGAACCTTGATTTCGCTCGTTGTTGGAGATAAGAGAATAATGATTTCCTGTGTGATAATGTAGTGTTTATCGGCTAACATGATTAATTCTAATTTGGGGAATAATTAATATACGTTCAATTTAAGCTTATCTTATGATTCTATTCTCAAAATTATGTGGGGTCACTGACACCCAACGGATGAAGGTGAACCTCAAATAAGAAATTACGGCACACACTATATACAAAATACATGTTGACATAGAAAGAAATGGAGGACATGAGAGAAAACGCACATCACAGAACACAAGATCGATTACACATTTGACGGACGACACATACGACAGATGACACATTTGACGGGTGACTCATAAAAATACTATCAAAATGGTGTTTTTTCGACCCGACCAATCAGACGCGTTAGTGCCCTAATGCACATCCTGTATACGATAACAATCATAATGGCGTTTATTCGACTCGACCAATCAGGAATATACGTTAGTGCCTTAATGGCATCTTTTTTGTACATCCTGTATACGATAATAATCATAATGGCGTTAATTCAATCCGACCAATCAGAGATGCTAGGGCCCTTATGGCATCTTTATGACGACGACGACAGATGGCAAGACAAGGTAACTGTATTACCGACACCTTTTGGATAATGTAGGTTGACGACGATAGATGGCAAGGATTTGACGGATGACACTTTTACACATTTGACAGATGACACATACGACACATATGACAGATGGTATATGTGACAGTTGACAGATGGCGTGGGTGACGTCATAGAACAAAAGATGGATGACTGTTGACAGATGAGACATTTGAGAGATGACACATACGACGTCCCCGGCGCGTGCGCAGAAATTCAAGATGGCCGCCTTCCGGTACGTTTTCGTGGGTTTACTTCCGCTACACAGGTTTTAGGTGGAGGTTGCTATGTTAGGTTCGTGGGGTTTACTTGCGCTACATAGGTTTTAGGTGGGGGTTGTTATGTTAGGTTACCCCCTTTTTAGGTGGGGTTGCTATGTTAGGTTACCCTTGTTTTAGGTGGGGGCTGCTATGTTAGGTTACCCCCCTTCGAGGTTCCATTGATGGATAAAAAATGGCGTCTCCTTTCGAGTTTCCGGTCACGAAGTGCCCCATACACTACTGAGTTACTCAAAAAAATTCAAAATTTCAACTTTTATTGGGGTAAACTAATACTTATCTCGCATATTAGATAGGGTTGGGCGTTAAAGTAATATAACAATATCCTTATATAAATGTGAATTATTAGGGGTCGTCGTAAAAATAAGATCCAACTTACTTTATCCTTAAAAATACATACCGTAAGTAAACACTATTTATCGTTACTCAAATTGCGTTGTATGTGGAAAACCGTAACAACAATGATTTTTTTGATGCCACACAATATTTCCAACGTATAGAGTGAGAACTGACTGCAAAAAGCTTAGCTGATCGATTTAAAAGTTAATGCATAGGATTTATTTATTTTTTTACGATTCATTTCGCATAGAGCAGTTCTATAAATACAGTAAAATTTTTGAATTACTATAAAAATTTCAGTTGATAGCGAGTAGATAAAGAATAGATAAAAGAGCTTCGTTAAATATTTTACTGATATTTTTGCAGACAGGAGACTGGCTTTATAGCTAATAAAAAGCGGAAAATTAGGAAGCTCTAAGTAATAAAGCGACTGTTTCAGACATGTTCATTTAACTTCTTACTAAAAAATTCTTTATTACCGCGATATTTTCTAGTTTATAATTACAGAAATATGGAACAAACACACATAAGCTTTTGAATCAGCCGCATAGGGCCGATCTTCTAGTTATACATGTAGATGTCGATAATAGTTCCTTATCCTTCTTAAGTATTCTAATTTTTGTTGTTTCCTTGCAATGATATTTTGAAATATGGGTTGTATTTGAACCTTACTTGATTAAACAAACATAATGGTTATTTTGTTGAGTGTAGCAAACTTCAAATTAATTAAACGTTATGTTACTATCATTTAGATAGTAAGTTGAGCTCAAATTCATTTTAAAGCTTTATGCAAACTATTATTTGTGCTTATACTGAGGACAGTCGGGAAACTGTGAATATCAACTCACGAAGTCACATTTTATCGACGATATCACTATTACCAATCACATTCGAATTTTTTGAAAAATTAATCTTGAAGAGAAACTCAACCGATTATTGGAACGGAGGGATTGATTCTAAATCATCAATTTGGGTTCAGAAATAAAGGTTATTATAGTTATTTGATACAGGTTCATCAATTGTGCAAAAGTAATACAATTTTTTTCGAGTACGATCAGAAAATATACACTTTGTGTATAATTTTTCGTTCAGATTATAAAGTTTCCATGAAAAATGTAATTCAAAAAGATGTTGCGATATATTGGCAGTAAAATGAAAAGCTCGTTATGAGAAAAATGTGAAAAAAGGAAATCAAGAAGTCCTTTTGGTTAGAAAAATCCCAAAAACTGGACCCCTCTCCCCTTAGTATCCTTTGAACGGCTACACTTACATCAATTAAATTTGGAGGGTGAAAATAAAGTGTTGTAAACTTCTCTACGAATGGTAACAGGTGACGTAATAGTAATAGATGGCGTCACAGTGCCACTCTGGCCAATAATTTCGAAAAGGACCTTATGGCAAGTAATATCTCGTTTGAAAGGCATTGACATAGGCTACATAGCCATATTAATTTTGTTTGGGTACAAATTAATTTTGCCGGATGAATTAAATAAATACCAAAATTATTCAAATTATTTTTTTAATTCAATTATTCAAATATCAACAATGGATTCTTATAGCAAGTGTTCGAAATGTGCTCCGTCTACTTCCTGACAGTAATACATCCTATTAGTAAACTCTTGTCGTACTCGTTCGAATATGTCAGCTGAAATAGCATTGCAGTCTTCAGTAATTCTTTCTTTCAAATCGCCAATGTTATCTGGTGCCGTAGTATAAACCTTGGATTTCAAGTACCCCCATAGACAAAAATCTAATGGTGTCAGATCTGGTGACCGAGGTGGCCATTCTATAGGACCTCGCCGGCCGATGTATTACTGTCAGGAAGTAGACGGAGCACATTTCGAACACTTGCTATAAGAATCCATTGTTGATATTTGATTAATTGAATTTAGAAAAATAATTTCAAATATTTTTGTATTCATTTAATTTATCTGTCAAAATAAATTCAAAAACCCAAGCAAAATTAGTATGGCTATGTAGCCAATGTCAATTCCTTGCAAACGAGATATCACTTGCCATAAGGTCCTATTTAACATTATTGGCCAGAGTGGCACTGTGACGTCATCTATCACTATTACGTCACCTGTTACCATTCGTAGAGAAGTTAACAACACTTTATTTTCACCCTCCAAATTTTATTGATGTAAGTGTAGGCGTTCAAAAGATACGAGGGGGGAGGGGACTTTTGAATAGCACTGTATATTATGCTGACTGTAAAAGAAAATGTGAACATTAATAATTATTTCAAAGTAATATCGTTTATTAAAAGGAAGTCCATTAGTCATAAACCGAAAAAACTAAAGATGCTGTCAAGGAATTTAATTGAAATGATTCTGTTCAATGCTGCTGACAGCAAAATCTTATGCAAGGAGAATTAAAATCAAAGAAACGAAGTATGAATTGGTTATAATAAACCTCAATTATAATTTTGATGCTTTGATTATGGGTTCCGCAGGTGCATGTCGCTGCGAGGAACTCATTATTATGACACTTAATGATATTGAGAATAAAGAAGCAAGCAGGGGTGACCGACAACCTTACCTGCGCGTGGTGCACCCTGCTAGAAAATAACAAGGCTCTGTCGACCGAATGACTACCGGTATAAGTAGTCCCCTACCTGTCAATCAACAGCTTCGGGTGGAGGAATTAACAGGAAGTGGGGCACTCTCTTTTCCTGGGGGAAGAAAAAAGCCCCCGAAAGCGGATGAACCAACCAGAGTGGTCAACTGCATAGGATGAGGCAGGCAAGGAAAAACCAACTGATTATTTTCCCATGAGAATAATATTATGCACAGAGACAAAGATAGTGTTAGATTGCCATGCGATCCGGCTTGCGACCGGCGCTGTGTTGATTCCGGGCCAACCAGTGTGAAATCAGTTACCGGGCACGGAGATGTGAGCAACCAGGCACATGCTACTGGAAGACCGGACACCCTTCAATTACGGAAACCCATCAATATATGCACGTGGAATGCTCAAGGCTTCCTACAACCTGGAAAACTACACACAGTAGGAAGAGAACTAAAAAGACTCAACGCGTAAATCTGTGGAATTTCGGAAACTCATTGGAAGGACAACGGACATTTTGAAACATCGAATAGTACCGTAGCAGAAAAAAGTACCGTAGCAGAAAAAAGTACCGTAGCAGAAAAAACGGGACGGAATGGGGTTGCCTTCACCATTAATAAGAAACTTATCGAGTGGGTAAAATCTTGCGAACCAGTAAATGAAAGAACACTAGTATTGACCATTTACTCCAAACCAAATAACTGTCACATAATACAAGTATATATGCCCACGACCGAAGCTACAAATATAGAGGACATAATAACAAAAACACCAAAGAAGGATATACTGATAGTGATAGGAAATATCAATGCTAAGGTTGGTAGGACAGATCTCGATAACCATTTAGGCAACTTCATACAACTATATATGCCAACGACCGAACCTACGGAAGACTAAGTTGAAATGATATAGAGGACATAATAACAAAAACACCAAAGAAGGATATAATGATAGTGATAGGGGATATCAATGCTAATGTAGGTAGGAGAGATCTCGATAACAATTCACGCAACTTAATTGGTAAATACGAACTAGGTATCAGAAATAAACGAGGGGAACGTCTGATCCGTTTTGCAGTTGACAATAACCTGGCTATAGAAAACACCCTTTTCAAGCACCACCCACGAACATTACCGACATGGACAAGTCTCGACGGAAAGCACAAAAACCAAATTGATTATAATCTTCCCGAAACTATGTGGAAAACATCAGTAAGAACCGTGAAGGCGAAACCAGGTGATCTGTGCGGATCAGACCATAAACTATTATTAGCCTCAATATTCCTCAAACAACGAACCCCTAAAATAGCAAAAATGCAAAATGAGAAGCTTCCATCACACAAACTTTTCGAGAACATTTAAGAACAACCCAAAGACCTGACACCTCTACAGACCCCAACACTCTATGGATGTCAGCAAAGAACTGGATAAAAACTGTAGTAAAATCGTGCACATGCGATAATATACCAATTAAAAAAATCACTGGATGTTCAATGACACAATAAAATTAATATACCAAAGAAGACAACTTAACAACTCAAACATGCAAGAAGAAGAGAAAAGACAAGTAATTAAACCTCTTAACAAACGAAACAAACAGAAATGTACACGGGACAAAAACAACCATATAAAAAATATAAGCACCACTCCCAACACGGAGAGTCTCGTGATCTGTATGATAAACTACGATATCTAGCTAAGGAATTTGAACCACGAACATTAATTATAAAGGACAAAAATGGAAATGTAATGGAAGATCCAATTATAATAGCGGAAGTGTGTAGACAACACTGCAGATATCTATATAAGTCAGATAGCCCGACAACATCCGAAGAACAAGCAACACCACAAAAAAGAGAACCTGGGATCTTGAAATCAGAAGTCAAAAAAGCTTCAACAAGACTCAAAAATTGGAAGGCAACTGGGGCATCACAGCGGAAATACTTAAAGCCACGGGACACTACGGAACAGATGTAATGCACGCGTTATGCACTAAAATATGGGAATCGGGCGAATGGCCAATAGAATAGTGCGAATTTATATTCATCCTCATCCATAAAAAAGGAGCACCGATGGAATGAAATAACTACAGAACAATAACTCTCATTCCACATGCAAGCACAGTATTACTCCACATCATTAATGAACGCTTGAAAACATTTCTACTTCCACAAATATCGGATGAATAGAGAGAATTTATACCAGGTAAAGGTAGACGAGGGCAGATACTCAATGCCCGACAGATCATTGAAAAAGCGAGGGAACACAAATTAAAATTATATCTGTGTTTCGTGGACTATACGAAAGCGTTCAACTCTGTGAACTGGTCACTTCTGTGAAGAGTGATGGGTGAAATGGGTGTTCTCAAGCATCTGATATTTTTAATAAAAAGACTCTATCAACACAATAACGGCAAGGTCAGAACAGGACAAACAGTGTCCAGAGCTTCTAAGATAGGGGCCAGGGTCAGACAGGGATGCATACTCTCACCCCTCCCTTACAACATATAAAGCGAATACATCATGAGAAAAGTCCTTGCCAATTGGGAAGGTGGAATATCTATTGGAGGAAGAAAAATAAGTAACCTGAGGTATGCAGATGAATCCTTGATTATTGCAGCAGACGAGGATGTTAGGGGCGAAATTTAGGGGATGAGAGCAATGATTGTGCACTAGTGCTCCTCGCCTCTAACTGTCCCAGTAGCTCAGTTGGGCGTAGGTTAGACAAAAAAAATTGATTCCGATTTTAATGAAATGTATAGGGTTGAATTTTCCGGAGCACCACGGATTTCTAGCCAGTCAAAATCCGAAACCACCCAGATGGGATGGGACAATCCACTGCACTGATATTACATAATAATAAAGATTGGCTATAAGGTTATGTAAATCTCATTAAAAAAATAGGGAGAGGTTCTTGCTCACCTCTGGTTACCGGGGTACCTGGTATTATTAACCTGGATCAGAACAAATAAATATTCATTAATCTTACTACACAAAATATGTTGGAACAGTTATAATGTACCGGCACAAATGGAGCACACAACAATATTTTGTGGTTGTAAATAAGTAACCCAACAAATGAGTGGGTAAACTATGAATGAGAAGGTTGTATCAACTCAATAAACAAATATCACACCCGAATTGAGACTATCTGTGACGTCACTATGATAGCTAACAGCCATGTACTAAAAAAAGGCCTTAAGGGCGTTATCAACTTAAGATCTAAGACTCAGCTGTGGTAATTGTATGATAGTTGTAGTGGCCTCTTAGCTTCTCAATATGATTACCCAAGAATCCAGCGCCTTTGTGAGCGTTTGGACTCTAGGAGGTGTACAACACACGACGACAAGCACGTAGTTACGAAGGAAGTAGAAGGTAGACTGTGTGAGGACAAATACTATGGACAGCGGAGACAATACACGTTGACAGTGATAGGTGGACGTTGAAGATGGAGCTGGTACCAAGCTGGGAGTTGAAATTCGAATGCAGCGGCTTCAATCTCGATATCCGAATATAAATCTCCAACCTGATGTGAAGGTTGTACGTTGACTTGATAGTAGAACGTGGATTGAATACGACCAGATGGTCGAATGAACCTTAAAATGAACATTACCAGTCTAACTTCCGATTCCAATTGAGTACGGGGGCTCTTATTAGTCATAATACTAACCCCAATGTGACAGAGGGATCCTGGACGACCCTGTTGGTCTATTTTACATCTGACAACCAGCTCCTTTACCGTGATTAAGTCAATTAACGAATGGGCTTCCTAAAATACACAAAACAAAGTCTCAGAGTCATGCTCGAGAAGTTCTACGAGGAACTTACCTTGACCCCCAAAATCCCGTAAATCTGAAAGATTTTCTTTAAAACATACAGCGTCTATAATCGCAAACAATATAAGGAATCTCTCAGCCAGAAATTTCTCAGAACCATTCAACGATGAACTATATAATTGAAAGTTTCCAGCGAAGGGTTAGGAAATTCGACTCAGCCAATCTTCTTCCAACTCCTCACGGAGATTCAAGAATAAGTGACAGAAATTGGCAGATGTGTACTTCAAGTCATCTGTCACCCGCCAAGGTGCGCTAGCAGTATACTCGGAACTTGGAACATTAGCTGGCTTGCACACGTGTAGCTCTTTCCCACACGTGGTGTAATTCACACTCAATGCCTTACACTCGATACTCAATATTGACTCATTCCTAACTGCACTGAACTACACTCTACTCAAAGTGTGATGGAAATTACGTTACACGACGCTACACCTTCAAGAAATCGTGATGACCAATGGCCATGGTCTGTTGATTCTAATCATAGAACAATCGGAGTAACCGGGAGTAAAAACTAAAGGACCAATTGCCATGGCCCGTTAGTTCTAATCATAGAACAATCAGAGTCAGCAGAAGTGCGTTCGGTTATGATGAAGGGTGAAGAGTTTGTGTCCATCGAATTATAACATATCGATCAAGAAAGACATTATTCCCTTAAACAAAAGAGAGGGTTTCATTGTGCAAAATAGACCCGTAACAGGGAACAACTGATAAACATAATGAACAAATTAGAGAACTATAGTGGAGAATATGGTTCAAAAACCAACAAAGCACAAACCAAAGTAATGATCATCGATCGATACAAAGACACATCCAACATCAAAAACGTAGCGAGATATGCTGTGGTGGACAAGTTTGTATACTTGAGACCGTTGAAAACCAAAGATGGAGACTGTTCTGAGGTAATAAAGAGAAGATTCGCAATGACTAGTTCAGCAACAACTAAACTCAAAAAAATATGGAGACATCAAACCATTACAAAAACAGTGAAAGTAACAATGTCCAATTCCTTGATCTTCCCAATTGTTGTTTATTCCGTTGACACATGGACACTAAAGAAAATAGAAAAACAATTGAAGTATTCGAATTATGGGTGTATAGATAAATCCTAAGAGTGTCATGGGTGGAACACAGAATAAACGCATCTGTCCTACAAGAACTAAAAATCAAAAAGCGTCTTCTATTCCAAATTTCAGTTAGTTTGGCCACATACCTAGAAGAACAGATAAGACTGAAAACCTTGTGGGACAGGAAAATGTTGAGGGAAAAAGATCTACAGGACGGTCTCCAATGAGGTGGACCGACAGATTAAAAAAAAAGACGGGACACTCAATGCACGAGGCAATATATCTAGCACAAGATAGAAACGGATTGAAAGAACAAATTACATCACATACCTAAAATAGTATCACTACACCCTCTAGAGGGTACAAAGACTGAGAAGAGAGAAACAATGTTAATAGTTAAAATCCCTATAACCAAGGCGAATACTAACAGAACGTTTATTGTTTAATCCGAATGAAATTTGTAACTTCATAGGAATTATTTGCAAATGAGACTCCATCCCATTGCAATCATCCACTGCTATTTGTATTGCTCAAAAATGAAAATGTTCATCCCAACTGTAGGATTGCACTTGGTGCGAAAACCCCGAAGTAAAATCGCCGCTCACCTTAAATTGAGAAATCCTGACGAATTCACGGGTCACAGATTTCGACGAAGTTGCTCATAGATGGAGGAGGTGATATCATAAATTTAAAACATAGAGGATGGAAATCCTCCAACATAGCGGAAGGCTACATTGAAGATTGAATTAAAATCAAAATTGATACAGCAAACAAAATCCATGGGGGGGTAAGTTCCAAAAACAATATACAGGAAACTAATTTTATACGTACCACTTCAAAAATGTATCAATTTCAAGAATTTCAGACACATCTTCCTTTCAGATATTCAGCGTTCACAATTGTACATTTAACATAAATATTCAAAAATAATATTTTTGTTCATTGTATGCAGTTATGCGTTAATTACTATTTATAGCATATCCTCTCGGTAAATAGAAATACAGTAAAAATTGGATGCAAGCAGGAAACAAAAGTTTCTACACCGTTCAGGATCTCAAAAAATCGAAACAGCTAACAATGTGAACAAGGAGAAATCTATATAAATCAATTATGTACAGTTGTGAGACATGGGCGATAACAATGGCAAACGAGTGGTTACAAATCTGGGAAAGGAAAGTACAATTTCTTCTCCATAATATCTTGATAATTTCTTTCAAATCGGGACAATTTCTTGCATGATCTGTTCTTAGTATTAATATTAGAACAATTATTATTAGAAACCCTATCATTAGACTTGAATTTTTGTACTGGTGCGGTATGTGATGAACTTTTCGCTTGTTTTGCGTGCACCTCAGAGCTGTTCAGCACCCTTGCATGTTCCCTGAAGATTTCCGCAGACCTGCAGAAGTCTACAACCTTAGATACGCTCAGTTACTCATCTTCAATTACAATTCTGTTTTGCAGCATTCCATAGTTCTGTTCCCCGAAGTTACAATTCTCCACTAGTTTTCTTACAACTACGTGGAGAACATCGAACGATTACCCATCATCTTCTTTTCTTTCATTTAAGTTGTAACTATTGATGAATTCATTATGTTTGGGCTTAAAGTAATTATAAAATATTATTAATATTTCTCCTAATTTTAGCTTGTCATTTATCAACAATATATTGAAATACAGCTCTTGGGCTTGCTGACCGAGACAGTTTAATTAAACTGCCGCTTTCCAAGTTTCCGGTAGTTTCACAAAGCCAGCTGTAGAGGAAAAGATTTTAAAAGATTGCTTAAACCTTTGCCACTGCGGCCAGCAGTTCTCACTGTTATCTAAATTCAGAGCCAGCGGCATTACGTACTCAACTGCGCATATGTTGTCCATGCCCACAGTGCCTGAACTTTGTGTTGAACTGTCTTCAGGTATTTCCGTGAAATTGCTTCTTAATATGCCTTCATAATATTAATATTAATAATAGAGATTACCAGAACCAATATTCTTCACAATTGCAGAACTTCTTCATCCTCTTCTACTGACTGTACCATATAATATATTCAAGATTATTCTTGAGGTCATATAATGTTTATTTTATGATACAATATAATGTGTATTTCTTCTGTATCTGTTATAAGCCTGTATCTCACGAACTAATAATGTTACAGAAGAATTGTATTTAGATATTTGCGATATTTTATCACTATACATATTTTTACGATATTTATTCATAGAGCATCCCTTGTATAGAAACGTTCGAATTTGAATTTAAATGGAAATTTTATAACTGGATAACGTATTTGTATGAATTATAAGCTATCACTGAAAAAACTGAAGCTGACTATTTCTCTGGTAATCAACGTCAATGCATCCGTTTTGAATGAAAATAAAACACAATGAATGTAAACCATGAGCAACATTCTGGTTTTCATTGATTTATTGATTGAATCAATGTCAGAATTCACGATTATTTGGTACGATTAATTCTAATTTATCACTTTTTTGCTTTCGGGTTGGCGCCATATTGACTGTACGTGATTTTTTGGATTTGAATGATTCATAAATTTTCTTGGAAAGCATATACTGAAATACTCATATAAAATGAAGCTGTTGTGGTAACAGTAATTTATTAATTTTATCGTTTCCTTGATCTTGTCGATAATTTCTTTCGTCTATTAAATATCAGTCATCAACCAATTATACTTTTGTTCACTGTTTGACTAGACCAATCATTACGCTCTTTCAGCGACTATTTGCATGGTGCACAATAGTCACCGACTATTCAGTATGATACTTTTACCAAGGGGTCTGTGCATCTGACAGTACTCTAAATAAATACAACTTGAACGTCAAATTGTATAAATCGTGTTGAAGTTTTTGAAAATGAATCGGTTCGGGAAAACCAAAAACGGAGAAATAGGTAGGGTAATCGAGGCTACAATCCCCCTGATAATACACTGAGATGTAAAAATAGCGTATGGAAATAGTTTACCAAATTTTGCGTGGATAGTCAATATGAATTGAATTAATCGACACCATTCACAAAACTAAATTATATTTTGAAAGACTGGGCCTGGAATATGGAAAAAGAGAATGGTCAAGATTATAAAGAATATATTGTGGAGTGTATGTGGAATTCTACAGCTAAAACTTTTCAAGAGATGTATTTCAAGGAGTAGGTATAACATAAAAATAGATCCATTTCAAGGGTGCGAATGCAAAAGTTCTCACGATGCACGCAATGCCAAGAGACGGAAATTGCAGGAACATCAGGAAAAACGGAGACGCGAAAACGCCTCAAGTATAGGAAATTTGTTTGTGATTATTGACGATGAAATGAGATGAAAAAACTTCCTGATGGACTGTCTGACTTTAGTAGAATTAGCGAGGCGGTGGGGGGGAGGGAGGCTATCAGAGGTTAGGGGTCGAAGGTTGTTCAACTTTGATAGAACCTTTCAAATTTGAAATTCAGAATAATGGTAATGAATCAGGTAGAATAGAGTACAACCCAATTTCTACAAAAACCTGTCAAGAAGGAAACATAGATGCACAGACAGCAAGTGGCTTACTGAAAATTAGAGAAACTCACAGCGTCCTCCAGTTAGATTGTTCGGATATTTGATGGGAAAAAGAGTACCAGAAGTACCAGTACTTCATCAACTCAACCTTACTTGCAGATGGATGAACAACATCGCCAGGATATTTTGAACATATTGAGAAATCAGAATGAATGTGGACCTTCTACAGTTAATACTGCCAGTGCTTCAAAAGCTGAACAAATGTCACAAATTACACATGGTGGAAATGTCACATACAGTAATTGTGTTTTTAACTTCAATTGATAAATTTTAAAGCTGTTGCTGTTTTCGTTTGGATTTTGTTGATATTTTCAATAAATTATTCCAAATTTTTTCATTTTGTGAATAAGACTGATATAAAGAATTGTAGGGAAGAAATAACCTTCATAAATATAACATGACCTTGATAAATTGTCGGCTATTCTTATGGCTGCTAGATGTTTCTTCTATTTATTAATATGACTAGACCTTATTTTGGCATTAATAATCAGAAAGAAAGCCCTCGAGTTTCGTTATCGGGCTTCCATCAGACTTGGATACCAAAAGAATGTCGCCAAATATAGTCGAAATTTAGATGCAACAAAATAGTCGACTATTTATCAAGGTCTTGATATATTACCCTTGATTACAAGCATATGTTTTTCTTATTTATTAAAACGTATTTATTACGGGTGGGATAAACTTTAAACACACGGTATGGCTACTTACTAAACAATAAACTACTCACTAACACTTAATTTATATATACTTAACCATTCACTTAAATTTAATTTATATATACACAACCTTAATTATTAATTTATATCAACACTTTACTGTTCGCTTTTCCGGTGAATTCTTGTTTATTTGTGGAGATCCCTTTTCAGACTTAACTGAACTTCTCCGCTGGTCGGTCCTTTATATATATTATTTCCTTTTTTACTGGATAATTCTAAATTGCGGCTTACACAAAAACAATTGGCTCTCGCATTTACTAGATGAGGCTGGTCACAAAAACAATGTCTAGATAAGATAGGCACAATTGTAAACAATTCTAAGAAATCCCTGCACATCCGCCATAATTTTAACTTTCATACATGGCTTAGATAGAGTCGAATTCAGGTACTATACCAGTGTGCTGTTTCGTAACATTGCCCCCTCCTTAAATGGCAGTTCCTCCTGGAACTTTTGTGTAGCGGAGACTGGATGTTTGAATCGGCAACTGACCCCATTTCTACAATTTTCGATCTTATGGAAATAGCAGGGCACCGTCTTCATCGGATACTGATAACGGGGGTTGTAGCTGCAAATAAATATCTGAATACCGGTATCTTGGAAGATAAACTCTACCATGTTCCTGATGACTGGCCAATCCAACTGGTTACTCGCTATTCTAGGAATAGCCAGTTCCTTCACGCTGGTTTCTAACACTTGGTCTCGGAGGTTTCGAAATGCTTCCCACACATCGCGGTAGGTAGATCAATCTTGAAATTAAAATTCATCTTTAATTACCACGTAGAAGACGTACCGCGAACTATGTTTCAGTTTTAGTGTCTTGCCAGGGGCTGGAATCTGGTTTTCAAGTTTTACTAATTGCCTGAAGTTCTTTCGAAAGACAGATACCAACCCTCGTGCGTTATTGTTACGGGCGGGGATGTTGTATGCCAGTGAATAATCTTCCGGGAGAGTGAAAAAATCTTGTCGTGGTTCTGAAGTGACTCCATATCTAGTTTTCCCGGTACCTCCGTACGCGCCCATAAATTCATCGAAGGCAGGGTCATACACATCTCGAATATGGTTTACTCCTTTCTCTAGATCATGCTGTCCTTCGAATGGCGCTAGTCGGTTTTGGTGAACTACTTTTGGTGTTTCGTTGACGATCTTGCTTACGCGATATATAATATCATTGATCCTTTTCATGATTATATATGGACCTTCCCAGGATTTTTATAATTTTGGAGAAAATCCATATCTCCTCGTCGGGTTTTGTCCCCTTCTTTAAAACCGCCTACTATGGCCTGCGTGTCGTACCAACTTTTCATTCTGTCGCTGGCAGCTTGAAGATTTGTTCGAACTAGTTCATGAATATCGTCCAGCCTTCTCATCAATTGGATCACGTAGTTTTCGCCTGCTAAATCTTCTCCATGTCGACAGCCAAATTCCAGGTCACAAACAGGCCTCATTTCACGGGATTTTCGCAGGTGTTTCACCCATGGACTCATTGACGGCAGATCGATAAGCCAATGCGAATAGAGAAAGATAGTGGTCCCAATCTCTCTGATGGCTGGAAACTACATTGGACTGATAGTCCTGTTCATTCTCTCGACCACTCCATCTGACTGTGGATGTAATGTTGTTGTCCTGGTCTTCCTAATTCCCAGCTTGTTGCAAATCTCCTGGAATAGATGGCTTTCAAAATTTCTTCTCTGGTCACTGTGTACTTCCAAGGGCACTCCATATAGGCTGATAAATTTCTTCACCAATACATCTGCGACAGTTGTGGCCTCTTGATTCGGGATCGCGAAAATTTCCACCTACTTTGTGAAATAATCCATTACAATCACTATGTATTTGCCACCACATTCTATCGTCGGAAATGGTCCGGCGATATCTAAAGCAATCCTTCCGAAAGGGCTTCCAACATTGTACTGTTTCATGGGTACCTTTCTCCTGCGATGTAGTCCATTATTCATAGCACGAGTCATACATTTTTCACACCAGTTCTTCAAATCATCGGAGCTGTTCATCCAATAAAACCTCCCAGGGTTTCACTGGAGGGTTTTCTTCAGTCCCATATGACCTCCCGATGGACTGTCGTGTAGCTTCTTTGGTACCTCATCTACTCTTGTTCTCGGGATAACTAGCTGTCTCCTCATCTCGGAACCATCATCGTTTTCAAGGACTCTTCTCAACAGCCAGGCCTCCTTCCAGGACAAGGGAGTCCCACTGAGCCCAATACGCCTTGAGTTTCGGTGAAAATCTTGACACATATTTCCAGGTAGGTCGCCGATTTTCTTCCTTCCACTGCCGAATCTTCTTTAGGCAAGGATCATTCTCCTGATCTTCTCTGATCCTGGTGGGTGACCATTCTTCATTGAGTACTGTAGTTCTTAACGCTGCAGCTTTACTAGATTCCGCCCTGTTGCAGTGGGAGCAGTCTGTTGGGTACCGCCGTCTGGACAGGGAGTCGGCATTTCGGAGAATCACACCAGCTGGATGTGCTATGTTGAAATCGTACTCTTGAAGTCGTTCAATCCATCTAGCTATCTGGCCCTCGGGATTCTTGAACTGCATCAACCAATTGAGTTCTGCATGATCAGGTCGGAATAAAAACTTCCCACCATAGAGATACTGGTAAAAGTGTTCCACTTACTTCACTACCGTCAAAAGTTCTCTTCTTGTGACGCAGTAGTTTCGTTCTGGTTTGTAGAGGACTTTACTGAAATATCCCAGCACTCTTTCTTGCCCTCCCTGTATCTGTGAGAGCACTCCACCAATTCCTACGTTGCTTGCGTCAGTGTCAAGAATAAATTCTCTCTCTGGTTATGGATATCCTGATATCGGCGCCGAGGTTGAATGCCTCTTCAAGTTTTCAAAAGCCGTTTGACAGTCTTCGTCCCATTGGAAAGCTCTTCTGTAAGTCGAGTTAGAGGCTTGGAAATTTCTTCAAACTTACTGATAAATCTTCTATAATACGTGCAAAGTCCAGGGAAATTCCTGATTTAATGTTTGTCGGTTGGTTGCGGCCATTGCTGAATGGAAGCAATTTACTTTGGATTCACCGCCACTCCGCCATTTAATCGGGTTTAACATGAGCGGGGCAGCTTGGAGTCGTTTGAATACGTCTTCCAAATTCTTCAGGTGTTCGTCAAATGTCTTCCCCAGTACTACGTTGTCGTCCAAATAGACAAGGCATGTCTTCCAAGACAACCCTCTCAAGACATTTTCCATGAGCCTTCCAAATGCCGCAGGCGCATTACAGAGCCCGAATGGCATGACGATGAATTGCCATAATCCAGATCCGGTGGTAAAAGCAGTCTTCTCTTTGTCTTCTGGGTCCATTCCCACTTGCCAATAACCAGACTTCAGGTCCAAGGTGGAAAACAGTGCTGCCGGCCAAAGTATCTAGCTTATCGAGAATTCGCGGCTGAGGATAGCTGTATTCTTTCGTCACATCCTTTAGCTGGCGATAATCCACGCAGAATCTCGTAGTTCCATCCTTTTTCTTGACGAGCACTACTGCAGACACCCATGGACTAGTAGATGGTTCTATTACTTTTTCTTCAGCCACCTCTCAAATTATTCTTCCAGCTTCCTCTCTCTTGGCTCGTGGTAGTCGTCGAGCTGATTACCTAATTGGCTTAGCATTACCAGTATCGATTTTGTATTTGACGGCTGATGTTCTACCAGTCTTTCCTCCTTTTGGTACGAATAGGTCTTGATACTGCAAGAGAAATTCTCTCATTCTCTTTTTTTTCAGCTCAATTTGTGGATTGACCAGTTACTGATAACATCTGTTCGAATCTGGTATTAGAATTGTCAGTGGTCGTTATTTGAGGAACTATAAACCTTACTGGTACGGAGGACCCAATCCTTGTTTTCTTCTTGATGGTAACTGGGTAACCATTCACGTTTATCACACGTACTGGGATCTCTTTCGTCGATGTATCCACTCCTTTTTCAATTAATACTCGACTACCAACCCCTTTGTCGTAGTTCCATGGCTCCATCATGACCGGTGTACCTTCTTCCATGATTCCCAGTAGTCGTGCCACTTTCATGGTTCCGCTTGGTGCAGGTAGAACGGTATCTTCCTGTACAGCTGCCAACACCGCGCTGCCTTCATATGGATGAAAAAATACCTCCTCGGAACTCACTTTAATGGTTCTGTTTCTAAAGTCTAATTGGAAACCATGTACATTCATCACGTCAATTCCCAGAATTACGTTTTCTTCAATGTCAGCTACGATTACCGTATGCGTGAACTTTTCTGCGCCAATTCCCAATTGGATTTGTGTCTCACCGTGAACGTTGGCACTCTCACCTGTGGCGGTCCGCAGTCGCAGTCTCGTTGGTAAAAGCTTCTTCTTGGAGTTTATTATTTCTGGTCTTATAATGGTTCTAGTTGTTCCAGTGTCAACTATCAGAGTATATCTCATGCCATTTACTTCGCCGTCTATATATATATATATATATATATATATATATATATATATATATATATATATAGATACTGTCGTTGAGACATCCAAGCAAAGCTATCAGTATGAGAGGGTCTTTGGAACGATGTTGGGTCGGTGCTGCCCCCTCGTAGCCGACCCAATCTAGTTTTCCTGTGACTGAGGTTCGACTAATGTTTTCGGATGGGCCAAACGAAGCATTATCTGTATATCGGGGTCACGTAAGCCATCAATAAAGGCCTGGATGCCCAGACATTCCATCATGTTCTCTGGTGCTGACGGATAAGCAAATCGAACGAGTCGGGCAATATCCACTTCACACTCTTGAAGGGCTTCGTCACGTTTATGCCTTCGGTTCTTTAGCTGGATGTTCGTGACCGTATCGCATGTCCAACCTCTTCTTCAGCTGCTCGTTGTCATCCGGTTATTCAAGCGGTATCGTCTTAAGTACATCTATGGCATCTCCTCAAAGCGCTATAGTTAGGTTCACTGCTTTCTCCTTATCGGAACAATTATTCACTCTAGTGGATGCTTCAAACTGTTTCACATAATTGGTCCACGACATTTTTCCATCGAACGTTGGGGCCTCGACTCGGGTAAAACTGCCAATGTTTTCTAGCTTAGGGTGTGTTCCTGTCCTGCAAGGTTTCGTTTGCTCGGCCTTCTTTTCTTCCGCTGGCGTGTCATCTTTTTTTCTAACTCCTTGATTTTCTCGTCCATCGTTGTCATCTTATTCTCAATCTTCTTGTCCATCATTGATATTTTATTCTCGATTTTCTCGTCCATCGTTGAAATCTGATTCTCGATATCAGATTTTAGAGACGAAATATAATTTTCAACGTCAGCGGCAATGTCGTTTTTCATTGCTAAGATATCGGCAGATATATCGTTCTTCAAAGTAGAAATCTTGTCCACAATATTAGCAGAAATGTCGTTCTTCATAGCAGAAATATCATTTTTCACATTCGTAGAAATCTTCTCTTCCGTGGCAGAAATCTTCTCGTCCATGTTAGCCGAAATATCATTCTTCATAGTAGAAATATCGTTCTTCATATCAGATATATCATTTTTCAGACTCGTTGAAAGTTTCTCTTCCATGGCGGAAATCTTCTCGTCCATGTTCTCTTCCATTCCAGAAATATTAACAGAAACATAAAAACAATTGGCTCTCCCATTTTATAGATAAGACTGGTCACAAAAACAATGTCTAGATAAGATAGTCACAATCGTAAATAATTCTAAGAAATGTCCGCGCATCCGCCATAACTTTAACTTTCATATGGCTTAGACAGAGTCGGATTCAGGTACTATACCAATGTGCCGTTTCGTAACAACGTTAAGTATCAAAACTGGTACGACATTCCACAGAATTCATTAAGGTGGATTTTCGTGAAGGCACAACATGCTGGCCGACTTGTTTGTGCTAGAGTTAACGAAATGTGTTTGATAATTTCTGCAAATACAATTCACGATATTTCGAGTTTTCTCGTTGACTTTCCTATCGCACGATTTCCTATCAACATTACGAAATCTGTTCGATTCATATCGTGGATAATTCGACATGTCTGTTGGAAACAAGAGGCATTATAAACACCAGCAAGTATCTAGTTCATGTCGATTGCTAGACATCTCTGGCCAACCAACAATTCGCCGGGACTTGACCTTACGCAAACAGACCTTCACTGTGTATTACTATAGATATTTTTATCGTAGGAGGAGTCATTTGAATTTAAGTTCGCATCAATTGTATATCCTTTGTTAAACATTTACACAGGAAATTATTGAGAAAATTTATCCTTGATATTCTGAAATATTTAATTCCATATTTTGAATAGCAAATTACTTCCTATCATTCCACTGAGCTCAACAAAAATTCCTTTATATTTACTTACTCTACCCTTGCTTGAGTCAAACAAATGTATTAATCTGTTCGACTCCTTATGATTTCTCGTAAGGTAACCCAATAACGAATATAACATTAAACCACTTTACTGTAGATGCATGTCTCTCTATACTAAATTCTGAAAGCTTCTAAAATATTAACTCGCTGTTTCGCTTCCAAAATCATACAAAATTCATCCCCCTGAATAAACCATTTTATCTAGACATTGTTTTTCTTCCGAAATAGTTTCGAATGTCTAAGTGAGGTTCCGAACAACAAATTTCAACCGATTGGAAAATAATACGTGACATTTACGATGTGAGACGACCTCAGTAAACACACTAAATTGATTTGTAAAGAAAGCACTTTCACGTCGAAAAGCTAGTTATCGTTAGAAGGATTTGACAATGTACGAGGAACGACTGTTAAGTGTTATTATTAACGAATACCATAATGTAAAATAGTGAAAAGGCTCTAATACTTCCAAACAATAATATTACGATACATGATAATAACTTTCTGTTATATACGTTCAGTTATATTCTAAGAGCTAATGTCCAGATATTACATTAGATTTTATACACGGTAAAAGCGTCAGCTGAGATAAATGTAAGCTTTCAAAATTCTAATCAAGCAAAATCGAAACTAGTGGAAAACATATGAACACTCTCAAAATTCTCCGGCATATTAGAACAACAACTCACTAGCTCAATACGCCAACAACAGTAAATCTTTTATAAATAGGTCCGCACCTCACTTTCCTCTAAAGATGCACTTGCAGCTCTTCGTGAAGATGATGGAACTATTTGTACTTTGTACTATGAATCATCCGATTCTTTGTCTAGTTCCTCCTCCAAAGCTTCAAATGTGGAGCCTTCTGATCACAAACTTCCTTAGTTATTGGGTCGTCGACCCTCAGGTGCCATTTGCATTATTTTCTTCTCTCACGAACAAATTGAGTCCCACTTGCTAAAGCTGAAAAACCACTCATCTCCGGTTTAGTTTCTTCGCATCTAGCTGGAATTACCATTTTACGCGTCTCCTGTTTTCAATTTATAGGAATTACATATTTTTCTTTGTTGTACCATGAAGAAAATAATTTTTCGATATTAGCTGTTGCAGAATGCTGCGGAGGATACTGTTAATTGTAGTGTAATATTTTTCTTATTTATGTAAATACAGGACGAGTGGGATAAATTTATACACATGGTATATCTACTTACTTGATTTGTTTATAAACTTACACATTATTCACTTATGCTCAATTTATGTACACACTCAATTCTGATTTTTATTAAATATTCTGTTCACATTTATTGTTACCTTGTTTTTCTCCTTTGGCTATGTAATCAATCTGAAGACTAACTCGCCCCTCGTAGGTAGTCTCTTATATATTAAAACCACCGTTTCGAAACGTCGGATTCCTGAAATTTCTCAATTGCGGCTCCCAACAAACAATCGGCCTTCTTGGAAATCTCTATTAAAACAATCCCAAAAAATACCTAGTGCCCAGAAAACCGCAAATCGAACTAGTCGGGCAATATCCATTTCATACTCTTGAAGGGTTTCGTCAAGGGTCCTCCTTCAGTTCTTCAGCTGGAATCGGTACAAATGTTCTACACGTTCGTGACTATATCGCATATCCAATCTCTTCTTCAGCAGCTCAAAGTCGTCGGTTTCTTCAACGAGTATCGTCTGAAGCACATCTAAGGCGTCTCACCGAATCGCGTTGTTTAAGTCCACTGCTCTCCCCTTATAGGACCAATTATTCATTCTAGCAGCTGCTTCAAACTGTTTCACAATCATTGGTCCCCGATGTTTTTCCGTCGATCGTTGGGGCATTGAATGGGGTGAAACTGCCAATATCTTCTATTTAGGAGCGTGTTTCTGGCTTGCACAGTTTATGTTATTCAATCTTCTTTTCTTTCCTTGGCGTGTATTGTGTTTTTAAATTTGCCATATTTTTCTCTAACTCTTTGATTTTCTGGTCCATGTGATTTTCCATCGTTGTCATCTTTTTTTCAATATCAGATTCTATATTCTCGTCCATACGATTTTACACAGTTGTCATCTTATTCTCAATAACTGATTTTAGAGACGAAATTTCATTTTCAGCGTCAGCGGCAATGTCATTTTTCAGAGATAAGATATTGACAGAAATATCGTTCTTCATAGCAGACATATTGTCCTTCATAGCAGAAAAATCGGACTTCGTAGCTGAAATTTTCTCGTCCGTATTAGCTGAAATCTTGTCCATATTAGCAGATATATCGTTAGAGTTTCAAATGAAACTCAATGTTTCTAGCTAATTCCACTATATAATAAAAGTTATTGAAAATTCTAAAAAATTGACAATTGTTTCGATAACTGAATATCATCGTCAGAATGACAGAAGTTACATTTCATTTAATGCCTACCTGATGTTTAGTAGTTATTTTTGGCTAGACCAAGAAGTGACCTACCTTGTGATTGACTCAATATATGTTAATAGAAAAAAGAAGAAGATGTGATATTACAAATATTGAAGCTCAGATATTATTAGCCCTATGGTGATATCCTGGATATCATTTATCCAATTGAGATCAGTATAACTGCGCAATTATATAGAAAACCAGGAAAACTATATCTGCTGATCTTCACAATAAGAAATCAATTAAGTATATCTGATATTATTCCTGGATTAATATTTTTATCTCCTAGTGATTTTCTAACAAGTATCAGAGATTCTTTAGGAGGAATTTTAGTGAACATATTAGTAACGTGAATGAAATGAGCTTAGAGTTATCTTGTAAGTTGAATGCTTTTAATTTTTTGATTAGTTCTATTGAATTTCTAATTTAGTATTTAGATGCATATTCGTAACTATTAAGTATAATGTTAAGCTTCATTGCCAATATATTATTAGGAATATTAACATAAGAAACTACAGGTCTATTTGGTTTCGTCATTTTTTGTAATTTAACGGTTCCATATAATTGTGGACAATGAGGATTCTTATATTTATGACCTCTTTTCGTAATCACTTAAGAGATAGTTTGAATTATTAACAATATCCCTTACAAACTGTTTTGTTGGGCCTGCTCTTAGAACTTTCACATCGCTAGATTCTATAAAGTTATATATTTTTGAATTATAATTTTCAGTTGTCAATATGACAATTGTGTTCCCCTCATCGGATTTTGTAACTGTTAGGTTATTATCTTCTACTTTCTTTTTGATTGCATTTAAAACTGTAATGTAGTTTTCTATCTTAACTTTTGAAGGTTCAATATTTTTGATTAAATTGGCAATTTTTAATTTCTCATAAAGAAAATTATTTGAATTAGATTTTAAAGTTTTTTCTGTCTCTGTAGCTATTATTTGTTTAATATTATTCATACATTTTGGTGGTATGCTGTACTTTACACCTTTATTTATAAATTCTATTTCACTATCTGTAAAATTAGTGTCTAACAGGTTCTCAAATCGTGGTGCAAAGTGTGTTGGTATGTAGGTACTTACAGTTTCATGATGTTTAGAGTAGTGAATTCTACATTGTATGTGTTCAAGTTTATGTAGCTGATAACATCTCACCGTTCGGGCCAAGGCCTTGAACAATTATGTAGTTATCTACCTTCACTTCTACAAAGCCTTCGATAGGATACCTAGGCGATGACTTCTTCATAAATTGGATAATCTGGTGTTTAACGTAGACCTAATAAGTGGATTTCTGATTCTGACAAGCATTTGAAATAAAATATGAGGTAATGTACAGGTTGGCAAATTAATTTTGGCATTTGACGATGCGCGAGAAGGCCATACAACTTGACAACGTTGTAAACGCAGTTACCGGGAAGTGCAGGCGACGTACATTTCGCATGCAAAGTTTTAAGGGTTGTGGAACTGCTAATACGTACGAGGGTAACACAATATTTTGAATTTGGATTTAAAAATGATAAATTTTGTCACATGTATGATGCAACACAAAATCGAGTTTACAAATGAAAATAACACTAATGTGTTCTATATTAGTAATTAAATGAATAAGAAAACAAAAACCATTAGATTTTTCTACGAATATTGGGTTTTTTTTCTTCAGACATAATTATTTATTGCTTTAAAAATCATACGGGGAATTCTATAGTTACCCTTTATTATTTTATATTATGTAAATAATAATAAGTAGATACCAAGAGACATAAACTTCCACCTTCTCTTCAAATTAAGGTTTATTTCTATATAAATTGGAGGTCAGGTAGATTTGGTAGATAGAGCGTACAATATGATAAGGATTGTAGTTAAACGATTTTGTAAATTTAACTATGGCCAACAATTTTTCCTATCTGTTCGTAGTAATAGTTAATGACATACCTACCCGTTAGGCTCTCTAAAATTTTTATTCTTAAAATATGTAGTAGATAATAATATTTATACATAAAACTTGAAAAACAAATTGAGGAAATCGCCTTTAGAGATGGTCTAATAAGTATACTAGTGACATAAATAAAATATTAAGGCTTTTTTGTGGTAGATATTTCTACTTTCATTTGTAAATTTTTGAATTTTTTGCAATATTTACTATGAAATTAGAGCATCCCTTCACACTTTTCACAGAATTAGGACTTGCAAAACAAAAAAAAAACTTGGTTCTGTGTGCCGTCAATTATTGTTTATTTAGAACTATGTACAAATGTACTACAAATAGTGGAATTCGTCTCTAATATCAACAATATTATAACACCTATTTACATTTTTACATTTGTTGCGTTTAATGTATTCAGTCATACCACCTACAAACAAACACTTTAATGAAAAATATGTTTTAGATGTACAGGGATCATCAACAGTAAAATAATGATGTGTATCTACAAATGATGCTTCAAAATCACTTTCTATATCAACTTCATCATCCTCGCTATCTCCCCGTTTCGGCCAAATTAATAATAATATTATCTACAATAGTATCTAAAAGTGGTTCATTGTTCATAAATTCATCTTCAATCTTTTTAACATGGTCACATCTAACTTTCCAATCATTTGCAGAAAATGTGTAAAAAAATTTATTACAGAATTATTTTACTTTTGTAAAATTGAAGTGCCGCCCAAACACTATCGATCGGATTCAAGTCCGGGTGATAAGGGGGTAGCCTTAAAACTTGCAATCCATGTCGAATAAACAATTCCTCAATTTTATATTGCGATTTGTATATTTTTGCAAAGTTATTAAAAACACTCATGAAACTATAAAACCGAGCAAAGCAAAAAGTTTCCAACAAGAATATCCCCCAAACTATAAATAGCTGGATATATAACATGCTCTCAAAAAGAGCAATAAAAATCATTGTGTATTATGTAACCATCAGAGACTTGGTTGTAAAAGGTTGTCCACGGGGAGGGGTGCTCTCGCCACTACTGTGGAACATGGTCATAGACTCCTTGGTCAGCCACCTCAACGATAGCAACTCCTACACAATAGCATATGCAGATGACCTAGTGATTCTGCTAACAGGAAGATTCGAGGAAACACTCTGCGCTTTAATTCAGGAGGCCCCTCAATATCATAGAACAATGGTGCAGAGACCATTCGCTGTCAATAAGTCCAAAAAAGACGGAGATGGCTCTTTTCACGAAAAAAAGGGAGTTTGCTAAACATCAAGCCCCAAAGCTCCTAGATACCAAACTTAATTTCTCTTCAGAGGTGAAATATTTAGGGGTCACATTTGACATGGAACTCTCACTTAGAAAACAGAGGTAAAAGAGCATATATTTGATATGAGCAGTGTCGTAGAACCATCGGCCGCACCTGGGGAATGTCACCTAGGGTTGCTGCCTGGATCTACACTGTCATCATCAGACCTATGTTAACGTATGGCGCGATTGCCTGGGGAGCTAAAGCAAACCAGTTGACAGTCGTCCATAAACTGGACCAAATCCAAAGAACAGCATGCCTCAACACAACAGCAGGCATGAGAACCACACCAACAAGAGCTATGGACGTAATCCTCGGTCTCACTCCCCTTGACATATACATCAAGGAGGTTGTTTTGATGACCATGACACGTCTACGCTCTACTGGTATACAACCTGATGTAGGATCAGGTAAACTGAGACGTAACTTGTAGCATGAGGCCCTCAGGGAGGCCCCACAGCTGCAGGCCGATACGGACTCGATTCCACCGCGATATGCCTTCAACAGGACCTACAAGGTAATTTTTAAAAACAACGCACAAGACCTATTGGAAGAAGGCGCAATCTGCATCTTCACAGATGGGTCTGCATCCAATGTGGGCTCAGGATGTGGTATTTTTTCCAGATCTCAGAATCTAAAGATAAAATGGGAAATTGATTGCTCAAACAGAGCTCACTGCTATCTGCATCGCTGCAAAAGAGATTACCAAAAGGAAAACCACAGGTAATAATATATACATTCTTACGGACAGTAGATAAATACTACTAGCCCTGAACAGACCACGAATTACATCAGGCCCAGTACTAGAATGTCACATTACTTCAATCGAAGCCTGTAACAACAACACGGTCACTTTAGGCTGGATCAAGGGCCATGAGGAATCGAAAGGAACCCGTATTGCAGACTTGCTAGCCAGGAAGGCAGCCTCCCAAAAACTCTTGGGACCTGGCACTTTTATTGGTCTATCGGCGACAGCGACGGCCAACCTATTAAAGGAACACTTCCTTAATAAGTTTAAGGGTAGATGGGATGACGAAGAAGGCCGCAGGCTTGCCAAAGAACTGCTACAGTACCCGGATAGCAAAGTAGCCAAAAAATACGTGACTAAGAACAGGCAGAACCTACGAACAGTCACGAATTTTCTTAGTGGTCACTGCCATCTACGAAAACACCTCCACTAACTGGGTCTATCTAACACTCCACTTTGTAGAGGATGTGAACAAGAAGATGAGACTGTCGAACATATTATTTGCGAATGTCAGACACTCTCTCATTTTAGGTTTCAAGTATTCGGCGAGCACAGGCTAACAACTCCAATATGAGGGAACTTAATCCATGCGACGTTATCGCCTACTTCAAGGAAGTAGGCTGGATGACGAGCTAGAAGGAAATTTTGAACCTCAGAAAGATGCACAATGGGCCAAGTGTGGCCTAAGTGCTGTGAGATCACCCACCCTTCAAACTTTTACAGATACACATACAGAAGGCCGAAAGTATTACATCGAGAAGGTTGAGGAAGTGAAGGGGTAACTGTAACGACTAAGAGCGACGAGGTGAAAAAAGTGGGGACAAAGGTGGCAGAAAGAAGTCGAGTAACGGAACCCACGGGCAAAATGGAAATCGAAGGATATATCTAGTGCTGCTAAGTTAAGACTATACAGGACAGTAATCCAGCCTACTGTGATGTATGGATGCAATTGTTGGGATTGAATGGGAAGGTAGAAGACAAAATCAGCAGATGAGAAAGAAGAGGTATTCGGAAAAATATATGTAGGTGTGAAGAAATCTAGGGAAGAAGAACCAATACAATACTAAGGGGAACCTGTTGGTAAAAGTAGCTAGACTACGGTAATTGGGCCAAATTGTAGAAGTGCCGAACGTGCTAGAGAAAAGAAGATGACACAGGAGGAGAAGTAGACCCATAATAATGTGGATACAAGCCTACGAGGAAGATCTCTTGGAATTATTGAGGAAACGAACTGGCAAGCAACTGATACTGACAGAAAAAGCTTGGATATGTACTTAAAAAATTAACTATATTCCATACATTTTTGGAATTGTGTGAAATAATACAGCCTAAGCGGAAGGAAGTGAAATAGCAGAATTTTGTTCAAATTTCTGAGATAATGAAAGTATTTTCTTTATGGAGCTGACTAACGGGAACTAAGACCTACATTTATTACAATAAATATGCCGGTTTTCAATATTTATGTTATAAATATACATAAAAATAAATTCATGATACAGCTATTATATTGTTTACATAAATGTTAACAGTTGTGTAAATTATCACAAATACTGTTTATAAAATCATAACAATCTTGATTCCAACGCCCAGTAATTTATAAAATATATTTCGTTGTTGATAGATTTGCAACAGATTCATGAGATTAGCTTATAAATTTATTGTGAATAATCCAAAATATTTGGAAATCTATAGTGAAATCAGAATTTCTGTTGGAAATACAGTGGAGAAAAATTCCTACAATTGCTTCATTTGGGAAATGTCCATTGTGATAGAATTAAACGTCGGTGAATTGTTATTATTTTTTGTGGTTCTAGGAAATTATTTGAAAAACCTCTCTTTTCGCAATCTCAATTTTTTTTGGTAATTAGTATACAAAATAGCATGTTCAATTTTCTACCCAGAAAACTGTTCTCTATTGTTCTATCTATATTACTTTTGAAGTAAATTGATAAAAAAGGAAACGTGTACTTCGTTAGGGATAAAACCATTCAACTAACGATATTCTACCTAAGATCCAAAAAGTTGCGATCAAATATAAAGTAAACGATTTAACGACGTTGCCAAATTATCCTAAATAATAATAGTTTGAAGTGTAGAATAATCTATTTGTGTTTATTTATACGGACAAAACAAACACAATCACTTATAAGTGCATATTTAAAAGTTAACTTGTTCACAACGTAAGAAGCCGCCTTCCATTGAATGCATACATTATTATATGCTAGTAAAAAATTAATCGAATGTATAGATTTATTACGAAAAAATAATCCTCATCGTAACAACCTAGCTATTTAATGATCAACATAACGTACGCTATTTTATTCATTATTTGTCAACCTTGTTCCCAATACAGATTGAAGGCGCCTGGAGGTTATCGCGGAGGATATTTTGCTGTACTTCTGGGTGAAAAAAAGTGTAATGGCAAAGTGGATGGTGTGCCACAAAGTGGAAATTACCGGTGCAAACGAATCATTCCACAGGTTAGTGCTTATATATTTTGACACCATTTTGCTTTTGCTCATGGGCGTACACATACTGTAAGAATATATGAGAAAATATGCAATAAAAGATAGTAATGTATTATCTCCCTCCTCCAAATATGTGAACAATCTGCAACAACGTAGAAACAATTTAAAATATATAGTGTACCCCTGACAGGTCTTCTAATGTAGTCCAGAATATCATTAATAGCTACGACAAATGGCGTCACACTAAGAGCGTATCCTGGAGGAGTGTCATTTTCTTGAGACTTAGTTTCCGAAAATGTACCATTGGCTCTCACCGAGAGAGATCTATGTTTCAAGAAATTGGAAGTGAAAGCTGGCTATTTCCTTGAATTTGCCATTGATTCAATTGATTAGGAACTTTGCGCCCCCAAACAGTATCGAAAGCTCTGTGTATATCGAAGAATATTACGATCAGTTTTTCTGGATTTGCAAAGGCTTCGTGTATATCTAACTGGAGATTCACTAGATTGTCTATGGTCGAACTATTCGTACGGAAACCACTTTGTTGGGGAATAATCAGGTTATTTTGTTCCAGGTAATACTGTAACCTAGTATTCAGTATTTTTTCTGAAATTTTACACATGGTACATGTAAGAGATATGGGCCGATGGGACTCTGGATCTGTATGTGGTCTGTCAGGTTTTTTAATAGGTAATACACAACATCTTCTAGCCAATGGGAAGGAAATTTTTGAGATCGGAATAATTCATTGTATCGTGTCGTTTTATGTAGTATTTGTTCCCAACTGAACAGCCACTACTCTGGAATCAGTAATTTCCCATCACGTAAAAAATCTGGGAGGTGCATTCCCTTACATACATACGGTGGTTAACCATTCCAGAAACTTTGTGGATTCGGTAACGAGACTGTGCACGAACCATACTGAAGGCCACTGGTCGTGCATTAAACAATATAAGAGACGTCTCGGGATGATGTCCTCATTATTTTTATCGGAATATGTGGATCAGTTCATGTGGTGGCAAGTGTTTCGTCCTAGTGCCCGATTCAATAATATAATCGAACAAATTTCGGCGCGTTAGCGTGTGTAGTTTATAGTGGACATTTAGTTAGGTTAGAGTAGGTTAATTTAAATATTCATAAGTAGGTAAGTAGGTTAGATTGGGTTAGGTTAGGTTGACCGAATTCACATTTTCATAAGACATATTAGGTACAGAGTGCGGACAGATTGGTGGTCGGTTTTAGCAGGTAGGCGATCGACCATGGCTCTTTAGAGTGACGTGTCCTTGGCCCATTGAGGGCAACTTGGGACTCCGTCATAAGGTCTTTAGAAGATTTCCCCACCACAAAAAAAATGGGTTAAGTTAGTAGTTCAACAAATTTCGGTGCGTTAACCTCTCTAGTTTACTACATTGTTGAGTTGTATTTGGTCTATATACTTAAGTTAGGTGAGTAATTTTTTTTCTATTTCTAGTTTCATATTTTATGATATTCTAGTGACACTTTGATCTGTGTCAGTTGGTCAGGCAGCGATATTGAATTGAATTATGAGATAGTTATTTGTAAAACAAGTATCAGAATGACTCGTTTTGTAGTACGCGCAACGAACCGTGAAGCGGTGAGTACGAGTTGTACAAAATATATTATCTACAACCACATTTATTATTGAGAGCAAAAAGTAACTTAAATTTTATTTGAACTGTACAGAGTAAAATTTTCGACAGTTTATATTGAATATAAAAAAATCAGGTGAACGTTGGTATAATAAATAGTGAAATTTGATCAACTTTGAATTTGACATGACATTTTCGTGGTGAAAAGTGACATTTCCGTGCAGAAAAGTGCTATAGAGAAATATTTGAAAGTATCAGAATTTGGACGAAACAATGAAAATCGCAATAACAGGTTAAAACCATCTCAATATACAACACTACAAAAGGTTAAAATGTTGTCATTCGTGGAAGATATAACTAATAAAGCATAGGGTTCATCTGAATATATGGAATGAAGGAAGTTTAAGTACAAATCTTATTTCAAATGGATATACGATTGAATAGGTGAGGAATTAGGAATAACAGTTGATGGAAAGGTAAAACTTCATGCAGTAAGTGGAAAATTGATCAATGATTAAGATGTTTTAAAAGATAAAGAGGAATGATGATGGGCAAAGTGGTTTAAGCATACATTTTAAGTTATATGTAAGTGAAGCTTGTGTGCTGTTTAAAACAGAAAAGAGTGAAATGGGTGCTGCCGAAATAAAGTACCTGGAAAGAGCCGGAGATATAACGGAGGGGAAAATAACTGGAAATTAGGAAAGAATAGAATGAGTGATAATTGATACATGAATACACAAAAAAATATATCTAGTTGAGCACTCGCGAAAACTAAATGAACCATTAGATGTAAAAGCTAGGCGGGGAACTAAAATGAAAGTAAAACGTGAAAACTCGAGGCAGACGTAATAAAAAAAATCATTTTTCCCTTTCACTTTTCAAATATTATTCTTTTCCAATAGCATGAAATTCTATCAACTTGTTATTTCTTTCACTGTAAAACACCAATACATCCGCGACAGTTGTGGCCTCTTGATTTGGGATCGCGTAAATTTCCACCCACTTTGTGAAATAATCCTGGTTGTAATACAACCAGGATGTATTTACCACCATTTTCTGTCGTCGGAAATGGTCCAGCGATGTCTAAAGCAACCATTTCGAAAGGGCTTCCAACATTATACTGTTTCATAGATGCCTTTCTCTTGCGATGTGGTCTATTACTCGTAGCACAAGTAGTACATTTCTCACACCAGTTCTTCACATCGTCGGAGCTGTTCATCCAATAAAACCATCCACGGACTGCTGAAGTGTTTTCTCCACTCCCAGATGACCTCCCGATGGACTGTCTTGTAACTCCTTCAGTTAGTCAGCTACTCTTGTTCTAGGGATATCTAGCTGTCTCATCTCGGAACCATCATCGTTTTCAAGGACTCTTTCCAACAGCCCTTCTTCCAGGACAAGGGAGTCCCACTGAGTCCATTATGCCTTGAGAATCGGTGAAAATCTTTACATTTCTTGCCAAGTAGGTCGCCGATCTTCTTCCTTCCACTGCCGAATCTCCTTTAGGCAAGGATCATTCTCCTGATCTTCTCTGATCCTGGTGGGTGACCATTCTTCATTGACTACTGTAATTTTTGGAACTTCCCTTAGATTTCGACTTGTTGCATTGTGAATAATCTACAAGGCATGACCACCTAGGCAAAGAGTTGGCTTTTCGGTGATTCACATCAGCTGGATGTTCACCCTGTCTGATTTCCTCTGTGACTGGAGTTCTTGGGTTACAGGAGTCTTGGAGCGCTTAGACGGACTGCGTACGTGCTCTAGTTCGCCACACTTCCGTCATTTAATCTTCTTCGGCTTTTTGTGTGCCATACCTTTCAACAAATTGACGATCGGGTCAAGTTTGTTATCCTCATCTTCATCCTGCATGGCACTACCTTTGTTGTACCGCGAGTTCTTCATGGCTGCTTTGCATTTAAGAGCTTTTTGGTTTGCAGTAGTCGTATGACGCTTACACGAACTGCGTGCATGCCCTAGCTCGCCACGATTACAGCACCTGATTTTCTTCGGCTTCTTGTCTACCATACCTTCCAACAAATTGACGATCTGATCAAGTCTGTCATCGTCACCTTCTTCCTGTATGGTCCTACCTTTGTTGTATCCGCAAGCAATCGTGGCTGCTTCATATTCAAGAGCAGCCGTCAATGCATCGACCAATGTTTTAGGATGGGCTAATCGAAGCGTCTTCTCCATAACGCCTGGAAGCCTAAACATTCCATCATGTTATCTGGTGCTGATGGATAAGCAAATCGAACTAGTCGGGCAATATCCAGTTCATACTCTTGAAGGGTTTCGTCACGTTTCCACCTTCGGTTCTTCAGCTGGAGTCTGTACAAATGTTCCAAATGTTTTTGTGACTATATCGCATGTCCAACCTCTTCTTCAGCTGCTCGAAGTCATCCGTTTTTTCCAAAGGTATCGTCTAAAGTACATTTAAGGCATCTCCGTGATGCGTGATGGTTAAGTTCACTGCTTTCTCCCTATCAGACCAATTATTTACTCTAGCGGCTGCTTCAAATTGTTTCACATAATTGGTCCACGACATTTTTCCATCGATCGTTGGGGCCTTGACTCGGGTAAAACTACCAATGTCTTCTAACTTAGGGTGTGTTTCTGGCTTGCAAGGTTTTGTTTGCTCGGTCTTCTTTTCTTCCGCTGGCGTGTCTTGAGTTCTTATATATGTCATCTTTCATTCTAACTCCTTGATTTTATCGTCCATCGTTGTCATCCTATTCTCAATTTACTCGTCCATCGTTGACATCTTATTCTCGTTTTCAGATTTTAGAAACGAAATTCAATGTTCAACGTCAGCGGCAATGTCGTTTTTCATTGATAAGATATCGGCAGATATTGTCGTTCTTGATAGCAGAAATTTTCTCGTCCATATTAGCAGAAGTGTCGTTCTTCATAGCAGAAATATCATTCTTTATAGCCGAAATATCGCTTTTCACATTCGTAGAAATCTTTCTTCCCATGCCAGAAATATCCTCTTTTATGGCAGAAATCTCCTCGTCCATGTTAGCCGAAATTGACGAGGTTAAGGTGGAACCCTCGTCATCAGAGAAAACTGTGTCTGGGTCAAAGCCGTTATTTTGCAGGGCCACTTTAAGTCTTTCCACTAATTTACTTTTCTCACCGGACGTTTCCAACTCACGATCTTCTAATTCTGCTCTTAGTTCCGTCACTTTCAGGTCACATAGTCTCTTGGACATTTTTACGTAGCAATTTATTTATATTACCCCACACCTGACACCAATGTAATGTGTTTCTTACTTAATTCAACGTTCTAATACGGGTGGGGTAAATTTATACACACACGCTATGTCTACTAACTTAATTTATTTATTCACTAATTATATACACATAATATTCACTTAAACTAGTTTATATAAACACTTCACTACTTAGACTATTTACTTGTTCGTTGTTTATTTCACGAGATCACTTTAATCAACTAAATTTCTATCGTTAGTCGGTCCTTTATATATTAGTGCCTTTTTTACTAGATAATTCTATAATGCGGCCTACACAAAAACAATTGGCTCTCTGGCATTTTCTAGATAAGACTGGTCACAAAAACAATGTCAAATAAGATCGTAAACAGTTCTAAGAAATCCCTGCGAATCCGCCATTATCATTCTTCAAATTTCTTTTATGGAGCGATTTTGTATAATTCTAACTCGTCCATTGTATTATTCTACTGAAATTTCTGTTCCACTGTCTTTGTTATTACGTCACTTCAAAATACATTATATTTAGCCTCATTTGCTTGTGCAAACTCCACATTAAATTCGTTTTTCATCACAATAATTTCGATTGTAAATACATTTAACAGTATTATTAATTCATTGTTTCACTGAAATCTGTTATGTGAACCTATAAATATTCAAGTGCATATTACCGAACTCAATCGATGATAATTTTCATTAATCAAATTCATTTGATCAAAACAAGATGAAGTAGACTGAAATTAGAAGCATGAGATGAAAATAGTCAGAAGGGGAATATTTGGTGGCATAATTCAAATTTTGCTTTACAGTTCTTGTAAAATTTGAATGTTTGATAAATCTGCAAATAATTGTCAAAATGTTACACTAGGAATATTAGTATAACCTGTAACAATGTTAGAATGAAAAAAATCGTTAAGGGCGTCAGCGAGCGTGAGGAACTACGGGTATCAATTGTTTTTATTCTAACCAAGTAACAGACTATATTTTTTTCACTGCCAGATAGTAATGGTAAAAATTCAATTAAATCTGAACAAAACAAGTTATTTATTGAAAAATTTGTATTTAGGGGTATTGATTAACATTTATATTTATTTTGTCACAGCAATTACTAAATTAGGAATTAGAAATAATATCTGTGACATTTCTCCAAACAGATTTATTTGTGCCAGCATGAATAATTTGAGGGTGGAGGTTCGGTTACTGACGAATTAGATCGAGTAAATGGAGAAACTGATTAATTTAGTATATTTATTTGATTTTGTAGAGATATTACAATATCTGTCTGCTACTTGAGTACACTTTCAGTCTCCATGCCTTATTAATGCTGTAATATCCGCACCTGCATTCCCCAACGTGGTTGCTGAGGAATGGTGAAAACAGTAGCCTATAATATACTTCTGTAGATTATCCAGATTCAAAACGGTGAAAATTTGTTCCCAAATAACACTTCTTTCCAAAGACGTCCAATTTATGTCCGAACATCCAAAGTCATTCAATGGAAGGCTTTAAGACGTCTGTTTCGGTACGTCTCAATAACGTACATGAATAGACGGCTTCTAGTCCAGAATGTTGTTTTTTCCCAATGAGTGGCATGAAAGTTTTCCTAAAAAAAGGATGTATTGTTAGGTGGAAAAAATATCCTAAATAAGTCTTTAGAACCTTAAACTTTGAATAACCTATTTTTGTTGAAGTTGAATTTTTTCCGTGCGAGAACATTAGAGATTTTAATAAGTTTGTCAACTCACTTCATTAAAGAAGTGAAAGAAAATTTAAGATGAGATTCCTAATTTTTTTTCCTATATATGCGATCTTGTCAATCGTCAATTTTCAACCAATCACAAAATTAGAGTAAAGGAATCCTCAAATTGGATTCCGTGAAATGGTTCTAGCATTTTACTCTTGAAGCGGCGGGAAAAAATGTTGAAGCTTCAAAAAAATATTTGACAATGAAAAATCAACACATGGACTCTGTTGGTTTCATTATAAATCCACCTTTAATTATTGGTCATACATTATTACATTATTTCTATCAATAATAATTATTCAACTGAAGATCTACAGTCTCAAAAATAAAATATTTCTTTTATTCTACAATTTATAAATTTATGATCATCCTAGGTGCCAGTAAAACGACAAATGGTTTCAAATATCGCGAGGAATCTAAATCATCAATGCAGTCATGGTTAAGAATAGAGGGAGACCGCACGTAATACAAAAAAAATTATAGGTTTTTTATTAAATGATTTTTCTACATTTTGTATTACTAATTTAATTTTAAACCTAAAATATACAGAATACCAAAGTATTTTGATACCCAGAAAAGGTTTTATTTATGTCTATATTGGGACATAAACTGGACATTCCAAAGACATCTTGATGACGTCCCATTTTTGCGCATATGGACGACTTTAAGACGTCTTTTTGGCGTCTTGAATATTTTATTGGACGTTTTGAAGACCCTGAACATCTTAGGGTGGATGTCTTAAAGACACCTTCAAGATGTGTTTCTGCGGTCTTGGTTTAGGCATGGTGCCATGTTTTTCCATCCAAATTATTAATAATTTTTTTTTAAATTATTGGTAGGAGTGTTAGAACCTAGTATTCAGAGTGATTGCTCGTCACTCGCGCTATGTCAAGTCTTGACTTTACCATCTCCCCATTTCTCTCTCTCTCTCTCTCTCTCTTTCTCTCTCTCTCCCTCTCTCTGTCATAATGAGCTGGCCGGCAGACACTCATACGCAAAATGTCTTCTTTCATCTCACCTCCCAAGTCTATTCTTTCATTTTCTTAAAAATTATATCATCTACGGGCAAATTATGCATACATTTACCATATAATTTATATATGGTCTACCATTTGCAGCATCAATGATAATTTTCTATGCAATTGATAGAAATATATTCCGTTTAAGGATTGAAATTGTAATGATATAAATTCATTACTATAAATATCGATCCAAGTAACCAGTTAATGCAGCGATGACGAGGTACCCCACCAGAACAACAAAGTCCCCACGTTAAGATGCGCACGAAGAATCGACAGAGGAAAGGAAGGAGACTTCCACCACCACCGCTAAAATGTATATAAAAATGCAAGCCAGCAGACAAGAGGACAACTTGGTTCACGGACTCCAGCTCCTACAAGTTCAGCCGCCTCCAGTGCGAAGCGTAGGTCGAAGGTACTGACTTTAACCTTATACGCTTTACACAATTCACCGTGGAGTGTTGTATTAAGTCGAAGTATTGATTCGACTTTTATACATCATTCACTCGAACGGCCGTTGGTTTCTGGTATTGACGGAAACGAAAACGATTGTTCAAACTGTTAGAATAATTTCGGTGCGGTATTGACGCATCGAAAACTCTGCAGTATCTCTATAGGGTTTGCTAACGTTGAGATGGGTATTGACCATCTGTAAACGATCGCGCTAAATGTTAGTATAATTCTGGTGTGGTACTGACGCGCCGGAATAACTACATCCCTATACCACCGAGAGAGTCGTTAAGTTGGGAATTGACTAACTGTAAACGATATACTCACATCTGGAGACAATAACCGGAAGAGTATTGATCTATCGGTTGTTCTCAACTTTGGCTGTCTGAACAATTCGTAGGACCGAGAGAATCCCGTATACCACAGTGGAAATTTCGAGTCGTTATACCAACCTGCCTACAGTTCGTGAGTACACATCGGTCGACGGAGGAGTACGGATCGTCGGAACGTGATTTTCAATATAATTACGCACCACAGTAGTATATATAGAATATTGTAGTTTAGTTTAATTTTATCTTTGTAAATAATATTTCTTTATAGCAATAAATCAATTAATTTAATCGAACTCTGTCTCCTTTGGGCTTACCTGGGCAATACGCATTACAGAATGGCGCCCGAGCAGAAAGATTGAATTGCGTAGCCCAGTATCGACATTTTTTTGCCCTGTTATCAGAGATTATCGAAACAAAAGAATTTTTATAACCAGAAAATTAGTACGAAGTCGAAAGATAGAGTTTTTTTTTTCTTAAGACATCATAATAAACACTGACAATGGCATCCGAAAGCGATGATGGAGCGTATGGATTAGAAGTTGCAGACGAAAAAGTGGGATGGGTTTATAGACTACGACAACCAGATATCCGCGCAGAATTAGAAGCCAGAGGGTTAGTTTCGACGGGAAAAATGTCAGAACTAAGAACCAGGTTAGTGGACCACTTACGGCGGCCGTCACACAGACACCAAATATCCAGGACAACAGTAACGTTACTCTTGAACCAATAATGCATACTCAACCACAGGAGGACAAGGATTCGCAGGCTCTAGAGATAATTAGGAAATGGGGTATACATTATGATGGATCCAGAGACCCAATAGAATTCCTGGAATCGGTGAATGAACTAAAAGACTGCTACAACATACAAAACAAACACCTATTTCGGGCACTTCCTATCATTCTGAAGGGAAAGGCAACACTGTGGTATAGAAACAATAAAAGCCAATGGACAGGATGGACAGATTTTATAAGGGACATCAAAACATTTTTCAACCGAGATAACAACTTACAACAACTGGAAGACATTATACGTAACCGCCGACAACAGACACACGAAAAATTCAAAGAATTTCTGTCAGACATCCAAACATCCATCAGAAGACACGACGGTTTTTCCGAAACCCAAGCCATAGATAGGATATATTCAAACATGCTCCCCAACCATCGCTTATACGTAAGAAGAGACGAATGCAAGTCGATGGCAGAACTAACAAGATTAGTCATCGATCACGAAGACATCCAAAAAGAAATCCAGAATCACGACCAATCGATACCGACACCCCGTCACGAGCGACAGGATAACGCCACACGTCACACATATCCCGAACCCAACAGAATACAGAATTTCAATAGGAACACATGCTGTTGGAGATGTGGGAAAAGAGGAAATAACCGTCGGGTATGCCGTTCACGCCCAATACTATTCTGCAGCCATTGTGGATCATTAGGTATCTCGTCAACAGATTGTACGTGCAGAAGCCAACCGGGAAACGACAACGGAACTGGACAAACCAGGGGCACGCCAGTTCCCCAATACAGACCCCCACGGTCAACGAGACAATAAACCGATCCCCAGACAGAAGACCACACGCCGTAATGACCATCCAGGGAGGGAAAACACTCCATGCATTACTCGATACAGGGTCAGTAAAATCGTATATAGGAAACAGAGGTTTACAGTTCGTACAAGAACTAGGACTACGTCCATGCAAAGAAGAAGTCTACGTAACACTCGCAAACGGGAAACAGACACACATACAACACAGTTATACAATACACTGTGCAATACAGAATACGTGGAGAACAGCACAATTTTACTTCCTACCAGATCTCACTTCTGAAGCCATAATTGGAATAACCGAGTTGGATGCATGGAACTTCAAGCTGAACTACCCGAGTAGTCATCAGCTAACCCAGACGAACAACGAATACACCCCAGTCAACGTAGTCAATTCAGAAAATCCGCCCAGTTACAGCCCAGACATATACCCAACAACCATTCCAGATATAGACACGCCGCATAATCCAGATACAGATACCGATTTCAACATAACCTCAGAATTACGTCCACACGAGAGAGATAAATTACAAAAAATGCTTCAAACAGAAATACAAAAATTCCAGGAGATTCAAGGTACAACACACCTCATAGAACATCGAATCAAACTAAAACACAATACACCGATCAACCAGAGATACAAACCACGCAACCCAGCAATGCAAAAAATCATTAACGAAGAAATTGACAAAATGTTACAGGACGGAGTCATAGAACAGTCGAATAGCCCGTACAGCTCGCCAGTCGTTTTAGTACAAAAAAAAGACAGGACCTACAGGTTCTGCGTAGATTTCCGAAGAATCAACGAAATTTCAGAAAAAGATGCATACCCGTTACCATACATTAATCACATATTGGAAAAATTAACAGCCGCCAAATTCATCTCGACTATAGATTTAAAAAACGGTTACTGGCAGGTACCTCTGACAGAGGACAGCAAACCATTAACGGCTTTCATCGCACCAGGGAAAGGACTATTCCAATTTAAAGTTTTGCCATTCGGTCTACACGCCGCATCAGCAACGTTCCAGAGATTACTAGACAGGGTAATTGGCCCAGAAATGGAACCACAAGCTTTCGCATATCTGGACGACATAATAGTGTTAGTAAAAACGTTCGATGAACACGTAAAAAATTTACGAGAGGTGTTTAGACGACTCCAGGCATTTAAACTGAAGATAAACATAAAGAAATGCAACTTTTGTAAAAACGAACTTAACTACTTAAGGCACGTAGTCAATAAGGACGGAATAAAAACGGACGAATCCAAGATAAAGGCGATCGTAGACTATCCGGCACCCACTACAATAAAGACTTCCACCACCACCGCTAAAATGTATATAAAAATGCAAGCCAGCAGACAAGAGGACAACTGGGTTCACGGACTCCAGCTCCTACAAGTTCAGCCGCCTCCAGTGCGAAGCGTAGGTCGAAGGTACTGACTTTAACCTTATACGCTTTACACAATTCACCGTGGAGTGTTGTACTAAGTCGAAGTATTGATTCGACTTTTATACATCATTCACTCGAACGGCCGTTGGTTTCTGGTATTGACGGAAACGAAAACGATTGTTCAAACTGTTAGAATAATTTCGGTGCGGTATTGACGCATCGAAAACTCTGCAGTATCTCTATAGGGTTTGCTAACGTTGAGATGGGTATTGACCATCTGTAAACGATCGCGCTAAATGTTAGTATAATTCTGGTGTGGTACTGACGCGCCGGAATAACTACATCCCTATACCACCGAGAGAGTCGTTAAGTTGGGAATTGACTAACTGTAAACGATATACTCACATCTGGAGACAATAACCGAAAGAGTATTGATCTATCGGTTGTTCTCAACTTTGGCTGTCTGAACAATTCGTAGGACCGAGAGAATCCCGTATACCACAGTGGAAATTTCGAGTCGTTATACCAACCTGCCTACAGTTCGTGAGTACACATCGGTCGACGGAGGAGTACGGATCGTCGGAACGTGATTTTCAATATAATTACGCACCACAGTAGTATATATAGAATATTGTAGTTTAGTTTAATTTTATCTTTGTAAATAATATTTCTTTATAGCAATAAATCAATTAATTTAATCGAACTCTGTCTCCTTTGGGCTTACCTGGGCAATACGCATTACAAAATTGTACCTTTTCTAAAAAATATTTATATCATGGATGAAAGTTGAACATGTTGCTAGTGTTGGGCGATATATCGGTAACAGACCGGTGAAGAGAAAATCACTCTCGCTACCATTCAGTTTCGTCCGCCTGGAATTTCCAACCAAATACATCGGCAATCGGCATCCAGAGCCACTATTGGAAGTTGAAGATCGCGCCTATAGAAAATCGGAATATGATATATTATCATTATTAACAAAAAATGAAATGTGGTGAAAGTAAAACGGTGTGTTAGGTGTACTACGGCTAATCCATTTATGTTGGCTACCATGCGTTACCACTTGTCACTGACGACGATAGAGATATATCTTACACATGTATTGGAATATTAGTTAGATCAAAATAACTAGAATTTATTTAAGTCATCTTATAATATGAGTAAGGTAATATAAATTGAGGAAAGATTAGAAGAATCAAATATAAAAAGTAAGGTTAACATGGACATGTTGAAGCAACCTCATCCTTTAAATAAAGATGGGAATGTAGCAGAAGAGGAGAGTTCGAAAAGTGGAAAGAGAGATACATGATATATGTAACAACAAATGGGGCACAAAAAAGACTGGATAATGAGAAAATGTAGCTCTTCTCTTACACACGATAGGTGAAGCTGATTACCTAGTATATGAAACGTTTGACCTAACAGAGGAAGAAAATGAAGATGTAGACATAATACTAAACAAATTCGCCAAAAGATAATGAGACATGTGTTCATTGCAAGAGATGAAAGATGAGATGAAACCATGTATGAATTTACTACCGCTTCAAGAAGCTTAAGTGTGGTTTGTGGGATTGAAAATTTGAGAGATAGCTTGACAAGAAATCATATTATAAGAGTGATAAAAGAAAACTCATCGACAGAAAGATTATTACGAGAAGACACAATCTAGACTTGCGGAAATGTATGCGACTTTGTAAAGCTTATGAGCTAGCAAGTGTACAATTCAACAAATGTCCTCAGCAAGTGCAGATGTACGTACAATAGATAGAGACAAGAAAAACCAAACCTAACCAGTTATGGAAGCTACAATAAGAACCGTACAATAGCAGAAGATATACCTAAAACTAAATATGTACAGTGAAATAGAAATCATCCCTAGAGAAAATATGGAATAAAGAATATGATTATTTATTAGTAATAGAATATTTTACAAATCTTGTAGACATGGCACATCCTAGATCGTTATCAGTAGATACTACAATCACCATCTCATGATGGTAATATGATCACCTGCGGTAATTTTAAAAAGTTTAGCTCAGTTGCTAATAGAGGGCGGTCAATACTTTCATTATTTCGTACTTACACCACTACGAGCCAAATCTGTGTTTGTTAGTCTCTCCAGAGAGGTTGACGGGGTGACAATCGTTTTCGGCGCTATAGATTATAAAAATAAGACGTGCTTCAATAGAGTGTAAATATTTTGTATGTTTGTTTACAATAAAGGTAAGTACATCATTTTAAAATATACCTGTTCACCATTCTTTTAGCATACTAGCTTTGAAAAAAATTTTAATGAAATATCGCTAAAAAATGTTAAATAATGTTAATATGCATAATCTGTTTCTGTCGCTAATACGCCCATCGTTATTGGGAGTTAATATGCACTTTGGTTCATACTTATTGAATGACTACTGTTTCAAATTTTTGTTTTACAGATGTCACATTACAAAACAAGAGCAATTCGCTCCCAGTAGACAGAAGACCTTAAGCGCGCCATAAGAGCTATACGAAATGGAAAGTCGAAAAACTCAACTTGAAATCAGTATAAAATACCACGAACGACTCTTAATCGTTACATGATCAAAAACACTATAATAAAACAATTACTTGGCAGATAAAGTGTTCTGATTGAAGACCAAGAAACAGAATTAGCGTCCCGAATTATTAGACTGGCCCCGGTGGGTTACCCTCTTTTTTTATTGGATTCCTGATTCTGTGAATCTGATCTATTGTCGCTGACAGCAATAATATGAGTGATTCATTTTTATGCCAATATTGTTTCTCCTCTTCCAAACGCCATTCGTGCGTCAACTAATTCCATTGAAAAGATATGAGTGTTCACATGAGTTGATTTGATTGCACAGTTCAATTTAGGTATTTCTAAATAATTGATTAAAACTTGCATCAGTTCATTCGTTCATCTTTTTTGAATGATAGTGATTTCAGTACATTGAACGTTATATAAGAATACGCAGTTTTTTGCCTCCATGCTTAGTATTTTACGATTAACTGGAAACCTTTCAATGAATTTTAATAATTTGATGTTCTCCATATTCTAAAAAAACTAGAAATATATTTATATCTACCTTGAGTTGACGTAGACGAAGAATATAGGAATAATCATGTAAGAGAAAAATCCGATATCAAAAGTAATTGAAGTGCTCTTTGCGGTGTATATATATCAGCTTCAGTGCAATTCATGAAATCGGAGTAGGACGATTTCTAAAGCCGCATATTTGTTCTAGAATTTTACCTACACCAGCGATTTCAGTTGAGAAGCGTTCATACCGGAAAGATTGGAAAGATATCGGTGATATTTTTTTATAAAATCAAAGAGTAAATTTTAACAAATAAATCAACTAAACGAGAATCAACTTTTATTATGTGGGTAAGTACGTCTTAATATTATAAGCAACAATAAGGAATTCTGTTTTGTTAATTATTACATTTTATTTCCAAAAATATGTATTTTTTTCAATTTCTCCACAACTATGTGAACTTAATTGTCTCCCTACATAACAAAAAACTCTATGTACCACATTCTCATGATAATACTGATCTTCTTTCGATTATTTCATTTATTGATAATATACTCAGTGACATAGAATATGTCACGTATAAGTTTATCATAAAAGTCTTCTTACAAGATAAGTTTTTAAGCGCTATAAGTTGAACATACCTGCTTTTATTCAAAAACTTTTTTGCTGTACCTAAGTACTGGATGAACCGGCTCACTCCGATATCGGAATACATAATTAATTCGAATACAAAGGGCTTTAACCGTTGCCTCCCAAGAATATATAAGAGTTTACCATGCCTAGAGTGAGAATAAATGCAAATTATTGGCAGATAACTGAGGTCTCGAGAGGTCGAATTGTTGGTCTTCGGGAAGTCGGGTTGTCGTTACGAAAAATTTCTGGTATCATAAACATGTGTGTGTATAGTATTGTCTAATGTGCCGAGAAGGCCGAACACGAAGATCAAGAGGTACAGGACGAGTGAGCATGACAAAGAGCACCAAGATCGTTGCTTAAGTTCATCAGCTCTCATCGACAAGGGCAATTGCAACTGGTTTGCAGAATATGGAAGGGTCCGAAGTGTTCATGGACAGATAAAATTATTTGGACCTTTTTCATACCGACGTCAGTTGGAATATAGAAGAAAACCAAGAACGACTAGTGTGGAAGCAGGAATAGAACACTATCATCTTCAGTGATTAATCCCGGTTCTACCTAGACATACATGATGGTCGAGGGAGGGTACGAAGGAGACGAGGCGAACGTCGTGAGCATCAATTTCTTGTTGATCGACAAGTACACCACACTGTTGAATTTATGATATGGGGTGCTATTGCTGATTGCTCAAGGTCCCCTTTAATTTTGATCAGAGGCAACAAGAAACCACTTCGATATATTCAGGAAATATTGGAACCTCATTTCATTCCTTCCCTCAGTATACTTCAAAAACCAACTTGTCAGCAAGATAACACTGGGCCGCTTATAGCAAGGCAAACCTTGAAATACTTGGCTCAAATTCATTTCCCCCAAGATCCCCCGATTTGTTCTTAATTCAACATGCGTGGGGCATATTGGGTATAAAGTTGAGATATTTACAGCATCCTCCTCAAGCTCTGATGGATCTCCGACATGAGATAGACGTGGCACGGAATGAGATACTCCAGGAGGATATTGATGACCTGATGAATATGCCAAGGCGCATTAGGTAATGTGTAGAAATTCTGTAGCTTTAACCCATTATTGAAGTCGGTTAGCAGAAATATATATCATCCTCACCTGATTGGAGAGAAATTTTTATCATTCACATATTACGAGCTCCCCAATCTGTATGCCAAATATCATCGAATTGAAATAATTTCGGGTTTCTATGCCACTGAGACTATATGCATACCTTTCTATATGCAACTTGTATAGTTCTCCTGTTAACGAAAAACTTACGAAATGTTATTACCACATTCATAATTTTATTCCCGTCATCCCTACTAACCATCACGAGAAAGTATTCATATATGGTCTACTATCTTGTATTTTAACCCGTTACAAAAATGATCAAGTAACTGCAATTGTCCAGGATAAGATTTTTCAGCCACATATCCAAGTATTGCTCAATATAAAAATTCAGTGTAGCCAGTTTACCAGCGATACAATTAGTTGAACCAATAAAATTACTGTTGACACTGGGTATACCAGAATGAAGGAGCCTGTAGTAGCAGATTGCGACAAAATTGAATTATGCTCAACAAGAGGACAAATATGAGAAAGAGAAACCATCTTTGACAACAATTTGCTAGGATTATAAAAGGCGAAATGATTCCCACTTTTAGGATATTTCAAACTACTTGAGAGTGAACTATTTGGTCTACAGATATGAATATGTGCTTAAATTAATGACAATTACATTTGCTACAACATGTTACCAATAATTTTAGCACCAAAAATTAGTATTATTCCCCATATTGGGGTCTAAATTTGACCAAATCCCAAAATTTCACTTTATTGAAGAAAATTGTCAATTATTGGAGGTGAGTATTAAATCTACAGGGCTAGTTCTGGTATGAAATTGTAGAAATTTGCGTCTAATTGAAAGAGATATTGAAATCTTTTTTGAGAACTTATATTGAAAACTCAAAAAGTACTAAACTTTTGCTTTCGTTTTTCGTGTGCTGCAAAGTTAGCATATATCTTCCGAACTTGCAAACTTAAATATACTATAGTGATCCTATCAACATATTCAAAAGTCAGACATAGTTGTTAGTTTTTTACCAATTTCTAATGTTAGATATGACTGGCCTGATAGTTTTTACAAACTTATTGTATCGGAAAGAAATTAACTTATGAAAAATTTGAGATATTTGCCATTTTTCAATATTCTGATGTTGTATTTTCATGCTTATAACTAATTTCTACGAATCGCCACAGCAAAACATTTTTCATTTGGTCATTGAGATGTTCGTGAGACATTTCTGATATTGATATCTGCACTCATCATTATTTCTTTGTTTAGTAACCTAAACTAGAAAATCTAATATTACACGTTGAGTGGAAGTCTGATAAATATTTAAACAAACATTAGTTTCTTGGCCAACAGTTTCCATATTTTGTTACTAGTCTAGCTCAAATCCACATGTGTTACTATTTTTTACGCTATTGTGGCCTTTCTTATTTTTTCCTTTTAGGTTCTCTAGCTGCTCAAGTTTCTCCTATTATCCTGATACTATTCATTCTGTGGATATACCCTAGTCAACTTCTCCACTTTTCTCCTACAAGTTTCTTATCAGTATCACCTATAGCTCTGTTATTATTGTTCCTTTTACATTAGTAATATTTTGAATTTTAATCTTTAAAATTTCATTTCTACGGCTGTCACCTCGCTTTTGCTCTTCCTCATCATCTTCTAGAATTCACTTCCTTGTATTATTGGGGTTCTGACAACTTTCTGGTACGTGTTTTGTATTTTTTATAGCATTACATAATTCATGGTTCCACATCTTATCTATACTCAAATAGCTGGAACTTTTGACCTGTTCTAGTTCATGCTCTGCTAGATTAAGCTCAAATGTAGTTCCTCTTATTGACATTATCATGATTGTCCTTCTAGGCTAATTTAAGAATGAAATAGGGCTATTATAGATAGTAGTATGACGCGAATTCCGAACAATTTCAATGCAGTTTTCCGTTTTGGTGTTTCCTAGGCGAAAACAACCCCCAGTTCCAAAGGTTATACACATATACTCATATATATATATATATATATATATATATATATATATATATATATATATATATTTATATAACAAAGACAGAATTAGCGGGCATATCACGCAAAAGAGGTTACAGAGAATGAGTGGTAACCGTAGACATGCATGTTTCTGGCTCATTAGCCTTCATCGGTACGGCATAACCAAGAAAAGGTTCAAACTTGGGAGCAAAGATGTTAATTGAAACATGAGAAAACACAAACAACGGATTTCAACAAGATAACCAAACGCACATTTGTACCTTCAAATGGAAGATCCCGAGTTTTCAGGACAACAACCAACAGAGACACGGAGGCGTCTATAGCTCTCCTGTCTGAACCTTCCGACCCTGGAAATAGACAAATAACCAATGAAAAGATGAAAGAATAACGCGTGGAATATAAAACAAAGACATAATTAGCGGGCATATCACGCAAAAGAGGTTACAGAGAATGAGTGGTAACCGTAGACATGCATGTTTCTGGCTCATTAGCCTTCATCGGTACGGCATAACCAAGAAAAGGTGTACAACTTGGGAGCAAAGGTGAGCCAGAAACATGCATGTCTACGGTTACCACTAATTCTCTGTAACCTCTTTTGCGTGATATGCCCGCTAATTCTGTCTTTGTTTTATATTCCACGCGTTATTCTTTCATCTTTTCATTGGGTATTTGTCTATTTCCAGGGTCGGAAGGTTCAGACAGGAGAGCTATAGACGCCTCCGTGTCTCTGTAGGTTGTTGTCCTGAAAACTCGGGATCTTCCATTTGAAGGCACAAATGTGCGTTTGGTTATATTGTTGAAATCCGTTGTTTGTGTTTTCTCATGTTTCAATTAACATCTTTGCTCCCAAGTTGTACACCTTTTCTTGGTTATGCCGTACCGATGAAGGCTAATGAGCCAGAAACATGCATGTCTACGGTTACCACTCATTCTCTGTAACCTCTTTTGCGTGATATGCCCGCTAATTCTGTCTTTGTTTCATATTCCACGCGTTATTCTTTCATCTTTTCATTGGTTATATATATATATATATATATATATATATATATATATATAATGGATATTTTTGTGGGGATGTGGCAATAAGACTCCAGAGTAAATTCTTTCAGATATTTATTCCCGAGCTTTCGAATGATTTTCATTCATTATCAAGGGCTATAAATAATTGGTCAATGTTATCATTAATAATAATTAAATGAAATAATGAATACTTACATAAAATCTATAGCGAATTTTGGAATAGTTGTAAATTTTCATAATAAACTCTTTTAAACATAAATCAATGAAAAACTCAAATAACAATATGACAATAAACAAAATATTTGATCTTGAACTACTACAATTTTTTATTTTTTTATCATAAAATTAAAGATTGTTATGAATCTTCTGTTCTTTTTTCATAATCTAAAAGATATGCATAGATAACACTAAGGTTATTTAAATCTGTTTTTTTATTTATTACATAATTTTGTTCTGCAATATATGTTGTTTCCAAAAAAAGGCGTTTTCTATAATTACTTTCTATTGCTAAGACTTTGGCAGATTGATAATCCATAGAATGGCCTTCATAAAACAGGTGTTCCGCTAAAGCACATCTATCAGGATATAATCTACTGTCACTTTTATGAGAGGCGATTCGATTGGTTAGCGATCTTTTACTGTGACCAATGTATTTCTTATTACAGATATTGCAAGGAATCTCATAAACTATATTAGTTAATTTAGTAGTAGGAGTCTTGTCTTTGATCTTACTGAAAATTGATTTTATTGTAACACATTGTTTATTCGCAATTTTGATATTATGTGGTTTGAATACTCCAGAAATTTTAGGTGTGACAATATGAATGACATTACTGTTGACATGATACAAAACGAAGAAAACAGTGACATTTTAACTACTTATATTACATCTCCAACTTATATTTCATTTCCATATATAAAATCTATCACACCTAAAATTTCTGGAGTATTCAAACCACATAATATCAAAATTGCGAATAAACAATGTGTTACAATAAAATCAATTTTCAGTAAGATCAAAGACAAGACTCCTACTACTAAATTAACTAATATAGTTTATGAGATTCTCTGCAATATCTGTAATAAGAAATACATTGGTCACAGTAAAAGATCGCTAACCAATCGAATCGCCTCTCATAAAAGTGACAGTAGATTATATCCTGATAGATGTGCTTTAGCGGAACACCTGTTTTATGAAGGCCATTCTATGGATTATCAATCTGCCAAAGTCTTAGCAATAGAAAGTAATTATAGAAAACGCCTTTTTTTGGAAACAACATATATTGCAGAACAAAATTATGTAATAAATAGAAAAACAGATTTAAATTACCTTAGAGTTATATATGCATATCTTTTGGATTATGAAAAAAGAACAGAAGATTCATAACAATCTTTAATTTTATGATAAAAAAATGAAAAATTGTAGTAGTTCAAGATCAAATATTTTGTTTATTGTCATATTGTTTTTTGAGTTTTTCATTGATTTATGTTTAAAAGAGTTTATTATAAAAATTTACAACTATTCCAAAATTCGCTATAGATTTTATGTAAGTATTCATTATTTCATTTAATTATTATTAATGATAACATTGACCAATTATTTATAGCCCTTGATAATGAATGAAAATCATTCGAAAGCTCGGGAATAAATATCTGAAAGAATTTACTCTGGAGTCTTATTGCCACATCCCCACAAAAATATCCATTACAAATAAGTTGGCAAATATCTTTTTTCAAATTATATATATATATATATATATATATATATATATATATATATATATATATATATATATATATATATATAATAAAACTTCGAAGAGTGGTCTTTGTTAAAAAACCCTCAAACTCGTGGGGATAGCAGCCAAAAAAACTTTACAGGTTAGAGATAAAGTGAATGAATTAGTACATTACCTAAGCTTTCGAAGAGCATTGTCTTCATTTTCAAAGGCTATAATAAACCAGAAAGAAAAAACCGGTTAATTTAATGAAGAAAATAATTTTTGAAATCATCACGACTTACTTGTAGTGTTGATTCACAATTAAACTCACATTTCACAAATTGCAGGAAAACCTTCATCCACTAAAGACCAAAATGTCGACTAAATCTAATTTCTCTCCTACATATAGTAAGAGATACAGGATTTTTTTTCTGTTTTTTAAAACAAAAAGACGTACAACAAAAAACGAACTGATTTTTTTGAATATATATTTCAACGTGAAATCGACTGCTGTCGAAAGGTAGAGTTACGGGGGGCAATAGAAAGGTTGAAGTAAAAACATTTTATAATAATCTAAATTTCTCAGCAATACTGTTATGTTTTTTTGGTTGCTTTAGTAAAAACTTCAAAAAAAAATAACAATAGATCAATGTCCACACCTACGATCACGACCAGATTGAAAAATTACACTTTTAAATTTAACCATACTATTGTCTGACAGCAGCCACCTGTCTTTCGCAAAATGTAAAAAATTGGGATGACGAAATAAGTCAACAGTCAGTGAACACTCAAACCTCTCACATTCGGTATTCCCAAACTGTCAACCCATTCCAGCATTACTATTATTAGATAAAAAAGCCAAAAAAAACCCACCTGCAAATACTAACGATCTCCACTTTCGTCTGATGTTAATTTCCATGAAAATCAATATTATTAATTTAAAATTCTCATAACAATAATAATGTCAGTTAGGGAAAGTGATGTAAGATCTGTAACTTCTAATACATGGAAAGGACCTAACCTCTCACGGTAAGGCCCGACTGTTTGGAAATCATTTGCATTCGCAACTGAGCTGTGATAGCCATAATGTATAAAACATTTTTGTTTTTAAATGAAATATTAAATAATTTTTGTATTGTCAACACTCGACTGACCTGTCACCTCAGCCAACCATTAACTCAAAACACTAATTTGGAAATCAATCTCCTCGCTACCGGAGTGGACATTAATAAAGTGCAACAAATATGTATAAATCTTAATAAGTGACTCAATGTCAGACCTTCTATTCATTGGTTCCTCAATGTTATTAATATGATACATTTCTAAAAACTTTCTTTCGTTATAGTTCCTTTCTACATCAAAAATCTTTACTTTATCATAATCTATATGGTGGAACTCATCTATAACATGTTCGGATAATGCACATTTCCGCTTTTTAACCTAGCATCGCTTTTATGTTGAGCACAACGTGATTTCAAATTCTGAGATGTCATTCCTACATACTTTTTTTTACAATTTTCACAAGGGATAATATATATTACGTTAGTTTTCATCATGGGTGGGATACTATATATATATATATATATATATATACATATATATATATATATATATATATATATATATATATATATATATATATATAGAAGAAAGATAGTCTTTGCTGACTAGTTAGGAATAAAACTAGTGAATATTGGGGATTGTAGCAATATGTATATATATATATATATATATATATATACATATATACAGTGTGACCCACTTAAGATCGCAACACCCAGTTGTAGCGTTTAATAGACATTTGACTGACTTAAAATTTGGGTGGTTAAAAAAGGTCGGCAAGAGAACTATTTTTACTTATCAGCATTTTATTAATGTCAGTAGCGTACATTTTTAGGGGGCTTCAAAACGGCGATTTTTCAAAAAAGTAATTAGCGATTTTTTTACTAGATTTTCGGCCACCGCACTGTGAATAGTATCCCTTGAAACTCCTAAATCCAAATTTTGAGTATTATCACCTAACCGGTGCCTGAGATGGAGGTCGTCAAAAATTGCTTTTTTGATTTTTGAACGACCCTGCATACACGGTAGTCGACGTTTTATAATCTCCACATTTTGATGTTCAGTAAAAAACAATTAGTGCTTACCCGTATCATTATTTGATTTTATGTCAGTAGCGTACGTCTATAGGATACATAAAAAATCATGTTTAAAAAAATCCTGTAAGACCAAATACATTTATTCAGGATTAAATAAATAAACAAAATTTTTATGAAATTTCAACTATACCAATTTACAAATAACCAAACATTAAATGAACAAAAATTAACTTAAATATAGGTGGCTTCTACCAAACCTGCATTAAGTTAATATATTTTTCATATTGTTTTCTTATGTTCTGCACTGCATTCTTTATCTGTTGGGGTGTGATTTCTGCACCAGCTCGACGTTTTTGTTTATTCAGTGTTTGGTTATTTTCAAATTGGTGTAGTCGAAATTTGATAAAAATTTTGTTTATTTATTTAATCCTAAATGAATGTATTTGGTCCTACAGAATTTTTTTAAACACGAATTTTTGAAGTCCCCTATAGACGTACGCTACTGAAAAAAAACCAGATATTGACAAGAGCAACCATTCAACTAACTGTTTTTCACTGAACACCAAAATGTGGAGTTCATAAAACGTCAACTACCGTGTATACAGGGCTGGTCAAAAATAAAAAAAAAACTATTTTTGACGAGTTACATCTCAGATCTCGGTGAAGTGCCATTACTCCAAATTTAGATTTAGGGGTTTCAAGGGATACTCTTCACAGTGGGGTAACCAAAAATCCAATAAAAAAATCGCTAATATCTTTTTTTGAAAAATCGACGTTTTGAATCCCCCTAAAAATGTACGCCACTGACAATTATAAATTGGTAATAGGTAAAAATAGTCCTATTGGCGATCTTTTTAAACCAAACCATCAAACTTTTAAGTTAATCAAATGTCAATTGAATGCTATAACTAGGTGTTGTGATCTTAAGTGGGTAACACTGTATATATATATATATATATATATATATATATATACATATATTCATATATATATATATACATATATATATATATATTTATATATATATATATATATATATATATATATATATATATATATATATGGTGAGAAGTAGTCTTTTACTGACTAGTTAGAAACAAAATCGAAAAACCAATTTATTTGGGAGACTCAGCAAAACGAACGTGTACTCTTATAACATTATATATCCAATATTTCGACAATGAATATTGTCATCATCAGGGAGCTACAATACAATTAAATACTTAGAAGTTTTGAAAATGTAAAAACCTTACCTTACTTACAATGTTACCGAGGTTGTACGTAATGATGGAAAATATCCAAAACTTCAAGCCATAACAGCATAAAAATATGCAAATGAATACCACAAACATATAATTAAAACCATTTAAAAACTTGAAAATGTAAATGCCGACAAATTAAAGGTCGGGCACGTGCGTCTTAGCAACATCACATACTGATGAAAATGGAAGTTAAATGAACTGTCATGTCAAGAAGTTCGATCAAGACTACCAACTGAAAAGTTGAGAGAAACGTTTGTATTTCCACCACTTCAACAAATGAACATATTATTTGCTCTTCATACAAGGTGAGCGAAAAAATTGATATTTTGTAATTATTTAAGTTGAAAAAGGAGAATTATTGTAATTATTTTAACATTAATATTATTATTATTATTATTCAAAAATTAAAATTGATCACATCCATATCGATGATAAAGCCTAATATCAGATTATGGAAGTTAAATGTTACTTCGAGTAACACCATGGATGTTGGTATCAATAATAATAATGATAACATGGTTGATGTTGCTCCCGCTGATCACTTATATGTCTCTTTACCTTATATTGCTGAGGTTACTCCCAAACTCACTCGTATCTTTAGCAAGGTGGGTAATGTTAGGATTGCTCATAGAACAGGTTGGTCACCCTAAGCAACCTAGTAGCTGTATTAATTCTAGTTTGCAAAACTATACGTCTTATTTAAATAATAGAGAGGATAATGAATACTGAATATGTATAAATGAGTCAGTACTTAAATAGAAAATATGTAAATAAAAAATGTTACACCAGTTTCAAAAATTAACAATAAAATAACTGAATAAACTAGAACATAGAAAATTGGCACGTTAGCACATTTATCTTTGAACAAATTGTCTGCTAATATTCTCAATTCAGAGATTAAGCCGTCTCCTACTAGCAAATACAGCTGCCTGAATTTCTGCTCTTGGGATAATATTAATTGCATTTTGAATTCGAATTATCATATCGTCACGAGTAGTCAATGTTGTTTCGTAAACTATGTTTCGTACTTTGCCCCTCAAATTAAAATCCATACACATCTATTTATTGATATACAATATCTTGCACAACTAGTGAAGAATAAGCTGGGCATCCATCTTGCTGTAACCACATACTGTTTCTTATTTCTAAAGAAACGGCTCCAACTACCACATATCAGAGAGAAAAATGTCAAGTTTTGACATTTTTACCCAACTCTCTCATTTATGAAATTCTAGTTTCAATCTATCTGTAATCAATCATATTTCCTTCCATGATTTTTTACCGGATTCCCCTTTATATTAATACCCCTGATTATTTTGCAATTGTCTAAAGTATTATTTATTATCACCCATTATGAATAAAAATACCACTGACATTTTCTGGAATGTAGAGTTTTGAACTCAATTTTTCTATTTAACATTTCGTTATACACTACGTAACTACTTATCTATACCTACAAAGTTTTATATAAATATACCATAATGGTATTCAATACAAATGTAAAATCTAGGTAGTTTGTGATATCAGCACTATAGCGTTGTGATTGTTCACATAAATATATCACTGTTTACATCACTTGGTTTATATAATCTCACTTTGCACGTATTGTGAGTCCGTTCATATTTTGAATCTACAGTTAAAAGAGTCTTTTATTGTGATTGAATTATATATGCTTACTAGTTTCATCTATTTGTTAAACATCTTTACTTACACCATTGACTGAATATACGGTTTCTACTTCCACCAGTACTATTCATGTACACTTATTTCATGATTTCAGTTATATCATTACTTTTTTCAGAATGCTATATTTTTCTTTAGTACAGTGTGATACAAAATTGTTGTGTTATAATGGTATTTGTAAGCAAGATTCAGGCGCATTTTTTGACGGATCGAAACCAAATTCGCTACAAAAATCGGTTGGTCCAACATCTTTGACGAGCTCTTTAACGGGCCAAATAGGCGCAGTAGAACAAAATGACATCCTGTCGCAAAAAAGTTACTTAGATTTTTCATAGACTTTAACACCTTATACAACTCTTGTATACTTTTCTCTAAAACGTACATGAGCACATTTATTTAAGAAATTTTACAAATTCACCAAAGTTTTTTTCTGTATTTGCTGCAAAAATGTTACTTGAAATAAGCCTGTCCATTTGGTCTTGTGCCATTGGGATTTTTCGGTATGGATTACTATATTTATTTCAGGTAATTTTTCTAAGTATATTTTTGTGTTTTACTGCGAGTGATAGTAAATTTGTTTCTAGCAGTTATAAAAGGGTAAAAAACTCTTTGTATTCTTTTCGATAAAAAGGTATGGAACATTTTATAGGTAAATTCCCAACAACGATAGAAATAAGTGTTTTACGATATTTTGGCGTTAGGATTTTGTTTTTATCGATAGAATTGTAGGATTTAATTTCCCTGTGGCTATTAAAATTATACGATGTGTATTTTGTACATTTTCTCTATAACGTATACTTTATCAATTCCATTCAATGAAAGAAAATCATTCAATATTAAAGTTTTATTTTACTGGCTCTCTCTACGCTACACACAAAAATTGAGCTACATTTGTCACTTTCTTTCTTGGGAGGAAATTTTCCTCTTTCTTTTCTGTAGTTTGTTTCCAGTTTTAGCTATCAGCACCACGTTGTCAGCGAATTTTAATTTTTGAGACGTATTACCAGTTTTCTTTGAATCCCTCAGGATTATCTACTGTCAACTGAAAATAGCGCTAGAAAGATTATTCAAAGCAGAAAATCAAAAAGCATAAATATACTAGGTACCCTATCGTAAAGTCATTTTGTGTGAAATGCGTGCCAGAAACAAAACAGGTGAAATAATTGACAAAACATTGTAAATGTGAAATACGAGCATCCATATCTTTAATCAAGATTTGATGATAAATATAAATTCTTGAAAACGTTAAAGTAAATTTTATGCCTCTCACTGGTGAGGCTCAATGATGACAAAAAGTCCACAATATCACATTTTCTGCAGCAATATGTTACAACGTATGTAAGAGGACCTAACCTAACCGAAACAATTTGAAAAATAGGTAATTCTTATCAATTATTAATTTAATGTTTGTTAACTTCTGCTCTCAACTTTTCATTCCGCAGAAACAATTTATACACCGAATGTAAACATAACAGTCGCAAATCGTGCAATCGCGTGATTCCTGAATGGAAAAAATTTTTTGTTAATATTTCTGTGGCCTCAATAACTATATTTTCGAAAATCAATATCTAGGATGTTTCACGCACTAAAACATTAATCATATGTTACGGAAAGTAGGTCACGTATACGAGTTTAATGGCACTTTCCTTTATTTTCCAAACAACTCTCACAGGTGGGCGCATTCATGAAAAAATTACCAAAACATTAATACTTCCTTCCGAAAGCACACGTTAAGGGAAAATAATGTTTTGGGTGATTTATTCTCAAATATTTATTACGCGTACATTCGGGTGAAATTTGTCTGAAATGTTTTGTAATATTTATAATTCCTAAATGATGGTTTTACTAAAGTCCCGCTTTTCCAGAAAGTTTGAGATAATATCTGTTTTCTGACAACTAGACATTGTTCTCGAACTCACTGGTAGATCTATAATAATGAGAGTTGATTTAAGTAGTTTCTTCAAAGTAATAGATTTTCTATTTTAGTTGATCTGATACTGAATAATATATTGTTAAACTGAGTCGAAAATCATTCAACAATGTTCAGGACAATGCTTAGTTTTAGAAGTGCATTCGACTTAAAATTGGACGTATAGTTTAGAGCAGAAACTAAATCAGTTTACTAGAATGACGTTGAATACTGTTAGTGACGCATATTGGTAACAAAAATAGATCAACATTAATCACTAGTTTTCATCCATTGATGAATATAAACCTCCTCTAGTGCATTCCATCGGTCTCTATCTTTGGCGGCGTTTATCCAGTTTCCTACAATTCTCCTTATATCCTCACTCCATCCTGTTCGTTATAAGTCTCTAATATGACATTCATTTTTTCCATCTATTATCGACGATTTGCAATATTCCATTTCTTATGGGTTGTGATTTTAATGGTGTCTGGTTCTTCTTCTTCTTATGATTTCATTTGGAATGTTATCCTTTCTAGTGATCCCCAGCATTGCCTTATCCATAGCTCGTTGTGCAAATTTCATATTTTTTGCAGTTCTTCTTGTCAGGCTGAGCGTCTCCGCCCCATATATAATCACAGATACAATATATTGCTCGTAGATAGTCCTTTTCAAATTTCTTGGCAAGTCTCCTCTTCATTATCATCATCAAGCCGTTAAATTTAAGAGATTTTGGCTAATTCTAATGCGTTAATTTGTTAGTTTTGAGTCTCCTTCCCCCTATATAGCTTTGGTAGACTAGTTTCAGTTTCCGATTGTGATTCTGCTTATGCGGTAGATGACGTGATTAACAATGCAAATAGGGAGGAATACTGGTCCGAGTCTTTCTTGTGGCAGGAAACTACTGGATAGGTTTTTTCCAATGGTCCTGTTCATTTTCTCGACAATTCCATCTGACTATGGATGCAACGTTGTTGTCCCTGTCTTTATCATACCCAGCTTGTCACAAATTTTCTGCAATACCTGGCTCTCGAAATTTCTTACTTGATATATGTGGACTTCCAAGGGCATTCTATATCAGCCGATACATTTTTTCCCAAAACATCCACGACATTTGTGGCCTCTCGATTCAGGATGGCGTAAATTTCCACCCACCACTGTTTTTTGTTTTTTCGGAAATGGTCCGTCCAGCGATATCTGAAGCAATCCTTTCGAAACAGCTTCCAACATTATACTGTCTCATGGGTACTTTTCTCTTGCGATGTGCTCCATTACAGGTAGCACAAGTCGTACATTTCTTACACCGGTCCTTTACATCGTCGAAGCTGTTGATTCAATAAAATCTCTCAGGGACTCGCTGAAAGGTTTTCTTCACTCCCAGAAGACCTCCTGACGGTCTGTCGTCTTGGGTGCTCAGTACCTCAGCTACTTGCGTTCTCAAGATAACTAGCTGTCTTCTCTTCTCGGAGCCATCATCGTTTTCAAGGAGTCGTTTTAACAGTCCTTCTTCCAGGACATAGGACTCATAGAGAACCCAATATTGATTGAGTGTCTGTGAAAATCTTGACACTTCTTTCTAGGTAGGTTGCCGATTTTCTTCATCCACATCCGTTGGTAAAAGCAGTTTTCTCTTTGTTTTCTGGGTACATTTATACTTGCCAATAACCAGACTTTAGGTCCAAGGTGGAGAACAGTTTACTGCCGGTCAAAGTGTCTAGCGTTTCATCGGTGGGAGGCAGAGGATAATTGTCTTCAGCAGGAAATATTCCACGCAGAACCAGTTCCATCTTTTTTTCTTGGCGATCACTACTTGAGACATCCATGGACTAGTAGATGGCCCTATTACTTCCTCTTCTTTCATATTTCGAATAATCATTTCAGTTTCCTCTTCCTTCGCTCATAGTAGTCTTCGAGCTGATTGCCTAACGGACTTAGTATAACCAGTATCGATTTTGTGTTTGACAGCTGATGCTCTACTAGTCTTCCCTCCTTTTGGTACGAATAAGTCTCGAGAAATTCTCTTATTCTCCTTTTTTCAGCTCGATTCAAAGATTGATCAGCTACTGATAACGTCTGTTCGGATCTGGCGTCGGAATTGTCAGTTGTTGTTGTTCGACGAATTATAGACGTCACTGGTACGCAGGATCAAAGCCGGGTTGCCTTCTTGATGGTAACTGGGCAATCGTTCACGTTTATCAGACGTGCTGTGATGGTATCTCCTACGCCGAAGTAACTGATACTTCTCCAATTAGTACTCGTCTACCAACCTCTTCGTCGTAGTTCCATGGCTCCATCATAACCGGTGTACCGTTCTTAATGATTCCCTATAGCCGCGCTACTATCATGGTTCCGCTCCGTGTAGTTAGAACAGTATTTTCCTCTACAGCTACCAACAGCGTACCGAAAACCATGTAGATTCATTACGTCCGTTCCCAGAATCACGTCTCCTCCGATGTCAGCTACGATTACCGTATGCGTGAACTTTTTGGCACCAATTCCCAATTGGAATTCTGTCTCGCCATAAACGCTGGAACTTTCACCAGTGGCGGTATACTGACAGTATAGGGATTCTAGTTTCTCCAGTGTCTTCCAGCCAAGTATATTTTCTGCCATTCACTTCGCCATCAACATAAACAGTATGAGAGAGGCTTTGGAACGATCCTGCCCCTTCGTAATTGACCCGTTCCAATCTTGCAGTGACCAGGGTTCTTGGATCACAGGAGTTCTGGGGCGCTTACACGACTTGCGTACATGCCCTACCTCGTCACAATTCCAGCATATGATCTTTGTCTATCAAAATCTTTATCAAGTTGACGATCAGGTCAAATATGTGTTCGCCACTTTCTTCTTGTTATATCCCGAAGCTTTAGTTGCTGCTTCATATTCAATAGCAACAGTCAATGCATCGACCAATATTTTGGGATGGGATAAACGAAGCGTCGTCCTCTGCATATCGTGGTCACCTAAGCCATGAATAAAGGATTGAATGTCGAGACATTCCATTATGCCATTATGTTCTCTGATGCTGATGGATGAGCAAATTTAACTAGTCGGGGTATATCCACTTCGTTCTCTTGAAGCGTTTCATCACGTTTATGCCTTCAGTTCCTCAGTAGGGATTAGTACAAATGTTTTGGAAGTTCGTGACCATATCACATGCCCTACCTGTTCTTCCTCTGCTCGAAATCGTTCGTTTCTCTAAGTGGAATCTTCTGAAGAGCATCTAAGGCATCTTCTCAAAGCGCGATGGTTAAGCTCACTACCCTCTCCCCATCAGATCAATTATTCACTCTACCGGCTGCTTCAAACTGTTTTTCATCATTGATACACGACGTTTTTCCGTTGACCGTTGGGGCCTTTACTAGACCAGAACTACAAATATCTTCTATCTTGGTTTGTCTTTCTGGCTTGTAGGTTTTTTTTGTTCGATGTCCGTTTCTTCTGCTGTCGTGTCTTGTGTTCGGAAATCTGTTACCTTTCTCTCGAACTTCATGATTTCCTTGTCCGCTGTTGTCATTTTATATTCTCCATTTTTCGGTGCATCGTTGTCATCTTATCCTCAATATCCGATTTTAGAGGCGAAATTTCATTTTCAACGTCAGCAGCAATGTCGTTTTTCATTAATAAGTATCTGCAGAAATATTGTCCTAGTCAGCAAAAATATCGTTCTTCATAATTGACCTCTTCTCGTCCATATTAGCAGATATATTATTCTTCATAGTTGAAATCTTCTCGTCCATATTCGCAAAAATATCGTTCTTCATAGTTGAAATCCTTTCATACATATCAGTAGAATTTGAAAAGATTAAGCCTCGTCTTTAAATAAAAATGTTTGTGGATCCAAGCCGTCACTTACCAGTGCCATTTTGAGTCTTTTTATCAATTCATCCTTCTTTCTGGACGTTTACAACTCGCGATTTTCCAATTCTGCTTTTACTTTTTATTATTGAAAATATTCTTTATTAATGTTTCAAAATTCCATTACAACAATTGGAGAAATACATATGAAAATGTGAGCCGGTGTTCTGGCTATTTCCCTTCTTGTTGTGTACGTCATATATGAAGTTCGTGGCTCCTTGCTCGAGGCCATTATCCATAATTTTTCACTCTTTACAATAACTTCGTCCCTTGAATGTTTTTGACTTCTAGAATACTTCGGCTACGTTATCCCTGGAAAGTAGCTAAAAACAGGGTTTCATAAATGATACGGGGGGTAGTTTTTGAGGCTGCAACATGGCTGATGTTGATTTTGTTTATTTATTTGTTTGATTTGATTTACACGTTATGTGATAGTAGAGGCTTGAAGTTAATCAACCTTGTTATGTAATTAGTGTGCCATGCAGAAGCCCACACCCACTATCTTGGATGTCTCCTGCGCGATTAGCGTCTATGAGATTTTTTCGAAGGTCTTCTGGCAGACAATAATTATAAAAGTTTGACGAGATTTTTGTTATGAAGTCTTTAATAGTTGTGTCGGCTTCGTCATGTAACCAAGTGTTTTTAGGTAGTCTGGGGCAACAGTTGTATTTAATTGCCATCCGTAGACACTTGTTTTGAACCACTTGCAGGGAGTTGAAGTTGTGTTTTGTGCCGTTGTAGTAAACGGGGGCAGCGTATGTTAGTATAGGTCTTATGATGTATTTTATGTTATTATGTTGTTGTGTGATGTTGAGTTGCTGTGTGTGCATATGAGTGAGTACAGTTTACTCATTGCAGTCTTAGCTTTGCGTATCTGTTGCATGATGTGTGCATTTGTATTGGTGTTTCCTTGTACGGCGTACCCTAAGTATTTGAGCGTAGTACTGGGTTTTATGAGTTGTCCATCTACGCAAAGCTGAGATTGCAATGATGTGTTTTCTTAGCTAATCTCCTAAGTAATAAATACTCTGTTTTGGATGCGTGGATAGCTAATTTGCAATCGTGTGAATATGGAATGATTTTTGTGTTTAAGTGTGTTTGTAATGTTTCGAGTGCGTGATCTGGATCCTGTGCTGTGGCAACAAAACTAGTATCGTCGGCGTACATAGCAGTTAGCAGTTGAGGGGATGTTGGGAGATTGTGGACAAAAAAGGAATATAACAAGGGTGATAATACAGAGCCTTGGGGCACTCCAGCTTTAATAGAGTACGGTCCAGCTGTGTGGTTCTCAATTTTGTAATCAAATTTCCTATTTGTTAAATATGAATTCAATATTTTTGTTAAATAGTCTGTAATTTCAAGATTAGTTAATTTGTTTATAAAACCCTCGAGCCATACGGAATCTAAAGCCTTTTGACTATCAAGTGTTACCATAACAGCTCCATGTTTATTTAGAAAGCCTTCTCTTATATAGATTATGACTCTTATAATTTGGGCTACTCTACTATCGCCACTTCTGAAACCGTATTGCTTGGAAGTTATAATATTTTGCTTTTCTACACAGTGTTTTAATATGTGTAGAATAATTTTATCTATCACCTTTGCTATATTGTTTAGGAGGGAAATAGGACTTGAAACGTTCACTTAGCAGTTAACATTTCTAATAGAGTTTTAAATAAATAATTCAGCGATGCATGTTAAATTTATTGGTGGAATAGACCACACGTCCTTCCTTGCCAATGTTTTAAACAACTATTTAAATGTTGGTGGAATAAACTGTATAGATATCTCACAGAAAAAAAATCCTGAATAGAAATTCGGAATGCGGCACTATACGAGAGATTGTAATAGAGAATGGTAGTCGCAGAAATCCTGATAAAAGTTTTAAATATTCTGTATGGTTATTAAAAAAACTTGTTCTAAGAACAAATTCGCAGGGATTACTGGTAGGTTTTATTTTTTTTGTGTAATATTTTCTTAAATTGATAAAGGTTTTTGTCCAGGACAAATCATTAAACTAGATTGTATATCTGTAAAAAAATGATAAGTACAGTTTCATATATGTCACTGGACAGATATCTAATTATCGTGTTAATTAAAAAAAGGTCTATCTGTAACACACTTGGTGTTCTTGTAGCGATACCGCCTGGAATAATTTAACTATTCCGGTAAATTTAACTAAAATCACCCGACGGAAGAACTAAGGTGAAGATTTGTCGGCAATTTGTATTGACTCACAAGAAATGGTGTTTCCATAAGAGCCAATTCATGATCTAGATACTCAACTATGTATTATACTGAGAATTATTTAACCTAGGAAGATTTTATGGAGAATCGACTTCGACTTGCTACTTCAAGATAAGTAAAATTATATTGTATGGCTTCACCATTCATATTTGTACAGCTTGTCTTAGTTTTTATTTATACTTTCTTTTTCTTCTCACATACACACTTTTACTAACCCATTATTGTCAAACTATGTAACACGTTTAAATATTTTTTCATTCATTATATTCATACATATTAGTAGTTTGTTGTTTTATTTATTATACAGAAAGACCTGTGAAATAGCCTTCAGTACATTTTTTTTGCATAAGTATTGTCTAAAAACTAGCAGAGCACAGCAGGTAAGAGTTGACTGATTAAGGAGGTTGATTTCTTTCTAATTTTGTTTAGGAACAAAGTTAGTGGCGCCCTTACTATTGATGTAACTTTACTGTTTTTTAGTTTTTCTCTCTCTCTCTCTTTCTCTTTCTTTTTCACATTTTTTTTCTTTAATCAAACTTCTTTCAGATAACAGAGCCCTGAGAACTGGCTCCGTTATCTCCAATCTCTTTGTCAGTTTGGAAAGAACCTACTCTCTTTTAATACTTTCAATTATTTAAATAATTTTTACCCTGAGAGTAAGAGGTTTTTGTTTCATTGGCGCTCCAACGTGTATTAACTCTTACATGTTGTTATCTGCTATTTCTTTTTGGTAAAAAATTTTAATACTTGAAAATTTTTTTTTCCTGCTATTAGGGGGGAAATATCTTTGATATAATGTTCACTGTTTAACTTTTAATTATATTTTATGCTTTCTGCTCTTATAAAACAGGTCCTGTGTAATAAATATATACATCTTTTTCGTTGTTTGAAATATTATATGATATATGTTATATTATATTTATAACTGGTGTGAAGCTTAACGATTCATATATTACCCAGTTTTTATATCAATTCATTTGTTACCTTTCAGTGACCTTCAAATTGTAAATTAATGTTGTTGAGTATTTGTTTCAAAATTTTTTTTCTATCATTAGAGTATAAAATTTTAACTTAACTTTAATTACCAAGAAAACTGTATTGAATTTAATTACAAAAATGTCTTTGCCTTATAAATTGAAGGTCGAATATTTATTATCTCATGAGCTGGAACACGAATTGGCATATAGAAATGTTGAAGTATTACCGACAGTAGCGGAGCGTAGAAAATTGTTGAGGGGTATTTTAGCTCAAGAAGCATCCGGTCGCAGTTCTATTTTATATGAGAATAGTCAATTGAATTTTGATAGTGAAATAAACGGTATAGAGTTAACTTTATCTGATTTGAGCAGAAAAATTTCAGAATTTGTAGGATCAGATAGGGACAATGAATATCTCAGATTAACATGTAGATTAGCTCATGCAAATAATCGGGTGTCTCGTTTGTCATGTAATAATGATGAGGAAGAATTAAAGAAAAAACAGTTTGCTACTCAGATTTTGTTGTTAGAGGGTGAACTTGATGGTAGATTACCGGGCACTATTCAGGCTCAATCAACTCCTGTGGGTCAGAACCAAAGCTTTACTTTCTCTAAGCCAGTACCTATATATAAATGGGGAATACATTTCTCAGGAATTGCACAAAATGAATCTTTGGCAGGATTTTTAGAACGTGTAGAGTGTTTAAAAATTTCTCGAGGGGTAACAGATAACGAATTATTTTCTAGCGCTGCAGATCTCTTCACTGATCAGGCATTTTATTGGTATTTAAATAATAGAAGTCAATTTCAAAATTGGTCAGAGTTAGTTTCTAAATTAAAGTCAGATTTTCTCCCATATAATTATCAGGAAGATTTATTGGATGAAATTAAAAATAGAAAACAAAATACTAATGAAAAAGTTACGTTATACATAAATTCTATGTAAAGTCTGTTTAATCGCTTAGAAATAAAACAGGATGAATCATCAAAAATTAGAATCATTAAGAGAAATTTGCTTTCTAATTATGTACAACCGCTAGCTTTATTAGATATTAACAGTATCGAAGAGTTAACCGATAAATGTAAAAAGTTGGAAGAATCTTTTACCTACTCACAGAATTCTCAGAATTCAAGTATTAGTTCGAGCAAACCTAAAATATATCTAGAACCACAGTTAAATAATAATTTTACCTCATCTTATCGCTCTAGGAATCATAATAATTCTAGACATCTATCTACAGTAAATTCACATAAAGTTTGCTGGAATTGTGGTGAACAGAATCATTTTTATCCGCAATGTAAATACGCTTTAAAAGTATTCTGTTATGGATGTGGAAATTCTGGATTTATAAAATCTAAATGTCCAAATTGTTCAAAAAACGAACCAAGCGGTCAGGTCAATGCTTTGGTGACACCTACCGCTCCTCAAAATCCTTCAGGATCCACACATCCAAAGCAAAAAAATTCAAAAAAACAATCAAAGTCAAGAACAGTTTCCGAAATAACGCCTTCAACCAGCAACCAATAAGTGAAATTTATTCCTTACCTAATCTATCTAAAAATTCAAATAAAAATAACTTATCTTATTTCAATAAAAATGATTGGTTAGCTTGGTTAAATATAGTAAGATCGTTTTACAAACAAAGCAAAGTAAATAAATTTCAGAATTCTATAAATACTCAATTATCTAGTAACTACTTTTTAGACTTGTTATATCGAAAAGATAATGATAACAGGCCTTATGTGGATATTATTATTTTTGGGAAGACATTCTCTTGTTTGATTGATACAGGAAGTAATCTGAGTGTTTTGGGTTCTCTAGGTCTTGAGTTTCTTAAGAATTTATCTATACCTATTTCTATTACCGAACAGTTTCAAGTTTCGACTGCTGATGGTACATACCATGATGTTGGTGGTTTTGTAGAAACTTATGTCACAGTGGATAAGTTATCTCGGATTTTAAAATTATATCTTTTATCTTCAGTTACTCAAACAGTTATCTTAGGAATGGATTTTTTAAAGACATTCAATATTAAAATAGATTTTTCTAAATTTACTATGAATTTAAATGCCTTATCTTTAAATGTCATCAATACTGTTAAGGACGTCACAACTTTAACAAATGATGAAAAAATTAAACTTGATGTTGTTATCGAAAAATTTAAAAGCATTAGCCCCAAGGATAAAATTGGTAGGACACATATCTTAGAGCATTTTATCGACACATGAAATTCTCCTCCATTTAAAATAAAACAGTATCCATTGCCTCAAGCTATGGAAGTTCATGTGAATAATGAGATAGATACATTATTAAAATTAGGGGTTATTGAACCAAGTACATCTCCTTATTGTTCTCCTATCTAATTAACTCATAAACCTGATGGTAGTATAAGGTTACTTCTTGATGCTAGATTTTTAAACAAGCAAACTAAAGCAGATTCGTATATGATTCCAAATATCGAGGTAATTCTTAGTCAACTAAGGGATACGCGATATATTTCTAGTATCGATTTAAAACATGCTTTCTATCAAATACCTTTAGAAAAGTCGTCTCGTCCAAAAACAGCTTTCGCAATACGTTCTAGAGGACTATTTCAATTTACAAGTACACCATTTGGTTTAATCTCAAGTCCAGCTACCATGTCACGATTAATGGATATGGTAATAGGTCCATCTTTAGAACCATATTGTTTTTATTATCTTGATGATATAATTGTTTGTACATCACAGTTTGATAAACATGTTGAAATTTTGTCTAAAGTTTATGAGAAATTAAAAGAGGCTAATTTAACGGTAAATATTGATAAATGTCATTTTTGTCGTCCTTCTCTTTGCTATTTAGGTTATACCTTGGATAAAAACGGGTTAAGTATTGACGGTGAAAAAACTAAAGCTATTACTAACTATCCTGTACCGAGGACAACTACAGAGGTGCGTAGATTTTTAGGTGTTGTTTCATATTATCGTCGTTTTTTAAATAATTTTTCTACTTTATCTGCTCCCATTTCTGATCTTTTATCTAATAGAAAAAAAAATCAACCAATAAGTTGGACACCAGAAGCTCAAAAAGCTTTCGATGATATAAAAACTGTCTTAACTACCGCTCCTGTACTTTGTAGTCCTGATTTTGACAAATCATTTTATCTAATGTGTGATGCAAGTGATGTAGGTATTGGAAGTGTGCTTTTTCAGTTGGAAGATGGGTTGGAACATCCAGTAGCTTATTATAGTAAAAAATTGAATAAATGTCAGAAGAAATACACAACTACTGAAAAAGAAGCCCTTGCAGTCCTATTATCTATTGATCATTTTCGTTATTATCTTCTGGGACGACATTTTACTGTCATCACCGATCACTCTTCTCTTGTTTGATTAAATAACATGAAGAAACCATCACCACGATTAGCTAGGTGGATTCTACAACTTTCACAATACAATTTTTCGATAGTCCATCGTAGAGCAACGGGTACCGTACCTGCAGATTTTCTATCAAGGGTGCCGGAAATAAATGTATTAGATTTATCTTTACTAAAACCTGATAATTGGTATAAAATTATGATAAATAAGGTTCAATCCGATCCGGATAGTTATCCTAGTTTCAAGGTGGAAAATAATATCCTATATAAGCATGTCTTTAACAAGTATGCCAATATTTGCAATTTAACTGACTGGAAAATTGTAGTTCCAACGGAAAACAGACTTGAATTGTTATCGAAATTTCATGATGATCCTACTGCAGCTCATTTCGGTGTTTTCAAAACATTAGAGAGAATCTCAGAGTTATATTATTGGCCCAGAATGAGACAGAGTGTACAAAAATATGTGAGGCGCTGTAAAGTTTGTGCTGCCTGTAAGCCCACAAATTTGCCACAAGCTGGTCTCATGGGTAAATATCGTAACATAGGGTTTCCTTTCCAGTTAATTTCCTGTGATTTAATAGGCCCATATCCTAGATCTCGCCAGGGAAATACGTGTGCATTGGTCATTGTTGATTTCTTCTCTAAATTTGTTTTAATTCAACCTTTAAAACAAGCTACCTCTTCTGCGATTGTGAAATTTATTGAAAATAATGTTTTTCTAATTTTTGGAGTTCCTCAAATAGTAGCTGTAGACAATGGTAAACAGTTCACTAGTCAGTTGTTTAAAAGTTTGATGTCTAAGTACAATGTCCAAAGTATTTGGTACACTGCAAATTACACTCCTCTAGCCAATCATACCGAGCGTGTGAATAAATCTATTGTTACTGCAATACGTTCATATTTTTTTTCTGATCATAGAACTTGGGATGTAGAATTACAGAAAATAGCTCAGGCAATTCGTTTGTCTAAACATGAAGTCACAGAATTTCCACCATCTTATCTTGTGTTTGCTAGAAACGTACCTGTATCAGGGTCATTCTTCGGGAATATTGCAGAAAATGCAAATAATCAGCCTGCAATTGCTGATAAAATACACCGTTTACAGGATACTCAAGAAATGCCAAAAATTTTCGAAGATGTTAGAAAAAAATTACACAAGGCTTACATAAAATCGAGTAACCGTTATAATCTTCGTAAGCGCGATATTAAATTTCATGTAGGTGATCATGTTTGGAAAAAGAATTATCAGAAATCTGATAAAGCTCAATTTATTTCTGCAAAATTTATGCCTAAATATATACATTGTACTGTTAACCGTGTTATATCTCCCTTGATTTATGAACTTAAAGATAGTAATGGCAAAAATATAGGACGATGGCATATTAAAGATCTAAAAGAATATAACTTATCTACTGATGAATCAAGTGACTCTACCGATGATGAAAATAATCCTGACTCAGTATCTTCGGATAGTGAATGAACATTTGTTAGATGAACACATTTTTACCTTATCTGCAAAAGTAATTTTACTGTAGATTTTTCTGTGTTGTGCAGAGAGTTAAAAATAATCTCTTGGCTAAATTAATTTGTTGGTAACCTAGGTTTATCTTGTAGATTATATTTTTGAAATTAGAAAGTATTAAGAAATTGATATTATTTTTGTTTACTGAATTAGAGTTATGTGATGTTGGAACGGTAATTAGTATCACTAAAATTTGAATGTTCCATATTATATTTCTAATTTGTAGATTTATCTTTTCAGTCGAAATGTGTAGTTACACATACTGAAAAATATTATCTTATCTTACCGTTTTCAGTTGAATTGTGTCAAATGACACAAACTGAAATAATTTATCTTACCTAGGGTTTTTGTGTGTTAGAGAGAATGACACACAGAGCTTTATCTTTACCTTATTTTATCTCTTGTCGAAAATTTATCTTTACCTTATCTTATCTTGTGTCGCAGCAGACATAAATCGTGCGTCTTCTGTACATTTAAATATTGTCCCACCAGACATCTATTGTATAGTATCCTAGCTTGCTATAATAGTTATAGCAAATTTTGACTCTTACCTCTTTTGGCACAGCAACACAGAAATGATCTATCTATGTTACTTAATAGTTGGTTTAATTTTATCTTAAAATTTGTATCTTTATCTTTTCTAGTTAGATTCCAAATGAATCCAGTTCATTGTAAGGAATTTAATTTTCAGTGTTCTTAAACGCTTATCTCTATCTAACAAATAGTTATTTTCACTATTCAAAAATATCTATAATTATCTTGATATATCCTACCGTAGAAATTAAAATTTCTATCTGTCAAGAAAACATATTTTCTTTATCTTATAGTAAGGGAATTTGAGAGGATAGAACAAATAAGTTTGGAGTTTATTGCCTCACCTTTAGAATATGACATATGGTTGTTAAATATGTTAGTGCTGGAATAATCGTCCATTCCTTTGTGACAGTATTTGTATTTCCTCTAATTTACTTTCTCTCTGTTTGCTATTTAGGATTCTTATGAATTCTTATTATTATCTACATAGAAACATCAAAATATCTTTTTGATATTTCTTTACCTGACTATGACTCATATACACTAGATTATAATATTAATCTAGGCATTAAAAACACAATATCTTTACTTTAATGATTCACAATATCAAAAAATAGATACGAATAAGTTTGGAGTTGGTTACCTCACCATTAGATAATGACATGTTGTTGTTAAATATGTTAGTGCAGGAATCATCGTCCATTCTCTTGTGACAGTATTTGTATTTTCTTTAAAGTTTACTTCTTCCCTCTTGTGAATATTGCGAAGTGTTTTTGATGTTCCTTTACCTGATTGTGACGTCTATATTCTCAATGAGAATAGTAAGTTTTTTTATTTTTTTTCTTTCCTTTCATTAGTTATAGGATACGGCAATTAGTTATGAGTTTTATCGACCTATTTATCTGAGCCATATTATGTTATTCTTTTCTCTTCCTATTATCATTTTATTTTAACTTTTATTTTTGATTTAAAGAATTTATCTGGGGTAGTATTCTTGTGAGTTTATTCTCACCAGTGTTGCTTGCAGTTCGGTCTACGGATAACGAGGGGCAACCCTGAAATATCACACCAGGGCAAATGTCTTTTCCTATATTCCTTACCTTCAGAACAAATATGCACTCAGTGAATAAGGTTCGTGACAAATACCTAACTTGTCTTTCATATAATGGGTGGTTAATGTTGGACCATCTTAATAAATTTCCAACTTTTAATCTTTTTCTATATCTTTTTATGTTTCTTCCCGACTTTGTCTTTTTGGTATCATTTAATAACCCTTCAGGTTATTATTTTAGCGTTAATGATATGCTAGAATATCATTGAGTGTGCAGTACTCTGAACTGGACGTTGTGTAGTGTCTTCGTTCGAGCTACATTGCGGTGTGGGGTGTTTGAAGTTGTTATGGGGCAATGTGGAAGCAGTTGAATCGGAATACGAGGCTCTCTTTGCTGCTAAGATTGCGCAATTTCGGTCTTGTGTGATCACTTACAACTTGGCACACCTTCTGTTTCTAGATTAAGCCATGGGGATTCTCAGCATCTGACCTGACGGTGGATATCGGATGCAGACAGTGCAGAACATGTATGAGGGTGTGTTTTTTATCTTTCATTTCTTTTTGTCTAAAATTTTCTTTTGCTATGCTGTATTTTAAGGGTTTGAGTAAGTTCAGTTACTAAACGGGTAGACTGTTCCTTTGTATCAGTACTTAAGTCCCTGAAAATGCATATCTGGGTTTTTGGTTTTCCTAATGTAAATTTTTTCATATTCGATTTAGGGTTCTATGTTGATAAGTAAGAGCAGTTACTAATTGGGTAGACTGTTCCTTTGAATAAGTACTTAATAACACAGAAGCTCAAGGTTTATGTTAGTCTCAATATGGGGATGAACTTTATTGGGGGTGTATAAATATGTACAAAATATGTATGTATATATATATATATATATATATATATATTAATATTGACTTCATCAATGTTTTTTTTAAAAATAGTAAGGAATTTCCTTTTTACTCATATGTGATTCTCATATTTTAAAGTTTCTATTTTAAATTTTCTTCCCTCGTTTTTTTTGGTCTCAATAGTTTAATTATATAACAAAAAAATTTTTTTTGAAAATTTTTTTTCTTGGCTGTTAGGGGTATGAAACGTTCACTTAGCAGTTAACATTTCTAATAGAGTTTTAAATAAATAATTCAGCGATGCATGTTTAATTTATTGGTGGAATAGACCACACGTCCTTCCTTGCCAATGTTTTAAACAACTATTTAAATGTTGGTGGAATAAACTGTATAGATATCTCACAGAAAAAAAATCCTGAATAGAAATTCGGAATGCGGCACTATACGAGAGATTGTGATAGAGAATGGTAGTCGCAGAAATCCTGATAAAAGTTTTAAATATTCTGTATGGTTATTAAAAAAACTTGTTCTAAGAACAAATTCGCAGGGATTACTGGTAGGTTTTATTTTTTTTGTGTAATATTTTCTTAAATTGATAAAGGTTTTTGTCCAGGACAAATCATTAAACTAGATTGTATATCTGTAAAAAAATGATAAGTACAGTTTCATATATGTCACTGGACAGATATCTAATTATGGTGTTAATTAAAAAAAGGTCCATCTGTAACACACTTGGTGTTCTTGTAGCGATACCGCCTGGAATAATTTAACTATTCCGGTAAATTTAACTAAAATCACCCGACGGAAGAACTAAGGTGAAGATTTGTCGGCAATTTGTATTGACTCACAAGAAATGGTGTTTCCATAAGAGCCAATTCATGATCTAGATACTCAACTATGTATTATACTGAGAATTATTTAACCTAGGAAGATTTTATGGAGAATCGACTTCGACTTGCTACTTCAAGATAAGTAAAATTATATTGTATGGCTTCACCATTCATATTTGTACAGCTTGTCTTAGTTTTTATTTATACTTTCTTTTTCTTCTCACATACACACTTTTACTAACCCATTATTGTCAAACTATGTAACACGTTTAAATATTTTTTCATTCATTATATTCATACATATTAGTAGTTTGTTGTTTTATTTATTATACAGAAAGACCTGTGAAATAGCCTTCAGTACATTTTTTTTGCATAAGTATTGTCTAAAAACTAGCAGAGCACAGCAGGTAAGAGTTGACTGATTAAGGAGGTTGATTTCTTTCTAATTTTGTTTAGGAACAAAGTTAGTGGCGCCCTTACTATTGATGTAACTTTACTGTTTTTTAGTTTTTCTCTCTCTCTCTTTCTCTTTCTTTTTCACATTTTTTTTCTTCAATTAAACTTCTTTCAGATAACAGAGCCCTGAGAACTGGCTCCGTTATCTCCAATCTCTTTGTCAGTTTGGAAAGAACCTACTCTCTTTTAATACTTTCAATTATTTAAATAATTTTTACCCTGAGAGTAAGAGGTTTTTGTTTCAGACTATAGCTATCTACATAACATGGTTGTTTATTTGATTTAACGATAGGGATGACATTGGCTATCTTGAGCATATCGGGATATTGCCCTGTTTTGATAATATAATTAGTTATTTGTGTTAGTTGTAGGATGGCTTTTTTCGGTAGGTTTTTGAGAAAAATTTTGTGTATAGTGTCTGACCCCGGAGCTGTTTTATTTTAGAGTTGTTGTATTGTGTTATAAATTTCGGTGCATGTTGTTAGATTTTTTGTGTTTAGTGTATTGAGTGAATTGATGTATTGATGTACTGTGTGAATTATATTTTGGTGCTGTTTTTTATGTTGAGCGTTATTAACAAAATTGCTTTGGAAATATTCGCCGAACTGTTCTGCGATTTATGAAGTATTGTTGTATATCTGACCATTGTTTGAAATTTTGTTAATTTCACTGAATTTTTTCCTGAAATATCGTGCGACTCTCCATAACGAGTTGTCGAGTGGTTTCAGGGTTTCTAGAAATTTTATCCATTCAGCGTTTTTGTGCTCTTTGATTGTTTTATTCATTAGGTGTTGTTGATCTTTTACTGCCTGATGATCATTAATTTTTCTTGTTTTTTGCCATATTTTTCTAAAGTTATTTTTTCCTGAATTGATTGCAAAATGTTGTCGGGTAATGTATTATTAATGCTTTTTATTTTAATAATTGAGGTTGACTGATTTCTCGCGGTAATAATTAGGTTTTGAAGATCTTTTATTATATTAGTTGAGTGATTTAAGTTTTCTTTTTTATCAATTATTTTTAAGCTTTCATTATTGTGTTTTCTAAATTTCATCCAATTAGTTTTTTTGTAATTAAATGATTTATTGCTATTGGAGATGTTGATGTTGTGAGATATTTTTAAATGAATGATTATGTGATTATGTAGCTTTTGTAATTTTATCTCCAATTTCTTTTTCATCTGCCCATGATATATTTGCTGGTTTATGAATGATCGCTTGTGTTACAGTCGTTTTGGTGCTAGTTGTGATTGATTTTTGCGAGTTTTGCTCGTCATCTGATGCATTTTGGTCACTATTCGGTCCAATGGTGTCTTCTTCCATAATTGGCGTCTTTTTGTTATTAATTTTAAGTTCTAATGGTGTAGACACTTTTTATCAGTGTTTTTTCTTTCTTAATTGTTTGTCACTTTCTTTGTTATCTGGACACTTGTTTTCCTTGCTACTAGTAATTGCTATGGCTGAGGATAACGTATTGAAATCGATTTCTTCTATACAATTTTTGGGTTATGTTTATTATTTCTGATGTTATTTGTGGAGTGATTATTATTTTGTTTGGTGTATCGTCATCAATATACACTAGTTGTAGATAACTTTTATTCTTATTTTTGAGTTCGCGAGTTTTATTTTCAATTCTTAATAATTCCTCAGAATATTTGGAGGAACTGGAAGAATTAGTGCTGTCTAATGTTAGGGCTGAGGGCCCTCGATTACTGACCGCACCGGCTTTCGCGTCACTTTTATTACTTATTTTGTTTTTTTGACAGTGGAAAATTTCGAATGTTTACTGTGTTTTTTATGAACTTTAAATTTTGACTGACCTTTATTTCTGTTGGTTCGAGGTGATGTTTTGACCGACACAATAGGTTTGTTAACACGCACTATTTGATTTATATTTCGGTTATCACTGTTGAAGAATTCTGGTGTTGTTGAATTCAATTTTTGAATTTTGGCTTTTAGCCTGCGGGTGTATTCCGTCTGGAAAGGGATTGTCTCCGTTGTTGGAGGTGACGGTATGCTTAAGGAATCAATGAGCACTGACTCTATTGACCCTTTTTACTAAAACTGTAACTTTATCGAAAAACTATAAATTATTAAATATCACTTTTATTCTTGATGGAAGTCCAATTAGCAATCCACTAGGGTTGAAAACTACCATGCTTCTACGTCCGTCACTTTCCAGGACACTTACACTCTTGGTCATTTTTACGTAACTATTTATTTATATTACCCCACACCTGACACCAGTGTAATGTTTTTCTCATTTATTTAAATAGTTTCAATCACAACCAAGAAATTTTATTAATGGGAGTACTATTTATTATTGCAACAAAAAATTTTGTGGCTCTTTAAAAACTTTGAAATTTTTGGCTCTCTTCGCTCAAAAGGTTGCCAACACCTGGTATAAAGTATTAAATCGTAATATTGTTTGGTAGCATTTCCAGGAATGCTTTCGTTACAATTGCACTGTGAGGTTCATGCTTATTATAAATGGTGAATGAGGAATCGATTACAGGAATATTTTTGGTCCAAAGAGGAGAAGAACGTAGAAGAAGCGGGGAGGTAAAAGAGAATTCAGTATCTTTGCGCAAAGTTGTGAGCAATTGGAGAATAGGTGAACAAGATTAAGAGGACTGGGGGATACTGAGGCTGCATATGAGAGGAGAAGCGATTATCGTCTTAAGGAGAGGAGTGGTTCATTAGCTTCAATGTAGAAACTATCAGCATGGCTAGAGTGGAAGGCACCAAGACAATGAGTTTATAACGGATTTGGAGCAGTTATAAAAGAAAATGTTACGTGAATGTGAAGATGTTTTTCTTGAGAACTTGATTAGTTTGGATTTACTTTGAGATAAGGATAATCCCGGGATGCACTATATTGTAAAAGGTTTAGTGCGTTTTGAAGGAGTTTGCATGTGGATGGGATCGATTTACCATGACATGAACTCAATAGATCATCAGCATATTGGGCACAAGTTATGGGAGTAGGAATGTTGTAGCATAGCTCGTTTATTGTGAGGATCAATGGAGTAAAACTACTACTACTACTAATCCTTGAGGGACATCATGTTGTGGATGATGTAAGGAGAGTTCACCATTAGCGGAGACACTTTTCAAGATACCAAACGAGTTTTTTTTGATAATTTTTTCCAGGAGGCTGCAAGTAGTGCAAGTGAGTGAAATCGGCCGGAAGGACTTAGGTGATATGGTAGATTGACCTGCTTTTTTTATTGGAATTATAATATAATTGCGCCATGAGCCAGGGAACTGATGGATACCCCAGATGAGGTTATATATTTCGATAACCTTAGAAAGATGGATGGGATATTTTTTTAAGAATGATGTAAGGGTCATTGTCAGGACTAGCGGCAGAATTTCTACAAGCAGACAGGCTGATTTCAGTTCATTTAGATTGAAAGAAGCGTTGAAGAGTAGAGTGAGGCTCAATATGAGAACTGTGAGAAACAGAAATGGGGTTACAATTATCAAATTTAGAGTTTTGTGCGAGTGAATCGGTAATTACTTGACTGTCGGAGGTAGCAGTATCATTAAATATTAACGAGGGAATTCCAATATTAGCTTCCTTGCCTTAGATTTATGCAATCTCTTTCCAGACTTGATTGGGATTTGTATTATGATACAGCGAGGAGGTATAACTTTGCCACTAAGATTTTTAGCTTTGCTTAACTAAGAACTTAGCTTTAGCTTTGAGCTTTTTATGTTAAAGAAGGTCCTTTTGTGTTCTATTTTGTCTAAACCTATCATGTAGGTCATCGTATGCTTGCCCAGAAAGAGAAAATGCAGTTTTAGGGTCACAATAGCTCAGGTCAAAGGTACCTGAGGAGATATTAAAGTGAATTTTCAACCTAGAATTTAACAAGCGATTTTTGGAGGTGTTTATGATGTTTTCTATAACTTTGCCTCTAGTGCAACTACGGGTAGCACCGCACATGGTGTGATGTGCATTAAACTCACCAACAATAATATATGAGTAGAAAAGATAAAATATTAGGTTAGTTAAGCCTTCTTCACTAATGGGTTCGTCAGGTGGAATGAGAATACTGAAAATAGTTAGCTTATTAGGGCACCAACTAGTGACAGCAATTGCCTCTACATTTGAGGTTAGTGGGACATGAGATACAAATATTTAAATACCGCCACTGGCTCTCGTAGAGTCTGCACGGATGAAAGGATAACCTCTCAAAGTTTCTCAGATGGTCAATTTTGAAATTGGTTTCCTGAAGGCAGAAAAAGTCAGGGAGGGAGTATATTTTCTGAATTCTTTCTAAGCGAGGATCAAATCCATCGCAGTTCCAATGTATTAGAGAGAATTGTACTAATCAATAGAATCGGAAATAAGTTATTTACTGATATATTATGGAGGAGTCAGTTGTGCTACAGTCATCAGAGAGAGGTTCTTCTGGAGAAATGTTTGCTCAGGATGAAGTTCAAATTTGAAATTTTTTCATTGATGTTAGAATAAATTAAGGACAAGGGAGGCTTTATCGGAGATAAAGTTATTGGCATCAGGTAGAGGGTCGTTGACGCCGAATGTATTTTCGAGGAACGCAATAACTTGGGTGTTATAACGAGAAAAATGTTCAGGAGAATCTTCAAAGAGTTTATGTATAATATAACGTGATGCAATTTTTTGGTTGTTTTCTTATTGGATATTAGGAATTCTGGAGGAGGCATTGGATTAGGATTTAGGAGAGGAGTAATGGAAGGTGATATAGATTGCGTTAAGTCAAGATTGCTGTCATTTGAGCGGGGTCGCTTCTAGCTAGTTACACGAGAGGAGAAAGCGAGTGACACTTTCGAGGGTAATTCAAGAATATCAAAAGTATCAGTAGTGGTTGGGTCAGCTGAAGAGGAGGGTTCAGGATTGACTTATGTATTTAATAGGTTGGGGGAAGGTCGTGGAAAGTGGAACTGTTGGGAATGATTCAGTGATATTTCCAGCCAGTTTTCACAGAAAACATTCAAGTTTATTGGTAGACATTATTATTATATATAAGAAGAACGTAAGTTACACAGCGGAAGTTCAGATATGTGCGTATTCATCATCGGGCAAGCCACATTTGACGTATGAAATAGGATAGACAAGTGTTAATCATAGGTAATGAAGGTCTTTTTCAATAACAGGATGTGGAATTGATGGACTGAGATTGGAAATAAGTATGCTTTTGGTGGTGGAGATGAGCCGACGAATAGGAATAACATTGAAATTAACTAAGATATTTTAATTATATTTCAGGACTTGAGTGGTAGATGATAAATATATACATACACGGCCATGGGAGACTCTGGAAGCGAAATTTCCGATTTTGGGAGAGACAATGTTACCTATTTCTTTGATATAATCGAACTGTACAGTATTGGGGATAGAAGGCATAATGATAGCTTGATCTAGAGATGGTACCTGGCGTGGAGGTGGTATTGCTGAGATAGCCTCAGTTTAAGATGTAAGTGTTGAAGGGATATTTGCGTTAATCAAGATAGATAGTTCATTGGAGGTTTAACACTAGTTCCGAGGAGAGGTTTGACATATCGATGCGATCTTGGATAGCAAAGTCACAAGAAATAAATATGAATAAAAAGAAAAGAAATATATAAGTAGAACACAGCGCGGAAGACAGTCTGTCACTAATTGACCGAGCCATTGTTTTCGAACGCAAGTAAATAAATTTCAGTATATTCACTATTTTTGTAGAAAACCAGCACTTTCAGAAATTTTTATTATCACATATTATTTATGACAAAGACTCGTTTTTATTTGAAAGGATATCAACGACTTGTCGATCCGAACTCAGTGAGTTCTAACTCGTGTTAACTGGGTAGTATATTTAAACTTTCAAGAACTGGCAAATCTCGTGACCTTCACGCCCTTCTTATACAACATTATCTCAAATAATTGGATGGAAAGTTCATATGCAATTGTGTAGCAATTTGATTAGACAGTAATAAACCTCTTCACTAAGTTTTAAATAGTAAAACAGGAGTTGGATGTATATCCTGAGAAGAGTGTTTTTACCTAAATTCTCTTCTATTAATAATAGATTAGCCTGTACTAATAACAGACCATAGAACGTTGTGAAATTAGTCAAGATAAAATTCTGAATATTTATCTCGAAAGTATAGAATAAGAACACACCAAGGAAAGAAGAATTTTGGTCTAAATAACGTACTAAACTAAAAGAAAATTATTGCTGTGAACAAATAAATAAACAGAAGTTTGATACCTCAAGAGTTTTACTATTGTAGTTATAGTGACATATGTGCGACGTAACAGAACAGAAGAAATCAGTCTGGTCACGGCTCTCTACGCAAATGGATGGATCCATTTTAGGCTTATTTCAGAATGAAAAAATCCCAATGGCACATGACCAATTGGACAGGCTTATTTCAGTAACATGTTTGCATGAAAACTTAAATAAAAAATTAGATACAAAAGTAATAGAATGTTTTGAGATGTACGAAAAACCAAAGTAACTTTCTGGTATCAAATAAAAAAACAAAAAAATGAAAAAAAATTCTGGTAAACTTGTGAATTTTCTTAAATAAATGTTTTAATGTACGTTTAAGAGAAGAATGTTGAATAGGAAAGTGTAGAACGTGTTAAGGCCTATGAAAAAGCTCAGTAAATGTTTTGCGTCAAATGAAAAACAAAGGAAATACGATTTTTTTTTAACTTTGACAGGCCGCCATTTTGTTTTTACTGGGCCGATTTGGCTCATTAACGAACTCGTCCAAGATTTTAGCCTAACCGATCTGTGTAGCGAGTTTGATTTCGATCCGTCAAAAAATACGCCCTCTATCGTGCTTACAAATTCCGTTATAACATATATATATATATAATGGAACGGATGTTGATTTTGGCATCTAGGAACACCAAAACAGAAAACTGCATTGAAATTTTTCCGAAGTCGCTTCATGCTACTCTCTACAATAGTCCTATTTCTTTCTGAAATAAGCCTAATATAATTTTCCTGGAGTCGCGTCATGCTAGTCTCTACAATAGCCCTATTAGGCTTATTTCAGAAAGAAAAAGGACTATTGTAGAGAGTATATATATATATATATATATATATATATGAATGTGTTATAACGGAATATGGGTCATTACCTTATGTTAAGAACCTTTCAGACAAAATCAATATAATATTTAAAAATGAAAACATGAAAATTGCTAACAGGAATATTTTAAAGGTAGGAGACGTTTTTTCAAAAGTTAAACAGAAGGATGAAAAAGTATTGAAAACTAACGTAATATATAACATTCCATGTATACATTGTAACTTAACTTACACTGGCCAGACCTCACGTACCCTAAAGCAACGTATAACCCAACATCAAAGTGATTGCAATCTAAATAAAAAAACTTGTGCACTCACAGAACATGTTTTAGAAACTAAACATAGAATGAATTATAAAGAAACTAAAATTTTGAGTATAGAATCTAATAAAACTAAAAGAGAATTCATAGAATTAGTAAACATAAAATTAAATCAACCATCGATGAATAAGAGGTCAGATATCAACAATGTCAGTGCAATATATACTCAACTTATTTACCCACAAAATAAACCAACAACCTTTAACAATGACACGGATTTCCTACACATAACATCAGATGATGAATATCAAATAAAATGCATGATTTTATGATAACTAACATAGTTATTATAAAGTTTCAATTTCTTTCATATCTTTTTTTAAATAAATTTAACTTGTCATTACAAATAAAAATTTTTATTGGTAATTTTCAAATTTAAATGAAATTAAATGAATTTCAAATCATATAATGAAAATTTATACTAAATCTACATGTTAGTGTTAATCAGGATATTCAACCTTTAACCTTTAAATTTACATTTGTCATTAATATATGAATGACAAGATGTAATTTCACACTAGATAAAAAAGTTAGTGTAAGTTAAGGTATTTAACCTTAAACCTTAACGTTGTCAGTCGTCACTGTTATCAAAAAAAGTCAAAAAAACTATGACTGATCAATCATTTCAAAACATTTTTATTCCTTGATACTACAGACAACGTTCTCAGCAATTGATATCAGTGTTTTGTAATTATATGAAACTGAAATCATAATAATGTTATCAATTTTGATATCCTTCAAGAATTTATTCAATTTACTAGTAAGTTTTACTTATATAAAACATAAACCTTGTTTTTTAGTTTAACAAAATTGTATTTTAGCCTTGAAAAAGATAATAATAAAATTATTGAAAGCTTGGTATAGTGAAAATCGAATTTTCTTAACCACCCATACATTTTGGCAGTACCCCATAATATTTAAAAGTTAGTTTTTCAACTATTCAGCTGTGACTACCCTTCTACTTTATTATATATATATATATATATATATATATATATATATCTATATATATATACATATATATATATATATATATATATATATATATATATATATATATATATATATATATATATATATATATATGAATGTGTTATAACGGAATTTTTAAGCACGATAGAGGGCGTATTTTTGGACGGATCGAAACCAAACTTGCTACAAAAATCGGTTAGGCGAACACCTTGGACCAGTTCGTTAATGAGACAAATCGGCCCAGTAAAAACAAAATGGCGGCCTGTCAAAGCTGAAAAAAATCGTATTTCCTTTGTTTTTTATTTGACGCAAAAAAGTTGCTTAGCTTTTTCGTAGACCTTAACACGTTCTACACTTTCTTATTCAACATTTTTCTCTTGAACGTACATTAAAACATTTATTCAAGAAAATTCACAAATTTACCAGATTTTTTTTTATTTCTTTGTTTTTGATTTGATGCCAAAATGTTACTTTGGTTTTTTGAACATCTCAAAACGTTCTATTACTTTTGTTTCTTATTATTTATTTTCGGTTTCATGCAAAAATGTTACTGAAATAATTGGTCCTGTGTCATTGGAAATTTTTTATAATGTAACACAGTCTTGTAAGAAAAATGAAGTAACTCAAACAACCAGGCGACTCCATTTGAGAGTTTTCTGTCAACAAAAATACCAAATATTGAAATTTCCTACTTTTCCTCGACAAGAGTATTACCTTGTGATTATAAAATTGAAGACTCTTCTATTCTATCGAGTATATTTAAATGATTAAAAGTTAATATTGATTTAAGAGTTATTTCGCTAAAATATTGTCCCTGTCTATTTGAATGAGCTCCTGAGCAGATAAAGCTGCCTTTCAGATTGTCGACTTGTATTCGTTTCGAGATAATTGTCCTGAAAGTCTTCAATATTCATTATTCTCCAAGGTCATATGTTAGCTTTTGAACTTTGCCCTTGAATACTCTATTCAATTATTATTAGTTTGTTTCATACTCTCTTGTGCTGACTCATATTCTCTTGTGTATTTGTTTCTATTGTTGAACCAAAGGAACAAGAAGTCTCGATAGATCCTCATAATCCTTATTGTAATTAGTATTGTAAAGTTTATTTGTTTTCCTTCACTAGTTTTCTCTAATTTATCTCCACTAATATAACATTATTTGTATAAAACACTTAGTAAGATCTGAAACAACATTGATCTTGACATTTTCGTACTACTAGATTTAACTGGGCCGTCTTGATAAATTTGTGTTATTTATATTGATAATGAGACGTTCCCCAGTTCACTTTTACATTCTCGAATTCTCGATTTCTCCACGTCTGTGACATTTCTAGGAAATGTGAATTGTCAGGTTCGCTCGGGAATGTCAACAAAGAACAGAGCCAGACTGATTCAGACGCTTGGAACGACATTATGTTTTAATATATTCTATACTTGTTAGAAATCATAGCACCGAATTGAAAAGTTGTTAAAATATGGAGCTATGGTATCTCACGTTTGAGTGAGAGGATGTTTCAATCCTACCCATCTTTACGTACGAAATTGAACATTGGATTAAAACTTTCGTTATAGTATTAACCCACAAGTCACAAGAATTTCTTTAACGATTATTTTTCTGCTTCTCGTCTCATTTTCATCTCGAAGATCCATAGCAATCAATACTTCAATTTTTGACACTACTACTCGGAACAATTAGTTTAATTAAGTTTTCTCCAAAAAAATATTTTTTTTTGAGACGCCTCATTTACCCGCAGTATTTGCAGATAGGCTAGGCATATAAGGATTCTCAGAAACAAGTTTTGCTATAGTTTTGATTTTCTCATCTTTGATGTTTTTGGGTCGCTGTACACGAATTTGAAGTTGGATGGCAAACATTTTGCCCGGAATTTTGATTTTTTGGCACTTTTTAACCAAATTTTGGCACTTTTTTCGGTTTTCGGCCTATATCTCACAAAGGAAGCGTTTTTTTGACAAACTCATTCCATACAAAATTAAAGCAAAGAAAATTTCCTACATTTCTTGTATGAGACGTTTTTCTGTAAGACTCACTATTTCACCGCCAGAGCGGGCCCAAATGGGGCCATATTTCCATATTTATTGAAATTCACCGATTACGCGGAAATCGCCCTTCCCGTGTTACTTAACAATTTATTACATTATACAATTTATATAATATAACAGTAAATTTCTCATAAATAACGTTTTCCATTGGAAGCTTAACCCAGTGATTCTCAATCACTGTACCACGTCATGTTTGTGTGCTGTGGAATTCTTATCTTAAAGTGTGCCACCAAATCTTTGAAATTTTTATTGAAGAAAAAAAACTCAATCTCAATTTCTTTATTGAAATATTCTTATTATTTACTTGTAATTATTCTATTATAAACATACTGTTGTTTTGGTAGTACATATTATTTAATTTTACCTACGACCACCCCTGTATGTAGTCAAAAACACATAGTTGGCAATCAATGTAACACGTCTATTACGTACCGTAAAATAAAACGCACAGCTGTAAAGTGAATCGAACAGCTTCCCCAGCGACCAATTAACAACTGTAAATAGACGTTGCCATTTTGTTCAAAGTTTATTATTTACATATTAGACGTTGAATTTGATTCTTTATATAAATGAGTGATGTCAGCTGAGTGTACCAGAGAAAACCAATTATAGAGAAGCCAATTTTGTATTTTGGTGCAAAAATTTATTGTTAGCAGAGCGCTTTCGGTTCAATGATAAACTATCATCAGTGCTCCATGGTTAGGGTGTTCACCAAATCCTCACAATTAGAAGAAACATAAAACGAATTAAAATATAGTGCTTCAAACAAAGTAACTATTTGATTAAATAAATAATAAAAACACCACAAACAACTCATTGAACAATGGATGAATACCTAAAATAGGGGATACATTTTTTAACTCTATTCAACATTTACGAATGTCAAACAGTGGATAAAAAGGGGGTTCGCTATTCCTCTTGATACCACTTTCAGTAGGTTTAACTGACAAACCTGTCTAGTGGACTAGCTCGATAAAACTAAAATAGTTCTATTTAGGGAGCTCCATAGGTAATTGGATTTAAATTGTAGGTATTAAAACTACAGTACTTGTAAATATTACGAATAAGCTAACTTAACAAACTCAATTTATTCAAATCTAAACAATTGAAAATAAAAATGAACAATTTCTAGGTTAACTTATAAATATTTAATTCCAAGTGCCATCTATATGATACATATAGAAGTTGAATCAGAATGGTTAAATTCACTTATTTGTAAGCCTTTTATCTCAATGTTGATTGTTCAAATTTGAGGTTAACTTGTAACGAAAATTGAAGGCATTCACCTGTTTTATGCAATTTGGCACAGATGCACTGTACCAAGCTCCCACCTTGGCCGATCATCGATCCAGTTTCCAATTGTCTTAAGATTTCAACAACTTGTGGTTATGCAAAATGGACGCCGTCATGCAATTGAGAACATTATTCCATCGTTTCCACCCGATTCTCTTACAACATTTTAATTTCCTTAAATTCTTGTTTAACTTTATGTATAATTCAGTGACAAGTTCTATGTGTATGGCTTTTGTTACTATGCATACAAAGACTGCAATGTAGACTTCAATTACAGGGGCTTTTCTGAGCTTAGAAGATTTTAGCAGGAAGGGACCACCATAATCTATGCCAGTCTTGAGAAATGGCTTAGCTTGGCCTAAGCGATACTCAGGAAGGTCTGCCATTATTTGTTGGGTTGGTTTAGCTTGAAATCTAAAACATTGAGTACATTTTCTGAGTAAGCTTTTCATTTCACGAGGACCATTTAGGGGCCAATATTTTAGTTCAAAGTTGGATAAAACTTTTTGTGGACCAGCACAAAGTACTCTTAGATGTTCTTGTTTCAACATCAAGGACACAACTGAATTAGGAGATGGTAACAGATCATAGTTGATCGCTGCATTTGCTAGTCGACCACCTATTCTGATTAATTGGTTTTCGTCGAGAAATGGTTTGATACTTAAAATGTTTTTATCAGTAATTTGAACATTGTTATTTGGAGATGTAAGTTCTTTTGAGCAGTGTTATGACTGTTTTTATGATCAAGATTGTAGAACCTTGAAGATCAGGGACTGTAATGGGCCCAAAAACCTTGTTATTTAACTTTACGTTATGTATAAATCTTCGAACGTGTGCAACTATAGGTTGCAGGGACCTAAAAGTTAAAAATCTGCAGAGAAGTTGCAACCAAAAGTCTGGAGTTAGTTGATTTTTTGTAATTAGAATAACTTTTGTTTTGTCACTTTGTCACCTCGATTAGATGGGGTTAAAATTTTGAACTTAGACTCCGGATTAAGCAGGAATGATGGTCCATACCACCATAATGTATTATTTAGTAGGTTTTGAGGAAAGATTCCTCTGGAGGGCAGGTCAGCAGGGTTGTCTATGTGATGCCATGTAAAATTGGAAGTTAAATCTTGGATTTGTGGCACCCTGTTTGCAAGAAAGGTAGTCCATCTAAATGCATGAGAAGCATAAGGCAATTTCGGAGTCAGTCCAATAATAAACAGCTTCAGCGGTAAATCTTGTTTTAAATTAGTGTTTTAAATGAAACTCACTGTTTCTAGCTAATTCCACAATATAATGAAAATTGTTGAAAATTCTAAAAAATTTACAATTGTTTCGATAAATCAATATAATCGTCAGAATGACATAAGTTACATTTCATTTGATGCCTACCTGATGTTTAGTATTCTTCAAAGAAATCCAGTTCTTGTTTCTTTTCACAAATATGCAGTACTTCTAGTTCTGTGTTAGGTGTCAATGAATGATTGGTGTCAAGTAGATGTTTTGCGTAGTGGTATTTGTCTGGTTGTTTTAATCTGTATGCTCGTAAGTGTTCACTGTATCGGATTTCAAAATTTCTAAGGGTCTGATCTTAATTGGAAAAATGATATCCAGGATATCACCATAAGACTAATAATATCTAAGCTTCAATATTTGTAATATCGCATCTTCTTCTTTCTTCTATTATATATAAAAAAATTAACTGTCTCGACCCTCACTTCGTGGAATCTGCTCATATTAGTGTTTCAAATGAAACTCACGGTTTCTAGTTAATTCCACAATATAATAAAAGTTATTGAAAATTCTAAAAAAATGACAATTGGTTCGATAAATCAATATCGAAACAATTGTCAATTTTTTAGAATTTTCAATAACTTTCATTATATTGTGGAATTAACTAGAAACCGTGAGTTTCATTTAAAACATTAATATATTAAGTCAATCACAAGTTAGGTCACTTCTTGGTCTAGCCAAAAATAACTACTAAACATCAGGTAGGCACCAAATGAAATGTAATTTATGTCATTCTGCCGATGATATTGATTTATCGAAAAAATTGTCAATTTTTTAGAATTTCCATCAATTTCCATTATATTGTGGAATTAGCTAGAAACAGTGAGTTTCATTTAAAACACTAATATGAGTAGATTACACGAAGTAAGAGTCGAGACAGTTAACTCTATTATGGTATTGTTTGCTCTCCTAATCCATGTTCTTAAAATACTCAAAACACAAGAAAACACAAGCTAGTCGTACGAACAACGTACAAAAAAACAAAATATTTTGGTCGCATAGAAAACACTTACGAATTCGCACGAATTCGTAACATATGATCGTAAGCAATATAACCACACACATGTCAATATACGCATTTGTTTTCTTCCGAAAACTTCTTGCGAATTTATACGAATTCGTACCAACAAATTTTCGTATGAATTCTTATCCAATGTAGCCGCCACATGAGCGTTGGTTGAGGATAAAGTCAAATTCTACAGACCGCTGTTGCCAACAGTAGCTCATATTTTGCACATGTGGCAGATTAGAAAGAAAACATTGTAATGAATGGTAAAAACATACTTTCTAGGCTAAAATACAATAAATCTATAAATTATTAAATAATATAATGAAAATAAAAATATGTCGTTATTCTATAAATTTTAATGATGAAGTTTATTATTATTTATTATCATGCTGTTTTCTTATTTAAAATTTCTTTAGAAATACTTCGCAACAGCACGCACAACTATTTCATTCGATTTTCGAATTTGTAGTAAGTATCGTAGATAACTTTTATATCCGTAGTAATCATGGTAAAAGAGCCGAGCGGCGATTTTGTTGTTGTATGGCGTTTGTTATTATCAAATTGTGTTTGGCTTTCTTCTTTGTGCATGTATACTGTTAATTGCTTAATACGCTTAGGCAGTGTCAAGTTTCTAAGAAATTGGATTATTCAAATCCGGATATTCCGTTCCATGGGTAAGTTTAATTTTTAGGTTACGATGATTGTCATAGGCGTAGAGGGTCTAATTTCAAATCCATTTTCATTTATTAATTTGGAGGTTTCAAGTTTACATATTATATAATTTATGATATTTCTTGGAAAATATGGTTAATAAAAATATAGAAAAAAGAATTGTATACAAAACCAAAATTGTCAAACGGATACTTACATAAAATTTATTCAGTGAATGGAACGTATTATATCAAATTTGATATATTTCCAGCCCTCTCTCAGACAATGAGAGAAGAAACAACTGGGATTTGAAGAAAATAAAGTTTTTCCTAAACTTGCTGAGATTTGTTCGAACCAATTTAATGACGATGATTTCAATACAAAATCAAATGGCATCAAATATTTAAAACATGATGCAAATCAGAGGTAAATATATGTCCCACATGAGACTCCATATTTTGTTATTATATATTTATACATAAAATTATAAAGTATTCTGTGTTAATATAATATATTTTAGAACAGTTGTGGAATCAAACAATGTCTGCAATTACTATATCAAATATTATGTTTTATTGGTTTTTTCCTCTCTACTTATATTATCTTATTTCAGTTAAGACTTCATCAACAAGTGGCCATGATCAATCTGATAGTGGTTTAAGTCCAAGTATACACTAGCTAGTTAGTGATAAAAATGTAAGCATTATTATTATTGAATAAAAACATTTCATTTTAGATCAGAAAACGAATTGAATGGAGGAAGCAGATCTTTGGACATACAAGTAGACGTTAATTATCTCAGCCTTCCTGAAGACACAGCAAGAAGCCGATTGAAGTTGTAGACCTTGCAATTGTATCATATACATATAAAAATAAAACTTTAGTTGACATTTATTCATTTTTGTTTTATTCTTTATTCATTCTTTTTAATCGTTTTTATAATAAGTATATTTTTGTGATTTTTGTCGAAGTAATAAATATTTGTTTCTAAAAACCGACTTTTAATGACTGATGGTTTCTTTGCCATATATAGAGGAAATAACACCCAAGTTGAAAAAGATTTTTGAAATAGTACCTGACATTGTCATTGCAAACAGGGTTGTCCTGACGGTGTATTCTATTTTCTCAGTACTTAAAGATAGAGTCCCTAGGGCGCAGATGTCAGATGTAGTTCACTCCATCCCTTGTACAAATTGTGATAAGGTATACATTGGCCAGACCTTGAGACCAGTAAAAGACCGTATAACATCTCATAAGATTGATAGTAGACTGCACCCTGACAGATGTGCTTTGGCGGAACATGTGCGCAGTGAGGGTCATGTAATGGATTATGACAATTTTCGTATTTTAGCCACCGAAACTAATAATACCAAGAGAACGTTCTTGAAAATGACATATATTTCGCAGACACCTAACATTATGAACATACGTACAGATATTGATAACCTTAGTTCTATTTATTCATACCTGTGAACAATCAATTTCAATACACAACTGTCACATACTTTAATAACATTATAAATTTATAAACAGTATTGTTTTGAGAGAACTTCACTCAAGCGGCCTCCTTTCATTGATTTATATAACTAGATAACCAAATGTATAAGTCTCAATCAAGGCGTCAATGAAAGAGAAGAATTCTTTAGTGACAGTTTCCTAACCTTAAAATTTTATTAAGTTTCACGTGGTAGCTGATCTGTTTTAATCACTAAAATTGTATATATTAGAGAAATTCTAGATACTGTGATAAATTTAACATGTAATTTCGTACATTGTAATTATTAAGAAGCTTTTTTCAAGGAAAGAAAAAGCACATTGATGTTGTTTTCACATTTACACCAACTTAATGACAAATAACCTCACTTAATGTAAGTGTCAATTTTATATTGTTTGATTTTTGACTATTTTTATCAATTGTAGTGTCCCTGAGGATGGAAATAAACATTTTCGAAAGCTCGGACTAATTAAACAGAGTATTCTTTGTCTCAGATTCCAAATCCCCCACTAATATTTGTTTCTAACTAGTTATTGGCAAAATAACTACCTTATATATATATATATATATATATATATATATATATATATATATATATATGACATAGGTAAAAAAGCACCAGATGACCCTCCTTCATATCGACCCGTATGTAGAGGGGAAAGTATTTGATCCCATAATTTTGGCTAGAGACTTAAGAAGGAACTGGAACGTACAGGTGGCCTTTCTGAAAGACAGTTCGGCTTCAGGGAAAAAAGGCAAACCGTAGATGCTATCATAGACGACATAAAAATTGCAAAACAGGCTTGGGATTTGTCTCCACAAAATAGAAAAATATGCGCTGTGATAACTTTAGACGTAAGGAATGCCTTTAATAGTTCTGCCTGGCAGATAATCTTGAATAAGCTAAGAAATAGAGGAATTAATGAAGACCTACTTGCGTTGATAGCATCATACCTCTCCGAACGAGAAATCATAATCGGATATGAGGGCATTGAGGAAAATATAGAAATAAATAGCGATGTTCCGCAGAGTTCGGTTCTTGGGCCTACACTTTGGAATGTACTATACGATGATCTGCTTACGATGGACTTGCCAAAAGACGTCACCCTGATAGGCTTCGCTGATGGAATAGCAATGGTGGTGGTGGATAAACAACAGAAATGCCTTATGGAAAAAGCAAATCTGGGAATTCTGATGGTGTCAAATTGGATGGAGAATAACTCTCTCAGTCTAGCACCGGAGAAAACAGAAGCTGTGCTGCTCACTAGAAGAACTCGAGTGAGTCCTGTATCTTTCAACATTCATGGAAAAAAAATCTCTCCAAAGGGGTCGGTGGAATATCTAGGTGTATGGTTGGATCCAAAGCTTTAATTCTCAGAACATATATATCATACGGTTGAGAAAGTGTAGAAAACAGTATCTGCATTGTCCAGTCTTTTGCCCAATGTGGGAGGCCCAAAAGCTTCAAAAAGGTGAATCTTAGCTTCTGTGGCTCAATCTCAGATCCTCTATGCTGCCCTGCGTGGTGCGCAATCACGTATAATAAAAGACATAAAAGAAAACTAGTTAGCATACAGAGGCTTATGTCGATCAGAGTGGCTAGTGCGTATAGGACAATATCTGCTGAAGCATTGGGAGTGATAGCTGGTATCCCCCCATTGACCTCTTGATTGAAGAAAGGAAGGCGATTTACGAGGTAGTGGACCGAAACGTGGCACGTACATCCTTGAAGACATGTTGGCAAAAGCGCTGGAAAACTAGTACGAAGGGTTGATGGACTTACAAAATAATTCCAGATATCGAAGACTGGATAAATGGATTCTTTGGCGAAGTCGATTACTTTCTGACGCAAGCACTCTCAGGGCACGGTTGCTTTAAGTCATTCCTTTACAAGAGAAAAAAATCGGACACTGATTGCTGTCAGTACTGTAGGAACGTGGACGACGTAGAGTACACGTTGTTCCTTTGTCTCAGATGGGAAGAGATCAGAGCAGGGTACCAAGAAAAGAGAAATAACTTGTTTACATTTGAAAATTTTTCAAGAGACCTAGTTGACGGTGAAAAAGCATGGAAAAATTCATATAAAGTAGTAAGAACAATTATCGAGACCAAGGAAAAAGAGATGTACTCAGTGAGCTGAACAGCATACCTGCCACCACATCGAAGTAATGCGAGAGCGGTTCCAATGTGGTGTGTCAGAGGAAACGAGGAGAGGTTTTTATATATTATAATAAATAAATTATTATTATAATTTTTTATCTATGTTTTTAACTTTGAGAAAGTAAAGCTCAGGGTAAGTTTAGTTATATTTTATTATTGATTTAGTGGTTTAAAGGTGAGCATGAGAAACTTACTCTCGTTGGGTTCAAGATAATTGAAATATATGAAATTTGCATTTATCAAATATTACCTTACCATTGTTTCCTACAAAAATAATGTGAGAATTAGCGCGGAACATACCCATTCAACCTATATGATATCATACCTTTGTCTATCATCAACATATGACATAAATAAAATGCAGAAGAGTCAAAATTTAGTATATATAATTATGAATCATCAAATTGAAAAACATTATAATCATTAACGAAAAACTTCAGTTAAACAAATTATTATTATAAACAACTATACATAAATTGAATATTCTTAGACTTAGAAAATAGTTATACGTGAAACTTGTTAGTGTTGAAATTTGGCCAAATTAGTTATATATATATATATATATATATATATATATATATATATATGTCTGAATTGTTTTAAATGGTACCATATAAATTATATATACACTGACCTGTTTATAACACTTGGAAGTCTCTTTATGTGCACTCTATTCTTGTTCTCCCCTCCTGGAATGAAGCTGGACTCTCTTCAAATCGGGGAAATAAATACGCTAGTTTGTATCGCAGGTAAGTCAATATAATTTATTAAATTGTTCTTCTCACTTGACTTAAAATGTTTTGCGATGATCCTAAATGCTTTAATCAAATACATGAGACTATCATGTAGCAATTTACTTGAAGTTTACGCATAGCGTCCCTTCTTAAATTCAATAATTGATAATTTCCACAAATCATTGTTATTAACAAATATTTTTTTGCTCTAAATGTTTCTTAGATAATATTTTATCATTTATATTCAGTTTTTACTTAAATTTCAAACAATTTTCACTTATTTTAGTTAAATTTTTAGAAAGATTTTCTTACATGTCCATTTTCATAAGCCTCACACCACACACTCCTTTGTTTTTCAAATCAACAAACTTTTGTTGCTAGTCTTGTTATATGAAACAAAACACTACTGAGTTGCTAGATATTTCATAGTCTTTTTATTGAATGTTTAATAGTTAATTTAATTGTCTTCTTCTTATTCCTATTGTTATTAATTATTTGTGTGAAATTTCAATATAATTCATTATACCTATTTGCATGTGAACAATTTCCAAAATATATCTCATATTTATTTACAATGATAGTATCTATCCCACTTTAAATTTTAAATATCAATGAATTTACAATCATTACATCTTTAAAATCTTTCATAATGCCTTTCAATTCATTTCTTATATATAATTCATCAATTATCTCATATGAACTTGTCCTATCATTTAATACAATTACATATTTTTAAAGATTCCATCCGCTTTGCAAATATTCAATATTTCAAAATTCTAACTTACTTCTGTGGTTGAATATATTTCTATGTTTTAGATCTATGCTACATGACATGAAATTGTATGTAGTGACAGTTCAATGATTTCATTTCAACAAATGTGATAACTTGTCTGTATATGAGTATCAAATATCCTGTAATAATAATAATTTCATGTTCTTTTCAGATTCATTTTGATATTCTAGATAAAATATACAGATGATCAACTGTGCTGCTAATAAAACAATATGAATTTATAATTTACCAGCGATGGATTAAAATTTTTGCCTCATTGTTTACAACTGAAATCTAAGGTAACGATTTTCAATATTATTGATGTATTTATATAGTTATAAAGGATAACTGATATCATAGGTGTTTGATTTGGTATGAGATATATTTCTTACTTATAATTATACGTATAAATGATAATTCTATCTGTCTGAAGAAAGTAATCTCTATTCATCATCTGACAAAGTTCAAATTTCATATATTTGTGTCCCATTCTCTTTAATATTTGCTACGATAAGTTCAATATATATATATATATATATATATATATATATATATATATATATATATATATATATATATATATATTGTAACTATTTATGATTGAGGGCGCCAGTTTGTAAAACTTTATCGTTCACTTGAACAAATTCCCGGCATGAGACTTCTCAAGGGTGGTCCAACTCCAAGTTAATGACACACTTTGTATAACAGAGGATGATCAGACTGTAAAAGTTCAGGGCGCCACCACTTTTTCAAACGTTACGAAAGAACAAGAAAAAACTACGGTGATAAAGGTGGAAACACCGTGTGAAATAAATTACTCTAAATTAAAATATGATAAAAAATTAATATTAAAAACGTTAAAAATAAAATGTGCTCAAACTTAATCAACCCGAACACGATGGCTCTCACAGCCGGGTGGATTAGAAATAAAAGAGAATATATCTAAAAAAAATTAATTTAATTCTGCCTTAGAACGGACGGAAAAATACAGGATGTACTTAACTGACGGTACTCTGGTGGATGGAAACGGTGTTTTGTATGGTGAAAAATGTCTCGGATCAATGGAAGCTGTCTTCAACGGTAAAGGTGTCGTAGATGGATGGAAGATAAATGGAAGCTGTCTTCAACGTTGAAGGTGTCTTAGATAGATGGAAGCTGTCTTCAAAGGTAAAGGTGTCTTACATAAATGGAAGCTGTCTTCAAAGGTAAAGGTGTCTTAGATAGATGGAAGCTGTCTTCAAAGGTAAAGGGGTCTTACATAGATGAAAGCTGTTACGTAGTTCTCACGTAGCTCTGACGTAGCTGGTGTGCTTACCACAGCAAATTAAGAAAACTTTCAGAACAAGAGAAAACGTGAGTACGTGTTTTCTCTTTAACGTCGGTATCAGAAAAGGGAGGATTTTCAGCTTGTAGCGAACAGGGGGAAATTGATAAACGTCAATTGTCTCAACGTTCAGTTTAAATTCTATGGTTGGGAGTGGCTAATGAGACGGCAAGTGGGAATTACACGGAATTTATTATATTACATCGAAACAGGTCGATGGACATGTTACATTACATGGGCATAATAAAGTAGAAAGATGAGGTATTATTGCAAAATCTATGTATTTTAGAGAAGGTAAGATGACTGTCAAAGGTAAAGGAAAGGTAGTTTTGTCGTCTTGTGACAATCGTGCTGTTATGTCATCGTATAAGGCAAAACGTATACTGAGAACGAACGGTAACGGTAGGGTGCGATAACTTCTCAGTGTAGGTAAAACGATAAGGTAAGGTACGATAGGGTATGTTTCGTTAAAACGCTGGAAATCTAGATTCGCGGGGCGCGAGATTCCGTGAAATACGAAACGAAGTGTTCCAGGGGGGACACAATAAAGAAATGGTGAGTGATGCCAACCTAGAATTGATTTTGAATATAATTCCGTTGGAATTCTAATTATTCCATAAATCAGCCTAATGTGTACCCAATAAAGCAATAAATATATGTCATAGTGACGTCACCAAAGGTGAAATACCACTTTACTAGCGAACGATTATTTGGCAGGGCAACAACACTTATGATGTTCCACAAGGAACGGTTCTCAAAAAAAGGTACGATAACGGTAGGTAGTGCACGAATATCACAATGCGGCAACGCAAAAGGTATGTTACTGAAATGTTCTGAAAAGTAAATCAATGTTGAAATGAGCTTGTGTGGGCAGGAATAGTTTGTAACGACATAATGAAAAGAACAAGGGTATTGTTACTAAAATTATACCCAAAACCTGTCAGGGAATACGGTACATCGGTCCAGAACTCTATAAGAGTGTGGCCAACCTGGTGAAACAAAAAACGACTATAGGAGCCAATGTGAAGAAAAAGAGCGACTAAGCAGTCATTTTTCAAACCTATTGTGTTTGTAAACCGAGCACAATCCGCCCTCAGGAAAGGCCAACCCGGTCCAATTGGGGCCTAACGTCTTACGGTACGTCAATCGAGACTCTACGTTAGTTAAGAAAAGCAAAATTCACCATTTATTTAATTGAGAAACGGTAGGAAAACTCGGGACAACAAAAATATATTCAACAAAAAGGGGGACCAAATATTTGAATGACGTAAAATCCATTTCTGCAATGGAGAGCTTTCAGGGTGTCTAGCCGGTATTTTATGTTTTTAACAGAATTAATGAAATGCGGGGTAAGAAAAGGATCCGTTTTGTTCGGAGAAAGGTATAAACTCCTATGTAGCTTGGTCTACTTCCTTTTTTACGCGGAGGGTAAGTATGTTCAGAACCAAGTTGAGTATGGGTTATGTAGTCGGAACGGTAAGTAACACGGTTGCCTGGGAGAAGAAAAACGAAATGAAAGAAAAAACTATAGTGTATCGTTTTTGTAGGAGAACGTTAGCAAAACTTCAAGTAAATAAAACGGTTCCCTAAGGTAAGGAATGAAACGAAAATGGAAATAATAATAATAATAATAATCAACTAAAACTCAATTGTAGCGTTTTTTTTAGGAGAACGATAACGAAACTCCAAGTAAATAGAAGTTCCTGAAGTATGGGACTCCACGTTAGTTAGGAGTTATTGAGTGATGAGGTTATTCTAAATTAATTGTGTCAATATTATTGTCTTGTTTATGGTCTAAGTCATCCGGAAGGTTTTCGTCAACGTCAATAAATTGGTTTTTCAAGTCTGAAATATGCCAATTTCCAAGATCATTATCTGAAAGGTCTCTGAGATTATAAACAAGTCTAGAAACAACTTATGTACGATACATGGAATGAATTTAGGGGCAGATTTGGCTGGAAAGTTATCATTTTTGGATGACATGATATTCTATATCTCTTTTTCGCAAATTATAATACTTCGAATTTCTGTCATGAGCTTGCTTGAGTTTTTTGCGTAAATCTATGTTAAGTTTCGGAAGGGTTTGTAAGTCGTCAATCAGTTGTAATTTGTCTGCATTATTGATTAAATTGTTAGCATTTTCGGAAATCGCACCATAAAAATCTCCAATTAACGGTACGTTCCTGGCAAAATTCAAGAAAGCGGGAGAGTAACCTGTAACGTCATGTTTTGCAGTTCTTATTGCTTGCGCAACTTTATGCAGCGATGCATCCCAATTTTTGTGGGAGGAACTATCATGAATGTAACAGCGTAATGCCGTTACTATAGTTTTATTGGTTCGTTCTGTATGATTAGCTTGTGGGTGATAACGTGCATTGTAGAAGATTTTTTGTACTTTATACTGGTTCATCAAATTTTTGAAGAGGAAAGAGGTAAAGACTGTGCCATTGTCGACGGAAAATATTTGTGGAACTCCAAAAATGAGAAAAACTTGATTTTCGATAAATTTGACAATACCAGCAGCTGTGGCATTTTGCATAGGGTGCACGAGACAAAATTTAGTGAACCAGTCTGTTATAACGAGAACAAATCTATTGCCATTTTTGGATCTGGGGTATGGACCTATTAAATCAGCTGAGATCCATTGCCAAGGGAAATTAATATATTTATACTGACCCATTATGCCAGCTTTAGGTAAATTTTGGGTTTTACAGGAAGAGCAAACGGAACATTTATTAATGTAACGAGATACCGTGCATCTAAGTTTTGGCCAATAGTAGATTTCAGAAATACGAGCGATGGTTTTGGAAATGCCGAGGTGTGCACTAGTTTGATCGTCATGAAAAGTCTTTAGGACGTCAATACTATTTGGGTTAGGGACTACAATTTTCCAATTGGATAAATTACTAGATATGGGGTTTGGAGAGAAGACATGTTTGTAGAGGACATTATTTTCCACTTTAAAAGTGGGAAATGATTCTGGGTTATTATTGACTTTATCAATCATAGCGGTATACCAAGTGTCTGGCTTGAAGATAGTGCCATCAATCACTGAAATATCCGTCAATGAACGGGAAAGTGCGTCACTGATAACCATGAAGGTTCCTTTTCTATGTTCGATTTCAAAATCAAACTGTGATAATCTAAGGGAAAGGCGAGCTAAACGTCCAGAGGGGTTAGAAAGTTTTGATAAATACTGTAATGATGAATGGTCAGTTTCAAGTGTGAAATGAGTTCCTTCCACATAGCCTCTAAATTTTCCTACGACAAAAATTACGCCCAACAGTTCTTTTTCAGTGGTACTGTATTTTCTTTCTGTTTTGTTTAGGGTACGGCTTGCATATGCAACAGGGTGTTCGATACCATCACATTGTTGATATAAGATTGCACCAAGTCCGGTGTCACTAGCGTCAGTCTGTATAATGAATTCATTTAAAAAGTCTGGGCTTGCAAGAATAGGACTAGAAGTAAGTCGTTCTTTGATTTAGATAAAAGCATTTTCAGCCTCTGGGGTCCAAGAAATTGATTGTCCATTTTTTCTGCCATGAAGAAGGTCAGTTATTGGGGAACAAACGGTGGAGAAGTCTTTGATGAATCTGCGATACCAGCCAATTAAACCAATAAGTCTCTTAATTTCGGTAGTATTCTTGGGAGCAGGATAGTTAAGGATAGCGGCGACTTTGTCTTCATGTGTTCGCAGACCAGCTTTGTCGACTACAAAACCAAGAAACTTAAGGGAATCTCGACAAAATTCACATTTTTGAAAATTTACAGTAAGGTTTGCCTCTTTGAGACGAAGATATAACTTATTAAGTATTTCTAAATGAAGGTAGGGGTAGCGATAATGATGTCATCCAAATAACAAAAACAGTAGGGTCGTAAGGAAGGATCTATAACAATGTCCATTAAGCGTGCCATAGTTTTGGGTGCGTTAATTAGACCATAAGGAGTGGTCGTGAATTCAAATAAACCTAAGCCATATACAGCGAAAGCAGTTTTGGGGCGAGAAGATTCGGTAAGGGGTATTTGTAGAAAGGCTTTTTTCAAGTCGATAGAGGTAAGAAATTTAGCGTCTCGGAGTTTGCTAAGAATTACATATACTTAAGCCATGGGATAAGAATCTGGAATGGTTACTTTGTTTAGTTTTCGGCCATCGAAGCAGACCCGGCATTCTCCAGACTTTTTTGGAACTATTCCAAGGGGAGAACTCCACGGGGAGTTTGAGGGTTGAATAACATTCAATCGTATCATCTCGTCGACTTCTTTTACTAAAAGTTCTTGCATGGCTGGAGATAAAGGATATTGGCGTTGAGCAATGGGTTTTGCATCACCAGTGTCGATATCGTGTTCGACGAAATTCGTTCTGCCAATTCGATCAGGAGGAGCAAGGGAAGAGAATAAGCTTATTGTTTCTTCGAGTTTGTTTTTTTCTTCCATGGAAAGTGAAGAAGCAGATTGTATTGTGTTAATAACACAAGTGGAAAATCAAAGGGAATATGACAAATCATGAAAGCTCATATCTATTTTGAATAAGCTCAAAAAGTCCATTCCTGAAATAAGGTTATGAGTTATTGACGGTAACATCAAGATCTTGATTGTCTTTGTAACGTCATTCACTGTCACTGGTGCGGAAATATAGCCCATATACTGTTGAGGTACACCGTCAGCAGTGGTGATATTTAAGCAAGAGTCATGTTGTATAGGTAAATGTAAAGAATGCAACAAAGGGAATCCCTGATTTCCAATAACAGTAGAATTACTGCCTGTGTCAACCATAGCTAAACGGGTAAATCTAAAATTTTCACGGTAAGGTAAGGTCTGTTATCATTAGGTTTCTTTGCAAACAAGGGACAAGTATTACTGTGAATTGAAACAGTGTCTGGCTGTATTAAAGGTAGGGCAACTGGCATGTTATAGGTATAGGAGTTATATTGTCGGTAATAGAAAAGTTCTTGTCATCATCTTCAGTTTTCTGGGTGTCGTTATTGTTCGAGACAGTATTCACAATTTGTTCGGTAGGTGAAGGTTATGGTTTGTTTGTGTTTCTAGAACGGTTTGACATTAGGAAACCTTTAACAAAGGTGAGATAGTTTTGCCATTCTGCCGGGGAAGTGGAAAAAGTTAAGTTTGATTCGTTGGGGGGCTGGTATTGTTTGTGGATCTGTTTGAAAGTCTGTTCGTTCTTCGGGGGTTTTCTGGCTGGGCTGTAGTTGATTGTGCTTGACTGGACACTGTGGCCAGATCCAGTGGACCAGTCTGTCTCAAGTTTTTTTGACTGCATTTGCGACATTTCGGTTTTGTAGTGTTTTTTTTTGCACCACAACCGTAGCAAAAGATAAATTTGGATAAGAAACATCGAGAATATGAGTGACCAGTTTTGTCACAATTCCAACAGACCAGGAAAGTAGTTGATGCTGAAACGTTTGCAGAAGTTCTCTGTCTTTGATTCGACGGGGAGGATACATAAAGGCAAGATAAATCCGGTTCGAGCAATCTAGGATAATTAGAAGAGGGTGATCTATATCTGTCTGACCAAACACGAGATTCCTCAATTCTTTTGCATAATTCTGTTAATTCGTCAACTGTTTGAGGATTATGGAGTGCTAAAGAGGAGATAAAAGAAGGTAAAAGGTTCCTACGAATCTTTGCAACACGAGTGTGTTCATCAACAACACCAGACAAGCGATTGAATAGTCCTATCATTGAAGAGATGTATACAGCAACCGGTTCGTTAGCACCCATAGTGCGGTTAGAAATTTCTAGCTATAAATCAGTCTCATAACTATATGGCAAAAAGTCAGCTTTTAACTTGGCAACAATGTCTTTCCAGGACTGAAATTTACTACGATTATTAAGGTACCATGTGAAGGCATTGTCTTTAAAAAGTTCACATGATTGCAGAAAGAGCTCATTTTCTGTGACTCCTCTAGAAAGTCTAAGGACTTCAACCTTTTCCAAGAATAAATGAAGTGATTCATTTTTGCCAGTAAAGGAAACATTCCATTTGTAAACTGGGTCATATTTTTGATGAGGAATGTCAGAAAGAGTGGGGGAAGGAAATGTGTTTGAGGGTAAGGTGTCTTCAATTCTATTGTTGGAGGTCGGAGTTGTTTTCGTAGCAAGGTCGGCTTCTAAAAGTATTAGTTTGGTTGTCAAGGTTTGTTGTGTCTGTAATTGTTCGTTACTTTCAGCGTTTAGTCTGTTGATTCTATTTGTTAGATCTGTTAATCTTGAATTGATTCTAGAAAATACTGGTTCATTTTTGTTTCCGCTAAATTGATTGATAATGTCTGTCAATTCAGTAATTGTTTCTGTTACCTCTAGTATATCGTTTTCAAAAGTATACGCATTAAATGGGGATGAAAAACTTCTATTAGAATTTTCCCTAGCAAGAAGACCTGTTAAAACTCTGCGTTTCTGTTCGACAGTATCCGGAACAGGACAATTTCTTATCTGAATTTCATATGAAAGTTCCGGAGACTTTAAGTGATTGGCCTGCATCTTGAAAGAAAAGGAGCAAAAGAATACGAGACGGTATCTAAATCGACAGCACTAATAGAATATCACTGACAAAAGCAAGAAATCCAAAGTACCAAAACAATTTGAGTGCCTAGCAACGAGATATAGATATGAAAACCGTATGTACGTAGGTGACTATTGTTATAAACAATAAATACACACTAACGATAGATGTCAGTTAAAACAAGCAAAACTGTTCGATATTTCAACAAATTAAATATAGTAATGTTAATGTTGCATAATAACTTTATAGACCGTATTAGTATCTAATTATGTAACTGATCAAGATAAAAAATGTATCATAAATTGTCGTTAAAAAAACACATCACAGTTCTCCTGTCATTTGAAAAAAATACTGAAAAATATTTATTTTCAAAGACAATTGTTGACTTGGCAACACTGCAATTAATTAAAACATTAGCTATGATTAAGAAAAGTAAGAGTCTGAAGATAAATTGTTTCTTTGGCAACACTGCACTTGATTAACAATTCGGCGATATTTCAGTTTGTGTAACTCGACACAATTCAACTGAACAACAAACTTTCAATTCATTAAAAAAATAAATGTTTTAAAAATATACCTAATTTACTGACAAAAGGTTGTGATATGTTAGATCAATTGTATAAAGGGAACCCAGAATATATTCACCATCGTAGACGAAAATATTAGATAAAAAGCAGGTAGAATTTCAATATAGTAAGTTTAAATGAGATAGCGAAATTTGCAAGTTTTTACTGTGGGAGCAAAAAAATTTTTAAAGTGAATGGTGAAAAATTAAAAAAAGCAAACATGTAAAAAAACTCTAGTCCACATCAAACCAGCTGTTATACAGTGTGACAAAAACAATGGGCGCCAGTTTGTAACTATTTATGTTTGAGGGCGCCAGATTGTAAAGCTTTATCGTTCACTTGAACAAAATCCCGGCATGAGACTTCTCAAGGATGGTCCAACTTCAAGTTAATGACACACTTTGTATAACAGAGGATGATCAGACTGTAAAAGTTCAGGGCGCCACAACCTTTTCAAACGTTACGAAAGAACAAGAACAAACTACGGTGATAAATGTGGAAACACCGTGTAAAATAAGTTACTCTTAATTAAAATATGATGAAAAATTAATATTAAAAACGTTAAAAATAAAATGTGCTCAAACTTAATCAACCCGAACACGATGGCTCTCACAGCCGGGTGGATTAGAAATAAAAGAGAATATATCTAAGAAAAATTAATTTAATTCTGCCTTAGAACGGACGGAAAAATACAGGATGTACTTAACTGACGGTACTCTGGTGGATGGAAACGGTGTTTTCTATGGTGAAAGATGTCTCGGATCAATGGAAGCTGTCTCCAACGGTAAAGGTGTCGTAGATGGATGGAAGATAAATGGAAGCTGTCTTCAACGTTGAAGGTGTCTTAGATAGATGGAAGCTGTCTTCAAAGGTAAAGGTGTCTTACATAAATGGAAGCTGTATTCAAAGGTAAAGGTGTCTTAGATAGATGGAAGCTGTTTTCAAAAGTAAAGGGGTCTTACATAGATGAAAGCTGTAGCTCTCACGTAGCTCTGACGTAGCTGCTGTGCTTACCACACCAAATTAAGAAAACTTTCAGAACAAGAGAAAACGTGAGTACGTGTTTTCTCTTTAACGTCGGTATCGGAGAAGGGAGGATTTTCAGCTTGTAGCGAACAGGGGGAAATTGATAAACGTCAATTGTCTCAACGTTCAGTTTTAATCCTATGGTTGGGAGTGGCTAATGAGACGGCAAGCGGAAATTACACGGAATTTATTATATTACATCGAAACAGGTCGATGGACATGTTATAATATATATGATCAGCGTTCAATGTTTATACCAGATTACCCCTAAATTCAAATCTCCATATTTGCAATTTGTAAAGTCAAATCTAATAATTATTCCACACCTCTGTCTGATAAGGTTAGTTTTAAAAATACAGGGGGTCTGTGAGAAACAAGTTTTTTTGGAGATTATTCAAATTAATTTGAGATGTGAATACAGTTTCTCGTTTAGGGGACATTGAACCCTGTGTCACATTAGCATAAACATACAAAACCTCGCTTCTCCGTAAGTTGTGGAACAAGCTATCTGAAAGCAACAGTTAGCACTCGGAGAAAAAAGATTAGAAGTCTTCATGGACAAGTAAGCAGAATTAGGGCAAAAAATACTTCTATGCAAAGCTTCCTAGGTTTTGTTATAGAAAAATCTCTTATATCTGATCATCGGAGGATACGGTAAAGGTGAAATTTGATATTCTCTAAAAAATTTGATTCTGTTAGTACCCACCTAATACTTTTCACTATATTATTGACAAATACATATTACATAGATAAGTATGAGCTTTTGCATTATTTAACCTACATAACACTGGTAATTGAACATTGTAAAATTATTGAGAATTTTGACTTGGAAACAATAACAGTGTTATATATTTTTTAAATCACAGCATTTAAAAGTTAAGATATCAAATATTATAAGAAATTATATAATAAAAAGTATATGGAATACTTAAGCGACCTCATGTATTTTTTCAAAATTAAATAAGTTATATTGATAATGAGTGAACTAATGAACGAAAAATATATTCTTTATTAATACAGTAATGAATAGAACTTGTAACTTATAAAATGAAACTGTAATATCAATGCTCGAAATTTCATATTATAAACATGGTGATCCCTATCTGGAATGCGCATGTTCCTATTATGAAACCCATATGTTCCTATTATAAATTGAACATTTAGTCAGTTATTATTTGACTTGCACTTTTCACTGAGATCTTGCTGGCGATCAGCCCTTCATTAAAAACAAATACTTCAGTGTGTTTAAATTATGCCGATGTTTATAAAACTTACCTTGTACTCTAGAAATTGAGACGCTTTATTACAAAGGCAACTGATATTTGAAACACAGCTAAACACGTGATGTCGTGCGTACAACGGTTAAACAAGAACACTGAATGCCGACACTGCGGTAAAGTATGAAGTGAACAGAAGAGGTATTTCGAAGTGCAAACTATAGATGGCAGCATGTCGTTACTGGAGGTCGATGTTATTCCAAATTAGGTACGTATTTCATATTAGGTGCCTTTCCCCTATTAAAAAGTTTTAATTGTATTAATACTGTTTTTAATTCTCAAAATCTATTTGAAACAAATGCCTTGAGATGGGATTTTTAATTATTATTCCCAACATGTAATTTTTATTTTATGGTTCTGTTGCTGGTGATGCTACCAGTATATTTAGACGCATGTTGCAAGGATCTCCCACTCAAGAGCTTGAGTACATTTGTCCTTACGTTTCCTTTTTACTCCTCAAGAGTGTACACTTCTGTAAGAAATACATTTAACCGATCTTTAGGGGAGACTGTTGTATACTGGGACAATATTCTTGTAATTGGAATAGAAAATTTGTTGAATAATTTTTAACTATTGTGAACATCCTTATATATTCGAAATTAGATTGTTTATCAACACCTGCAGAAATTTTAACAATTTTTACATTTTAAGTAAGGAAAAATTGAAGGTCCCACTATACACCACTTTCCCACTATGCAACCACCCCATGGTGCATACTGGGAAAGATGCATGTGTATAGTGGGACAATGGTTTTTGAAGCCAAATAAATGAATACAAATATAAATTTTGGTCGCTCATTGACAAAATAATAAATCTTCTAAATAAACTGAGTAGGTCGCCCAATCGTAATGATAGGAAAACATATCTCTCAACATAACTTTAACTAGAAAACATAACTTGAGCTAGAAAACATAACTTGAACTTATAGTTTTCATCTTCCCTATCAAAAATAAATATATTCGGTGAGGTAGTACAAATGGGAGAGTATTAACTAGGCTATAAATTGAAAACAAGAAAGAAATTAACAGTGGCGAGAAGCATTATTGCATATGAAAGTACTCTAAATCGAAATTAAAAAGCCACTGCTGAGCTGCTCTTTCAGTTCCACCAGAAGCAAAAGGCATTGGAAGTTTTTGAATGATATTTTTTTTCGACACAACATATTCATCTCGGTTTTCAGGAAACCTGAACTTATTATTTGGATTTTTTCTCATGAAATAAACTGTGTATTCATCTTTCTCTATTTTTTCTATTTGACCAACGAAGTGTTTGGTTCTTTTTTTCATGGGATACTGAACAAGTATGGAATCAGATATATTAAGTATCTCATTTTGATCCTTCATAAATTCATCGGAGATATCAGCATCTGAATCATCATCACATATTTCAGTCACTGAAAAGTCACTCAGTCACTCTAGCTTGAGCTGGCATTTTTCGTCGCGAATAAATGTCTCTTAACTTCCTTGGCCTTCTCAATTCTCTGTCGCTTTTGAGATGTTTTTTTCAACTTCAACCTCAATATTTCTTCCTTCTCTTATGGGAGTATCAGTCAATACAGTAGAAGTAGCTTTTTTTCTGGCACTAGTATTTGTTTTTAGAGGTGCAGCCTTTTCAAATGGTCTTACAGCTTCCGGGGTAACAATATTCTCTTTGAGTGATTTTATTCCAGTGCTGGACATTCCAGAGCAACTTGGAATTGGATTTTCTTCAAAGTTATCTGCAGTTGTATTGGCCAATTGAACTGGTTCCTCGGTTTCATTTCGGTCTGACACGTAGGAGCCTAAAAAGTCGCAATCTTGAAATATTTCAACATTTAAAGGACAAATGCCAGTTTTTTCAAATCCTTTGATAATGTGTTTAGGTGTAAAAGCTAGTGGAAACAATTTTCCAACTATATCGGCGATGTTATAGATTGTCACAGGAATGCCGGGGTTTTGTAGCATCCAGTCATCCATTGATCTGTTGTAGTAGATTTTGAAAGGGCCAAAACAACTGACGTCCAAAGGTTGCAAGCGATGGCTACAGTGAGGTGGTAATGTAAGAAGAACTATGCCATGTTTTTTGCAATATTCAAGTACCCTTACATCTGTATGACTCTTGTGGTTATCAAGAATAAGTAAAATTTTATTGTCATTGTTACATGGTGTCTGAAACATGCTGTAAGTATTCTTTAAAATTACTACCACACATCCATCCACTAGCGTTCGCTGTTCCTTTTGATCCAGGGACCAAGCAGCATGTATGGCTTGAAATGTATGCGTGGAAATACGAAGAAGGGTGGTACAAATGTCCCATTGGCGCATATAGTGGCACACATTGTTATTAGTATACCTCTTTCGCCACTAGTAATTTTAACAAACTGTTTTTGACCACATGGTGCAACTATTTTTGGAGGCTTATGTACAGTAGTTACAACAGTTTCGTCGCAGTTAAAAATTTGGTTAGGGTTGAAACTATATTTGTTCAGAACTGTACGCAAGTTTTTGAAAAAAAGTTCTACATTGTGGCGGTTGAAGCTAGTTGCGCGACTCAGACTTGTAGCCTCGGGCGTTCTCAGGCTTATCTTATGTCGGATTCGGAAAAGTTTGAACCATTCTTCCCCAGCGATTTTATTTTGTAACCATTTTCTTGGAATTTTTTTCTCATTTGCGTCGGCATATCTATAAGCCAGCTCTCTTGCTTCTTTGCTTGTTAACCCGTAGCACATTTGGAATGAAGGAACTAAATATTCGCTACGCAGTTGTTCTCCATCGTCCCTGAAAATTTGCTTAAAGCCATGTTGTCTCTGAAAATTTACTTCCTGCGTGTTTGCTTCATTGATGTTATGTTTCTTCAAGTGTCTATGCAACGCTGATTTGCTAACTCCAAATTGAAGGGCAGCATTCCTAATATTAATCTTATTTCTAAGAACAGCCTCTACTGCCTTCCGCATTTTTCAGCATTCTCAAAGTGTATTCTCCTACTCTCAAGAAACGATTTTTCATTTTTGCGGCCCCTTTCCTTGTCCCTTTCTGGAAAAAAAGATAATTAGAGAGTTAAACTTGAAAGAAACAAAAATATTCTATTAGAGAGCAAAAAAAAGTTTGTCCCAATATGCAATTCTGTCCCACTATACACCCGTATACACTTTTTAACATTTTCGGAATTAAAAAAAAACAAACAAATAACATTGAAAAATAACCTCAACTCACCTTCGGGCACAATTATACTCAAATACGGAATAAACAAATGAATATTTCTGGCCTAAACTCTGCCCAACACGTGGTCGAATAAAAAAACTTTGACACTCTGATGCTCACATCAACGAGATTGACGCCATACTGAAGACTCTAGCGGCGAGTGGCAAGGGTATATCAACTGCGCATATATGGTGCAGTTGACACAACTTTTTTCGGTATTTCAAGCGATACCGTTGGCGGGCAATTTGAATTGTCCCACTATGGAGCCTGTCCCACTATACAACAGTTTCCCCTACCTTACTTGGGAACAATATCTAAATGGTTTCGGTCAGTAGATGGTTCTCCCAAATTTACTCAAGAGGCACTTACTGCTTTGAAACTACTGGCAAGAGATATGTTGGATCAGCGACAAAAAGTTTTGTGCAGTCTGATGTTAGAATAAATGTCAATCCGAAATCCAGTAGAGTGGACAGGAAAGAAATATTCAGAATATGTAGTTATAGGTACACGACTGGACACAGACTATCTACCAGAAACTCGAGAAGGTATTCATGAATGGAAGTTTCTATTGCTACACAAACTCTCAGCAAAAGTGTTTATGATGCCCTTTTTCTGAGCGAGGACTTGAAATTACCTTCATTTGAAAACGTAGATGCCAAGGTCCAATTTATTGTTACTTCCATTAAATTATTTGATATTTTCAATTCACATAATAGACTAGCCAATTATTTTCATAAGAAGCCCTCGTCGTCAGTAATCAGCAAATTATTTTTCAATTTTGAAATAATTGTATAGAATTAGATTTTAACGGGATTACAAAGCACTGAAACCTGAGGTTTAATGTGCCCCAATTGTATAGTATATATAATGAATTTAACAGTGGCACTGTACCATTATTGGGATATTAAAGGAAGTTGCGCTTTTCGGGTATATAATTAATATTAACACTTTAACGTCTATGTATGACACTTATGTTGTAAAACGAAGAAATCTTGTATATTTTCCACTATATAAGATTCCTCAAGATCATGTTGGAACGTTTCTTGGGGCAATTAGGAGTAAAAGGGGCTTCGATAATAACCCTTCAGCCAGAAAGTTTGACGCTGCCTACAAAAGGCTTATCATTTACTCAGATATAAGTGGACCATCCAATGGAAATATCAAAGATCTGAATAAAATTCCAATTTTGAGATGTGGAAATTTAAAAATAACAGAGAATGAAAATTTTGATTACTTGGAAGAGAGTTAGGAATATATTTCGTTCCAAGAAAATTTTAATAGAAAGTTCTGTGAAAATAATTTTTTTGAAAGTAATTGCTTGAATGTTACAGTTTGTGTTGAGGATATAGTTTATAATATCTGGTTACGTAGTTAGAGAGCTAAAAATTGTGTAACTTGCACCAAATTTAAATGTTCCAGAGTCTAAAATATCTCACTATACCTTTTAGAGTAGAACATAATATGGGAAATTAGTGAATGCCTCTATATTTATAATTAAAATATGTGAGGCAAGAGAGAAACATTTCCGATCTTTCCATAAAGTTCGAACTGTTCCTAAAATACAGAATGAGTCTTTACTACATATTTTAATAGATGGGTCTATAGAATAAAAAAAAGTATTGCCTTCTACTTCCTCTTATTTAAGTATTTTCTTAGTATAAATTGAATAAAAGGTCAGTGACTACTTCATGTAAAAGGGATTACTTATGGCCATAAGCAAACTCTTCTGGTTTGAAGTAGTTACTTAAAATATAAGGATTTTCCCAGTACTGGCTTATTTTTATTTGAATAAAAATAAGATCTGTCTTGAATTAGTAAGTTATAACATGACGATTTTTGAGGTACCTATAAAGCATGCTATTTTCCTACGGTAGTTGCTAGTGTTAAACATGGTGGACTTCATAAATGTTCATAACAGGAAGAACTATAAGAACAGAAGAAGCATCAGTCCAAGCAAATCTACGCTCTTGTTGCGTTTTGAATCCAGAGGAGGTGCGCTTGCATCTCGGCAAAATATGGAGATATTTCCACGATATGTTAGTGATACCGGATTTCAAACAGGTATTGGTGAAGATTTTGGCGTTTTTTATACTACAGTATGCAAAACCATAAGTGAAGTAGCTGATTGTATATTAGAAAAGGCCCACCTAACCTGTCCATCTAATCTAGATGCCACGGAAGAAGCAAGAATTAAATGGTCGAATCGATTCCAAATTCCTACAGTCATTGGTGCTGTAGATTGCACTCATGTTCACATTACAAAACCACCAGAATTTGGCGATAATTTTATTAACAGAAAAGGGTTTGCTAGCATGAATGTGCAAGTAACTTGTGATGTTAATGAATTGATTACAAGTGTAGACTCTCAATGTCCTGGAAGTGTTCACGATTCCAGAATTTGGAAACTAAGTTCCGTATATGAAAATGTGGCAAGATTCCGGGGTAATTTCTGCCTTCTCGGAGATAGTGGATATGGAATTGCTCCTTGGCTATTAACACCATTTAAAAATCCTCAAAACCGAATTGAAGAATTATTCAATATCACTCACTCCAAGGAAAGAGTTGTAATTGAGAGATTTTTTGGACAAGTAAAGTGAAAGTTTCCCATTCTAGGACACAAGGTTGAAACATCTTTGTCAAAAGTTCAAAAAATTATTGTTTGCTGTGCTGTTTTTTATAACATTAGCAAGCATTTACGAGATGATTTTGAGTTTGCATTAGATGAAATGGAAAGTCCTGGAGACTCCGATTACGTGTGTGATGAAGCTGAAAATAGTACTAGTATCCGTCAGAGAGGAACTGAGAAACGTCGAGCAATATTGGAGACAATGTTCGGTGATAATATTTAAATACTAACCCAAGTTAAAGCTGGATGTTAAATGTAGACTGTCATACTGAGTGTGTTTAATTAAAGCAGTTTTCTGATTTTTATAATTATTTCATTAACAATTTTTCGTTTTTTTTTGTATTTTATTAAATTACAAAGTGCAAACACAAAATTTCTTTACACAAAATTCCTAATGTGAAAACTAACATGATATATACAGAACAGAAATGCATATTTTTTAGTTACAGGTTTGACAGGTTTCTGATTCACTACAAGTCTATATAATCTTGTAATTCTGATAGAATGCCGCTTGAACTTCCCTCTTTTCTCCCTAAGTTACTTTCGGGATCATGGTTTGGCTGATTTGTCAGTCTGTCCATCATGAGTTGGTCTTTTTTTGGTTGCAATCTAGCGAGATTTAATTGCTCAAGTAGAACAAGGCGTTGCAGTTCTTGCGTTGACAATTTTTTTGTTTCTTCAGTTTCTTGTTTTAAAAACTCTTCTTCCCATTCTTGTAGTTTAATTTTTGTGTACCCGGTTAGATTTTTATCAGTTCTTTTCTTCACGTTTGTTTTCATATTATTGAGGATTTTTTTCAACTTTTCAAAAGTAGAATTTGTGCCAGACATTTTGATAAATTCGTCTTTGAGATCTTTCCATGCCTTTTCTTTAGCTTGAACAATAGTAGGAATTATTGATTTATTTAAAAGAACCTTATACTTTTTTAGCAATTTGATAAACATAAGTCTGTAACCGCCAATTTATTCCGGCAATTCTTCCTCACTCCAAGACATGATTGCGACCAATAGACCTATACAACGCTTAAACTTGAAAACAAATGCTTACTTGCGGTTGCACACATGTCACGACTTGTTTAGTATAAATTTTTGTTTACGCAACGGAAAAAGTAAGTACTTATAAGTAATTACTCAAAATTCAAAAGATATTTCCAGTATTTACTTTCCAGAGAGTTCTAGTTTTTATTCAAATAAAAATAAGTATTAGCTTCTACTTAGAAGTTTTAGCTTTTTCTTATAAGTTATGACTTGCAAGTTAATACTTTTTTTTATTCAACAGACTCAATGTATTTAAAATTTAAGTAGTAGCATTTATGACTATTTTGGTGGCCATTTTTTTGAAACTCTCCCAGCTCAGTTAATTCAATTATGAAATTCACTGTAAATGTAAAAACAAAAATATCCTCATTAAAGAAGTCGGGCATATATAGACTTAAACGTCTAGAATGTAGTGCTGTCTATTTGGGTGAAACCCTTAGAAGTTTTGAAATCCGACACATTGTACCCTTACGAGCATACAGATTAAAACTACCAGATTAATCCTACTACGAAACATCTACTTGTCACCAATCATCCATTGACACCTTACACAGAACTAGAAGTACTACATATTCGCGGTAAGAAACAAGAGCTGGATTTCCTCGAAGAATTAGAAATTATAAGACACTTAGGAAACCCACAATATCAAGTTGTCACTGAACAGATAAATCTAGGGAGTTCTCTACTTTTAATCTGTCTTCTTAAGTGATAATTGTGAATATCAGCAGATATAGTTTTCCTAGTTTTCTATATCATTACACAGTTATACTGATCTCAATTGGGGAAAAGATATCCAGGGTATCCCCATAGGGCTAATAATATATAAGCTTTAATATTAGTAATATCATAACTTCTTCTTTTTTCTATTAACATATATTAAGTCAATCACTAGGTGGGTCACTTCTTGGTCTAGCCAAAAATACTTATTAAACATCAGGTAGGCATCAACTGAAATGTAACTTCTGTTATTCTGACGATGATATTCAATATCGAAACAATTGTCAAATTTCTTAGAATTTTTAACTTTTTATTCAATACATCATGGAATTATCTAGAAACAATGAGTTTCATTTAAAAACACTAATTAAATTATGTTTGAAACAATATGTTCCATCGAGAATCCATCATGTAAAAATTGTGGATCTTTTAAAGAAAACCTAATAAGAAGTGGATACTAAGGTAATTTTATTCAAAAATCAGTGATTAACAAGTTGGATGCCACTGTCGCTTATAAGCGTCAAAAAATGTTTTGCGTATGTTCCACTGCCGCTTATAAGCTTTAATGTGTTTGGTTAGTCAGTTTGGTCGGGATCGCGTTTGTGTTGCGGATGTATGTTTGCAGGCACTGAAGTAAAGGTATTTAAAGATCAAGAATACACGTCGTTCTTTTTTTCGCGTTTTTTGGAATTTTCGGGACAATACAAACTGATAACGTTATGGCAGGGCCTCCACAATTAAAAAGACGCCGTTTTCATAAGTATTCCAATGAATAATTGTTAGGACTTTTAGAAAATAGTGACGAGGAAAATTATTTTGAATTGTCACCGATGTCAGATAATGGATGGTTTGGGTCAGTCTGAGAGTGAGAGTGAAGATGAAAACCACAAAGATAATTCTTATATAATTATCGATCCAGTAAACGAAGCAGAAAAATGGGGAATTGAAGAAAACTCAGATAAAGAGACAGATGTTATTTGGAAAAACGACCCTATTGATATAAAAGATTTCCTGTTTAAGTGCGATGAGGCATTCAAAATTGTACCATCTGAAAACACTCCATTGGTTTTTTTCCGTAGTTTACTGACTGACGATATTTCACAATTAGTAGTTGATGAAACCAATATATATGTGGAAAATATTTTCTCAAGGGCAATGACAGAGGAAAAGTCTAGAATTTGTTCGTGGAAACCATTCACACAGGATGAATTATTGATATTCTTGGGAATATTTCTACATATGGGTTTGTACGACAGTCAAGAATGCGTGATTACTGGAAAATAGTTTCTTTATTCCACAATAAAGGAATTGCAGGCAGTATGGGTAGAAATCGATTTTCATAGATATTACGTACACTTCGAGGGATCCTGGACCAACTAAACTAAAACCTGAAGATAGGATTTACAAAATTAGACCAATGATAAACTCTTCCAATGAAAAAATGGCTTAAGTATTTTTTCCTGGATGTGAGCTGTGTATACTGGCATGTCAGATGATACAGGCGGCAAAGGACATTCTCAAAAGATTGTATTACATTTATTGGACGGTTATTTGAATATTGGTCATCATATTTATCTCGACAATTATTACGGTTTTGCTTTGGCCAGAACCCTATTGGAGAAGCAGACTCATTGCACTGAAACATTACGATCAAACTGGAAAGATACACTAGATATTGTAAATTCTACAAAACTCAAAAAAGGAGACACTATTGCAAGGTATGCCAAAGGAGTTACTATAGGTTAATGGAAGGATAAGAGAGACGTCCTCTATATTTCAAATAAATATGAAAACAGAATGGTTGAAGTAGTAACCAAAAGAAAACAAAGAGTTTCGAAGCCGTTGCCTAGAGAAGTATAATAAATATATGTCCGGTATTGACCACCACGACCAAATGTTGTCCTACTATCTGCATGAAAGGAAAACCATTCGTCGACAAAAAAACTTTTTTTCCACATTATTGAAATGATGCTAATCAATGCCTTCCATTTGTACATTAAGTATTCCGGACACAAAATATCATCCTCTAATTTTAGAGTGGCCGTTATTAAAAAACTTTTGCCAAGTTCCATGGAAAATAATGCAGAAATACCTTAAAATAACGGACACAGGCTCAGAAAACGAGAAGCTACACCGGGTAAAAAGCAAGTGTCTCGAAATAGGTGCAGAATGTGCTTAGAGCGACGCAATATACGTAAGGATACAACATTTGAATGCGTAACCTGTCCTGGAAGTCCAGGGTATTGTCTCAATTGTAGCATTATAACTCATAAATAAAATATTTTCACCTATTTTTTTTTAAATAATTTTAGGTTTTTGAAAATATCTAATTATTTTAATTTTGTAAAATTTTACATTTTGAAACACTTTGTTGTCTTTTTTTTAAATGTGTATTACTGCTATTAAAACTCATGAATAACATAATAAGGTAGGCTCGACGCTAATAATCGTTGACGGCACTTGCTCACGAAGTGTGACATTCACTGCCACTGCCGCTTATAAGCGTAAGTTTTTTGTTTTTCTTTTATCTCCTTTTTTGGATACGTTCAAATCATTTAACATGCTGACAAATAATTTTAGATCATTATATGTAGTTTAACTCTAATTTATATTTTTGGGACCGTGCAAAGTGCATTCAAAGGAGAGCGGCATCCAACCTGTTAAAATGTATTCATTTGTGTCTTTTACATATCAGATATCTTACCTTATATGAAATAAGTGTGAGCCTAAAGCTACTGTTTCCTAGGAAAGCGTTGCCGTACTAGAGCGGCCGTAATATGTAGGCCGTAATAATTTTTATCGTCAACGAATATGACGGACGACATAGCGGTGACAATAGTTGTAAAGTTAGAATAGTTCGTAATAATTTTTTGCCGGGGAAAGTCGCGCTCCTGAAATGAATGATTTTGATATCGCGATGTTAATATTTTTGGAAGACGAAGAGTCTTCCTCGGATGAAGATGGCACAAGGTCAAAAGAATATGAAATTTATAAAAATCGAAGAACCGAAGGCGTTTATGAAGTATTAATACGCCGCCATCTTCAAGTCAATGATGTAAAATTCAGGGAATATTTTCGCCTGACACCAATATTATCTGATTACGTATTAAACCACATTAAAGAAGATATTACCTCAAAACCATGTAACAGAAATAAGACTCCAATCACCCCTAAGCAAAAACTTTGTTTATTTCTAAGGTAAGTTGTAATTTTTCACAAATTGGTTATAAAAAAAATTCCTGTGTTATATGTGGAAAGTAAAGGTACCGCCGATGAGTCAGAAAATTTATTTACAGGAGTACATGAAGCTGTAGAACCTTCGTTTGGATAATAGTCAGAGTGATTACTCCTCTCATTAGATGTAGCAGAGGTTGGTCGGCTAACCCATTATTGGCCAAGCATTGAAAAAATAGGTTAAATTATTAAATATTTGTTTAAAACAATTTATTAGTACATTAAATAAAAGATGGAGTTCGGACCTGGCAACTATGGTTTAAACACCTTTGTGTGATCGGTCCCGAATAAATAACAAATTTAGTGGAAAAAGTGAATAATAATTTCAAGACTGTGAATTACATCATTTACATTAATACAAAGTGCTTCACGCAAATAACTGTAAGTAAAAAGTTTACCAGTAAATGTTAATTAACTGATAAAATATCGTCTGAAAACAAATCAAAACATATAAATCACAAACGAGGCGAGCGATAAGGGAACCAGTTCCTTACGCACCTTACCTCGAAAGACAGGACCGCATTCAGAACACTTACTCAATAGAAAAATGAACCAATCTCAAGCTACCACAATGTCTTATTCAACTGCCTTATCAAAACCATCTCAACCTACACTCCCTTCCAAAGATCAAGCTATTATTTTTACCTCATTAAATGGTCCTAAGCTTGAAGATTATTTATATCAAATCGGAGACATTGTAGGCCCTCGAAATATCCTTTACGCCTCTCGAATGTCAAACAACAGAATATGCATATATCTATCATCCAAACAAGCAGTAGACGTATTCTTCAGTGAACAGGGAGGAGAATTCTCTATCAATGGAAATTCTATTAAAACCCTTAGATTACAAACACCTTCTGAACGGCTGGTACTATCAAATGTCTGTCCCTCTATTCCTAATGATGTACTACTATCAGAATTGCGGAGTCTAGGCATAAACAACATATCCCCAATAATGCCCCTAAGAGTTGGAACGACAAAACCAGAATACAACCACATCCTCAGTTTCCGACGCCAAGTATATGTAACCCCCTCCAACAACTTAAATATTCCAGATAGTATTATCATCCAAGATGACAACACTTCCTATCGGATCTTCCTCACATTTGATAATCAGAATTGTCACAAATGTAAACAAACTGGTCACATTGCATCAAAATGCCCAAACGCTGAACAAAACACTTCGTTACAAAATCTTCCGGAAATCAATAATTCCCAAAATATATTTGATGGAGAGAAAAATCCACAAGTAAACCCATCCCAAGTAAACCCAACAGAATCCACAAGTAAAACTGCTAACATCTCCCTATCTTTGTTAAAAAACCCCATAAGATCAACTGAAGATGACTTAGAAAAACGAATGGATTATACAGAAAACTGTAATAAACGACCTTTATCCGAAACTACTAGTCCCATAGCAGAATCAGACTCGGCATTCAAAATACCTGATACACTGAAAAAATATAAAAGTGATGAATTTACATCCGAACAAATGCAACCTGTAAAACAGCTAATGGAAAAAGATCCTAAAAACTATGCTCTTACCTTCGAACAATTGACCGACTTACTGTCAAATATAAAAGGAAACCCAGATCCAATAAGCGTGATTAGAACCTACACGTCGGAATTTGAAGATTTAGTAGATACTATTAAAAAAATTTACCCATCACTACAGAGCAAAGCAACGAAGACGCGCTTTACAAAAATTAGGAAGAGACTTGAAAGATATATTGCTGAAGGACCCATAGAACAAGAGCCAATCAGTGACTCATCAGACAGCAACGACATAAATTCTACTTCAATAAATTTAAAATAAAACAATGAGTATTCTACAGTGGAATCTAAATGGATATTACCTCCATCTGGAAATGTTAAAAACTATTATATCTAAATACAACCCGAACGTTATCTGCTTACAAGAAACACACTTTAATAATCAGAATACACACAAACTAAAAAATTTTAATGTATATTACAAGAACAGAATTGGTATAAAAAGTTGGGGGGGAGTTGCAACATATGTAAATAAAAACCTTCATTCAAGTCAAATTGATTTAGATAGCAATATTGAAGCAATAGCTGTATGCGTTTATTTTCCTACAAAAATAAATATATGTAACATATATATTCCATCTGACCGAAACCTAAGTAAAATGGAGCTAACTGATCTAATCTCCCAGGTTCCTAATCCTAAAATTATCATGGGCGACTTCAACGGACACAACTTCATGTGGGGGTGTGAGAAACAAGATACTCGAGGAAACATAATTGAAGAGGTTATGACAGACTTAAACTTAAACATTCTTAATGATGGTAGTCAAACTAGATTTAATACCTATAATGGAACTTCTTCGGCTATAGATTTAACTTTGTGTAATCCTTCATTGCATCAACACCTAACATGGGAAGTCTTACCTTTTTCATATGACAGTGATCATTTCCCAATCCTTGTAGTAGATAAACGTAGAAGTGCTGACGATTCAACGCCTATACAAAAGTGGAAGCTACATGAAGCAGACTGGGAACAATATACCATTTTAACTGACGCATCTTTATCAAAATTTTCAATAAGTGAGGACATAAATGAAACAATAAACAATTTCAATGAAATATTGATAACAGCTGCAGACATAACAATAGGGCTAACTAAAAACGTAACACACCGTACAGCTGTACCATGGTGGAATAAAGAATGTGAAGAGGCACTTAAAGAAAGTAAACATGCATTTCATATCTATAAAAAGCATAACACGATTGATAATCAATTACGATTCAAAGCACTAAGGGCCAAAACTAGGTATATTTTTAGAGAAAGTAAAAAAGATTCATGGATGAAGTATGTGCAAAATATAAGCAGCTCTACTAGCTTAACATCTGTATGGAAAAAAGTGAATACCATATCCGGCAATAAATCATACAATAAAATCACTGGTATAAAACAAGACGAAATCTTAATAACAAAATCAAAAGATATAGCTGAAGCATTGGCGGAAGCATTCCAAGAGAACTCGAGCGATGCCAAATTAAAGGAAGATTTTCTAAAAAATAGAGTATCAATCGAAGAAATCCCAATCAATAATGAAAACAATACATCGCACCTCAACCAACCACTCACACTATCAGAACTAGATGAAGCGATAAAAGACTTTAAAAACTCGAGTCCAGGTCCTGATAATATACCGATTTCATTCCTGCTATATCTATCGGAGAGCGGCAGAGAAGTACTCTTAAATATTTACAACACCATTTGGATACAACAAACTTTTCCAATTCAGTGGACTGAAGCAACAATCATACCAATTCTAAAAACTGCTAAGAAAGCAACAAGTATAGAATCATACAGACCTATTGCACTGACTAGCACGATGTGTAAGCTCTTAGAAAAAATTATTAATAATCGTCTTAGGTGGGAACTTGAAAGTCGCAAACTAATTAAACCAGAACAAAGTGGATTTAGGAAGAAGAGAAGTACTATTGACAATATTATTGATCTAGAGAGTGACATACACGAAGCCTTCGCAAATAAACAGAAATGCTTAGCCATATTTATTGATATCAACAAAGCATTCGATACTGCATGTAGAATAAATATACTGAAATTGTTAAAGCAATGGAATATAGATGGACATATGTTGGCATTCATTAAAAATTTTCTAAGCTATAGGACTTTTAGAGTAAGAGTAAATGGTAATCTGTCGACCAAACAATGTCAAGAAAATGGTACTCCCCAAGGCTCTGTTATTAGTCCCACATTGTTTCTAATCGCTATTAATAACATTACTGAAAATGTACTTAAACCAATTAAAATAAGGCTATATGCCGATGACTTAGTGGTATACATGAAAAGTAAAAACATCGATACAATGCAACATATACTACAGAGACAACTTAATAAACTGCAGCAATGGTCAAAACAGTCGGGCTTCAACTTCTCTGCATCCAAAACCAAATGTTTATTATTTTCGAAAAAACATTGTGAAAAGACACCCCCGCTCACACTATATGAAGAAAAACTGCAATATGTAACTTCCACGACATTTTTAGGTATGATATTTGACCAGAAACTGAGCTGGAATGATCATATAAAAAAGTTGATATTTTCTTGTCAGAAAGGTATTAATCTTCTAAGAATACTTTCTAACCGTAACTGGGGATCAGATCAAAAAACACTACATATTATATATAAAAATCTTGTACGTTCCAAACTCGATTATGGATCTATTGTCTATGCATCCACCAAAAGCTATATTTTAAAGAAACTTGATACAGTTCACAATAATGCCTTACGAATAATATCTGGTGCATATCGTACATCACCGGTGGAAAGCCTTTATTCAGAATTAGGGGAACCATCTTTATCTACGAGAAGAAAGATATTGACATTGTCATATGCTACCTCTATATTAGATAACACTGAGCATCCAATGTACCCAAAAATTCATACAGATGAAATTGACAATTTCGCACAACAACAACCAAGTCCAACTTTCTGTAATCGATTTAGACAATACAAAGCAGATCTTCAAATCAAACATGTTCCTATATTCAAGTTTGAAGAAACATATCCTCCTTGGCAAAATTCCAAACCAATAATTGACACCACTCTTACATCTTTTAAAAAATATGAACTACCCAGTTTGCTGATAAAAAACATCTTCCAAACAAAACTCATTGAATATAATGACCATTTCAAAATATATACGGATGCCTCGAAAACTACAGTTGGCGTCGGAGTCGCGGTTGTTACGGCAAATCAGAACTTATCTTTTAAATTACCTACCTGCAGTACAGTCTTCACTGGAGAAATATATGCATTGCTACAAGCCCTTAAACTGTCCCGAAATGCGAATTCTTCCAACATCCTCATAATCACAGATTCCCTCAGTTCATTAAAATCCATCCAGCAAGTTTATAGTAGTCATCCCATTGCTATGGAAATAAAGAAGGAACTCTTCCAACTACAAAAATCCCAAATAAATGTAAAATTTATGTGGATCCCCTCCCACATAGGAATCCAGGGTAATGAAGAAGCAGACCAACTGGCAAAACAAGCAGCAGAAAGTGATAGTGCGGTAGTTGTAAACGCGACGACCATCAGTGATTTGAAGCATACCGTGAAAGAAAAAGCGATAAGTGCGTGGCAAAATCAGTGGCTTGATTCGAAAGCAAAATTACGCGAGGTGAAACCCAGTGTGAAACCCTGGAATACAATACCAAACAGGCGGCGCAACCAAGTACTACTGACAAGACTAAGGATAGGGCACACTAAACTGACGCATCAACATTTACTTGCCAGGACAGAAATGCCTCAGTGTACTACATGTTCCAAGCAGATAACAGTAAAACATATTCTGATTGAGTGTCCCAGATATGAGGACGCCCGAGTGAAAAACAATATACCAAACACGTTGAAATCGGTATTAGGACAAAACTGTGACATACATGTATTAGTTCGATATCTTACTGAAATTAATGTAATCAAAACCTTGTAAAATAATCTTTGTCGCTAATAACCGACATGGTTAATGCGACAATAAAAATGGAATTAAAAAAAAAAAAAAAAAAAAATAAAAGTAAATAATACAATTTTTTCAACAAAATAAAGAAAAATTTAAAAAAAATACTGTTGCGTAAGCGCAACGTTGGCCGAAACACTTAACTTAAATGGTATTCTTCAAAACAATCGGGGTGTAAATGAACATTACAACTTCTACACATATAAACTGTCTGACTGTGACAAAATCTGCATCTTCTTCTTGTAGGTTGTTTAAATATCAAATGACTTGATTGGTTCCGACGAATATCAGTTGGTATGTTACCAGGAAGTGAAGCTGAAGCTCTCAAGGTATTCATTTTCAGCAGGCGCAATGCAACATTTGATTTAAAATCTATTTGGGACATCTTTGTATTGTTTACGATGTTATATAATTTCCACGAATTTACTAAGATATTACCAATAGTATTTGTAAATAAAGGCCACCACCATTTTTTTCCTTTTATACCAATCCTATAACTAGCTACAACATTATCGTGTAGATCGACGCCACCCATGTAGGAATTGTATTGGGATATTACAAAAGGTTGTGTTACATTGATTACCCTTTTTTCCATTCTGTTGTATCTTTTCGCTGTTTTTATAGGCTCTACATGATAATGTGTACTTATCAAGGTAACGACAGAATTATCACACCATCTAGCCAACGAAATATAAGTATCCTCGTCAAAACAACTATCGTACGATCCTCGTTTTCTGGTTTTTTTCATTATTTTGGATGACTCTATCGGAGCATGTTGAGTTCTATCTTCGCGAATTGTTGCAGTAGCAAAAAATCCTTCAGTTTTCAATTGTTTGAATAAGTTGTAAGAGGAGAAAAAATTGTCGAAGAAAACCTCATGATTGTTTTTATTTTTGAGAACTGACAATAACTCTAAGACAACCTGTGGTCCTAAACCCAGAGCATGTTTTACTTTTTTAGGTGATGCTCCTGCATAAGGAATAAATTGAAACATATGACCATCGCTTGAACATAGGCACTATAATTTAAATCCAAATCTGACTGGTTTACCCTTTATATACATCTTACAGGAATGTCTACCGAAATAGGGCACCATTTCCTCATCCACTGCTAACTTCTCTGAAAAGGTATCAAACTGCATAAACTTCTTATTGATTATGTCAAAAAGGGGCCTGATTTTAGAATACTTGTCATCTTTGTCCAACTGTGTGTTATCATTGAAATGTAAATTCTGTTTTATACTCCGAAATTTATTCCGACTCATACACTGTTTTACTACTTGAACACATTTGTCTTCTTCTGTGGACCAGTACATATCAGTTTGTGGTACAACGTGATACCCAGATAGCACTAATATCCCAATAAAATTTAGTAGTTCTGATTTCGATACCGAAAATTCATGTCGGTTGTTCTGTTGTGCATATGCGTTAGAATAGTTTACTATCATCTCTTGAACCTCATCATCAAAGAATTTAAAAAATATATCCAGTGGAGATGTTCCAGCGAGGTTGTTTACCAAATCTTCTCTAATTTCATGTTGTTTAGATATCGGAAAATTGTTGTGCATAAACTCACCTTTTCTCCAGCTTACTTTCTGTTCTTGTTTTTTGTTTGCACCTCTCTTACGTTTTGTTTGGTTATTCTCGTGGCCAGTCGCTGTTTCTACCTCAATTTTCTCTAAATCTTCCTCCCTTGTATGAATTTCAAAATAACCAGCTATATCCACCTTTTGTAGTTCATTTTCTGTCATCTCCTCGGAAAACAACTCTTCGTCGGTCAACTCGTCAACATCGGGTGGAATATACACAACGTCAAATCGATCTCAAATAATTCAGACCGTACTAATATTTATCAAGATATGTATTATGTATGTACCTAATATGTATTTTACCAGTGATAAACAATCTGCTTACCTCGTTCTTGTTCAATATCCATAAGTACCTCTTCTAATGCCAGTTCCAATTCCTTTTGTGTTAGTATTTTCGACATTTTTTACCAGAATAATCCACAATAGTTTTTTATATGATTGTTTACAGATAAACGCTCAAAACGACCCGCTTTATATAGAAGCCTAACAATGACTAATCGAACGTCTTACGATAAATGGCAATTCAACAGGTCTGAACGTGTCTAAAACCTGAGTTTACTTATTAGGCCAACGTTGCGTTCGCGCAACGCAGCACTTTACTGCAATAGAAGCAAAGTATGACAAATAAAGTAAACAATTTTTTTGTACAGAACTTTTATTTCAACCTTTTTTTAACTGTCTATCAAAAATAATAGCAGCTGGTTATAACTTAGAACGTATTATTAATTCGAAAAGTATCTCGCTCAAAAAAGAGAAAATTTGCCCATTTTCAAGTAAACAAAATTTTAATTATTTATTTATAAAAAATGTCTAATTTTTTTTACAGTTTTATTTAACGTTGCTATTCACAAAAACATAAATATATTATAGATAAGATTGTTTATTTTTACAAAAAAAAAATAAAAACTGTAGTGTTGCGTGTACGCAACAGTGGCAGGTAATGGGTTAAGGTCTGTACAGTTTTACCGCTCAAAATATCTTAATTCGGCATCTCCAACTATGGTGCCTATTTGTAATTTTAGATGAATTCGTTCCTTTTCAGGTAAATGTTTTACACTCCTCGCTATAGAAGCAAAGAAAAGATCGATCTCATCTTGTGTGTCGGATTGTTGGCCTTTGTCAGCTATTGTCTTAAGAAGTTTCAAGCGTCCCTCAGAACTTGACGAAGTTCTCTGTCTTTTTGCTATTTTGGAACTTCTACAATACTTTTCCCTGTCTTTAATATTGTCACCTTCCTTTGAAGGTATCTACCTTTGAGGAGCAAGAATTTCATCCTGTGTGGACTTCTCTAGATCTCCATGTGAAAAATCGTCTGGGTGAGCGATGTTGGTATTTTTTTCCAAACTCCCAATATTGTTGATAGTGCTGAATTAAAAAAAACAATGTATATAATAGAAATAATTTATGGAAATTTTAGATTTTACCTTCTCTTTATGGAGCAGTAGCTATTCAAGAATGAGAGTAGTTCAGCTCTTTTTTTTGCAGCTTCACCGGGAGAACCTGTGCCTGGTTTTCCCTTTCGTCTGACGTAGTAGTCCCGCACATAAGCTCACCTTCTAATGCACTCGGTATCTACAAAATAAAGTTCATTTACTTCAAAGTTTTGTACAATAAAACAAAAAAGTGCATAGTCTTTTTAAGCCAAAGCTTGGAGTCGAGTGTACAAAACTAAATTCGCTCTATTTTTTAGGTATCTTGCAACAGGGGAATCCTCCAGATCATTAGCTTTTCAGATCAGAGTATGTCAATCATGGATAAGCTTTATGATCAAACAGGTGGCCGCCAGCATAGTCAGGAGACTACTGAATGTGGTAATGCCGTCTCCAACAATGGATCAATTAAAAAAAATGCAACTACCTTTATGTCGTCTTGGAACTTTCCGAACTGCGTGGGTGCCATAGATGGCAAACACATAAGAATTAAATCAGCCAAAAACAGTGGATCTGCTTTTTTTAATTATAAAGAATTTTATTCCATTGTTATGCTAGCAATTGTTGATGCAGATTGCAAGTTTATAGCGATAGATATCGGTTCTTATGGTAGAGAAGGGGATGCTGGAATTTTCTTGAAAAGTCAATTTGGAAGGAAAATTCAGAAACACTTCCAGGTACAGATATTAGCCTACCGTACGTCATTCTTGGAGACGAAGCTTTTGCACTACATGAAAATTTGATGAAACCATACCCGAGAAGACAATCATTAATTGATCACTCTAAAGCCATATATAACTATAGACTATCTCGCGCAAGACGAACAACTGAGAAATCCTCTGGTATACTCTGTGCATATTTCAGAATTTTTTTCCAGCCCATTGCAACTACACCGGATACTACCGATAAGCTAGTTACATCTGCCTGTATTTTGTACAATATTTTAAGAGAATCTAAAATGCTTGCTCCTAATGAAGGTGCCATGGATGACAATCTTCCACTATTACCAACCCAAAATTTATTTCCAATGGACGAAACCAATATTCCTGCTCGAAAGTCACCTACACAAATTCGTGATGCATTTAGAACATATTTTAACGGGACAAGTCAGGTAGAATGGCAAAACTATCTTCTTGTGCAACATTGAAAATACTTTATCCTGTATTAATGCATCATGAAAATACCATGATTAAAAATTAAAAAATATGTAAAAGTAGTACGTACCTGTTTTATTTTTTATAATGTCTGTCACTTCCCGCCAAAGGTTAAGTTTCATTTGTGTTTTTTTGTAGTCCTTACATTTTATATTGTACAAGGGCTCATGACTCCTCACAAAATCAATTAAAATATCGTCTTCCTCCATTGTCCAATCTAAATTTTCATTATTAGTACTATTGCCAGACATAATTTGAAAAATCCAACGAATACCACCAAAAATATGCTTGAAGTCTCTCACCGTAATGTACAAAAACGTTGCAATCACTGTTTCTCGCCGCTATGCCGGCCGTCTCGATGATAGCGCTGCCGCTATTTTGCATGACGGTGTTGGCTACCTTTCTCTAAAAAAACCGCTTACATATAAAATGCACGGATAGCGTTTTATTACGACCGCTCTAGTGATATTCATAAATTTTAAAAGAAAACTGTATTTTCATTTGTCTACTCCTTTTCTTTGCCTGAAAGTGTGTACCTATTTATCCATATTGAGACAAACGCAAATAATGTGTTCAGAATATTAAACATTTACCTACAATTGAACCTTATGTTATCCCTGTGACAATACGCCCATGTTCATAGTTTAGTTAGATCCGCTATGTTCAACATGACGTGCTCTCTCCGTTCTCTTCTAGAATTTTCATAACAAACACTGTTGGCTCGAGGTTTTTACGATTTTATGATTGACTAGTTGGGGATGTGGACTATATCCTATGAAAAAATTTTAGTTTGTATTTCTATCCCCACAGAATATATGCAATAAAATGAGTATATCTTTTGCACCCTTTATCAGCCTGTAACTCAGAAATTTAAAAGATTGGAGAAACGTTCTATTTCGTTATTCAATTTTTTTCACAACCTATCATTCCTCTTACTTACGGTACTTATTTAAGGAACAGTAAAAATTACATAGGTATCTTGAAAGCATGTGGTTTCACGTTGATCATTCAAATGATTCAGTTGTTATTGGCAGCATTTCATCGTAATTGGATTTTAATTAGGAATTGTATTTGCATGCTATTGAAGCCAGCCAGTGCGTGTGCGCCTCTTGATAAGTTCCAACCCAGTAAATGTACTCTAACCTATTATGTCGTTATTATGAAATATCCGCAAAGGTCCTACTGCAACAATAATTATCAATTTTCATTAAAACACACATTGTTCATTTTGACTTTAACTATAACGGCTACTGTATTGATTTTGATGCAACAAGTGAAACTGCTACTTTTGTTCCGGGTCGTGGGAATTCTCGTAAATCGAATACAAAGCACGCGATTTGGTTTTCAAGTTGGAAAAAATGTAAATGAATTACGTGAGCTATTAAATATTGAAATAAAAGAGGTGACTTGGGCGTTATTTGAAACGTTAGAAGAAGTAGGGATTACTAATAAAGACATTCGTTCACTGAAAACTCTTCACTGGCAGCAAACAGCTGACATTAAAGTAGAAAACGATTTGTCAGAGAACATAAACTTATGTAAAGAAGTTGCGATCTATCTCTAACATGACCCAAATTCTGAACTTATTTTTGATGTAGCCATAAGAAATGTAGAGAAGGAAATCATTAATGTGGTGAACCTGTCAACATTTCAATATGCGGACGACATAAAGTTGGCTTATATATATTTTTTTTGTGAAGATGTGTTTCGACCGCTAAGGGTAATTAGCACTTACAATATCATCCAACTACATAGTAATTTACAGCATTACATTCACTAAATATTCACTAAAATATTCACTGAGTATTCACATAATATTCACTAGATATAATTATAGAGTTTAATATCTTTTAGGTACTGTATTGTTCTTTGTATTTGTTCCAGATTTTTTAGATTTTCACTAACATCTGTGGAGATTTTGTTCTCTTGTCTTTCCTATTGAAATTCAGGACAATCAACAAGGATGTGTTTAATGGACAGTCTTACGTTGCACTTGTTACATTTGGGGGGTTCTTCTTTAGATATTCTATATCCGTGCGTTGAACGAGTGTGGCCAAGTCTTAGTCTTGATATTTTAATTTGTTCTAACCGGCTGGGTGGTAATATTAGTCGGTCAGTAAATTGCTATGTAATGCTCTTGATGTTATTCTGTGTGCATCTTTTCCTCAATTAACTTCTTGAGGAAGTTGTTGATATCACTGTGAATATAAATGTGAGACCTTTCGATTTCTAAAGATGTTGCTTCTTGGGTAGCTGTATCAGCTAACTCGTCGCCGTCGATTCCTACGTGTGAGGGTACGTATATAAGTTCGACTTTTACTTTTAGCGTAAATAATTGGTGGAAAAATTGTTGGATTTGTTGCACTAAAGGGTTGTTTGCCTACATTTGTCGAATCGATTCTATGGCACTTAGTGAGTCAGAACAGATTGCATATCTTGGTTTTGGGTTACTTATTACGTAAACTAAAGCTTGATGGATGGCGAAGACTTCTCCTGTATAGACACTACACTCCTCTGGTAGCCGGAATTTTTGTGTATTAGTTGCTGTAACTACTGATGAGCCTACTGAACGATTTGATTGATTTTTTGAAGCATCAGTGAATAAAACTTCTGACGGTTTGTAAATTCTATTGAATTCGTTTTTCAGTAGAGAAGGATGTGTTTCTTTATTATTGAATTTGGAAGGTTCTGTGTTTACGGAGATAGGTGAGTGAATCCAAGTGGCAAAATTATAGCCGTTTATAGGAATTATTTCAGGAAAACTGTAGCTGATTTCTGCCATATACGTTTTAACTGTGTTGTAAAAAGGTGGTGTGATATTGATACTTGCGAAAAAAGCTGTTTGCACTGATGCAGTGCAAATTTTAATGTGGTGAGGGTGGTTAGGAGAGTCAAAATTTTCGTCGAGTGAGATAAAGATAAATGTTGAACTCTATATGAAAATGGTATTTCTCCAAGGACTTCATAGAGACTGTCTGTGGGGGTGGTTGGGAACGCACCAATTATTATTCTAAGTGCTTCATTTGAAATTAATTCCACATTTTTTATGTAACTTTTTTTAGCGGTTTGGAAAGCCAAGGCTCCATATTCTATTTTAGATCTAATGGTACTTTTGTAAATGTTAAGTAAGCTGTTTATATCTGCTCCCCATTTTTCATGTGATAGGATTTTTAATATGTTTAAGCTTTGCATACTGTTCCGTTTAAGATAGTCAAAGTGTTTTTTCCAGTTAAGTTTATCATTAAAAATTATTCCCGAAAGTTTGATATCTTTCGTGAACCTGAGTTTCGTGTTTCCTATGGTCAATTCCGGGTATTCTTTCTGGGCTCTTCGTGCAAATAAGACACATTTCGTTTTTTCGTGAGATATTTTGAAGCGAGACTGGTTTTTTCATTCATAAATTTTGTTTGATCCATTTTGAATTAGGGATTGCAATGTTATAATATTATTACCTTTTCCGTATATTACAATATCGTCAGCGTACAAGCTTACACGTTGTGGAGATGTGAAGTCATTTATGGCGACAAGAAATAATGTTGTGCTTAAGGAAGATCCTTGGGGAATTCAATTCTCTATTTTTCTTCTGGTAGATAATTCACCATTTGTTTTGACTACAAAGTTGCGTTTTGTCAAAATTTTCTCGATAAATGCTGTTATATTTCCATTTATGTTCCAATCTACCAATGTTTGGAGAATTTTATAATGCCATGTTAAGTTGTAAGCTTTTTCAAAATCCATAAATACAGCTAGCAGTTTCCGACCGCTAGCAAATGCAATGTGTATCTCGGATTCCAGGTTTATAATGCTATCGTTCGCTGACCTGTTTTTTCGAAATCCGTTTTGGTGTATCGGTATAAGGTTATGTTTTCCAGATGCCCCATTAACCTGCGGTTCAATATCTTCTCTAAGACTCTGCACATTGTACATGTTAGGGATATTGGTCTGTAAGACATTACCCAGTTCTTTAGTTTGTGTGGCTTGGGTATTGGCACTATAATAGCTTCTGACCATTATTTTGGAAATTTGTCATCTAAGTAAATTTTATTGTATGTCTGTAGCAAATACTTTTTACCAGTTATTGGAAAGTTTTTTAAAAAAGTGTAGTGGACTTTGTCAGGTCCCGGGCTGGATTTATCGCTGCACTGTGTCAGCACCTCTTCTAATTCTTCCCTGTCGATTTGTACATTTATTAGGTGATTTTGACCTGTAGCATGATTTAATTTTATTCTTTGTTCTGTATCGCGTTGATATTCCCTAAATTCTGGTTCGAAGTTTTCATCACTTGATATTCTAGAGAATTCTTCTGCAAATGTTTGTGTTATAAGTGCATTATTAGAGATAATTTCAGTATTGTGGGATAAACTTGTATTTTATGTTTTGATGAAATTCCTCTCAGTTTTTTTATTTTTGTCCATATCTCGGAATTTGAAGTATTCGGAGTGATTATTGAGACAAATGATTTCGAGGAGTGCTTTTTAGCTTGCTCAGTGACGTATCTTGCTCTTACTCTGAGTCTTTCAAACACAACTAAGTTAGTTTGGTTTTTGTTCTTTTTTAACTTATATAACGCTCTTTTGCTTGCTTTAATAGTTTCTTCGCATTATGGTGTCCACCAAGGTACTGGAATTTTCGTTTTTAGTGGTTTTACATACCCAATATGTATTTATGCAGCTTGTATAATGGTATCGGTAAGTACATTCGTTATTTCGTCAATGTTATCTTAAATCTGATCAATTTTTGGAACTTAAACCAATTCGCTCGTCTCAAATTCCATTTTTCCATTGAGTTAAGTTGATCGTTTTTGTCTTTTCTGGAATAAAATTCTATGCTCATAGGTAGGTGGCCGCTTCCATATAAGTATGAGTTTGGCTCCGAACTCAGATTTGGTGCAATTTGTGCGTCACAAATAGTTAGGTCAATAGGAGATAATTCTCCTGTTAGTGGATTTAATCTTGTACCCGCTCCAGAGTTTATTATTATAAGACTGTTTGTGTTTGTAAAGTTTTCTATTTCTCTCCCTCTTTCCTCTGTAGTCTTGGATCCCCACGCTGTTTTATGTGAATTGAAATCCCCTACTATTATTTTTGTGCCATTTACTTGGTTGGTTCTTTCTTGTAAGCTTTGTGAAGTGAATTTTTTGTTGGATGGAATATAAATATTAATAATGTTCAAATTCTTCTCATAGTATTGTATGTTAATTGCAACTACCTCTAGTTCTGATGTAATTTGTATATTTTCCAGGTAAAATTATTTTTTATATAAATAGCCACTCCTCCACTAGCTCTGTCAGACTCTCTATTTTTGTGGCCGCATTCGCAACCTCTTAGTAAATAGTATTTGTTATCTTTGAAGTTAGTTTCTTGTATACAGATCATATCTCCTGTACTTTTTGATATTAAGAGTTTTAATTTTTCCAGATGGGCTATTAGCCCATTTATATTCCATTGGAGTGAGAAAGTATTAGTGTTGACTTAGTTGAGAAGTGGACGAATCTTAAATATCTTCATCTTCTTGATTTGTTGATATCGAGACTGTATTCAGTTGCTTACGTATCTTGGATTGGATTCTTGTGCATCGGGATTTCATCTCCCTGTGTTATATAAATGGGAAATATTGTGAAGAAGAGCAAGTAGTTCAGGAATATTATCTGTGTATTGTTGGGCTATACTTAAGGGGTCAGGTGTGCCAAATGCGTTATCCATAAAGTCGGAGAGTTCTTAAAATCTAAGGAGTTGTTGAGGTGATTCATTGTAGAATTTTTTTACAGGTTCCAGATCCTTGGCAGTTGGATTTTGTTTGGTTGCAGAGGGGCATTGTTTGGGTTTTTTTCTTTTGGTCTTTTGATCCGTTGTATTAGTTGCCACTTCCACTGGATCTTTTTCGGATGTTAGGTCGCTGGAACTAGCTGTTATATATTGCCGTGGTCGTTTAAAGGTTTTTGATGGAGGAGTATCATTCGTCTCGTCAATTCGGCTAAGATCTTCTACGGAGCTTTCTACTGATGTTGGTTCAACGGGCATTGTAATATTTACGTGGTAGTTGGATGTGTTTGGTGCTTGATTTGGACAAAGCGTGGCAACATGTCCTGGGGTTTTGCAAAGGAAACATGTTATTCCGTCGAACGCGCGAAACACTCTATATGTTATATCTTCAAATGTAATGACCAGTGAGGGAGGTAGACTTATGTCATCGTTTGGTACTACATAGATTTGACGTTGAAAACTTAGGATGTGTGCGTATTCGTGTCCTGACAGACTTGCACGGAGGAATTGCATTGGTTTTGAAAAACCTCTTTTTAGGATTTCTGCTTCTGATATGTCATGTGGTATTGATGTACAGACGTTTGATAGTCGACAGTCGACAAGTAGATACATATTCTATTATTTGACATTCTAGAGGCAACAGTATATTTTTGGAGCCAACAATACTTGCTACGGCTCCCACATAGTCTCCGAGAGTGATATTGTCATTTACATTTAATACGATCGCTTGTTCTTTGTTTGGAAACATATCAGAGTTAACAACTTGAGAATATTGACGTTGACTAGTTGTTGTAGAATTTGATGCGCCCCCGTAGTCGGAAGCCATCACTGTGTGGGTTTTCTCAGAAATTTTTAATTTGAGTATTGCAACGTTACTTTTATGTGGGAAGGATATATTGGTATTCTATCATATTATTTTAATAAATTCCCAGCTAATTTAATATTGGAATCGATTCTCTCACCTGTTTTCACACTAATTACCTTGATTAGATTTTAATTATACACGCTGAACTCGTCTTCGCAACGACCACTCGTCTCGATGATTCAAGTTTAACTGGTTGGCTAATATTGACTAACTATATAAATTAAATGCAGCCAGTGTGAATTATGGAATGTTTCTAAGTACATATTCTTATCAATAAGGAAATTATTCTTCTCATCGGAGTTCTTCTATGATATATTTGGTAGGATTCATATTTCAAGTTATTCACGCACTGTATATAAAAGAGTAAACAATTTTTTGTTGTCTGTACTAATCACCCAATATCAAGGCGACTATCGAACAGTTCATTTTTAACCCTCCGTCAGTCGCAACCTTTTCGTAACTTCGTTCAGTCACAATGTGCCAGAAAAGCACACATTCCAAATTGTCATAACTCCCATCTCCTTTGGAGCTGTGAGATATTGCTTCATACTTAAATTCTTTAGGATATATATTAAGGGATTTTAAAAAAGAACTTAGGAAAATAAGATTTTTATTACTCAAAATACACAATTTTGAAAAAAGCAATATTTTAGTCCTCCACTGTACTTGATTCAACATTTGCACTTCAGTCTGATTGTAGTAAGCTCAGTCCTCTTCAGATTCGCTGGATTTCTGCTCCTCAGATGAAGTTGGAATGATGACAATTTTGCACTCATCACAGACGGCTTGGCACAGCGCAGACATCTCGACACAGTGAGCCGCCTCAAACCAGTTTTAGTCGTGCAGGGAATGCACCTACTTCTCTTGAAGGGTAGTTGTTCCTTATGGTCACCAGTAGCAGCATTCCTTATGGGGTTGAACTTCCTCAGACGGACTTGTAGGCTAGTGGGGATTCCATGCCTCTTCTGGCTCCTCCTCTGCAGCTCTGGGAGAGTAATCTCGTGGGCCAACTTTTTTAGAAATACCCTCCTGCCTAATAGCTCAAGACCATTGCCAAGGTAAACGAGGAGGGAGTTGATCCCAGCCACATTCATCATCAAACAAAAGATGACGATTGGCCAACGCTTATTATTTCTGCATACATCATAATTTGTACACATTTGGTCTGCAGTATCCACTCCCCATTTTGGAGTTGTAGAAAGTTATGATCTCTGGCTTCTTGGCCTATCCAGATGAAGGATCAATAGCATCATCATTGTGAAGAGATGAAACAAGGATCACATTTTTTTGCTGTCTTGGAATATACGAAACCAGAGTTTTTCCATCATTGAACCCGAACATGCTGTCATACTGCTTTCTCCCTTTCACATTCACAAAAGATGGAGGCAACTCCCTCTTGTTTTTTTCTCACCGTACCAACGTAGGTGAGCTTGTGCTTTTTGGGCTCATCAACAAGGGCAATGTTGGTAAACCAGTTGTCTGACGTGATATTTCTTCCACTTCCCAATAAGGGCTGAACCACTCGTTTCACAACATCAGGTGGTTTGTTGCTCTCTTTAAAAGGACCTTCAGGTTGAGTGCTAGCATACACTCCTAAATTGTATGTGTAATTCATCTTTGCATCAACAAGGGCGAAAACTTTGATCCCATACTTGTTGGGCTTTGATGGGATGTATTGACGGAAAGGGCATCTTCCTCTGAAACCTGGGAGCATTTCGTCGAGGGTGACGTTCTCTCCAACAGAATAGTTCTTTTGGTAGTTCTTCACGAAAAAATCAAATATTTCACGAATAGGACAGAGCCTATCATATTTTTTCCTTTGCTCTCGGGAATTGCGATCATCAAAGCGTAGGCACCTGATTAAGGTTTTAAAGCGTCTTAGGCTCATAACCAGATCAAATTTTTCAATTCCATCGTTTTCACGACCCCAGAGAACTTCCAAACTTTTACGATTTGCTCTATAGGTACCTGCAAGGTACAGTAAACCAATAAATGCCCGAACTTCAATCATGTTCGTTGGCCTAATATCCCTCGATTGAGCAAAATTCCCTTTGATGTTTTCGTTATATTGATTGGTGTATTTCACAATCATTTCAAGCATGGTATCAGTGAAAAAGTGAATCCAACAGTCAACTGGGGTTTTGGCCAATCTAGCTGCTCCTATAACCCCTGGAAGGTGAGTGATAATATTTTCAGGTCCTCTACGCTTACCCTTATTTGGTGGCTTCCTGCTCCATTTGGTCTTCTTATCCCTTCCCAATGCGAATGACGCATCTTCTGCTTCAGTATTACAAGCCTCTTTGTCATCAGTATACTCTTGTTCAGTAGCAGTATCATCTGTTTTTTCTTCAATCCCATCTTCTGATGCAATATCGCTTTCTGCACCTAAATCTTCTGGATCCTCATCATCCGCTGTCAAAAGTCTTATTACCTCTTCGACATCCTTCTCATTACTCAAATCGAATGTCCTATTCGCCATATTATCCAAAAATCTGAAACAAATAATAAAAAAAAGTAAATTAGATTCGCCATAACGAGTTCAGTCGCAATGTGCAAATTACGCACACCTCACGAAAATCCCTTGTTATCTATAAATCCGACAAAATAACCTTATAAACTAGTGACATATAACCAAAATAAATGAATGTGAGGAAAACAAAATTAAAATACGAACCTGGGAAAGTGTGACGTCTTCGGTCGCTATTTGCTTTTTTAGCCACTTGCTTCAGTTCCGCTCATTATGACGACGCAGCGACAACTACTGTGAGAAGTCAGGAGGCACTCCTCGAGAGCCAGGAGGGTACTAGGGTGGGGGCACCGCCAGTAGCCTTTAAGCAGGGGAGCCAACTGTAAAAGTGTAGCTGTGCGTTTTTTGCACAGATGCGACCGACGGAGGGTTAAGTGCCTTCACGTGCAGTGTAAGAAAATAAGAATGCCAAATAAACAAAAAAGGCGTTTGGGGAATTCGTACGCATGAAAAAGAAATTTGCAAAACTAGAGAGGGCATTAGATAACTGTACGACATCTTCTGATTCAGATAGTTCACAGGGTGAGTGTGTGACTTCAAATTTTACATTTTCTGCAATATGCAGTGATATTCTCTATAAAATGTGCAAGAGTAGAGATATGATTTTCAACATATATTTTATATACAGGGTGTAGTTTGTTTTGACTACAATGCTCGCAAAAACTTGTTTGCTAAATAGATACCTATTATTGATGTTTTTTAACACACTATATACAGGGTGTAGTTTATTTTGACTACAATGCCCGCAAACAATTGTTTGCTACTAAATGCTGTTAATAGGTTTCTAAACACATTCTCATATACAGGGTGTAGTTGTTTTGACTACAATACCCGCAAACACTTGTTTGCAAAATAGATACCTATTATTGATATTTTTTAACATACTATATACAGGGCGTAGTTTTTGTTTTGACTACAATACCCGCAGACACTTGTTTGCGTATTCCGTAAGGTTTTATTATAAGGACAAAAATATATAGTGTAAAAGCGAACAATAAAAAATAGATAACCTCTTTTCAGAGTCGTGCCCTAGCTCTACTAGAGGATCTCCTTCTAGAGCAATCGAAGAGCCGTGTCAAACTACTTCACTATTAGACCCTGCAGATTTCTCCGATCTAGCAGCGATACCACAAGTTGAAAATGTTAATAAAAAGATTATTGAACTATTGATCAGAATAAAAAGCGTAAGCTCTACTTGAAGATCTGGCAGTGCGTTGGTCGAATTACTTAACACAGGACATCCCAGTCGACACTGGGAATGAGTTAATCCTTAAATACCTTACCTCAGAAAATTGTGCTCTCCGCCAGGCACCAAAAATGAACGATGAAATGAAATTCATTTTATCAGCCCAGGCTACGAAAAATTATACCTTCTATATAAACTTACAAACAAGAGTAGGAGCTGGCTTGACTATCATTGGCTCATTTTGACCGAGAAATTTTCTACCACATCGATTGATACTGATAATGAATTGGTGCAAAAATTATCAGATACGTCCCAACTTTTCGCCAGCGTCCATCATGCGGTATCAGTGAAAAGGAAATGGGCGGTAAATCCGTCTATCAATCAGGATAGCTGCCCAACAGAGTACCATGGATGAGTATCTTTTCGGCTCAGGTTTTATGGAAAAAGTTAACTCTTGCCAAGCAATGAAGAAACCTAGCGAGAATATTAAGAACAAACCCTTCAAGATAGCATACAGCCACTCAACCCCGGGAACATCTACTAGTCATTTTTTAAACTCTATGCGTCAGGTATTCAACACAAATGTGAAAAAGGACAAGCAGAAAAGAAGGCAGGGAACCAGCAGAGACCAGAAGAAACAGTTCGAGAAAACTCCCAACCGTTATCATCAACATCAGTCGAAAACGCTGTACTACAAATAGAGGTACCACAAAAAATTGCTTGTCGTTTAAAATATTTTTACAAAGAATGGCTAAAAATTGCCCATAATAAACAAGTTTAAAAATGGATTAAGGGTATAAGTATACCTTTTTGTTGAAATTAACTGTCTCGACCCTCACTTCGTGGAATCCACTCATATTAATGTTTTAAATGAAACTCACGGTTTCTAGTTAATACCAAAATATAATAAAAATTGTTGAAAATTCCAAAAAATTGACAATTGAATATGAATCCTACCAAATACTCGAACAATCTTCCAATTATAGTTAGTACGGTTACTTAGGTTGTATTATTACTAAGACTGACACTGAAATATATTTCATTTAGCGGATACATTGAAAGTGCGTCTAGTACAACTCGGCGCGACGTCAATTAGGCGCAAGGACAATTAGGCGCAGAAACTAATACAGTCGACTCTCGATAATTTGATATTCGCTAATTGAATCTTCTGATAATTTAAATTTTCCCTAGAAACTCTACATTAATTGAAAAAATCAATGTAATTAGGCCCCATCGTTAATTTGAAGTTGCAGGAATGGCATCTCGATCACCAACATTCTATATTTTGAATTCCTGTTTCCTTACTCTCTATAATTTGAAGTAGGTTTCCATGCGCAGACCTGTCGGTACATGTCGTTCGCTTACTCTAGCGAAGTGGTTTCAAAAAGCTCTTAAGGATTCTTTATACATGGTTACGTATTAACAGTGTTGTTCTTTCTTTGATTCAAGTGTTTTTTTTTTAATTTTAAGATGAGTTCAAAGAGGAACAGGACTTTTTCCGTAAGGGAAAAAAGCGTGTCATCAAAACTGTGGAGGATGGACAAGTGAAAAAAGATGTAGCCATGTAGTTCGGAATTTTGCCACCAACAGTGTCTATGATTTTGAAAAACGAAGATAAAGTCATCGGAAGTGATTTGAATGAGGGTAGAAAAATATCATGTCAGGGTGAAGTTCCTCACCTTCAGGAGTGATTGCGTGTAATAATTCGCCAGTGTAGGGGGCAAAACGTTCCCGTTGGCGGCTTTATGCTGAAAGAAAAAGCCCCTTTGCATAGGCCCTTGGTATTATAGTATTTGTAGCTAGTGAAAGATGGTTAACCAACTCCAAAAATCGACACGTCATCACGCTGAAAAAGATCTGTGGAGACAGCGCCAGCGTGGATATCTCCATATGTAATGAATGGATTGATGAATTAAATCAGCTTTTAAATGGCTACGAGTAAAAAAACGTATTCAACACAGATGAGACTGGGCTATGGTATAAATGTCTTCCAGATCGCACCCTAACGTTCAAAGACCAAAAATGTCATGGTGGGAAACTCAGCGAGGACAGAATTACTGTGCTTCTAGCTTGCAATATGGATAGATCTCAAAATTTGGAACCACTTGTGATTGGTAAATCTGCAAAATCACGGTGTTCCAAGATGATAAACTCCCTGCTCAAAATTAACCGTCCAAATAAGAAAGCATGGATAACGACGGAGTTGTTTAATGAATGGCTGACCCCTATTAACAATAAAATGAAAAAGGGTAACGCAAAATCTGTTTTTGGACTACTGAACTGTGCATATTGACCCGCCGCCACGTGTAAAATTAATGTTTGTCCCACCCAGCACGACATCAAAACTACAACCCTTCGACCAAAGAATCATACAAAATTTTAAAATACTGTACCGTAGGGAAATAGTATCAATTGTGTTGGATAGCATTGAAAAGGGTGAGAAAGCTAAGATAACAGTTTTAACGGCCACTAATATGATTCATGAGACTTTGAAAAATGTGAGCCGTATGGTCGTTTTCAGACTTAAGACTGATACGAAATCTACACGATATCGGCTATTGATCTTTCTCACCAAAGATGTATTCGACAGTACAATCCCTAGATATTTTCATCTAGCTTTTTTGACTTAATATTTTGTTCTTGCATTTGTCATTAGTGTTGTCCCCAATACAAGATTTTGATTCGACTAGTTTCGCAAAAAAATATTATAGTATATTATTTGTATCTTGTTTTTTAATGTGAAGCTGTCTCTTGTAGCGTTAAAAATCACTGTCACCACGACGACATGATAGGGAAGGCTGCTACCCATCGACATATCGACACCGTGCGAATGCGTTTCATTGTTTTGTAATATTTGTGCACGCTCCGATATTGTTGCCGGTGTCGTGTCGGTATAGTGTGGTTAGGTCTGAAAACACCCAATCACCCTTCAGAGCTGCTTCAGAAAGTGTGGATTCAAGCAAACTGAAAATGATGGACCGATACCGCAGCCACCAAACGATACAAATTCTGTATTAGGGTGGGAACGTCTACCTGACTGTGGACAGTTAACGCTTCAGGATTACGTCCAAACAGATGATGACATCGGTATCCATGGTGCGCTAACAGTTGCTGAACTTACGGAATTGCCATCTCAAGAAGACAATGGGGAAGAAAACTAAGAATAAGAACCACCAGTTCCAGTAACACTGAGCGAGGCAAGGACAGCTCTTTTTATACTACGTTCCTATGCCATCAAAATTGACACAAGTGATGATTTCTTCTCATCTCTCACAATCATTGATAATACATTGGACAACGGTAAATGGAAGTTATTAACACAAAAGAAAATTACCTTTTTCCATTAATTTGATTTTTAATTAATCTGGGCTTTATCAATAACATGATATAATAATATTATAGTAATAACAACAATCTTTTCCAGGCATATTGTTGGGAACTATTTTAACTGTCCTACCCAAACGATCCTAATACGCTTTTACAATAATTCTAAGGTCAAACATTGTAAGGGGAAATCCATACTCTACAATTGTTATTAGAAGATCAACCAAGTGTGTAACTTTACAAGCCTCAAAAACGGTTGGTGTTCTAACAGGCTTTTGGTGGAGGTTCCTGACTTTATCACATACGGTACGTTTTGGGACATTGAGCAAGTCAGCAGCTGTTGCATAAGATATACCTCTATCTCGCACGGCGCGCACGGTTTAGGACACGTAATAACCGAAAATGGTCTCAAAATTGATCCTGAAAAAACAGCCGCAATCACATCAATGAAAACTCCAGAAAATAAGAAGCAGTTCCAAAGATAATTGGTTATGGTAACATACCTGATTAAATTTATACCAAACCTCTCTGATATAAGACAGCCGTTGAGGGAATTGCTGAAAAGGGAAGTTGATTGGTATTGGGGCCCTGAACAAGAATCTGCTGTGAACAAAATCAAGAAGTTGTTAAGATCATCGCCTGTTTTGAAATTTAATGATGTTAACAAAGATGTTACTTTATCAGTTGATGCAAGTTCCACTTGTTTAAGTGCAGTTTTAATGCAAGAATATCAACCCGTAGACTATGCTTCAAGAGCGCTGACTTCTGCACAACAAAACTACCCACAAATCGAGAAAGAAGCATTCGCTATCAAATTCGGGTGTCAAAAATTTCACGAATATGTTCATGCAAGAAGTTATATATGGAAAGAGATCATAAACCGTTGGATACGATTTTCAAGAAGCCAATACCAACCGCTCCTTTTCAGGTAGGTACACATATCTATTATCACACTTCTTTTGATTCCGGTGTTGCTCGGATCTTTTTTACCGACCCTGTATAAATGATTAATATCCCTTCCTGAACAATCAATTTTCAGTGTTTTGTTGAAAAATTGTAAGACTATTTCTAATAAATGTCCATTGTCATTCTCTTGAATACCTGATATTCTGAGTTATTCTTTTTAATCTGAATTAGGTCATCAATGTTTGATTCTACTATTTCAATGTTATCTGTGTTGGCAGCAACCCTCTTTTCAAATTTAGTTAGGCAGTTATTTATATTGTTAAGAGTATCATCGACTTTTTCAAACCTATCATTTAGTTGACTGACAAATTTGGCACATACCTTTTCCATTAGTGGCTTCCAGAGACTTGTCTGACAACGGTAGAATTCTGCTTCTTGTATACTTATCCATATTAGAGAAATTCACACAAAATTTCACGAACTTAACGATAGAATATCTTGAATTAGTTACTGAACCACCACCGATATATTTGATATATAATATATTAGTAATTTTGTACTGCAATTACATTGAATAGCGGAGCACACTTAATCACGTCTATTCGCTCATGCTACGTTGCCGCATTTACCATTTGAAGTTGATCTGAATCAGCTAGCTGATGAATGGAAAATTTCAAGATATGAAGAAAACATCGAAGAAGTGGTCAGCGCCATTGACGAATATTGGTCATTCATATTCGACATAAAAAACAATATTATTGATATAAAGTACCCAACGGTAACAAAAGTGGTGAAAACGATTCTGTGCTTTTCACATGGCAGCGCAACTATAGAGCGAGAATTCTCCACTTCTGGATTGGTACTAACAAAAGATAATACCTCGATGAACGAGAGAGGTATAAATGCCAGATTAAACGTCTGTAATGATTACATATTATAGGTTCTTCCGAGGTTAGGCCATTGAGGGAATATAATTACAAAGCCAGTTAACTCTAACAACTTAACTTTATTAATAATCAATATATTGATTGGAATACGTAGCAAAATGTATGTTCTAAATACATTTCGGCACATGGTGCTTACACTGCATCTTATTGCAAAATCCGATATTCAGCATAGACATATTCATACATACACATGACAAAATAATACACAAATACTATTTCCTAATATAAACATGAGCCACATGGTACTCAGGTCGCTTACTTCACAAATACATTTTATTGAAATATAAAATCTATCATTATAAATGAAATATAAATTTTTAATACTATATCATCACACGTCATATCCGGTATGAAAAGATTTAAAAATAACCCTTCCCTGCCACGGGTGTCAAAAGAATTCGGTATAACCCTTATACCGTCGAGAGCCTAGTTTTCTCTTATAATTTCTGACCATTTTTGAATCTAAAACCAAAAGTTACTGTCAAATATGTATAAGCTAAAAAATGTGTCGGCAAAGTTGCCTCATTTCGCCATATTTTATTCAATGTGTTGCACACAAAAAATCTGTCAATCTGGCATATAATTAAGAAAAGTATCTAGTTTGATAACAACAAGCTTTAGAACCCCTTGATTTGATCCTAGCGACCCGACATACCTTAAAAGCTAGGTATTCTAAATACGGATTCTACCACATATTTACTTACATAAATATTTTAAGCGCCAAAACCACCTGTTCACTGCTGCCTGTCGGCGAGAACTATCGCAATACCGTTACTAATCGATTGGCTACTTTCTTCCCTCTATCATATTTAAAACTTAGCAATAATTTGAGAGATGCCAAATTTTTTTGTCAACGGGCAAAGTTACCTCTGCGGGCAAAGTAAGGAGAAAAATGAGTATAGACAAAGTCAGGTATGCAATGAGAAACTTTTAGTTATTGTAACATTGATTGCTATTTTAGAATCATTTTTTGTCACTATTATTAATGGTTTAAGGGAGAACGAATTGATTTGTTCAATATGTCAGGTGAAATATTCGTCCAAAGTGTAAACAGCCAGCATTTAAAAAAATTTCAACCAGATTTAAATGATGGAACGAGACCAATGAGGAAACATATCCTTTGTCCAATTTTCAAACCAAAGTAGCAACTTTAATCGTATAGTGATTTATATAGACATTTAAATGAGAATCACCATGTTAGCGTGAAAGAATATGTTTTAAATTTTGGGAACTTGGAGGAATTTGGAATGTTATAATCGCAGGAGAAGGGGAAGTTAGTTATGTTCATTCTTCAGCTAATAAGCAAAAAAAATGGGAGAAGAAGAATTTTATAGCATTGCAATGAAAGTGGCATAAAAGGTTTTATGATTGTTTGAAATATTTGTTATTATTTCATTCCAATTTTTCAGGATTTTGAAGGTCGTCCCAAAAACTGAATGTGAGGACTGGACGGAGTACACGCATTCCAGAAGTATGTCCATCAAGACTTATTTCAATATTTCAGAAAATGGTTGAATATATTTTATGAAGATATACTTTGTTTAGAAATTTTTTTAGTAGAGGTTATTATCAATTGTGTAACGTTTTTATTTTTCTAATATTTTGCCCTACTAGATCAAGTAATTATATTCGAATAATACCTATCTCAGTACGGCCCTGGCATAACAATATTTTCTCCGAACTGGGTAGGACGTCGTTCTGTAGGAATAATAAACATAAAAAATTGCGAAACAATATCCATTGACATCGGAAGGGTTCGATACCCTCCAACCTTGATTTTCAACTGAAAAATATACAACAGCTTTAGTATCGCCTCTGAAAATATACGATGTGTAGAATAGTTTTAGAATCGCCTCTGATAAAAGAATACTTTGTGCCAAATTCCCGTTAAACGTCGTAATTGGTGAATTTATGGTTAGGTATATATTTTTTTAGAACTACTCGTAGCTTTCTCGAAATTTCTCGTAAATACTTTCTTGAAAGAGATTGCCTTTGACAAAAAGCTAGTGAAGAAATTCCTTCGTCAAAATATCCTCAAGAAATTCAGTTGTAATTAGGGTCACAACGCTATTTATCTTGTCGTTATTACCCCTATCGAGATTGAGTCATCTAAGAATCCTAGAACAAGTTAGTTGTAAAACTTCGTAGGGTGTTAACGTTAGTTATCGTGTCGTACCGTACCGTACCGAAGTATCTATATTTTCTGTGCTTATTCAGCGAATTAAAGTTACCGAAGTTATTAGATTTGTTTGCCGTCTTATCAAGAAAGAATTACTTATTGCAAGTATTCTCTTTAGAAATTAAATCGACCGTATCAACAAACCAGGCTCTCCGACGTTAATAGTAAGTGCCACCAACGAATCCGATTACCTGATTTTTGATTGGTCTGCTACTTCCGGCTTCAGGTAGATTTTAAAGATTATTTTGAGCTCTCTTACCTGGCTTGAAGAGTACCTGTTCCTTGCCGAGTGAGTAGGACGAATTTAGTTACGCGTAAATTTTTTTCAACCGTAGTAAGAACACTACAGTATCAGAATTATTTTATTATGCTAACTAGTATTTTGATTAGTAATAATGGCATTGTTTTTGAGAACATTTATGTTTTATGCTGTTTTATATTGTAATCCTTGAGAAATTCTGCGTGCACGATTATCCTAGATAAAATGAGTTTCCGTCCCATTATCTTGACGTAACTTCCACAACGCCTATGTGTTTTCCGTTTTTAAGTTATTCAATAACGTATTATTATCATACCTATTTTTTTGAATAAATGGAAAATATTTTTATTGATAAACTAATTTATTTGCTTTGTTCGCAAACTCAGCGACATTTATCGTTTGTATGTCTATATAACCCTTAATTTTATTTTGTATCTTATACGATACGTAACTTTTGAATAATAAACTTGTCTATATATATATATATATATATATATATATATATATATATATATATATATATATATATATATACAGGGTGGTCCTTAAGTAATTGTACATAGAAATATGGTAGATTCCTGACTTTGAAATATTACGATTTAAACCAACTTACTTTAATAAAATCTTGCTAATAAGGAATATACAGGATGTTAAAGGTTAAATTTTAAAATTTCTTTTTTGCAATAACTTCAACGTTTTTGGATATGTATACATGAAAATTTGGAAATAGAGGTTTTTGGGCACGAAAAATCATAATCTGGTACCTACTTCGATGTAGTTTATAGAGGGCGCTACATAGGCCACCTTTGTGGCATCAATGTGCCCTAAATTTTTTTGCTGTTTAAGTTAGCGGTATTTTTGTAAAAGAATATTAAAGCCACGTTATTTTAATAGAAAAAAGGTATACTTGTTATTAACCTTAAAACATAACGGTTTTCGATATAATCGCATTTTATGGATCAGCTGCTTGATTATTATTAAAAACATTTAGAAAACAAATTAAAAAAAAACTAAACTAAATAACATTATAACTTCAGTTGTGTCACATTAAATGATCGATATTTCCTCCATTCTCGTCGATGCATTTATCTACACGTTCCATAAAAGATCGTCTCATATTAAACAACATCATTGGATCAAAAATACCCGCTGCTCTATTTATTTCTTCCCAAAGTAATAATTATTCATTTCAGAAACTATTAACATAGTAGGCTGACGTCACGAATGATTTTGACGCCGAAGCATTCGATTTGTTTCAATATTATGTCAGTCTTGTAATATTTAGTTTGCATTTTATTAGTTAATTTAAAAAAAGCAGAAAATGCCGAGGCATAATAATTATTCTAATACAGATATGAGAGATATGGTTGCTATTTACTGTCAGCAAAATTTTAATGGGCGAGCTGCGAAACGAGAATATTTGAGAAGATATCCAAACAGGCAGCAACCTAATCATCAAACATTCCAGAATCTATTTAGGAATTTAGGCGATAGTGGTTCGTTTCGTCCTAAGCGTGATAACTTAGGCCGACCAAGAATAATTACGCCTGATAGAGATGACGAAATAATGGTTCGCATTGAAGATGATCCTCAAGTTAGTACACGGCGTTTATCTGCTGCTTTACAAATCAGTAAAACTTCTATTTTAAAAAGACTACACCTCGAGAAGTATCACCCATACCATTTTACTCCGGTACAAAATTTATTGCCAGCAGATCTACCGTTAAGATACCAATTTGCAAGTGCTATCCGAAACAGGCAAAATCTTAATCACACCTTCGTCGACAGAATATTATTTACCGACGAAGCTACATTCAACCGCCGTGGTATTTTTAATTTAAGGAACAATCATCTTTGGGCTATTGAAAATCCCCATGATAAACGAGTAAGCCATTTCCAATATGAATTCAAAATAAACGTATGGTGTGGTATCATTGGTAACAATTTCTTAGGACCATACGAGTTACCTCGTAATTTGAATGGAGAGAACTACTTACATTTTTTGCAAAATGATTTCATTAATCTATTGGAAGAATTGCCACTGAATATAAGAAAAAATATGTGGTTCATGCAAGATGGTGTACCGCCGCATTATACGAGAGCAGTCAAAACATATTTGAATAACAAATTTCCTGAACGCTGGATTGGTCGTGGTAGCCATTTTCCTTGGCCAGCACGTAGTCCAGACTTGAATCCTCCCGATTTCGGTGTATGGGGTGCAATGAAACAACTTGTTTATAAGGATCTCATAAATACAAGCGACCAACTTTGGGAAGAAATAAATAGAGCAGCGCTATTTTTTGATCCAATGATCTTGTTTAATATGAGACGATCTTTTATGGAACGTGTAGATAAATGCATCGACGAGAATGGAGGACATATCGAACATTTAATGTGACACAATTGAAGTTATAATGTTATTTAGCTTAGTTTTTCTTAAATTTGTTTTCTAAATGTTTTCAATAATAATCATGCAGCTGATCCCTAAAATGCGATTATATCATAAACCGTTGAGTTTTAAGGTTAATCACAAGTATACCTCTTTTCTATTAAAATAACGTGGCTTCAATATTATTTTACAAAAATACCGCTAACTTAAACAGCAAAAAAATTCAGGGCACATTGATGTCACAAATGTAGCCTATGTGGCGCCCTCTGCAAATTACATCGAAGTAGGTACCAGATTATAATTTTTCGTGCCCAAAAACCTCTATCTCCAAATTTTTATGTATACATATGCAAAAACGTTAAAGTTATTGCAAAAAAGAATTTTTAAAATTTTACCTTAAACATCCTGTATATTTCTTATTAGCAAGATTTTATTAAAGCAAGTTGGTTTAAATCGTAATATTTCAAAGTCAGGAATCTGCCATATTTCTATGTACAATTACTTAAGGACCACCCTGTATATATATATATATATATATATATATATATATATATATATATATATATATATATATATATATATATATATATATATATATATATAATTTGTTGACCGACGACTGTGAGCTAATTGTGTTGCCTATCCATCCCATAATGCCCTAAAACTTATAGTGCTACCATCTGTTAGGAAATCTTTCAAGATTTCATCATTGTTTATAATATGTTGACCGAGTGAATGCTGTATGTGAAAGCGCTGGTAAATATTATTTATTAGTATTGTGAATATTAGTGTTTGCTTTTGACAGAGCATGGGGAATGTTAGCATAAACATGCGTTATGATCGTCCAAATATAAATAATTAGTTGTAAATACCCTATAGTAACAAAATTAAGCCTTCTAAAAGATGTATCCTGTAGTCTACTTTGCCAAATAAAGAGCAAGGTGGATATTTTTTGTTGTGCATCCTAGAATCTACTTTGCCAACTAACCATAGATGGGGAGCCTTTTTATTTGGAATCCTATATTCTACTTTGGCAAAGAAACAGCAAGTTGGATATTCAGTCATTTAAATTACATTTGTCATATATCTAAACTTTATTTTCCAATTATAAATAGAATTTTTGTTGATAAATCCTAAAATTTAGTTACTTAGTAAAGTAAGTAGACTATTTTTGTTGTTTCAGTTACATATAAATACAATGTCATCACGAACCGAAAAAAATTTTTGCATTACTTCCACCACTTTCGTCCGACATGGATGATTCTCGTGATGAGGAACATGTAAATGATACTAACATATACAACATTCAAAATGACGACGATAATGAAAGCTCTGAAGTCGATAGCTTGCCTCCTGAAATACAATATATTTTTGATCACCTGTCTGAAACAGATTCAGCGTCAGAAACTGAATGTTCCAAACTTCAAACAGCCACACATCAATATGTTTGTACTACACCTAAATATGTTTGTAGTACGCCAAAGTCTGTTCTGAGTCTTCTAAAAACAAGATCATATCTAGTATCTGGACCAACTGATAATGAGGACCACGAAAATACTGACGTCCAATCTACAAAGAAGCGAAAAAGAAATCTGCTGAAACGAAAGAATTTAGTTGAGTACAACTGGTCCCAAGAAGAATTTGAATATCCTGTAAACATTCGCGAGTTAAATTTATTAAATAAAAATATACTTTTTTAAAAATATATAATTAAACTTATTGATCAGTTACGTTTGAAGTTACAATTATGACTATTTTTTTTTATTTACAAAAATGAGGAAATGTATTATAATGCTGAATACAGAGAAAAATATATGATAACAAAATTATACAATTTTGTAAACAGGATGTCTCCACGTGTTTGCTGATTAAGAATTATGAATCCAATAATGTGGGAAACGTCCTGTCAGCAATTTAATAATAATATTAACAGGATGTCTCCATATGACTCGCTTAAATAACTTTGGGGTTGTGGATACAATGAAATCGCCATTTGAATATGTTAAAATATTTTTTTCGGACGATTTATTTGATCTGATTGTAGAGAATACCAGCCTTTACTTCGTTCAGCAAACAGGAAAGTCGATCAACGTTAGTTAGAATGATATAAGGGACTTCGTAGCCATATACATTTTGATGGGTATAGTAGATATGCCATCCTATTTGGATTATTGGAGTACAAACATGAGATATGATAAAATAGCAGAAATAATGCTTCTCAAGAGATATCAGCAAATTCACAGATATATTCATTTCGCAAACAACGATCACATAATCAACGACCAATACTAACAGATTCGCCCTGTTTTACATATAGTGAGAAGAAATTGTTGTACGATAGAAGAAGAACGACGGCTGAGTATCGACGAAATGATGGTTCCTTATAAAGGAAAGAAGCGGGTTCAAGACGACAATACATAAAGTCCAAACCAAAAAAATGGGGATTCAAAATATTTGTCAGGGCCGGTATTTCTGGATTCGTGTACGATTTTATCAGTTATGGAGGTTTTGATACTTTTAGGGAACACACATTTACGGAGAAAGAAGAATCCCTAGGATCGGTAGGGGCTAAAGTTGTGCTTGCCCTTACGCAATCAAAGAAATCCCCTGCTATGTCCGTTATCTACGTCGATAATTTCTTTTCAAGTTTTGATTTGTTATACATTCTCCGACAAGACTATGGAATTTTAGCACTAGGAACTATGAGAAACGATCGATTGAAAAATTGCATTTTGGAAGAGGATAAGTCTATAAAGAAAAAAGGAAGAGGGGCGTTTTGTTCTAAATGTGACAATGCTTATAAAATTAATGTTGTGGAATGGTTTGACAACAAACCTGTTATCCTAGCTAGTACTTATGTAATTGGCATACCTGTAGAAACAATCAAAAGATTTGGTAAACGCCAGCGTGCAAAAATTGATATCCCTTGTTAATCCCTTATAACACTATAATGCTCACATGGGAGGAGGAAATCTAATGGACATATTAGTAAGCCTTTACAGAACACACCTGAAAACTCGTCGCTGGTATCTCTTCATATTTGCATAAATGTTGGATATTTGTATAAATAACGCGTTGCTTCTCTATCGAAGGGAGAATTGTACTTTAGGATACAGGTCAAAAACATATTCTTTAAAATACTTTCGACAATGCATAGCAGAGACTTTAATACAAAACAACAGAAAAGGTAAGAAAACGTTTGCGGTGCAAAACGAAGAATATAAAAAAATTAAGTAGCCCGTTCTACCGAGACCTTCTGAGGACGGTGTGATGAAGTTGATCATTTTCCAATTTATGGTAACAAGGGCAGGTGTAGGTATTGTGAATCAGGAGAGACACACTGGTCATGTTCGAAATGTGTTATAAGGTTGTGTTTAGTGAAGAACAGAAATTGTTTATTTGTTATTCATATTAGCACATAGAAATATTACTAGCAGTCATTTATTTATAGCCGTAGAAAATGCCCTTCTGTTATGTTTTATGTACAACTGCATTCGTTTTTATTTATATTCAATTTTCCCTTAGTTGTAGTGCTCCTACTTCAAGTTTATATATCATTTTATTGTGTTTTTGTTGCATAAACCGTTATTCGTTTTAGTTTTAATTGTAAATTTGTGACCTATAATTCTGGAGTTTGTGTTTTCCAGGATACATATTAAAGTTTCACGAAAAATTTGCTTATTTGACTATGTATCTTCTAAGATACAGTCCATATCTCCCTTATTTATGAAAAAAAATTTGTGGAAATAACCAAATTGCATTCTTGAAGACCTAATAACACCACGGAAACACTAATTTACTTAAAATTAATGTTGCATCAAGGTTTGCCAAATTAAGGGATACTTTCAATTTGTATATTTGTTTGTTCCTTGGAGACTATTTATCACCGAATGACTCGCTGTGTAGTGTTGGGTGATAATTTGTCTTTTTATAGTTTTTTATGTATATATTAATAACGTCGTCGAGTTGTGTCCGTGTTATTAATATACAGGGCATACGTACACCCCAAGACATTTTTTTTGATTGTATATAAGATTGTGGGTCTTATTGTTTCTATCTATTGTTGGTACCCTGTAATTCGTGCATTCATATTATAAGTTTCTTATTGTTCTGAACACTGACGCTAGTCAAAGATATTAATAAACTGGTTAACCTAATAAACGCGTTTTATTCAGTACATCCCTAATCTCCACAGACACATTGCTGAAAACACCTCATCTATCATTTCTCTCGTATCGCAGTTTTTGAAAAAATTTCTGTAGATTGAAATTTCTGGCGCCCCTTCTCGTTTGATTAACTTTAATCTTATAAACCTACGACCCCTAGCACTCCTGTACAACACAAAGGGAGCCGTTCTCATTCGTACTAACTGTTTATCGCCCACTATCGTTCCAAATAATAGTGTTTTACTAGGCCATCTTCGTTCCATCCAAGGAAACTTTGGAAAATTTTGTACCAAACAGTTGAGATGGTTACAATTGAACGGAGACACGCGTAGGACATGAGAAGTTAACGGCACAGAGAGTAGTTAAAGTGTTACTTATTTGCAAAAAGTATTATTAGCTTCAAATTACAATTCCATGTTATTTTTTTCAATTTATTTATCATAATGTTTAGTTTGGTTCCTTAATTAGCTTTTTTAAAAATAATATTCTATTTATTAAAAATAAATAATTTGATGGAATATTTGGCTTTATTTGTTAAAAATGACTAGTACCAACAAGAAACAACAAAAAAAAACTAAACTGCATTTGTCTAATTTGTATTTTTTATTTTTGCAATAATTTATATGGGGTGCTGAGAACACCCCGCAAACAACGATGCCATTAAAATAGGCGCGAGTAACGTAGGGTTAAATCAGCTATATCTCTTATTTTTCAAACATTTATTCATTCCAATTTTTCACATTCAATTGTCCTTGTATCTTGTTTAAAACCCCAACAGCCAATTGTTCCACAATATTAGTTTCTTCAGACTTTGTTAACCTGTTATAAAAAAATTAGTAACTTTGGTAACACGTATCACATATAGTATTCATGTGTTTTAGGCACATATTTTTCTTGCATTTTCTGCAACCTGTCTTGCATTTGATATCTTTGGCTCGTGGAAATATGTTGCATCTTGATTTTTTGAACGGAATATTTTCAGATGATAAATTTTGGTTATTTAGACGTGTTTTTAGTGGCTTTGGAAGGGAGGATATCTGTGGTCTCATCATGATTTGTGACTGCACAAGACTGATACCAACTACTTCCAGAAACTTCGACCTACGCATTGTCGTGTTGGTATTTAGGAAGTGATAGAATACTCTCAAGGGCCAACGACAAGTTCTCGCTATATTGTATATTTGACACTTATGGTCGACAGTATCGACGCCCTCGTTAGTCATGTTATAAAACAATAATATTTCAGGTTTTTTCACATTTGGAGCAATTTCCACCAAAGTATCATCATTTATGTGCAGTGTTGATGGAAGAATTAGGTACTTATTTTTTTGGGTCAGTACGAAACGAGAGTCGTAGGAGTTTTTTTGGTGAAATCCGAAAAGGCTTGGCCAGGAACCTTATTTGTAACAAACTGCACTGGAAGCTCCCTTTAATTTTTTTTCAGTGTACCCACTAAAGTAAGTTTTTCAGACAGTAACCTTTCTGCTAAAGGTATGCTTGTATACCAATTATCCGTTGTGATGTTTCTTCCTGATCCGAAAAGAGGGCGACATAATCGCTGGACAATATCAATGGCCTTATAGCTCACCTGGAAAGGACCCTCTGGCTGCGCTCCAAGATATGGTTCAATTTGTAGACTATAAAATGTTCTCGAATCACAGACTGCAGAAAATTTGATACCGTATCGTGCAGGTTTGTTGAGAAGGTATTGTCTGAAAGAGCATCTACCTCTGAAATTCAAAAGTTGTTCGTTTATTGTTACATATTCCCCAGCTGAGTAATTTGCCTGGCAATTATTATTGAATTGAGTGTAGAAGCTTCTAATAGGAGCAGATTTGTCAAATACTCTCCTCTCTTCGCGAGTATTTAAAATATAAAATAAAAACGATTGTAGCTCATACTTTTATAGAATATTTCAATTCCAAACCTCGATACCTGACATAAATCTTTTATATTTCTGTGGCTGGATTTGCAAATGCCGGATAAAATAAGCAGGCCAAAAAAAGCTTTTATTTCTATTTCATTGAATGATTTACAGTCTCTTGAACGACTGTAGTTGCTAGATAGGTTGCTTATAAAAATATTTGTACATTTTACGATTTCTCTGACCATGTCTTTAGTTATAAATAATTTGAAACAGTCTGGGACTCTTTTACATTTTCTGGCAGCATTTTTCGACCCTGGTAGATGTGAGAATATATTTTAGTTCCTAGTTCTTACTTGCACCCTATTTTTCTCCTCCCACCATTTTGAAATCTTATCCTTACCAGGAAAAAAAGATGAACTTTCATGAACTTTCCACTTCTTGCTCTTCATCACTTGACAAATCTTCTTCACTTGACGAATCTTTAATTGAGGAATCACTGTTATTATTCTGATCGCAAGAATTGTTAGGCTCCGAATTTCTCTGTATATTATTCAACTCTGGATCGGATGGATTTTCCTCATCTCGCAATGTTTCGTTATCAGTCTCGACTTCTTCCCATAATTTCAGCAAACGCGCTTGATCCTTCTCAAAATCTCCCATACTTGCCTGAAATAAATGTAGTATAATATAGAAAAGATAATACATATTATCTGCCAACTGAATTCAAGAGATTAACCAACAATATAACTCACTAAAACGAAATATACTTACAAAATAAATTAATTCGCTCTGCCAAAAAATGTAACTTCAGTACTCGCATGTTGTCGACGCCCTACACTCGTCTTTACGGCCTAACGACAAACCCTATACTAATGAGCGTTTGTCAGGCTCTAGAGGCCCATGATACAATGAAATAGAAGATATGATTTCGCGCATGCTGGTTCTGATGTCACGCCGAGAGTGGACGCCTTGAATTAGTTAGTTTGCAGTTACATTATTGGATATGCTTATGTCTGTTAATTTTACATTTTTATTGTTGGAAATCAGCTAGAATTAGTCAAAATAATATGTGTACTGTATGGTTGTGATTTACACAATCACGTGAAAGGCTTTGCACACGATGTCAGCTTTTTTACTCTTCCAAAAGACAGATAAATGATACGGGAGTGGATCCGTTTGTCTAAACGCGAAGATAAATTTAATACAATAGAATAATAGACCATATAATTATGCTGAAATTCAAAGAAAAAGTCACTAGCTCCTCTTGGTAATCGCAAAGATATGTTGGGGGCTATATTTATATTCAAACTCCTAAATGGGCAGGTTGATTGTGCGGATCTTTTGAGTCATATGGGGATTAGCATTCCTTGTAAGGGTGTATCTTCGCCATCAAGTTGCCTTTCATGTGCCCTTTCATAGAACAACATATGGTGCTATGAGTCCTATAAACAGATATCTGTGCTTTTTTGAATAGCTTTAATTTTGATAATTTCAATACGTCTTTGGGCATGTTGTGTTCTTGATTTTTTTTATTTATATAAGTATTGTTTATTACCTGTATCAGTCTTTATATCTGTCCTCATTCTATTATTTATTGTTGTATTGTAACAGAGTGGTTCTCCCGTAATAAATAGATCTTTTCTTAAACAAAGTTGACAAATAATCTCAATCTCAATCTCAATCTCATATTTTGTTATTACCAATAACAATTTCATTATTAATATTATTTTGAAGAATGTTCCACGGTACCTGAGTTGTACTTTATTGTTCTGTAGTAAAGTATGGTCCTAAAGTTTTTGGAAAATTACTAAATGCTAATAAATTTTCCAATTTTTTTTAATTTTAAAAGCACATGTGGCAACAATTAACAACACTATTAACGAAAAATAATTACAAATTACATTATGGATAGTGGCCCGTTATCCTTAATGAGTCGTATTTTTCTTCGGACTTTTCATCTTCCTCTGGACAAGAGCAGGTTCTATTTCTCTAATCTTTTGGAAGATGCGACGCCGCAATTGATCTTCAGTTGTAGCTTTCCATCCTTCATCGTACACTTTCCTCGATAGTATTGACCAAAATTCCTCTATTGGCATAGCCTGAGGCATATTAGGAGGATTGTCAAACTTAGGTACAAAGTCAATGTTATTTTCACGTAACCACTGTGGTAATTCTAGCATAATGGCATGAAGTTAGATCAGGCCAAAACATTATATTATCATTGAGATGATGTGTATTTAAAAAATTAAGTAATTTAGTGAAACATCTTTGAATATAAAGTTCTGCATTCAAGGCTTCTCCCCGAACACGACCAACATACGGCTGTGAGATAAATCCTGCTTCAGGAATGACACACCACACTAAAACTTTATCCTCAAATTTCGATTTACATTTAAATTTAACATTGTCTGGTGTATTTTCGATGTTATCGGTATAAAACCCATTGTTTCCTTTAATCTCTGAATGGGATAAGGTAAAATATTTTTCATCATCCATTATAATCAATTTATTGGCAAAGTGGATACGCCTTAATGCGCGGCAACAACGCGGAATTCTTTCTAGCTGATCTGCGGTGTATTTTGGTGCCTTTCTTCCTTTCCTAAACACTAAGTTCGTGCGATCAATTGTTCTTAATACATTGGTTTTCGAAATACCAAATCTCCGGGCTAATTTTCTCTGAGAAACTCCAACTTTGTCTTTAGCAGCTTCCATCAGTCTTCTTTCTCTTCTTACACTCAAAATTCTTGGTCTACCGCTTTTGGGTAAATTAATGCATGATATACACTCTTCACAATTCCTTATAGTGTTGTAGATGGTTGACTTACTTATATTTTGCTCTTGGTAGATTGCAACGATATCATGCTTAGGTATTCGTCCAACTAGATTGTAAATGCCTTGACGAATATCTAATTTGTGAGACATTTTGCTACAATCGATTTGCAAAAATAAACTGTCATAATCAAACTTGATTACGTGTGACGTTTTTAGTTTCAATGGCAACTTGATTGAACGACATTGGGTACAAAAATAAATAATTTAAAAACATTCCGAAAACTTTAGGACCATACGTTATACTTATTTTGGAATAAACAACCGAATAAGTATTAAAATTTGCTAATTGTTTTATTTCTTATATTTATTTAAAAATTTGAATGTTTATAAAATCATGTCAAAAAATCCAAAAAGTATAATATGTTTTTTTTTCTATCAGGACAGTAGTTATTTACTTTACGAAGCGAGCAAACAGATTTCAATCAGATCTTAGAATTATTGTTTTGCTCTGGTAGGCTCTCCGATTCCATATAACACTTTAACATGAATTCTCTTTGCCTTTATAATTTTAATAATATCTCATTCAGCCTGAACCATCCTCATTTTCCTTTAAAATGCATTACCAACGCATCATACGCAAGTTCTATTACATCAAATGCATTAGCCCGCGCTCACGGTTTTAAATTGTACTCTCTGCGTGACGTCATGCGCGCGGCGAACGATATTTCGAACGGCTAGAGATCATATCTTCTATTTTGTTGTATCATGCTAGAGGCCGGGGAACATATTTCAAAACTTCACATTGATACGAAACCAGTAGTTAAATGCTGCGCTGCCATTGGCTGGATTGTGTAGTTACCGTCTTTTAAACTCGAACTCAAAATGTTCCTTGCTGTTGTTTACAACTTAGGGATGTCAATTTTCTTCAATTAGGTACTAATACAATGGGATCACCCTGCATTAAAATATTGATAGAAATTTACTTAAATCTAAATTATTGCATAATTTAGTAATTGTCATTCCATAATGGCAGCGACAGCATAAAACCAATTTATGTATCGTATTCGAATAAAAACTGTCGCAGTCACATAGGGAATGACGGTGGAAATCCAGCAAATAGCAGAGCCGCATTTTACTACTGGTTTCGTATCAATGTGCGGTTTTGAAATATGCGGCCGGGGAAGAATGCAGCTAAAGACGCGCAGAGCCATCTTCAGGTTTTGGCGTGAAAGATACATCAAATATTAGACACATGGGGTGTTTAAATCACCCCGCGCGAGTAACGCAGGGTTAAAGAGAAAATATAATATGAAAATTGAAAATTAGAATAGAGAAGGACAACATTTCAATTAATGTAGAGGCAATTAATTTGACTTTCGATTTTTAATTTTTAGTTGATCTCGGCACAATAGTGTAATTTTAGCAGGACCTTGGATGGAAATAAATTCAATATATCCGTGAATTATATCATAGACTTGAAAAGAAAAGTGGAAGAGAAAGCTGAAAGAAACTGAAGAAAAATTGAGAGGGGAACACATTATCCTAAAAAGAACTAATGAAATTTGATGAATTATTATTATGTATCATATTATTATTAAATATATTAGCTAGCCAGTTTTTTATTAAGAAAGAAATCTAGTGACAAATTAGACAGGAAAAATAATTAAATGGCATTCATTATTATTTTTTATTATAGTTGTAATAATTTTAATTATTTTCATTTAATAAACTATTTACCATTTCTGTGCTCCATTTTTATTCATTGTTATCTTTATTATATGACATATTATTAATTAGGATATTTCATATCGCAGGTGCTGCGTTCATAACGAAACTTTTGGAATAACTAACACTGTACCGCTGAAAAGTTTTTAGACTAATTTGGGAACTTTCTTATTTTTTCTTGTATCTAGAACCTAACAAGTGTTGTACATGAGGTGAACGCAAACTAAATCAAATTAAACACATCATATTACCTACTACGAAGTGCATGCCGTAGCGTTTGAATATACTTGAAGATTCCTAGATTTGTTCCTCCGTCTTATTCGATAACGTCGTAAAAAAGTTGTTCGTTCCCAGCTGTGATTAATTAATCGTAGTCTGAATAAAAAGAGGGTCTAGAGTAGCAATGATCAATACTGAGACTATTAACGATCCCAATTTTTTTCTTGGTGAAATCTTTCAAACTGAAAAAATAAATCAATGACTTTCTCTAGTTTCCTTTTCTACATGGCGTCCCAACGAAAAGTACCTACCCTAAATAACTGCGGACGTAATAACTTTCTAAAATAGAGGTGGAATACATCGACCTTGATTTCAGGGGGGACATATTTTACCATAATACAAATATACAAAACGTCATCCCTCTACCTTGCACAGTAACCTCCTTAAAAAATTTAAATTGCAAGGGGACTCGAGTGATACCTCTTTTAATTGGTATTTGAATTCTCTTTACAATCGTCGATAATTTTTTATTGAATTTATCACTGGGTTTATGGAAATAACGGTTTTAATAATTTTTAATTTTAAAAATTAAAACACGAAATTAAAATGATCGCTTATTTCTTCACTACGTGATTGTTATTACCTCCGCAGTTATTTAGGTTGGGTACTTTTCGATAGGACAATGTATGTTACACGGTTTTATAATAATTGTTTATTTTCAATCTATGTCTCAATTGACAGTGTTGCTACAAATTATGCTTGAAAACAAAGCATACAAAGATCGCGAGTAAACTTACCAATAGAGTTGCGTAAAAAGAATTAAAAAACAGTTACTTTTTATCTCTTTGATTATATGAAAGACTTCATGACAACAAACATTAAGGTAATCACTAAATACAGTACGAAAATCCATTATTTCTTATACATGATAAACGAAGCCATTGTCTATGGTTTTGCAGGCAAATTATAATCTCTCAAAAAGAATTCGCATAATACCTGCTTGTGTGTAACTAAATCCTATTATATAAAGTTAATATACTGGATCGTTACATGAAAAATAAACGGAATTACCTATGTACGTACATATTACAATAAGGCTGGCTATTAGTTTACAGTTCTAAAGGTATCAATATTCTTTTCTCCATCTTCATTAGTTTACAGGACGGAACACCTGAGAGAATAAATTCAGTAGCTCCATTATTATACATTTTTCTTATCCCTGGGATACTGTCGTTATTGGAAGATCGCTTGATACTATCGACACGTAAAATTTACTTATAATGAGAACACCGAATGATACATCGTAGTAGTATTCATTAACTATCATATTTTTTCATAGGAAACTAAAAAAAGTATAAAAATAATAAGAACCAAGTATTAAAAAATAGAATAAAAATAGCAATCATAACCAGATATATCTACTTTTTTCACAAAATCATGTTTTGATGGTTTCTGGTTCTAGATCGCGAAATTTATCGACCCATGCATCAGTTTTTAACCAAAACCGTATATATCGCCTTGAAAATCCGCAATAAAATTCGACTTTTGGAGCAAAACAGGTTTTATCCAAATTTTTTGAACAAAAGCGGATATATCCAATCCTGTCCGTATCGAGAGCGATTTTTAGTTCGTCTTCGCCGTCAGTTCGTTACTGATGTTGAAATGCGATGCCACGTGCATTCAGTCCTTCAAGATTTGAAGAAAGAGAGTACAATTATTGGTGTTTTGAATTGAAAATTGTCGATTACGGAGGACGATAATAGTACGAGTGAAGGAAGTGATGAAAGTACGACGGGAAAAAGTGGAAGAAAAGTGAGGAGCGTAAAAACATGTTTTAAAGCACATTTTTAAGAGAATTTCAATTTTTTCTAGGTATATGAATCCCGACCCCACATTAGAAGGTTTTAGACGTCCTTGTAGTCATGATGGTAGAACCTATGAATGCCGTAAAGTGAGTATGCGTGAGTATGCGGATAGAACAAAGTCTTATAAAAACAACGAGAAAGTACGCCAGGATAAGTTTTATGCATCTATATGAGTATTATGGCACCTAGACGATAGCGACAGAATCAAGAAATGTAAGCGAGGAACGCTACAATTTGTTACATGTTAAAAGCATATAAAATTATGGTTAGAGTTTGCAAAAGTTTATACGCTGCTATTTTAGCCGTGAACACAGACTTGTCATAGTTGCGAAGGTTATAGCGGAAGGATGTGTTGCAAAGGAAAAAAGGGGAAGTGACAGAGTATCTAAGAAATATGCAGCGAAGAAAGAAAAAGTGCAACAATTTATTGGTTCCTTGCGAGGTAAAGAAAGCCACTACAACAGAAACAAAAAGTGCAAACGCATATACCTTGCTGCAAGTCTCTCGGTGGCAAAGCTGCACAAAATGTATAACAGGCAATGCAAATCAGAATATAAAGTAACCTATGATATGTTTAGAAACATCTTCTTGAATGATTTCAATATCGGGCTCTCATCCCCTGCGTCATATGTGTGTTCCATATGCACCAGGTTGAACGAGCAAGTGACACATATAAGAGCCCTACATAGAAGACAGAACCTTATTATCGAGTATCGAGTTTACAGAAAAATGACAAACACTTTCTATGCTAAGCACTAGCTAAGGAAAAGCCTGATAACTTTTTGTTTCGATCTCCAGTAAGTACAACCGCTATCCCGTACACCAATCAGAGATGCGTTTTATTCTCATAGAATTAGGTTCTATGTCGTTTGTAGCGATCCTATGACGTCTCGTGATCATGTAGTAACAACCAAAGACAGATACACAGAAATGTATTCCAAAGTTGGTTCGGTCAAATCACTGAGACCAGACTGGCAGATGTTTGATATTGAACAACTGCAAAAGGTGTACAATGAAATAGAGGGAATTTGAGATTGCAAAAATATTCACATAAAAAAATGTGTGAATAAAATATAATGAACCTACTGTTAAAGTGAAGATGTTTCAACTCTATCGTTTCACATCATCAGGCGACACAATTACTTGGGAGTCGCTGGTCAAGAAATGGAAGACGTTTCATGATGCAAAAACTGCATGCATGCGATTGCCTGGACGATACATATATAATTTTTCTGAGTGTTACTATAATCAAACATGTTCTAGTTCGTTTTTTGCATATCTCATTTCCTGTTCAGTTAAAGAAAAATAAATTATTTTTGTGTGCAAAATTTACTTGATTTTTGTGCAATACCGGATATATCAAATATTTTTTTGCTGATATTGCCTTAATGATAACATTTATTTCAAAAAAAAATATACTTAGTTGCTTAACATCATTATTTTTGAACTGATACTCGCCACATATTGGTTTTTTGCATTTCAAAAAGTTTGTTGTAGTCATTCTCTTCATAGCGGTAGGAAATTTGTGACCATATTTTCTCAGGCTTTTATTATTGATGTTGTTAACTCCTGGGTGTTCTTTTACCTCACTAACTTTTCCCAGAACAATCAATTTCAATTTTTCATTAGTTATTTAGGAGCGCTTCTCATTCCTCAGCTACTGTCACCTTTTTACAAAATTACTTCATTCAATATTTTGATATCGCGTCGAACGATGGTTTTTACATTCTCAAGTTCCTATTTAAACGACAAATCCCAGTCGAACGGTCTCTAATTCCTATATCGTTTCGCTCGATTAGAAGCGAATGATTACCACTTCAGTCTTTGAATACATTTTTTGTGTGGAGATATCCCGTTTCGCTGCTCTTCATCTCGCAAGTGGACCACCGATCTGATCAAGAAGTCACCACCCAGAGTCCGGAAACCAGTCCTGTCCGTTCAAGATCCCGCGGCTATCGCTGAGAGCTTGATCCAAAATCAGTCCTTAAACTTATTTTCGATAGATATAAAATCATGATTTGGATAGTTTTATGGTTGACTAATTTTTATTTGTGTTGTATTCTGAATACATAGTTGATGTTAATTTGTTTTTGTATTGAAATAAATCCATTTTATGTAGAGTTGGTTCAGGTGTGAGAGCTTGTTCTATGGTGGATATAAATTGATCCCAACTAGCATTAGACATCGACCACTTAGCTGATGATATTAACATCATATTTTGAATCTTGATATCATTAATAAAAATTCGGATGGGAAAGTGATCAGATCCATATGTATCTGGCAGGACGGTCCAGTCAAAAGATGAACATAAGCTGGAAGATAAAATTGTAAGATCCACAACCGACTTGACTTGACCGGGGGGAGTAACTCTCGTAGCAGATCCCTTATTGGCGATAACTAAATGAGGAAAATAATCTAGAACTTCTACTAATGTATTGCCTTCCAGGGAACTTGATACTGACCCCCACAAGCCATGATGTGCATTAAAATTACCAGTGACAATACCGTCATAGTTAATTTGCGAACAAAGATTAACGTAATCTTACCCTGTTATTTTAACTTTTGCCGGTCGGTACACACTCATTATCGAATATATCTCTGATCAATGCTAATATTTACACCGCAAACTTCCAAGTTCGGATGAATATTATGAACAAATAAAATAGGTTCGTAATTAATATTATTCTATAAAAGAATGACAACACCACCATATCTTCTGCTTCTGCTCACTACACTAAAGTTATTGAAACAAACAGTATCTGAAGGTTTGCACCAGGTTTCCGATATAACCTTCTATATCAAAATGTTCTTCGAATAGCAATTGATGTAAAGAATATTTGTTAGCGTTTAGCGATCGAATATTCCACTGAATAATTTTAATGCTTTTAGAGGCCATTTTAATTATGCAAAATTGTAATCAACAATTTCTTTAACTTTATTTTCAAATTCAGTTTCATTAACTTTAAGGTTAGTAGCTAGATTTGGGGAAGACTTTGCAAAATTTGGAAAGCTTTCTTTTATTAAGGTTTCTAATGTAGCACTGAGCTGGGTTGTGGATTTATTGAACTCATTTGCAGGTTCACATTGGTCAAACTGAAATACTAGACCCGCACAAAAATCGGTCTGGAACTCCCTACGAATAGGAGGAAAATTAGACGTAGTCTCATCATTTCTCCTCCTCTTCAGAGGACTGACAATCAGGGCTGAATAGAGTTTTTCAGTAATACTACTTTTATGAACCGTACCGTAATTAGATTGATAGGGGGAGGCAACTTTCAATGAAGGGAATTCTGTGTCGGAATTTATTAACGGTGCAAATTTATTTTTTTTGAACGTGACTGGAGTAACATGGATTTTCGAGTACTTTCCCAGTCTCCTTAAAAGGAATATTATAAGTTTGCCATAGCTTATTCCGTTTTTCTTGTTTCATATATTCAGGACATTCATTAAAAACTGACTCATGGTTGTTTACAATAAATGCAAAATTTCGTACAGTTATCCGGACAATCATTTTTTTCCGCAATGCCGCATTTTTCACAACGTTTTTCTGATTTGCACTGGGTAGCTGAATGACCATAACGTAGGTATTGGAAACATTGCATAACTGGATTTACAAAAACCTCAATAGGGCACCTAACTTTATTGATGATAAATAAATTGAGGAACTAGTTTTCCCGCGAAAGTGATAATAACCATTTGTCGTAGAACTCTCTCCGAAATATCGTTTTTCTGGATTACTCGAGTCATTCTTTTGACTCTTTTAACAGTTATATTAGATTTTATAACGTTTAATAGGGTACTTTTACTTAATGTAATATTCACGCCGCGAACAAGTCCCCGTTTTTCTGTCAAATAATTTGGTATATAGGCAATAAGGTTGTTTTCTTTAAAGAAAGGTTAATTTACTAATTTATGTGCTACAAGACCCGAATCAACTTTGATCTTAATACGGTTCCTACCAACACTAACAATTTCAATATTATTTCCATCATAGTTCGAAAGGGCAAGTATTTTTTCTCCAAGCTTCATAGGATGCAATCGGCCTATATTTAAGTCAATATAATGAACAAAAATAAAATAAGGTCTGCTATCAATAGAATTAAATCTATTGGAAGTATTAAATGTATTACTCGTTTGACTACTATATTGGAATTAATTCCAGTGCGAGTTTTTATTAACCTCGTTAATGATATTATCGGAATTTTTGGAATTATTACCAACAGAATTATGGCATTTCAAAACATTATGAGATTCTTCCATGCTAATCTCTTCTGAAAATACGACATCTTCAACGCAAATATTATTTGAAATTTCATTACCTGTTGATACGACTAATGGCGGATCCTTACCGCTAGGTCTATACTTACCGGCCATTCGCAGGCCAGTGCAGCGACAGTTGTTTAACCAAAAAAGTAAAGTAAAAATTTATACTTACAGTATGGTTGAATTGATATTAACCCACAAACTAAAAATGCGCGTATTAGATATAAAAGGCAAAGACGGTTTGTTTTGCTAAACACAATCACACACGTCCGTACTCTAGAATCGTTCGAATTGGAGAACAGCTTCATATTAACGTGCCATTTACAAAAGTTGAAAGTGATTCATAGTGAGTTGAGAACAAGGAATTTGTGAGCAAGATTAATGTTTTCAAGTGATAATATACTGAGTGAGATGAATACCCAAACACCCAGTAAAAACTATTTTATCTCGGTAATATTCGGCATACATATCATCAACTCTAATAATGAATTCAAGCTCCACGATTTCCTACCCATTTCCTAATGCGTCTAGGCATTGTGGTTTGCAGTAAGGAATCAGATGAGGTTCCAATATTGCTTCAATGCATCAATGTACATTCATATTGCCTCTGATGAAGATTGATGATGATCTCGAGCCATAATCCATTTCACCCCATATAATAACTCCAACAATGCAACGTACATGCCGCTCAACAAAAAATTGAAGAGAAAACTGCCTCATCTCCTTCTAACCATCTTTCGACAATCATGAATGTCTAGACAGAACCCGGATTTATCACTGCATTTCTGATTCCACACTAGTTGCTCTTGGCACCAAAGTCAATTTTTTCGATGATGCTTAAAAGTTAAAGGTAACACCAACAGAGGTTGGTATGAAAAAGTCAAAACCTTCTTATCCCTCTATAAATACTTCGCAGTTCTGTAAACCACTGAGTTCCTATTGCACTTGTCAGTGAGAAACGATATCTTAGAACTAATAACCTTGGACAATGATCTTGTTGTCGCTGTTGTCCTGCTCACTCGTCCTATGTCTCTAAATTTTTGTGTTTGGCTTTCTTGGTGCCATGCCTTATAACATCTTACAACATTCTCTACACTCCTGTTTATTCTATCATCAATTTCTCGGAACAACAGACCAACTTTCCGAAAACCAGCAATACGACCTCTCTATAACTCAGTTAGATAGCGATAATTTGCATTTCATCACACTCTAGGAATAATAAACACAACGTTTAAAACCTCAGTATTCCAATAAATTCTGTATTCGAATATCGCTATGGGCCGGATCGTCCAGTACTTATTGCAAAAAAATAATTGAATGTAACCAGGAATGTTCAACTGATAGCGCTTAAATTCTTACATTTATGATAAAAATCTATGCGAATTATTTTGGAAGTAAAATAATATTTACCGGGTGTTCGGATTTATATGTCACTGAGTACGTTTGTGAACTATTTATGCAAGACGAATGTACTTCAAAATTCATATTTTTCATTATGAGAAAACTTTGTCTTCTCGAAGGACCTAATAGAGTTTGCTTATCACTCAAGAACGAGTGGCTAACATCGATTCTCTTGTAGTCTCTGTATTCCAGAGAAGTAGATGAATTGAATTGACATTGTTTTCTAATCTGATGTTGAGTGCTTTTGTCTTTAATCAGAATGATGTTTGAGATGAAACGGTGGTTATAATAAGCACTCATTAGGAGGACCGTGTTAGTTTTTTCATCCACTACCAAATATTTCCTGGTAATAATGAGTTTATTGTTGTATACAGTAGAATCGGCGTTCTCTAGGTCTCTCTTTGAATGTTATTTGTAGTCAGGTTTGTATTGCTATCATAAATCCGTTCTGGAAATAGAGAGCTTTCTATTTTGCTTCTCCAACGATATACAGAATGTTATTATCTCTGATCTAGTCATGGCTTCCGATATCCAGGCAAGAGTAGTACTTATCTGATTCCATGACAATTTTCTGTAAATTTGACTTTTGGAACATACCAAATAAATACTTACTTAGCCTGTCTACTTATTTGTGATGTATTGTACCGCAGAATAACAATATTGATTGAAGATCCATCTTCTTGGTAATCTGGTCCTAAGAACGGATTCTACTTTTTGACTGCCTGTTTAAATTCAAGATATTTATTGGTTTCTCCGTTTTGCAAGGCATTGATAATTTTTTCCATATCGATGTTCAATATCGTCACTTATAACAGCCAAGTCTCAATTTTTTCTTCCCATACTTCTCCTAACTTCTATTATTATCCTTGAACTAAACTTTTCAAGAACCATCCACACTGTTTACTATTAGTGAAATATCTTGATACCTTACACTCGCTCTCATCTGATTTATCTTTACCACCTAAAATTCACTAGTAACAGTGAAGATGGCGAAACGGTACATTCATATCAATATACATGCCACACTGCTTTTAAGCTGATAGGGAAATCTTTTCGGAATTAGAAGGAAAACTTCGGAATATAAAACCCTATTTTATTGTTTGTCATGATTCATACGAGAAATGAACATAACTAATGGTGCATTCATATCAAAGAAGAATGCGAATGGAATATAGGTTGGAGGGATTTTATAAAAACGTTTTTCAACTTTGTCGTAACGGTTGAAGCTCTTAGTATCTATACATTTCAAACAAATTATTATTTTTTCGTATGGAGTATGAAGTAAATGATTAGAAATAATACAAAATATGATAATCCCAAGTATAACCAGATTTTTATCCCTTCCAAGTTTTTCCTATATTTTGCGTCACATTCAATTAACTATCCAGTTATATTACCATGACCAGTATCTCCACCATTTTTAATGGAAGGTATGTTCCCCTGATTTCTCCTGGGTTTATTCATGGTAGAGATTACCATTGTAATCGGTGATTTTAATGCAAAAGTGAGGAGAGAGTGTGTAGATGGGTGTTCGTTTACAAACTATTTTCGTGGTTATATTTTTCTATAACTAAATCAACGATTCTTCGCGGTACAAATAATATATAGTCCACGTTTTGCCTTTTTATCGTCAGTTAGTACCGTGAACGAACAATGGGGTAACCGGTGCATTAGGACTTGGTGAGAAAAACGACAGAGGTGAAATGCTGATCCAATTTTGTAAACAAGAAAATCTTGTGGTTAATAAAACTTATTACAAACTACCTAATAGACGTCTGTATACATGGCGGTCTCCACAAGACAGTACCAACCGTATAGTGAGAAATCAGATTGATTTCTTTTTGATTGAACGAAGATATCAGAGTAGTGTAACGAGGGTGGCTGCATATCCAGGAGCAGATATTGGATCGAACCATAATCCTCTAATAGCCAATTTCAAAGTGAACCTCAAAATTACCTCAAGATCAAAGCCCCACGTAAAATGGGACACTCGGAAGCTAAAACGCCCAATAATCTATGAAAACATGAAACTAGAACTAGATAGACTGTGTACTGAAAGAAACCCTGAAGGCAATAGTGAACTAGAGGATATATGGAGGGATATCAAAGAAAATGTTCGAAGTGCATGCGAGGGGATCTTGGGCAAACAAAAACGAGTGGCAGTCAGACCATGGATGACAGACGAGATTCTCGATATGATGGAAAAACTACGATGTGCCTTCAGCAACAGGAAAAATATGATAAATTAGACCACACGATAAGGCAAAAATGTAAAGAAGCTCGAGAGCAATGTATAACTGCTGAATGTGAATAAGCTAAGAGAATGCACGCGTTGCACGACTCATTCAATTTCCATAAGAAGATCAAACAGATCACTGGCTCCCCCAGGAAGGCACCAATTCCGTCCCTTAGAGGAGAAAATGGAAAAATTATTCTAGAACCAGATGATCTCTGTGCAGAATGGAAGCAATATACGGAAGCACTATTCGAGAACCAACGCGGCAGTAGACCTACCTCAGAGGAAATAACTGGTCCTGAAATTCTAGAATCAGAAGTACAACGGGCCCTAAAAAATATGGAAAATGGAAGGAGTCCGGTGAAGATAACGTCTGCGCTGAAATCCTGAAAATAATAAATACGAAATATCTAACATATTTATGCAATAGAATATAAGAAACAGGCAAAATCCCAGCTGATTGGCTGAAATCTACTTTTATACCAATACCTAAGAAAAGTACTCCAAAGATGTGTGAAGATTATAGACTCATAAGTCTCATGAGTCATGCTCTAAAGGTGTTACTTCGAGTCATCCACTCCCGAATATATGACAAATGCGAGGCAATGAGTGGAAAACCCAATTCGGTTTCATCAGGGGTTTGGGTACAAGAGAGGCCCTGTTCTCAATGAAATTACTTGTACAAAAATGTTATGACCAACAAGGAGACGTTTATATATGTTTCATAGATTATGAGAAGGCTTTTGATAACATTAAACACGATTTTCTTCTGGAAAGACTATGAGATTGGCATCAATTCTAAGAACATACGAATAATTCAGCAACTGTATTGGCATCAGACCGCAGAGGTAAGAATTAACAACGACTTAACCACAGAGACATTCAAAATATCCAAGGGAGTACGACAAGGATGTATCCTATCGCCAATGCTATTCAACATATATGTCGAAAAAGTTTCTCAAATGGCATTGGAAAAGAAAAACAGAGGAATTAAAGAGGATGGAATTCCAATGAGCAACATCAGATATGCGGATGATACCGCTATATTCGCAAATTCTCCTGAGGACCTTCAACAAACTGTTGACAGAATCAACCAAATAGGAAAACAATTTGGCCTGACGATCAACAAAAATAAAACAAAAGTTATGGTGATAGCTCGACACCACAGTAGGGTTGACGGTCAAAAACTGGATGTGGTGTCAAAATTTGTATATCTGGGCGCCACCATCAACCAGAAATGGGATTGCGACGAGGAAGTGGAAATACCAATCGGACGTGCAAAAGACACATTTCATAAACTTGAGAACTTCTTTCTTGCGCGAACATTGCCCCTGGCACTTCAGATTCGAGTAGTTAAATGCTACGTCTGGCCTATCTTGCTCTATGGGGCAGAAACATGGTCTCTAAAAGTCGAAACTCTGAATCAATTAGAGGAATTTGGAATGTGGGCAATTCGTAGACTCCTACGCATCCCATGGACTGCACATGAAACTAATGAAGAGGTGCTGGAAATTGCCGGTATGCATAGAGAACTTCTGCAAATCGTGAAGAAGAGAAAGATATCCTATCTTGGACACATACTCAGAGGCGCCAGATACTCAATACCTAGGTTGATTTTGCAAGGAAAAATAGAAGGTAGAAGAGGCCCGGGAAGAGAACAACATTCATGGCTGCGGAACATTAGGGACTAATGCGGAACTAGAGATGCAGCCACAATCTTCCGAAAGGCAGAAAATGGCACCTTAAATTTGACATGAAAGAAGTACAAAGGACCTCCAACGTGCGAGAAGCACAAGGCACAAGAAGAAGAAGAAGAAGAAGAGTTTCTTGAGTAGTCGTGCTGGGAGGAGAATATTCAGACACCTTATTGTTATGTCAGCATAAGTATATTGTTATGTCTGGCAACGTTGCTATTACCCAGTACTACACTGCACTGGTTTGCAAGTGACAGTTTGTGACAGTTTGAGCTTGGAAGCCGATTATGTCGGCGTCTATATCGTTACGAAGTTATTGTATATTCAATTACTTAAATATACCAGCAGTCCATCTAATACTCGTGTATGCTTTTAACCCACAACAATACATGGTGGTAGTTTTGCGTGTGTAATTCAGTGCTTAGTCAAAAAAATGCCCGACAACGACCCAACCCTATTGGTTTCTACGCAACAACTAACCTCAATAATGGCTCAATCTCTTTCTATGCCAGTGTCTCCGCCCGATAAATTCGATTTTACAGTACCCAGTGGCGAAAACGCTTTGAGCGGTTCATGTTAATCTCATGACAAAACACAAAACCAGACGACTAGAAAATAAATATATTTCTGTATATACTAGGCGAAGAAGCAGAAGTAATCATGATTCAATTTCTCACAGTCCCGATTACATTTGCTGAAACCTTAGCAGCTTTTGAAAGCCATTTCATTCCCCGTAGAAATATTATTTTCTAGAGATACAAATTTAACACACGGGTTAAACAAATAGGTGAGGCTGTAGAAACGTTTATTACTAACCTTCACATGTTAGCAGAGTTTTGTGACTACAAAACTCCAAAAGAAAAATTAATTCGAGATAGTATTTTAGTGGGATTGATATATGCAAGGACTAGCGAAAAATTGCAGTTAAAACCGAATTTAACACTCAGCGAATGCGTAATCGAGGCCAAGCAAGCGGAGCTTCAGGCATGTCGGAGTGAAGATATCTACAATGTAGCAGCAGGACGCAGAGCGGAAAGCGAGGTAGCACCCATAACATTGCAGGGGAAGAACATAAACATTGAATCAAAACAAGGCGCGGTTGCCAAGTCTAATTTTCATACGAAGAAAGGAGGGAAAGGCGAAGATATGAGAAAAAAGTGCCAGTTTTGCACCAATCCACAGGGACATTATTAGTTGCGTAAACACAGTATATTCGACAAAGCCCAAACTCAATATTATTGTTGTTTTTAACGACTTATTCTGTACAATTTCTTCATTCCACTGTCTCAGTAAAACAATTTCATAGAAATTTGTATTTATTTAAATAATTGTACGTATCTATCAATATAAAATGTATGTCTAACTAAATATATACATATTACTAATAATTTAATCAGATTTTTTTTTAATTTGATCTTCTGCATGTCATTGGACCACCACATTCACCTTCAGTCATCATCATGTTCGGCCTGCAAAGAAAAATTTGGAATAAAAACCATGCAAAATAAAAGTTTGAGCAAAAAAAAATCTCATTCATAACAAAGTAGTTTTTATTGGTGAAATTTAGGTTTACGAATTATATTGAGCTCTTTTCTAACCATGCGGTACAAAAACTGAGGATGAGTGATATCAAAAACAAATATAGAGACAAAGGTGCTTGTGCATATCGTTATTTTGTCTATTATCCATAAAAAATATTTTTTGTGGAATATTTGCACACGTTTTTCTATGAATCTTAACAGTTATACACATGAATTTATAAGCCAATTTGAAAAGCATTTTCTTCTAACTGTTCCAAACTTTTTTATTTATCAACATTCACCCAAAAGGTTGAATGTATTTATTTCAAAATTATTCATGTTGAATAATTTCATATATAGGGTGACCAGAAACTCTCCTGCCAAACGGAAACAGTTACTAGAGGTGATTTTAAGTAGATTTAGCTAAAATTACCTCAATCCGGAAATGCTTCCTAAGGGAGCTACAGCCCTTTGAAGAAGACGTCCTCATATGAGTTTTCTTCAAATTACTCAAAAATACCGTTACTTAAAATATTCAAACTTGGTATAATCAATAAATAGTTACAAACCAGTCGTTTGCTGTAAATAAATTTTTTCCAGGTTCATCACAAGCGTGTCAGGGGGGGGGGACCGGAAGGTATTTTCATTGAAAAAAAAAATATTTTCAAGTTTTTTATGTATCCGACACCGAATTTAGAAAATTCAAGATAGTTTTCATTAAAAATGTTCTCTTCTTTCAAATCGATATCATGAACCGATATCGAGAAAAACAAATTTAAATGTTTTGTGTTTCTTACATAAAATCATGTTGGATTATAATCTGTAATATCAGGTTGGTATTGAAAAATCAACAAATTGTACAGATACTGGTAACAAAAGTATTAAGTTGCTCACATTGTTTTGGAAATTTTAAATTAATTTTTTCCACTACTAGCTTCGAAGTTGACAATTATTGCGTCTTCTAGCCAACTGAGAAGTTGAATTTCTCTATTAGTGGTTAATAATTTTTTCTATTGTTAACCTAGGTCCATAATGGACAAATTCAAATATTTCCAGAATCCAGGGATAGTAGTTCAACAAAAACTTGTGCAACATAATAGTGTGTGCCCAGGAGATTCTCTTTAACGTATTCGCGTTTTGAAATTACCTAACATAATAAAATTATTTGAATAAAAATGCCATTAGTTCATAATTCGTGCTGAACCAATGATGAGTGATAATATCCCGTAACTCAACATGGTGATAATTACAAACGTTGGGTGCGTTCAGAAAACAAAACCGTTGCGTGAATATTCTGTGAACGCACTTTGATGCATAACATTATATGCTGGAATTGTTTCTTCATAATAATTCCTGTTTTTTTCACGACCTTCACGTCTTCTTACATTATAATCATCTGGTAATGGTTCAGGCAAATCTTCTATTGCATGTGTTATAATATTTCTGTTTCTATCAATTATATTACCATCATCTGATAACGCAAGGATTAGATTGTACCTATCTAGCCATACTTCCAATATTAATGTTTTCCAAAAAAATGATCGTTCAGCAGACACACGTCAACCATTATTATTTGTTGTTCAGTGAGCGCTCTCATCAACGGTTGAGTCATAAGTTATGTTTTATGAACGCACCTGTTGATTACAAATACGTTTTACTAGTGGAAATGTCAATATGTATAAGACTACTTGATTATTGTTTTATTAGTGGAAAGGCGAATTGACATTCCTGTGCTATTCGATTTTTACCAGACATTTTTTTAATTTTTATCTTGAATTTGGCTAGTAGTGGAAAAAATTGTATATACACCGCGGTGGTGAAGACATTTATAGGCCTCGCACCTTGTTCCGCTCGGTCAACAATAACAGTCTTCACCATCTTGGTGTATAATATACTATTATTCCGTGAGGGTATAAAACAACAACCAATATTAAAAAAAAACAATTACCAACAGAATTAAGAGTATTAATTTTACAACAGATGCTTTACATGACGATTATTTGTCTCAATACACAAATTTATTCTTTTCTCTAAAGATTGCCTGATTTTTGCAAAAATTCCAGCAATATTTATCATTTCATTACAAGCGTTTTGAATTCTTTGCCACAGCTGATTACGGGTTTCTATTGGAACAGCCTAGACTAATGATTTTAAATAACCCTAAATACAAACATCACAGGGGTTTAAATCTGGAGATCTTGGGGGCCAATTAACTGGACCACCTCTTCCAATCCATTTATCGTAATAGTTACTGTCGAGATATTGTCACGTTTAGAAAAAACAGCCAGTATATGGTAGGCCAAACAAAAGTAGGTCGATGTTTCAAAACATGTTTTGCTCATTACTTCAAAGTAGGCATAATATTTTCTAATATAAAAAACAACAAACTCAGCATTTTTGGAGAGAACAATTTCTTGGTCGAAAAATATATTTTTTCGGGGAGTTTGTCTTCGGACCAGCGAAGCGAATCGTCAAGTGAATCGAAAAAGGCCTACCTGGAAAGTGTATACCGTGATTGAAGACACAGTGCCCCTTCTAGAGGAGGAGTCGTGTCCTGGGATAATTTTAATGTAAGTGAATAGTTTATTGTATTTCTTTTGCATAATACTGTTAATTTGAGAGTGTACATTGTATTGCTGTCGGGAAACTTAAACTTATGCTCAGTACGGCCAGTCGTACTTTTCCGTAAGCGTTGTCATTTTGGGAGAATATTGTATTGTCTTCTGAGGGTCATTGAATATATGCCGGTGAAGGCTGGATGTATTTGTTTTATATTTGTTTTGTATATATTTTGTTAGGCTTTTGAGTGCATGTCGATTTGTTATCGGAAATCTTGTCAATATATTTGTTAAGTTTTCAATTAGTGGTTTCTCAATTGACCCCCGGATCCAAATAATGAATTCAGTAGCTACATCGTCGATGTTGGTAGACGAGTAGGGACCCAATCCGAAATCCTAGCGTTCGGATAAAACCCTAAATCGTCGCAATATTCACGAAACTCTTCACCAAAATGAGCTGGGAAGCCGTCGTGCATGAACCATACATTATTTCGAATCATCAGGGGAACCTCATCTATTAAATCAGGTATAACATTTTGTAGGAAATTAAGATATGCTTGTCCTGTTAAACGGCTAGGAAGCTCTACGCGTCCCAGAAGCTGATTACAGATTACACCTATCCAAACATTTATACGAAATCTTTGCTGGTGCATTTTCTCTACTGTTGCATGAGGATTATCATCAATGTAGGCATAATGGTTTGCAATATGTAAATTAAAAATTCCGTCTCTGGTAATCGTAGATTCATCCCAAAATGAAATTGTAATAAATGCGAAAAAACACATGAATATATTATTGTACAAAAATTCGGAACACTCGGTAAATACAAAATCTAATTTAATTAATATGAAACTAGAATACGACCCACATATTGTTTAACAAAATCTTTACGAAGTCAAAACAGAATTAAAAAAATAAAACATTTACTGGGTCAAACCAAAACAAAGTTGTTTAAAAAAATATCATTATTTCGATAACAAAAAGTTTGCACGCTTCAAAAACAAAGAAAAACTGCAACTCAAAAAACAAAAACATCTCACACCCAAAGTCGGGTGATGGAAAAAAACAAAAAGGAAGAACGGCTCAGGACTCGAGAGAGTACGGGTCGTACACGCGAAGGGAAAGGCTTTCCCCGAGTACGAGAGTATAGTGTTTTAGTGTTGGTGATACCCGAGGTAAAAATTTCTCCGTTGTGTCAGGGCGTAATAGGAATACTTGGTGATTCCTTGACAGTGAAGTCTGTCCCCCAGTATCAGAGCACAAACCGGTGGAATTTCCCTCGACGCTATCACTAAATCATCCTAACACGTCTCGGCAAATTTCGCATTTTCGGGGCAGCGACCCAGTTAGAGATACAGACGCAGTTCCTGCAGAATATAAAAAGGGAAGTTATTCTACCGTATGTTTTTGAACAAAAGTATTATTTTATTTAATAACGTATATTTTTGCGAATAAGACCAGATTTACCGCGTGTCTCGAGGGTTTAGAGAATTTAAGGATTTAAACGGGCATGTTAAAGCTTGATTTGAGGATCGTAGAATTTTTCTTACGTTATTATTGGTTCATTTTTTTTAACACAGAGTGTCTTTTGTTTCGTGTGGTAGATAAGAGGAGAGCGAGAGCAATCGAGAATAACAGAGTTAAATTTGGTTTTAAGCCAGAGCGAATTGACTTTTCCTTTTAATCCGGGATCACTTACTAGTGGACAGGGACCACTCCATATATAACAAAAGAAAACCATATTTTGGGTAAATTCCATTTTACATTTATTTTAAGGTGATAGACAACCTTGGGGCTAATAAAAGCTGACACCGGAAAAATTGTACTATTTTTAATTTTATAACATAGGAATCTTGTTTCACTACGGATAATATCCACGTTAAATGTCGTCATACTTCAAGGCCGTTGGTGATAAAGCACACGTAAACTAAAAATTCGCTTGGGGGTCACAAGGTAATTGGCCTATGTTTATTTGTTTACTGAATCGAATGCGACCCAGCTAACTGGAAATTATAGACAGAAAAAAATAAAAAGGAAAGCCCTAGGTCTCTCGGGTTTCTTTCTATTTTTTCCTTTCTCTCTCTTTTCTCATTTACCATCCTACTAATATTATACGCGGAATCCGAAATTTATTATTTTGTGAGTAATTCCGGCGTATACCGGAGAACCGGATAAATATCCTATAATTACTAGTTGAGAGATTTATACCAGGGTACGTCTAATGTTTATTTTAAATATATTATAGTTGCTACTTCAGTGCGTAGGCAGATTTCGTTAAGTTGTAAATTTAATTTTGACGCACGCATTATTATAAGTATAGTATTTTGACAAATGTATATATGATTGGTCTGATTTTTTCATATAGCTATTATATACGTTAAGTTACATACGCTGTGTGGTGTTTACCATAAGTTTTATTTATCACCCTATCCCTCATCCCGTACTTCCCCGGGAGGGTGTACATACGTTGGAAAAAGGGGGCCGATTGCCGAGAACAAACCCTATCCTAGCAAGGAGATTATTCCGCTTTAAGCCCAGGCGTACCTAGCTCAGAAGTCGGACTGGATGTGCCTTACCCGCTCGGATTGCACAGAATTTCATTGGAGAGGAGGTATTACACAGTGACAAAAATAAGAAGGGTAACGAGGATTTATTAGAATAGCCCTTAGGTGCCCCAGAAGTTATTAGAATGGTGACAGCGGTTTCCCGATATAGGGTTGTTTAAACTTGGTTTCAAGGCGGTTTTCCGATATAGGGTTGTTTAAACTTGGTTTCAAGGCGGTTTTCCGATATAGGGTTGTGTAAATTTATTTTCATAGAGTTTTCCCGACATAGAGTTGATAAAGTATCTTCACAGCGGTTCCAAGGACAGGATTAACTACTTAGTCTTCGTAGCGGTCTTCCAATAAAGGGTTGTAGGTCAGCAGGGACGATAAATCTTCACGCAAGGGATTCCTGTCAGGCCAAGATTATATGCCAATCTTGCTACAGCACAAGAGAATACAGGGAACGGTGAAGCTGCGAACCGGAGGCTGCGAAAGGCAGTAAACAAGGCATACAGGAGGGAAAAGGCTAGGAAAAATCGAGAATAAGCCATACTATCCCACCATCAGCTCAGCTAACATCAGGTACGTTAGTCGTCAAGCAGCAGGCAAATAGAAGGTTGAATCAAATTAGTCGTGGTCTACTACGTCGTCTCATAAGTGTTCCATTGTATCTATTTTTTTTTCTTCTCGTTTGGGGTTCACAGTCGGTGGAACGAGGTAAATTAAAATTTTACAAAGGGGGAAGTTAACCCATCCCTAAGAATCCTACCCGTGCACCAAAAACTATCCATTTCAGGCGTCGTAGAAGCCAGAAAGGTAGGTGTAATATAGGTAAACATTGAAAAATTGTTCATTTAATAAAGATAAAATATAACTAAACCAACAAGATGCCGCTCGAATCACAAAATAGGTTAGGTACAGGCGGTCAAGGGACTTCAGACACAATAGGAGACGCAAGCAACATGCCACCCATATTGAGGGTAGCACAGGCGCAACCATTGGGGGTGATAGCGGCGACGTTAACAGATTTCACAGATCGAGATGCAGCTAAATATATTGAGAAACTAGAACTAAGGGCTAAACTAGACGGATGGACGGAATCGGAAACTTTAACATTATTGAAATTTAAACTTGCGGGATCGGCATACGATTTTTTCAAGGCGGATCCTAGGTTAGACACGGTATCATACTCAGAATTCAGAGAAAAATTACTACGGAAATTTGTACCAAAAAAATCAATAGCAGATTGGTGGATGCAATTGATGCAATGCTATCAAAGACACGATGAGGATGTGGCGTCGTTCTGCACCAGACTGAAATTAATCGGGAACAAGATACTAGAAGAGGATATAAAGGGCGCAAGCAGGGAACAAATACCAAACATACAAAAAAAACATAATTCGGTACTAATAAACCAATTCAAAGTAGGGTTGAGAAAAGATTTATTAAGGGAGGTAGGTTTTTACATTCTACACAAAGACGACATGACACTAGAAGAAGCAGAAGAAATAGTTAATTGTCAAGAAACGGCGGTAACCATGACAAGCGGCAGGAACAGTAGCCAGAAAGTCGCATTTACGAGAGGACAACTGAGGTGCACAACATGCGGCAGGTCAAATCACACTACGGAAGAATGTAGGCAGAACGCAAAATGTTTATTCTGTGCAAACAAGGACATTGGATGGCAAATTGCAGGACGAAGGAAGCAGAAGAAACAAAAAGGGAAATAAGATGCCAAAATTGTAAAAAACAAGGACATTGGGCATCAAATTGTAGAGAAAAAGGGAACGAACAAACAATGACATGTTATTACTGTGGAAAGCAAGGACATTGGCTAAAAGAATGTAGAAAGAAAATGTTCGACGAGGCGAACAACCAGAATAAAACAACCGCGAAGTACGAGAGGTACAACGACGGAAAGGCAAATCAATGGAAAGCGGACAAGACGAGGTATCACAGAGAGAACCAAGAAACACAACAAAGAAACCATAGAGAATATGGTAGACACAGCAACCAAAAGGAAGAATATCATAAACAAGAAACTCAAAGAAGGTCGCAACAAAATAATTTTGGGAACTACGAGAGAAGTAGACACCAAACGAACGAGGATACAAGGGGTCACTCTGCAGAAAGAGGACACACGAGTAAGAAAGAATGGATGAAACATTTAAACTAGTAAGGACCACAGTTAGTCCCCGGACCAGTGGCCGAGTGAATTTAACAGGGGAAACAGATTTAAATAAACCACAATGGAAAGAACCAAACCGGAAAAATAGGAATGATTATAATCCAAGGATAACAAACAAAGAAATAGAAGAAACAATGTATCACAACGAATCAATGTCGGAAACAAACGAGGATGCCCCATACATAGTAATGCTAAGAGTAAATGGCATAAACAGACCCTGCATGATAGACACAGGTGGAGCGTACTCATTGGTAAACCGGTCAATAATCGCAGATTGGGAATTAGACACAAGAATTATAGAGGAATTAACTCTGAAAGGGATAACAGGACACACAATACAATTGTATGGATCAACGAAACTAGCAATAAGCGCAAATGGGATGAATTACAACATTTACGCAAAAGCCATTGCAGCAGAAGACGAAATAATGGGAGAAATACCAGTTCTTTTAGGAAGAGATTTTCTAGAAGAACAAAAAGCAATCATATCATATGAAGGAGAACCTTCATTAGAAATATGGGAAAGAAGAATACCGTTAATAAACGCAAAACAAGTGAAAAACACTATAGATAACGGTGAAATCACCGAAGCAAATGAACAAGTGGCAACAATAAAGAAAAAAACAGAAACTACAGAAGCGAACAAGTGGCAACAATGGCTAGGAATAGTGAAAACAATGTACAAAAGGAAGGACCCAGAACAGAAAAAAATCGAGAAAAAAACGGAAAGTCAACAGCAAGAGCAGAGATATCAAACGCAGTGTAAACAAACAAACAAAAACAAAACGGCAACAGAGACCAATATAGAGAACTATACAAAGTGGAACGAAGAAATTAATCTAAAGAGAAACATAAGTCAGGAAATAAAAAATAATGAAGAAGGACAACAAAACACAGAACGAAAAAAGGATAGAGTGGAATCAAAAACAGAAGAAAAGAACGAAGAATTAAAAGAAACAATAACTAATAGAAATTCTACAGATGTGTACATAGAAAATAGCATAACTATACCAGCACTAACCGAAGTTCACACAATTGGGACGCTAAAACATACGATAAGAGGAAATACTATTGCATGCGAAACACAACAAAAAGGACAACAGGCAATAAGACTAGCAAACAGCATAGCAAATAACGGAAAAAAGATTCCTATCAGGATAATAAACACGTCAGCACAAGAAATATGTCTAACAAAAGGAACTAAACTAGGAAAAGCATACGAATGTACAGAGGACACAGTGCCACAAACGAAAATACAGGACACGATCAGGAAGTTTGACACCAAAACAGATGTATGGATCAGAAAAAATTTTGAACTAGGACATATAGATACAAAGTATAAGGAAGAATTAATAAAGTTAATACAAAAGTACCATCACTTATTCACGGACGACGATGAAATAATAACAAGCACCACAAAAGTGAAGCACCATATAACCATAGAAACGGGCAGCCAACCAATATGCAAAGCGCCATACAGGATCCCATACTATCAAAGAGAAGTGCTACAAAAAGAAATAGACAGGCTACTAGAAGCCAAAGTAATCAGGACATCATCCAGCCCATGGTCAGCGCCAGTCGTACTAGTGGTAAAACAAACTCCAGAAGGAGAAGAAAAAGTGAGAATGTGCATAGACTACAGAGGACTAAATGCGGTAACAAAAAAAGAATATTATCCGTTACCAAACATATCAGATCTACTACAAGGCTACAAAGCAGGAGGAGAAACACTGTTCTCAGTAATTGATGTAGCAGAAGCTTACCACCAAGTAGATATGAACGAAGAAGATATTCCACTAACGGGATTTAGCACATATCAAGGGCACTACGAATACACCAAAATGCCATTCGGATTGGTGAATGCCCCAGCAACATTCCAAAGATTCATGAACGCAACTTTAAGAGGATTAACGGGAATAAAATGCATGGTTTACTTGGATGACATAATAATATTTAACTACACAGGGAAAAAGGACCACTTACAAAAATTAGAAGAAGTATTCAATAGATTAACAGAGGCAAACATTAAACTGAAACCAAAGAAATGCAATTTTATGTTAAAGAAAGTGAAATATTTAGGACATATCATTTCACAAGAAGGAGTAGCTCCAGATCCACAAAAATTGGAGGCGGTACACAAATATCCCCTACCAAAGAACGTAAAAGGAGTAAGAGGTTTCTTAGGAATAGTAAATTGGTACAGACGATTCATACCAAACATAACCGAACTAGCAGCACCATTAGTAAATCTAACCAAAAAAGACACACCATTCAAAATAACAGGGGAAGTAATTAAGGCAATGGACCAACTAAAAGATTCACTAACGTCAGACAAAGTTCTAATCTTCCCAGACTTCTCGAAACCATTCATATTATCGACAGATGCATCGAACATAGGTGTAGGAGCAATATTAAGTCAAATAAGGGACGGTAGAGAAAGACCAATAGCGTATGCAAGTAGGACACTAAGCAGAGCAGAAACAAACTATTCAACGACTGAAAAAGAACTTCTAGGAGTGATTTTCGGCATTAAAACATTCAGATGCTACATCTACGGGACAAAATTCACAATCATCACAGATCACAGAGCATTAAAATGGGTACTTACACTGAAAGATCCAAATTCAAAACTAACACGATGGGCCTTAACCTTAGCAGAATACAATTTCGAAGTAATCCACAGAGTAGGAAGGAAACACGGAAACGCAGACGCACTAAGCAGAATGTACGACAAAACGTGCAACTACGTTGAAACATCATACGAAGATTACTTAAAATACATAACGGAAAACGAAGTACCAACAAAAGACAAAATACTAGAGAAAGACGGAAAATTAGTAGCTATACACGAGGAGCAATCAATAGTACTATTTACAGCCAAAAACAAACCAAACCAAGATCCACTAATAAAAGAAATTGAAACCACATATAATTTACCAGACGTCACACAGAATCGAATAGAAGGAATTAGAGAATGGGACACGATCGACACAAAATTCTACATAGGGGTAAACAGAACAACGGCAAAGGAGGAAACATCTTACGAAATTATGTGGAACATTATACAACAGCTAAGGACACTATGCGAAGAAAAGAAAGAGGAGAGCATAACCTTCATCGCAAGCAAAGAACAAATTCCAGGACTATGTTGGAACGAAATTACTAAAATGATCCAATTTACATTTTACGGAACACCCACCAAAATAATCGTTTTACGACCAGACAATACAGGGGAAACAAGGAAAATCTACGCAATAGAAACAGAAGAAGATTGGGAACCAATATGGGACAAAGACAGGCTGAAAATAGCACAGAAACGAGACGAATTCTGCAACAGCACAATACAACAAATGGAAAAGGATGACGAGACAAAAAGAAGATACTACATCGACAAGGAGGGGATTCTATATAGACAAGAACAGTAAGAACATAGAGATCAACTGGTAATACCGAGAAGCTACATCACCAAAGTGATAGAAGACTTTCACGACTCGCCGATATATTGCCATCAAGGACAACAGAAAACATTAGTGGCAATAAAGAGGCGTTGCTTCTGGCCAACGATGAGAACAGACGTAATAAACTACTGCAAACAATGCGACGCATGCAACAGACGAAAGACGTCACCTCACTTCAAGAAAGCTCCATTGCAAAGATTTACAAAAGTCACGGAACCATGGGAGATAACCTCTATGGATATAGTGGGCCCTCTACCAACATCAAACGAAGGGAACAAATACCTGCTAACATTTCAAGACCACTTTACCAAATACTGTGAAGCAATTCCGTTACCAAATCAGAAAGCAGATACAGTAGCTAAAGCATTCGTAGAGCAAATAATAGCAAGACACGGAACACCCCAGAAATTATTAACAGACAGAGGAACAAACTTCATGTCGGAATTAATGCAAGAAACATGCAAACTATTGAACATAAAAAGACTACACACGGCAAGTTACGCGCCCACGACAAACGGTCAAATAGAAAGATTACACAGAGTGCTGAAAGACATGTTAGCACACTACATAGCACCAGATCAAAGAGATTGGGACAAATGGATACCCTACGTACTAATGGCATACAGAGGAAGCGTACACACTTCAACAGGATACAGCCCATATTTCCTACTACACGGAAGAGACCAAACATTACCATTTGAAAAATTCATAACCCCGAAGAGAATCAAATACGACACCGACAACAATTATGTGTCAGAATTAGAAGCTAGATTAAGTCAAGTATACAAGACAGCATTAAAAAACACGGAGAAAGCAAAAGAAGAAAGGATAGCCAGATATAACGAAAAAACGGCACTAAGAGAATTCGCACCAGGAGATTTAGTATATCTACTCGACGTAAGCACAAAAGTAGGTAAATCAAAGAAGTTACAGAACCAATGGACAGGACCGTTTGAAGTAAAAGAAAAGGTAGGACCGGTTACATACCAAATCTTGTCACAAAAAGGGAAGAAGGCACAAATAGTACACATCAACAGATTAAAAACATACCACGGAAACATAGAGGACAAGGAACATAAGATACTACAAGATATAGATGACTCGGAAAGTATAGAAGAGGTAGAAGAAATACACGAGCAAGAAGAAAACGAAGTAGTTCCAGAAAAGGTAGCAGCACTACCATTTTGGTCAATGAACGAGAATCCACAACCACCAAAATCCAAACCATCAGCTCAAGGCAAACATAAAGGGAATAAAACAGAACAGAGACCACACGTTTCACTACGACCACCACCGGAGATAAGACGCTCTGCCAGAGTGAGAAACAGGATACAAAGTGCACCCAGTTACACAAAAACATTTAACGCCGAAAGGAAATTAACAAAAAAGACCGGACTGAAACAGACGGGCTACTACAAATTACTAAGACAGACGAATAACCATAAAAATAACAAGACCAAAATAAGTACTAGATGGATAGCGATGAGCTAAGAAATAACTATTTATCATACAAGTATATATCAGTTTATATTATTAATTCATACAGATGAACGGGTTCAATTATAGGTTAATTCAAAGTGAAGAAATAGGGATAAGCGAGTAAATAGGAATAATCAAGTAAGTTAAGAATCATAACAGATTAATGGAAAAAGAAAAAAAAATCCATAAGCTACTAGGGACTAACAAATAGTACCTTGTGAGAAAGTAATCAAATAGGGCAAAGATAAAATATATATACAAAAGAAAAAAAATCTACGATAGGTTTAGGGGATAAGACGACACACACAGAAACGAAATAGCATTTCAAAAAGTCGAAATCAAATTAGATATATAAGTTCAAATTTCTTTTATACTTCAGAATTGTATTCATAAGCATGGTATTATAATGTCTACTAAGTAGAGTAATTACGGAAAATATTAAACTAATTATGTTACTAACCGTAACACAACGTCAAAACAAAAAGCAAGGTCAGTATAATTGAACAATTAAATAAAATGCACCACTTGCAAAAGCTGAGGTAGGGTATTTAGAAGAAATTCAATGTTAAATTATACAAGGGGAATACAAAAGTATTTGAAAATAGAAATAAATAATAGGGAAACAAGCTCACTGGGTCATAACTAATGAATTTTTTTTCTCTTCTCTTCAGAGAGTAGATCTCATTTGACAGTCCTAAAGAAGTGTAAAGATCGGTCAAATGAGGAAATGTCATACAAAAATGACATAAACTGTAGGCAAATACGTAATGTAACAAAAAAAATCTAAAATGTTTGTAACAAAGAATTTGTAGAAATATGAGTTGTATTAACAATTGTACATTTTATAAATTGTAGGAGAAGAAAACCAAATCTAATGGCACGACAAAGTATCATCCTGACCTGGGTGACATTCGTCATGTGCGGGCTACATATAGCAGTTGGGCTAATCGCGTATGAGTGTTCGCACCCCAACACGAATATCACAGTGATATCGTTAAAAGACGTTCAAAAGTGTCCGGAACCAGAAAAAACGTACGCGAGTGAAAAAACGGACATACAAGTGATTCAACGAAACGAAATAAAAATGCAAAAAGTATGGTCATGCGTAATAGAAATAACAAAATTCATGTTCTACTGCGGGATGCACAGCCACACGTCAGTCGTCAACGGAGGACTATCAACCTACATCTATAAACTAGGAGCAGAAGAATGCAGAAATACCCACAGATACAAAATAATAAAATTATACCAACAAACAATAGACAACATACTAATGAATGGGACTACAACAGCGTCAATCAACATAGGCGGCACACTAGACAATATGGGAACATGTAAAGGTATCACATACCAAGAAAACGGCAGAAGTTGGAACGACGTAGTGATAATAGCAACAGCCACAATAACAATCAAAGATTATCTAGCTAGAGTAACGCTGGAAACAAACGAGATCCACCTACAAGGAGAAATAACTTGCAAATTCACGAATGGTTACTGCTTCGACTCCACGGTAGGAGAATCCACTTGGTCCAGTTATGAGCCAACAACATGTGAAGACCATCTGAGTCAATTATACAAAGGCATAGGCAACAAAATCACAAACACAAGAACATTAGAAGAGCTAATAGTAATCGAAGAAAAAGACAAAGTATTCGCACTAACATTACAGAAAAGAAACATACTATGTGGAATAGAAGTATGGCAAACAGAGCACCCACGAATTGTCATAATACTTCGAAACACACAAAAGTTACAACCGACTATGCCAATTTTAACACAAAACGTAGATTTAATGAACTACGTAAATAGCAAACTACTCTATGTTGAACAAGCATATAAACGAGACGTAAACATGCTTTACACAGATACAATACACCGAAGATGTTTAACGAAAAGAGAAATACTCAAGAACAGACTGCTAATGGCACACACACTACCTAATGCAGTCAGCCAACTAATGGAAAATGAACCCGGACACATAGGCAGAGTATTAGGCGAAGCACTTTATATCATAAAATGCATACCAGTAACAGTCGAAATCAGAAGAACAAACAGATGTTACAACGAACTACCAATAAAAGTAAACAACGAAATAAAATTTATGGCTCCACTAACCAGAATAATACAAAACCACGCAGAAGAGATAGATTGCAATAACATGATACCACCACTTTATTTCATAGATGATCAATGGATAGGGCTAACACCACATCCCACAATAGCCAAACAACCAAAAACCATAAAAGTAGAAGAAGAAATAAATCTCCATTTCGACCCCATCCAACCACTAGGAGCCAAGGGTCTGTACACGCAAGAAGAAGTCAATGCAGCACAAAGAGCCCTTACGTTCGGGACAGAGAGAAAAGCAGTAGAAAACATAATTACTCGCAGAGCAGCGGGAATGAATGCCAACAGTCAAGGCTACACCGTATCAAACATATTTGATACAAAAGAAATCAAGAACCTAGCAGAATCCACCCTAAAGCACACATGGGCATGGTTCACAGAATTAGGTTCAGTTATAAGTGGAATTATTGGAATATATTTCACATTCCAAACCATAAAATACATAGCAGGCACCATACTAAATGGAATTCGTATACACCAAACTTTAGGATGCAGTATAGCACTAATAGGCAGCATATGGGACTCCCTAACGGCATGGATAATTCACTCACACCAGACGAGGAAACCAGAGGAAGAAACAATAGAGATGGACCAAATAACGCAGCAAGAGACGAGCCACCCAAGGTCACAGCATTGGACAGACAGAAGTCGCCAGATGAACGATCTACTAAGCAATAGTGTCGCGAGTGTAAGCGGTCGCGACCTAGGTCAGGAATAATAAAAACAAAATACAGTGCCAAACAAAAAGTAATGAATGAAATTGTAACATAAAGTTGTAAAATGTATAAAAAAATGTATCACTAATTTTAAGATTTCAGGCCACTATTGTAAGCCGTAGGCCACATTTTAATTAAGGGTAATCATACCTAAGCAGGGATTTTTTGGAAAAAAAAAGGTATTGGACCAGGGAGGTCGCAATACTTTTACAAAGGGGGAAGTAATGTAATAAATGCGAAAAAACACATGAATATATTATTGTACAAAAATTCGGAACACTCGGTAAATACAAAATCTAATTTAATTAATATGAAACTAGAATACGACCCACATATTGTTTAACAAAATCTTCACAAAGTCAAAACAGAATAAAAAAATAAAACATTTACTGGGTCAAACCAAAACAAAGTTGTTTAAAAAAATATCATTATTTCGATAACAAAAAGTCTGCACGCTTCAAAAACAAAGAAAAACTGCAACTCGAAAAACAAAAACATCTCACACCCAAAGTCGGGTGATGGAAAAAAACAAAAACGAAGAACGGCTCAGGACTCGAGAGAGTACGGGTCGTACACGCGAAGGGAAAGGCTTTCCCCGAGTACGAGAGTATAGTGTTTTAGTGTTGGTGATACCCGAGGTAAAAATTTCTCCGTTGTGTCAGGGCGTAATAGAAATACTTGGTGATTCCTTGACAGTGAAGTCTGTCCCCCAGTATCAGAGCACAAACCGGTGGAATTTCCCTCGACGCTATCACTAAATCATCCTAACACGTCTCGGCAAATTTCGCATTTTCGGGGCAGCGACCCAGTTAGAGATACAGACGCAGTTCCTGCAGAATATAAAAAGGGAAGTTATTCTACCGTAAGTTTTTGAACAAAAGTATTATTTTATTTAATAACGTATATTTTTGCGAATAAGACCAGATTTACCGCGTGTCTCGAGGGTTTAGAGAATTTAAGGATTTAAACGGGCATGTTAAAGCTTGATTTGAGGATCGTAGAATTTTTCTTACGTTATTATTGGTTCATTTTTTTTTAACACAGAGTGTCTTTTGTTTCGTGTGGTAGATAAGAGGAGAGCGAGAGCAAACGAGAATAACAGAGTTAAATTTGGTTTTAAGCCAGAGCGAATTGACTTTTCCTTTTAATCCGGGATCACTTACTAGTGGACAGGGACCACTTCATATATAACAAAAGAAAACCATATTTTGGGTAAATTCCATTTTACATTTATTTCAAGGTGATAGACAACCTTGGGGCTTATAAAAGCTGACACCGGAAAAATTGTACTATTTTTAATTTTATAACATAAGAATCTTGTTTCACTACGGATAATATCCACGTTAAATGTCGTCATACTTCAAGGCCGTTGGTGATAAAGCACACGTAAACTAAAAATTCGCTTGGGGGTCACAAGGTAATTGGCCTATGTTTATTTGTTTACTGAATCGAATGCGACCCAGCTAACTGGAAATTATAGACAGAAAAAAATAAAAAGGAAAGCCCTAGGTCTCTCGGGTTTCTTTCTATTTTTTCCTTCCTCTCTCTTTTCTCATTTACCATCCTACTAATATTATACGCGGAATCCGAAATTTATTATTTTGTGAGTAATTCCGGCGTATACCGGAGAACCGGATAAATATCCTATAATTACTAGTTGAGAGATTTATACCAGGGTACGTCTAATGTTTATTTTATATATATTATAGTTGCTACTTCAGTGCGTAGGCAGATTTCGTTAAGTTGTAAATTTAATTTTGACGCACGCATTATTATAAGTATAGTATTTTGACAAATGTATATATGATTGGTCTGATTTTTTCATATAGCTATTATATACGTTTAGTTACATACGCTGTGTGGTGTTTACCATAAGTTTTATTTATCACCCTATCCCTCATCCCGTACTTCCCCGGGAGGGTGTACATACGTTGGAAAAAGGGGGCCGATTGCCGAGAACAAACCCTATCCTGGCAAGGAGATTATTCCGCTTTAAGCCCAGGCGTACCTAGCTCAGAAGTCGGACTGGATGTGCCTTACCCGCTCGGATTGCACAGAATTTCATTGGAGAGGAGGTATTACACAGTGACAAAAATAAGAAGGGTAACGAGGATTTATTAGAATAGCCCTTAGGTGCCCCAGAAGTTATTAGAAAATATTGGAAAGTAAATTAGGATTTGAAAAATCTATGCGGGCAGGGGAATCACAATCTACCATGGCATGAACTTTTTGGAAATGGAAAGGATGAAGGTTTTCTTTATGAATAATATTCCAAATGGAAGACTTGGAAATGCCAGGATACATAGCAGCGAGTCTTCTGGTGGTAACCTCAGGATTATTTTCGATTTCAATCAAAATTTCGTCTTCGTATTCCATTCTCACAACAAGTCGTCTACCAGTTTCAGTTTTTAGGTACTACTGAGCCACATTTGCGCGAGCAGGATGCCTTCTGTTTGGAATTTTTTTCGCATATCTCCGCTCTGCTGTACGAGCGTTACATTGTCCTTCCCCATAAACTAAATGCATATCAGCATATTCTTCATTCAAGAAATAAACCATTTTGATCAAATTTACTAATATTTTTCACCTTTCACAGACAGTAACATCAATAATAACTGTTTAGAATCAAAATAATTTGACTCATTGTCAGATTTTGATGATTTTTCAAAGCGAACTTGACATTACAGATTGTAATCCAACATGATTTTATGTAAGAAACAGAAAAAGCTTAAATTTATTTTTCTCGATAACGTTTCATGATGTCGATTTGAAAGAAGAGAACATTTTTTATGGAAATTATCTTGAATTTTCCAAATTTGGTGTCGGATACATAGAACACTCGAAAATAATTTTTTCTAATAAAAATAACTGTTGGTCCCCCCAACTGACACGCTTGTGATGGATCTGGAAAACCTTTATTCACAGCAAACGACTGGTTTGTAACTGTTTATTGATTATACCAAGTTTGAATATTTCAAGTAGCGATATTTTTCAATAATTTGAAGAAAACTCATATGAGAACGTCTCTTTCAAAGGGCTGTAGCTCCCTTAGGAAACATTTTCGGATTGAAGTAATTTGAGCTAAATCCATTTAAAATCACCTCTAGTAGCTGTAGTTTCGGTTTGGCAGGAGAGTTTTTGAACACTTTGTATACTATGAAAAAGCGGCAGTACTTGATTTGTGAAATTGGTAATATTTCAAAAAATAATAGCAGAAATACTTTTGAACCGAATTAATGCTTCTGAACTGTATTTCCTAGTGTTGTTTAATCAAGAAACTCATGTATTATTGACGAAAATGATGACTAGCAAATATTTTGGTAACCTTCTGTAGTAGACAAGGTGTCATGTGTGCCAACAAAAGTCTTGTATCAGGTCAAACATCTTATGACATCAAATATCTTAATACACTGAAGGTAAAACATCATGAGAAGAATCGTCACGTGTCACATCAGGTATCATACCAAGTGTCACGTGAAATCTTATTTTAAACGTTACTTTAATATCCTGTGTTACACTAAAAGTTATGGGTTGTATGAAACATCAAGTATCAACTGATATATACTTGACCTATAGGTATGTGACAATGTTATATCATCATACACCGACTCCTTAGGTACGAGGGTCCCATCACTGTGAAACTTTTCAATGAATTTTTTCTGTCAGTAGCGGTTGCTCACCAGTTAATCTCTTCGATAATCCGTTCATCTTACACGCAGGCTTGAATCCACTTTCTTCTGGGTATTTTCCTCTATCTAGGACATTTGCTCATCTTGCCTTAAGTACTCTTACCACATGGCTCAACCACCCTTGTCTAGCTGGCATAACTAGCCGGCCAATTTCCGGTTTCCCATATAATTGAGTTAATTCAATATCAACTCTTCTTCTCCAGCTTCCGTCTTCAGCCTTCATTCCTCGGAATATTATCCAAAGCACTCTTCCTTTATATGATAGTGCTAATAGGTTAGATCAATTGTCCATGTATGTTTAGCAACGATTGAAATCAGCAAATTCTTTGGTAGACTGGTTTCAGGAGGAGATATCAAGTTTTGGAGTCTTCAATAAAAAGTTTGTTGTAACGGAAGTAGGATAGGATAGTATCATAAATATATTTCTCTCTGTGTTGAAGTATCTAACGATACTGCAATAGTTGCAACGCAAGTATCCTAGTTATGGTTTCATTCTAAATTGAACAGAGACATATTGAAGAGAGTTGACTGTACAAATTATACTCTTGTCAAGACACCATTACAGCTACAAATTAAACATGTTTATAAAACTCCCTGAGGATTGTGTACTATGAAATAGAATAACAGCTGATAATTGGCTGAATATTTAGCTCAACAAACGACTAGGGTAACTAAAAAACGAGATGAATATAAACGGCATCAACAACGTCATTTCTATATGGCCTGCCACATATTCAGTTCAGCACACGCACAACAAAGGAGCAATCTTCATCCACGTTTCTTTTATCTATCCCATATTCAATCCACGCCATATCCAACACAGAATCAGTTCCACAATGACTGCGAACGATCAACGAACCCTTATTGACTTGGATTCTGAATCCAAAGCAGATACATTTATTTTATCTAGTTTATTAAAATGAAGAAGAAAGAAAAGCAACATAATACCTATTTAAAAAAAAAAGACTCGCGGAGAGTTTTGTCTAATTTAGTGAAGTGCCGGAAAATATTAATAAATCATCGTTAAGATTATATAAAAGACAATTAAACGGAGTGCAAGAACTAATGAAATATTACATCACTGACAGAGAGTGCAAAGCGCAAGAGCATATTTCCATTGAAGAATTTGTTAATGAACTGGAAAACTTCGAACCAACTCTATTACCTTCTCCGTTTTTAATAAATCTAGCTGTAGACACTACCCACGACCAACAAAAACTGTGCGAAACACTCAAACCGACCCAAGCGAACGTGGTTTGGGCGTGTGCTAAGCGTGGGTTATGATCAATTTGGAGTGCTCGACTTTAAACCAATGTATTCAGAATAGCACACACGTGTGTTATCCGTGGACTGTGCGTGTGCTGGGTCTTATATGCGTTGGGCCTAAATCATGCTTGGATATTGAAATTATTACTAATTTAATATTCAGCTTTAGCACCGTATGCGACAAAAATTCTTCCATATAATATTAATAAACTGAATGAGATTCTTTTGAAATAAAATAAGAAAATTAAATGAGACATTAAAAACGTACACAGTAACATGCAGAAGAACCGATAAATAATAAAAAAATTCCGGTATGGTGTGGTTTCAGATCAACTTTTCGGTTTGATGAATATGTTTTCCTGAAAATGTGTGGAGTTAAGATTTCCCCCTTAGAAATATGGAATCCATTCCACGCACGGTCTTGCATATCTTAATATTTTTCCAACTTCAATGATACTGTTACAAAATCGCACACTGGTGTAGTCCCTGAAGCCGACTCTATCTAATATTCCCCAGTACACGGACCTTTTAATTTTATGTCAAATACAAATGTCAAACTTTGTGAGCGCCTTCTTTGTGATGAGTCCGACAAACTTATCCTATGCAAAAACTTCCGGCGTCACTGCGTTTTCGAATGTTCGTTTCCCGGAATTGTCGAAATGACGTCACTACGACTCCCTGTATATCCAATTTTATTTTATAGCAAACTGTTATTGTTCAATAAAATTAATTGAAAAATTGTGGTAATTTTTTCCGACAAAAATCATGCTGATGATAAGAAAAATTGTGTCCGAAAAATATAGAACATACTGCAAACTAATATAAAATTAAAAATCTAAAAACTGAAAGAGTTGTTTTACTACAACCACATAGGAAAGTTACACATATCGCACTCTCTACTTCCATGGACAGTGACCTGTATTCTCACTCGTGCGAAAAGTACTTTCCGCAGTAGTGCGGAAAGTAACTTTACGCACAGCTGTCAATAATCCGTCAAACCCGTGAATCCTGTAAGATTGACAGATGTAATTATTAATTGCTCTTCCTTATTGATATTATTTACATAAAAACTGGACTAAAAACTGATTATTTATAAAAAATAAAGCGGAGAAAAAAATTTCTTGACCCCGAGAATCGAAACCACAACCTTCCGGTCATCATACCAGACACTCTTCCAACTGAGCTAATTCAGATTTGAACTATCGTTATCAGGGATATGTACTTATATATCGTAAGTCGATTCACATTAATCTAATTATGATATTTCTTATATTTCCAATTCATTAAAACAAGATTTAGCTATTTTTAAAATTCAAGTAATTAAAGGATAACAACGAAATCCTAAAACTGTTAATTCATTATTGTAACAATAACTAATTTTTATGGTTCCAAATAATTCCATTTGCTCCCCACTTTTTATACAAACAATATTCAAACATATACTGCACAAATTAAACGTGAGATTAGTCAGGCAACTCAACATACACGATCTGACATTCACATACTGTTTAATAAAATAGGTGGTCGTAGGAAAAATATTGTACATTACTTGTGCGGAAGTGACTTTCCACTCTCGTGGGATTGTCGCACTCGGCTTACGCTTCGTGCTACTTTCCGCACTAGTAATGTAATATACTACTACGTAACAAGTGCGGAAAGTTATACTTTTCAGCACGCGATTGCAGATGACCGAACGATGCGTTAGCGGAGTTCGGCCAGCAATCGCGAGCGAGGAAGTCACTTTACGCACATGTTAGGTACACTATTTTTTCTACTAGCATGCAGAAAATCCCAGAAGCTAACATAAAGAATCATTTATTATTAAATACATATCAACAGATTAATTATTATTAATATCAATATTGAACGTGCAATTTGTAGCATTATGCAAATTCATTGCAGAGGCTAAAATGTTTACTCAATTTCAAAACCCTTCATTGCTCACACTGTGAGAAACATTAGTTCTCACGGCACTTTGCCCACACTACATACATTTATATGGAGAATACAGTAGGGAATACTCGACGCCAAGCCAATTTCAGGAACTTACACTCGATGCCCAGCCGTTTTCGGTGGGTGGTCCTCGATGCCTAGACTGTTTCTGCAAAACTATTTACTTTAAATTTGTGCAGTTGTAGGAAAAGAATAGTGTGCAACATGTGGGAAAAGGACTTTTCTCACTCGTGTGTTTGCGGTACTCGCCCTTGGGTCGTGCCAAAAACTTCCCCACTCGTGAGAAAAGTTGAACCTTTCCCACTTGTTGCACAATATACTGTAATGTTTTTGTTATTTATTTAAACAATAAACGGGTGGGATAAATTTTAAACACACGGTATGGCTACTTACTAATTTATTTAAACACTAACTCACTAACACTTAATTTATATATACTTAACTAATCACTTAAATTTAATTGATATGCACACAAACTTTTTATTAGCATTTAACTGTTCGGTGTATTTTTTGTTTATTTCTCGAGATCACTTTATCAACTAACTTCTCCGCTGATCGTTCCTTATTTATATTAATGCCTTTCTTACTAGAAAATTCCGGGCTTCTGCTTACACAGACACAAATAATTTTTTTGGCCTCTTCTAGATTAGTCTGGTCACAAAAACAGTGTTTAGATAAGATAGTCCCAAACAGTTGTAAAAACACTGCGTATCCGCCATAATTTTGATTTTCATACCTGGCTTAGACAGAGTCGGATTTAGGGTCTATACCAGTGTGCTGTTTCGTAACAGTACCCCCTCCTTGAATGCAACTGGCCCCATTTCTACACTTTCCGATCTTATGGAAATAGCAGGGCATCGTCTTCATCGGATACTGATAACGGGGGTTGTAGCTGCAAATTATTATCTGGACACCGGTATCTCTGAAGATAACCTCTACCATGTTCCTGATAACTCGCCAATCCAACTGGTTACTCACTATCTTAGGCATAGCCAGTTTCTTCACACTGGATTGTAACACATGGTCTCGGAGGTTACGAAGTGCTTCCCACACGCGGTAGGTAGATCGACCTTTAAATTCATCTTTAGTTACAACGTATAAGACGTACCGCGAATTATGTTTCAGTTTCAGTGACTTGCCAGGGGCTGGAATCTGGTCTTCAAGTTTTTCGAATTGCTCGAACTTCTTTCGAAAGACGGTTGCCAACCCTCGTGCGTTCTTGATACGGGCTGGGATGTTGTATGCCAGTGAACAATCTTCCGGGAGAGTGAACAAATCTTGTTGTTGTTCCGAAGTGACTCCATATCTAGCTTTCCCGGTACCTCCATACGCGCCCAAAAATTCATCGAAGGTAGGGTCAGACACATCTTGAATAAGGGTAACTCCTTCCTCTAGGTCATGGTCTCCTTCGAATGGGGCTAGTCGGTTTTGGTGAACTACTTTTGGTTTTACGTTGGGGATCTTGCTTATGCGATATATAACATCATTGATCCTTTTTTTGATTAAGTATGGACCTTCCCAGGATTTTTGTAATTTTGGAGAAAATCCTTTCCTCCTCGTCGGGTTGTGTAACCATACTTTGTCCCCTTCTTTGAGACCGCCTTCCGTGGCCTGCGTGTCGTAACGACTTTTCATTCTGTCGCTGGAGAAGATTGATTCGAACTAATTCATGAATATCGTCCAGCCTTCTTCTCAATTGGATCACGTAGTCTTCGCCTGCTAGATCTTCTCCAGGCCGACAGCCAAATTCCAGGTCACAAGGAAGCCTCATTTCACGTCCAAACAGGATTTTTGCCGGTGTTTCACCCGTGGACTCATTGACGGCAGATCGATAAGCCAATGCGAATAGGGAGAGATACTGGTCCCAATCTCTCTGATGGCTGGAAACTACTTTGGCCAGGTAGTTTCCAATAGTCCTGTTCATTCTCTCGACCATTCCATCTGACTGTGGATGTAATGCTGTTGTCCTGGTCTTCTTCATTCCCAGCTTGTCGAAAATCTCCTGGAATAGATGGCTTTCGAAATTTCTTCCCTGGTCACTGTGGACTTCCAAGGGCACTCCATATCGGCTGATAAATTCTTTCACCAATACATCTGCTACAGTTGTGGCCTCTTGGTTGGAAATAGCGTAAATTTCCACCCATTTTGTGAAATAATCCATTATAACCAGTATGTATTTGCTACCATTTTCTGTTGTCGGGAATGGTCCTGCGATGTCCAAAGCAATCCTTCTGAAAGGGCTTCCAACATTGCGCTGTTTCATGGGTGCCTTTCTCTTGCGATGTGGTCCATTACTCGTAGCACAAGTCGTACATTTCTTACACCAGTCCTTCACATCGTCGGGGCTGTTCATCCAGTAAAACCTTTCACGGACTCGCTGAAGGGTTTTCTTCACTCCCAGATGACCTCCCGATGGACTGTCATGTTACTTCTTTAGTACCTCAGCTACTCTTGTTCTCGGGATAACTAGCTGTCTCCTCATCTCGGAACTATCATCGTTTTCAAGGACTCTTTTCAACAGCCCTTCTTCCAGGACAAGAGAGTCCCACTGAGCCCAATACGCCTTGAATTCCGGTGAAAACTTTGACACTTCTTGCCAGGTAGGTCGCCGATTTTCTTTCATCCATTGCCGGATCATCTTCAGGTGAGGATCATTTTCCTGATCTTTTCTGATCCTGGTGGGTGACCATTCCTCGTTGACTACAGTAGTTCTTGAAACTGCAGCTTCCCTAGATTCCACCTGGTTGCAGTGGGAGCAGTCTGTTGGGCACGGCAGTCTGGACAGGGAGTCGGCATTTCGGTGACTCACACCAGCTCAATGTTCGATGTTGAAATCGTATTCTTGAAGTCGTTCAATCCATCTAGCGATCTGGCCCTCGGGATTCTTGAACTGCATCAACCACTTAAGTGCTGCATGATCAGTCCGGATTAAAAACTTCCTACCATAGAGATACTGGTAAAAGTGTTCCACGGACTTCACTACTGCCAAAATTTATCTTCTTGTGACGCAGTAGTTTCGTTCTGGTTTGGAGAGGACTTTACTGAAATATCCCAGTACTCTTTCTTGCCCTCCTTGGATCTGTGAGAGCAGTCCACCAATGCCTACGTTGCTTGCGTCAGTGTCAAGAATAAAGTCTCCCTCTGGTAATGGATATCCTAATATCGGCGCCGAGGTTAAATGCCTCTTCAAGGTTTCAAAAGCCGTTTAACAGTCTTCGTCCCATTGGAAAGCTGTTGCTTCTTCTGTGAGTCGCGTTAGAGGCTTGACAATATCTCCAAACTTCCTGATAAATCTTCTATAATACGTTCAAAGTCCAAGAAAACCCCTAATTTGATGTTTGTCGCTTGGTTGCGGCCATTGCTGAATGGAAGCAATTTTCTCTGGATCCACCGCCACTCCTCCATTGCTCACTATATGACCTAGATAGTTGACTTGGTTTTGGAATAGCTGACATTTCTTCGGGTTTAACATGAGCTGGGCAGCTTGGAGTCGTTTGAATACGTCTTCCAAATTCTTCAGATGCTCGTCAAATGTCTTTCCCAGTACCACGATGTCGTCCAAATAGACCAGGCATGTCTTCCAAGACAACCCTCTCAAGACATTTTCCATAAGTCTTTCAAATGTTGCAGGCGCATTACAGAGCCCGAATAGCATGACGTTGAATTGCCATAATCCAGATCCGGTAGTAAAAGCAGTCTTCTCTTTATCTTCTGGGTCCATTTCCACTTACCAATAACCAAACTTCAGGTCCAAGGTGGAAAACAGTTTGCTGCCGGCTAAAGTGTCTAGCGTATCGTCAATTCGAGGCAGGGGAGTCTCGTAGTTCCATCCTTTTTCTTGACGAGCACTACTGGAGACACCCATGGACTAGTAGATGGTTCTATTACTTTTTCTTCTGCCATATCTCGAATTATTCTTTCAGCTTTTTCTCTCTTCGCTCGTGGAAGTCTTCGAGCTGATTGTCTAATTGGCTTAGCATTACCAGTATCGATTTTGTGTTGGACGGCTGATGTTCTGCCAGTCTTTCCACCTTTTGGTACGAATAAGTCTCGATACTGCAAGGGAAATTCTCTCATTCTCTTTCCTTCAGCTCGATCCAAAGATTGACCAGCTACTCATAACATTTGTTCGAATCTGGCATTAGAATTGTCAGTGGTCGTTGTTTGACGAACTATAGACGTCACTGGTACGCAAGATCCAATCTTGGTTTCCTTCTTTATTGTAATTGGGTAATCGTTCACGTTTATCACACGTACTGAAATCTCTTTCGCCCACGTGCCCAATCCTTTTCCAATTAGTACTCCTTTGCCAACTTCTTCGTCGTGGTTCCTTGGCTTCATCATAACCGATGTACCTTCAACTTTACTGTTCGTTGTATTTTTTGTTTATTTCTCGAGATCACTTTATCAACTAACTCCTCCGCTGATCGGTCCTTATTTATATTAATGCCTTTCTCACTAGAAAATTCCGGGCTGCGGCTTACACAGACACAAATATTTTTTCTGGCCTTTTCTATATAAGTCTGGTCACAAAAACAATGTTTAGATAAGATAGTCCCAAACTGTTATAAAAACATTGCGTATCCGCCATAATTTTAATTTTGATACCTGGCTTAGACAGAGTCGGACTTAGGGTCTATACCAGTGTGCTGTTTCGTAACAATACTATTTTCGCACTAAGTGACTAGTGCGGAAAAGTCCCTGGTTGAATTCTTGAGGGCATTATGTAGATTTTCAGAAAATTTGAAAAAAAATTCGAAATTTTCACTCCTGTTTTTTTCAAATTCTCCGGAGAACAATTGGGGACACGGTGTCACGTTAGCCTGCAGATTGCCATATTTTCACAGGCTACTATTTTAACCCGTCAGAAAAATTCCTTCAATCTTTTTTAAAAAAATGCCAAATTTCAAGAGGCATTTATCAATTCAATACAAACTTTGCCGTCTCAAATCAACACCGAAACTGCAGTATATAAAATTATTGAAGAACTCGTGTGTACGATGCACTCGTTAAGAACTAAAGACGTCGACAACAAAGGTCGTTTCGAGATATTCGGAAATCATATAAATTTTGCAAAGATTCGGAAGAAGTTTTAAAATAGAAGATTAGTTCCTGCGATGCCCACTAAACAAGAACTTTTGCAACATAATAAAAGGGCAGAATACATAAGTAGCATATGGGCAATGCGCATATGTGCAACCAAACGGAAGTAACTCCTTAAGCTCATGGCTGGATTTTAATCGTCGGGAAATTTGAATTTTATTGGATTGATGCTCCCGTAAGTCCACCATTATCTGAAATTTCATTAGAAACTTCATCAGGTACTCTATTAACAATTGAAATCAATTTAATACTCAGTCAATCACCTTGTAATACAATTTTTAATTTTGTTTTAGAATCTGATGATAACAGCGACGACAGTGATGAGGACGACAATAGCAATGAAAAAGATGATGAAGACTTTGATGATGATAATTATGATAATGATTATGATAATTATGATCATAATTATGATGATGATTTTGAGTGATACTTTTTATATTCAAATAAAAAATAAAATACTTTCTACTTTTTAATAAAACAAAATATCAAGAAAACATTTTTTTATTAAATTAAACACATTTTTCGAATAATATCATTTTATAATTTTTTTTTTATACGACAGATTTTATGTGAATTCAGTATATTTAAATATTATATGTGAATATTCAAGCTTATTCAGTCAGAGAGAAGTTTGTCAATAGTAATGATTTTTGTTTCTCATTTTCTTGTCGGACTGACTATATTACTCAATATATTTCTCGGACAAGTCGATATTTGCATATAGAATACTATTATCTATCATTGTTATTTTTGTCCGACATGTATGTATGGGGAGACATAATGACATCATATCGACATCTTCGGGGTGGTTGACACCCCATACGCAGCTTGATTTTTGTCGGAAAGATGGCAAGAATTTTTTAATTAATTTTATTAAACAATTTTCTAAAAAATTAAGCTTGCATATACGGGGAGTCATGGTGACGTCATATCGACATTTTCGGGGTGGTTGACATCCCATACGCTGCATGAGTTTTGTCGGACCAAAAGTTTTCATTTAATTTTATTATCAATTTTCTATAAAATAAAACTTGTATATACGGGGAGTCATAGTGACGTCATTTCGACAATGCCGAGAACCGGGTATTCGAAATCGCAGCGACGCCAAGAGTTTTCGCATAGGATAAGTTTATCGGACTCATCACAAAGAAGGCGCTCACAAAGTTTGACATTTGTACGTGTTATAAAAATTTAAGTTCCTTGAACTGGGGACTATAATACAACATATAAAAGTTCAAATTCTGAGGGAACCGCAGCGATTTTCGGGAAGGGCTATTCTTATTTTGTGATTGTTTTTATAGAGATTTCCAAGAAGGTTGATGTTTGTTGGGAGCCGCAATCGAGAACTTTCAGGAACCCGAAGGTTTGAGAAAGTGGTTTAATATATCAGAGACTACCTGCCAGTGGCGACTCAGTATACACATTGATTTCATAGCCATAAAATGTGAACAGTGTACTTAATATATATTAGAATTAACTATGTATATAAATTAAGCATATATGAATAGTACATAAGTATATAAACGAAACAAGTAAGTAGATATATCGTGTGTATAAATTTATCCCGCGTGTTGTGTTAATAACGATTTAAATAAATAAGAAAAACGTTAGAACACGTTTGTTCTGTCAATACATTTTGTCCATAGATATAGAAATACAAAAGATATAACTGTTTACATTATTCTTGAAACTAACATAATTTCACATTCCAAGCAAAACTCTATTGGAGGAGAAGGATAAAGTATTATTCTATCAACTTTTTGCTAAATTTACTTTGTGTTTAGTTTATTAGGTGTTTGCTGGAGATGCAAGCTATTATAAATAATCTGTAAACCATATTTTTAAATAATATGTCAAATATATCAGGGTTATTAAATTATTGTTTGAAATTATTTGACGTTTTACATATTATTACAGCTAAAAACGCAATAGTGGTCGTACTACTATATAATAAATTCTCCAAGTCCAAGATTCGAATAAATACTAGACAACTGTGTTTTACATTTGAAAAGTCTATTTTCATTCAAGTAAACCTTAGCGTAGCAGTTGTATGCATAGTAAATAGTTATCATCGTATTTTTTAAATACGACGTCGTAACATAGGATATACCCTATTCTGTGACGTTTCAGGCGACCATCCCGTCTTCGCTTCTCGTCTTACGTCGCACCTACTTGGACTTAAATTGATGTTGGCTTCGTAACAAATCAAATTTATCAATGAATGGTTGGGGATGTGAGTTTTTCCCTTAAAATCACGTAAAAAATTTCACGAGAATTATATTTTCATATCAACTAATATTCATTCCACTTGAACTGTAAATCTCTTTGCCGTTCTCGTGAATCCATTTTAGATATTTTTTTAATTTAAACATACATATCCCTTCATCAACTACTAAGAGTTATTAGCAGAGGAGTATGGTACATTTATTACAAACATTGTATTTTAGAGAATAAGTTTATGTTTTCAAGATAAGATAGCACTTCGTTTCCAGTTGAAGATAATATAATAGATTTCAAAGTATTTTCTTGATTGTAACGTCTTCTTTTTACTTCATTTTCTGGACATTCAAGGAACAGATGCTTTACTGTGAGATGAGTATGACATATGTGGTTTCTTTTGTTAATTTATGCTGATGTGTTATGCACGTCTATCCAATTCTTAGACGGATCGCGATAACTTGTTCTTTTATTGGGAAGTGGAAGTTTGGTTTTAATTTTGGGCATTATTGGTTTCAAATTGGCTTCAGTATCTTCCCAGATGGATTGCCATTTTTGTAATATGTATTCTTTTATTGGGGTGTATAGTGCACCGTGGACCCCAAATTCACGAAGCCTCCATCCTGTATTTCAATCATAAATAGCCAATAATCCAACTGAAGAAAATATCGGACAAGATTTAACACCATAAGAAAAAGAAGAAAAAATTACTCCGTCGAAATCTGAAAGTGATAAGAAGGCAACGAAAACATCTGGTTCTTCTCAACAAAAAATCGAATTAAAAGTCTAAGATCAGGAATTCGATCTTAATATTACTAGGAATGGAAACTTAATGGTGTTTCATTTAGAATAAGGTCAAGTATATGAAAATCAGAATATGTACATACTCATGTGAGTTTGAATTTATTTATCTTTTTTCTGTATGTAATTATATCCATAACAAACTATAAAAAAAAAACAACCTCATAATAATACATCAAAATATCAGGAGTAAAACAATAAAAAATGGATCAATATATTAGAGACTCCGATATTGATATAATAGAAACTCACTCTTTGGAACACATACAAGAATGCAGAGATATTTTAGAAATTAACAAAGATTGTGAAAATTTTAAATTTATCCATAATAACATACGAAGCATTAATAAAAACCTAGACGAATTTGGAATTCTCTTAGAAAACTTACATATTGTCTTATTAGAAACATGGGAAATAGGAAATTCGGACCTATATAATTTGGAGGGTTAAAACAAGTTATATAACGAGGGGGATTTCAATCAAAACGATGGAAATCAGAGTATAATTATACATACTCCATCATACCTTTGAATTGAAGCAACATGTTACAAATTAAAATCATTCTCAATGACAAGAACAACTTTCTTATCAATGCTATATATAGATCCCAAAAAAGCAATCTCGATCAATTCGTTATCAGTCTTCAACATTACTTTGAGAGTTCAGCATTCCAACCAGAAAGTTATAACATTTTCATTGGTGATTTGAATATCGACCTACTAGAGGATAATGAATATAATACAGACTATAACAACACAATTCGGTTACATTTCCACGATTAATAATCCAACAAGAATACAGGGTGGACGTAGTTCATGCATTGACCAGATATTTTTAAATCCACATTCAACGTACTCGATCAAATACTACCCCTAGTATTCCAAACCGACATTACAGATCATTTCTCAACAATTCTACAGATAGTACTGGAAAAGACCAAATGTCCCAAGGAACGAGAAATAGTGAAATACATAGATGAAACAAAAGGTAAAAATACAATCAGACAAAAATCTTGGGATTTATTATACTTGAATCCAGAGCCTAACAATGCAACAAATAGTTTCATTGAAACACTTCAAAAATATATAGATGACTGTAAATATACAAAAAAATGTAAGAGGAAAAACAAGAAGATCGCCCCTTGGATGACAAATGCTTTACTTGCCTCAACTACCACAAAAAATAAACTGGCTCAACTTTTGAGGAGAAACTCAACGAACTAAAACTATAATACATAAAATATAGAAACAAATTGTCGACTCCAATTAAAAAAACTAAGTTCAAATACTATAAAAACAAAATCGAACTCAAAAAATCAAACACAAAAGTTTTATGGAATGTGGTTCAAGAAGTAAGTAACACCAAAAAATCGAAGATCTTTATTGATAATATTGAAAATGAGCTAGGAGAGTTAGTAACAAATCCTAAGGACATCGCAAACGAATTCAATACTTCATTCAATGGCACTGGGAAAAGACTTGCTCAAAATATAAACCCAGTTCCTAACTACAAAATCAATAGACACTCCCTTCCAAACTCAATTACACTCCTACCCACGAACACACTTGAAGTAAACAGCATTATTCAAGAGTGGAAAAACCACAAAGCCGTGGGATCAGACGAAATCAAAACGGAAACGCTCAAAATTATCGCGTCATTAATAACTGAACCATTAACTTACATCTTCAACATATGCATAGAAACTAGTATCGGGCCTAGAGCATTCAAACATTCAGTTATCATTCCAATATATAGAAATGGTAATAAAAAACTGACAGAAAATTATAGACCCATTTCATTAATCACCCACTTATCAAAAATATTTGAGAAACTTCTAAAAAACAGACTACAAAATTTTATAAATAAATATAACATACTTTCCGAAAGACAATATGGTTTTCAAGAGAAAACGTCCACTCATGATGCTATTCTGACCCTTACTGAAAAAATATATAACTCGTTATACAACAACAAACCCTGTCTATGTGTTTTCATTGATTTATCGAAAGCATTTGATACTGTTAGCCACGAGTTGCTCTTTCAGTCGCTGGAGGACATCGGTATCAGAAATACTTGCTTAGATTTATTCAAAAGTTATGTTACGATTAGGTATCAGACAGTCCGAATAAACGGTATCGACAGTAAATCGTTAGTCGTACAATGTGGAGTGCCTCAAGGTACGGTCGCCGGACCCTTACTTTTCAACATCTACATGAATGGATTGTATTCTGTGAAAAGCAGAGGTAACATTATCGGTTTCGCAGACGATACCGCGATTTTCTACGAGGCGGATACCTGGACAGAACTAAAAGGAATAATAGAAACAGACTTTATTATGATTAAAAAATGGCTTGCAAGTAGGTATTGTAAACTTCTCTACAAATGATAACAGGTGACGTAATAGTAAAAGATGACGTCACAGTGCCACTCTGGCCAATCATTTTAAATAGGACCTTATGGCAAGTGATATCTCGTTTGAAAGGCATTGACATTGGCTACATAGCCATATCAATTTTGTTTGGGTTCAAATTAATTTTGACGGATAAATTAAATAAATACCAAAATTCTTGAAATTATTTTTAAAGTTAATTAATCAAATATCAACAATGGATTCTTATAGCAGGTGTTCGTAATATGCTCCGTCTACTTCCTGACAGTAATACATCGGCTGGCGAGGTCCTATAGAATGGCCACCTCGGTCACCAGATCTGACACCATTAGATTGTTTTCTATGAGGGTACTTGAAATCCAAGGTTTATACTACGGCACCAGATAGCATTGGCGTTTTGAAAGAAATAATTACTGAAGAATGCAATGCTATGTCAGCTGACACATTCGAACGAGTACGACAAGAGTTTACTAATAGGATGTATTACTGTCAGGAAGTAGACGGAGCACATTTCGAACACTTGCTATAAGAATCCATTGTTGATATTTGATTAATCAAATTTCAATAGTTTTGGTATTTAATTAATTTATCCGTCAAAATTAATTTAAACCCAAACAAAATTAATATGGCTATGTAGCCGATGTCATTGCCTTTCAAACGAGATATCACTTGCCATAAGGTCCTATATAAAATTATTGGCCAGAGTGGCACTGTGACGTCATCTATTACTATTACGTCACCTGTTACCATTCGTAGAGAAGTTTACAACACTTTATTTTCACCAACCAAATTTTATTAATGTTAAGTTTAGCCGTTCAAAAGATACTAGGGTGGAGGGGACTTTTGAATAGCACTGTATATACTATACATAAGGTGAAGTAAAAATAATCATACAGAGCTTCAGTATGACTTTTAATTTTGACTACATCTCGCACCACGCATCGAAAATCTAACTTACTTGTGATCTGTATCTGTGTTAATTATAACAGGAAATTTTAGTGTTTTTTAATAGATAATTCACTTTGGTATAGGGAATATTTCGAAAATTCATTTGCACATTAAATACATTTTTCTATTAGTGCTTCTAAATATTTGTGAAATTAAACTATCCATAAACGTAATTAATTATTATAGTCTGCTTTTCTATAAATTCAATCAAACATAAACTTTTGTTGAAACATCACAGTAATAATCTACCCCAAATATCCTGATATGGTATGAATTACAAATATTGCAAATTTAATTACACTGTAAACATTTACAACCCGTTTTACTCATTAAGTTAACCCTTCAGCGAAATATCCCCCATTAGTTGAAGCAGATATTCAACTTAATAATTCGAAAGGAATATCTGATACTTCGTTTATAATTGTGTTTATCTGATGACTATATTCAGTGAATGTCAAGAAGATATAAAGCAGAGAATAAAGAAATTTACGATGATCACTCGTATTTCCTCACGGGGTATCCAGGAAGTTAAATCGAAAATTTCGGAAGTGAGTAGTTGAAATTAGAGTTATACAGTATGAGAAATTCATTAGTACGGTTATTGTATACAATTATAAGGAATCTCGGAAGACGTCAAACTTTAAATTATATTTGACATTCTTTAACGTGAAAATGTGATCCCCACCTTCAACCCCCATCGAAGATAGGTACAATCCCCAATTTAAATGGGAAGTACGCTCTTTTGAGTTAATGTATGAAACGTCTATTCTCACTTTATTCAAGTTCAATGCAAAAATGGACTAAGGAAAAATGAAATCAAGTAAGTACCGAAGGGATACATTTAACAAAACAATTATATCTAGATGCTACACGAAGGAACAGCCAAGAGTTTGTAAACGTACCAAAAGTTAGTCGCAAGGTATAATAACCATGTTGAACTACTTATTAAGATATAACTAAAAGAGTAGATTGGATAAAGAAATAATATTTAACGGAACAATTTTAGATAAAACTATAAGAGACGAATGCATTCAGAAGAGTTACTTAACAAAACAATATTATCAAGGTGCTACACATAGGAGCAGTCAAGAGCTTATAAACTCACCAAAAGGTGATTGCAAGGTACCTCCAATAACCTTGTTGAACTCTATAAGAAATAACAGAACAGAGCAATTATAGATATAACAATAAAATATGAATGCATTCAGAATAGATATTAATCAAAATGATTTAAGATAAGCCAACCTTTGAAAGATGAATGAATTGAGAAGAGATTTAAAACAAAACAATATTATCCAGATACAAAGAAACAGTTAAGAGCTCGTAGACATTCCAAAAGGTTAATGTCTAAGACACAGTGCCCAGACTACATAACTACAAAATATGAAAAGAAATTGGTGAGAACCATCGAAACCATATCAAAGATATATAACCACAAATGTACTCCATGAATCCGAAGGATTAGAACTGAATAAAAAGTAAGTGGAATGGACAGGAAAACAAGAGGATATGACATGAACCTATCTCCGTTAAATGGATTTAGAGACTCACTGGGAATGAAAGGAAATTACATCAAAAAACTAACCGCTACTATATAAAAGTATTATAACATCAGCCTTAAGGATAGGAAATACAGAGTGGAAAGTCTAACTGGAACAAATTCTGTAACTTGATAAATAAAGGTTTATAGCAAAATTCCTGAAATACGTCAATTTTTATTCTCAATGGGGCATATTACAAAGAGACTTGTTAATCTTCTCAATTATCTGGGGGGGTTGCAGACAACCCCAACTTTTTTTTAAATGGAAGGGTAGGTTGATTAGTTTTTCATTTGGAAGCTTTTTCAATTGTAAATACAATTCCTCTTTTTTTGTTACTTTTTGTAAGAAATGTGTCGGAAAAAAATGGAATGAGGAAATATTTACTCAAATTACTTTAATGCAATAAATGTTCAAAGTGCTCTCCAACTTGTTGCTGACAATATCCTAATCGATTATAAATAGCATCCCGAACATTTTGTAACACTTCCGACGTTACTGGCCTAATTTCGTCCCTGATTCATTACTGAAGCTCGGCGATGTCGTTAGGTTTAGTGGCATAAACTTTGCTTTTTAGATATCCCCATGAGAAAATCTAACGGAGTAAGATCGGGTGATCTTGCTGGCCACTCAATTGGGCCCCTTCTTCCAATCCACCTACTTGGAAACACTTCGTTAAGATAGGTCCGTACATTTTGATCAAAATGTGGTGGTGCCCCATCTTGTTGAAACCACATCCGTTGGTCAAATAAGTTGGGATCCAAATTATTGGGGAATGAATTTACTGAAGTAGGAATCAGTTCTTCTTGGAGCATATTAAGGTATGTTTCTCCAGTTACATTTCCATTTAAAAAAAGAACTAACAAATCAATCACATTCAGTTCAAATTGACCAAAAAACTATCGAGCAGTTTGTTTATTGGGCTTATCAAATAAGAAAAAATGTACTTATACGTTAAAGTAATTTGAGTAAATATTTCCTTATTCCATTTCTTTCCGACACATCGCTAATAAAAATTAACATAAAAAGTGGAATTGTATTTACAATTGAAAAAGCTTTCAAATAAAAAATTATTCGACCTACCCTTCCATTTAAAAAAAAGTTGGGGTTGTCGGCAACCCCCCCAGATAATTAAAAAGATAGACAAATCTCTTTGTAATATGACCCATTGAAAATAAAAATTGACGTGTTTCAGGAATTTTGCTATAAACCTTTATTTATCAAGTTACAGAAGTTGTTCCAGTTACGACTTTCCACTCGGTATATGTATCATACACACTTCCGATGCGACTCCGACCGATGGGGCCCCCCGAAAGCCGATCGGTGCGGGATTTGTACGATTGAGTACACATATTATACAAGCTTCCGGCTCATATCCGATTTTCGATTACACTCGCTGCAACTATCGCCAGTCTTGATTCGAACTATATCGCGAACGGTGTTGTGCGAAAATGTTTAAAAATATTAGTAATTGCGATCTAGCCAAGATCGCACTGTGTTTGGAAGAAAAAGATTGATAAAATCTTATCACTTTAGTTGAGGAAGGCAGAAAACGTAGATTTTGGGTACATTCTGCTTATAACACAAGATCTGCAGAAGGAGAGTGTTCCACAATCTTACCTCATCTGCTGGACGACGAGACAAAAACTTTCCAGCATTTTAGAATGTCGTTCTCGACATTCAATCTGTTGGGACCAAAACTCAGACAAAAATGTCTAAACCAGACTCTTACATCAAAAAAGCAATCATTTCTAGACACGGATTAGGACTGTTTTGAGGTAAGACGACGAATGACACGATACATAATTTATGCAGGACGCGGTTATTTGAAATAACTAATAAAAGGAAGTAAGAAAATTTATTTCATATAATAAATTCCGTGAAATTCCTGCTCGCCGTCTTATTAGCCACTTCGAACCACAGAATTAAAACTGACCGTTCCGACAATTTACAGTTGTCAATTGCCCCCTGTTTGCTACAAGCTTAAAATCAGTCCTTTCCGCATACCGACGTTACAGAGAGAACACGTGTGTACATTTTCTCGTGTTTCTACTTGGAAACCTTCCTTATTTTGCTGTGGTAAGTCCAAAGTTATATTTTATAATTACTAAGCTTCCTTCAAAGTAATCGCTAAAATAATTTTTATTGTGTATTTCCTTTCTTTTACATAGAGATAAATTACAGTTGCTCGTGGACACGATATCTTTCTTTCCTACCTGCATATTAATTTCAAACTAAAACTAAAATCATTGTTTACTTTTGTGCAAACATTTGCGAGTTTTTATGTTAAAAATTATATTTTTTCAATATTAATAACATTTTTATTACACTTCAACCTATAAAATATTCCTTCGTATGTGCTGGTTTCAGATATTCATATATTTTTTTAAGCACGTTATTTTTTCAGATATTAGCTTTTTGTTCTAATTTTTCAGAACATTAATATGTTTCCAATTTAGTTAAATTGTTTTTTTACTGTTTCAATATGGGACATATATGTTGGAAAGCTTTCAATAAATTTAATTTTTTTCAAATTCATATAACTGCCTCCTTTTTTAACCTGCAAAGCTGAACCAACATAATGTACCCCATTACATTCAAGTTCCTACATATCCCTGATTCTTCTGTACTCATAGGTAAGCACAGGTTACAGCCAGGGTACCTCTAAGATACAACTAAGTTACCGTTAGAAGACATCTTTACCGTTCTAATGCAGTTTCCATCTCTTCAAGACCTCTTCACTGTAGCACACAGCTTCCATCCCTTCAAGACATCTTCACCGTCAGAATACAGCTTCCATCTCTTCAAGACATCTTTACCGTCCGAATACCGCTAAGTTAAGTACCTAAATGTACATCCTGTATTTTTCTGCCCTGGCCTCAGGCAGAATAAAATCAATTTTTTGATATTCTTTTTTATTTCTAAACCATCCGGCTGTGAGAGTCACAGGATATCGTGTCCGGGTTGGTTAAATTTTAGTTACATTTTATTTTAACATTTTTAATATTATTTTTTTATATTGTTGTAACTTAGAGTACATTCATCTACATTGTGTTCCAATTTTTGTCACCGTAGTTTTTCCTTTCATAAATTTTGTTCTTTCGTCGACGTTTAGGAAGGTAGTGGCGCCTTAGGATCTTATAGTCTGATCTTCCTCTGTTATGCAAGAGTGTCATTAACTTGAAGTCGAGCCACCCTTCAGAGGAGTCTCATACCAGCAATTTGCGCGAGTGTGTAATTAATGTCATCTCACAGCCGGGTGGATCAGAAATAAAAAGGAATATTAAAGAATTTATTTTATTCTGCCTGAGTGCAGGACAGAAAAAAACAGGATGTACTTTGAGGTACTTAACTTAGCGGTATTCTGACGGTAAATATGTCTGGAAGAGGTGGAAGCTGTATTCTACGGGGAAGATGTCTTGATGAGATGGAAGCTGTATTCTACTGTGAAGATGTCTTGAAGAGATGGAAGCTGTATTCGAACGGTCGAGATGTCTTCTGACGGTAATTTAGTTGTATCTAAGCGGTAGTCTAGCTGTAACCTAGCTGTGACCTAGCTGTAACCTAGCTGCTGTGCTTACCTAGGAGAACAGAAGAATCAGGGATATGTAGGAGCTTGAATGTTATGGGGCACATTATGTTGGTTCGGCTTTTCAGGTTCAAAGGGAAGGCAGTTATTTGAATTTGAAAAAATGAAATTCACTGAAAGCTTCCCACCATAAGTGACCCATATTGAAACAGTAAAAAACAATTCAACTAAATTGGAAGTATACCATAGTTAAGGGAAATTAACTAGAGCAAAAAGCTGTTATCTGAAAAAATAACGTGCAAAAAAATATCTGATTATCTGAAACCGGCACTGGCGGTCTCTTTCATACGAAGGAATAATTTATAGGTTAAAATGTAATAAAAATGTTATTGATATTGAAAAAAGATATTTTGCAACATAAAAAGCTCGAAAATATTTGCACAAAAGTAAAAAATGATTTTAACTAGAGTATTTAATTTAAAATTAATATATGCAGGTAGAAAAGAAAGATTTCGTGACCACGTGCAACTGTAATGTATCTCTAATTATGTGATAGATAAGAAATACACAATAAAAATGATCTCAGCGATTACTTTGAAGGACGCTCAGTAATTATAGAATATAACTTTCGACTTAGGTACCACAGCAAATTAAGGAAGGTTCCTAATTAGAAACAAGAGGAGATGTAGACACGTATTGCATCTGTAACGTCGTTATGCGAAAAGGACTAATTTCAACCTTGTAGCAAACAGGGGAAAAGTGACAACAGTCAATTGCCTCAACAGTCAGTTTTATTTCTGTAGTTGGGAGTGGCTAATGAGACCGCGAGCGGGAATTACACGGAATTTATTATATGAAATCGAAACAGGTCGATAAGCATGTTGCACCCTCTTCTTCAGAAAAAAATGATTCAACGGATTATTTTTGGTGAAACATGGGATAATAAGGTAAGATATGAGGTATTATTGCAAAATCCATGTATTTTAGGGAAGGTAAGGTAACTGTCAAAGGTAGAGGAAAGGCAGTTTTGTCGTCTTGTGACAATCGTGCTGTTATGTCATCGTATAAGGCAAAGCGTATACTGAGAACAAAAGGTAACGGTCGGGTGCGATAACTTCTCAGTTCAGATAAAACGATAAGGTAAGGTACGGTAGGGTATGTTGTAGCATTTTAAATATAACTCACTCAATTTAGACACCGAAATAAAGAACGAGTTAACTAAGGATACACTTCCATATTTTATTATATAAAGTTAGAGGTATTTACAACATATAACTGGTAATTATGTCCAAAACTTTTATCTTCCATATCATCGTGCATTTCAAAAGAATTTACAAAATACTACGATATTTCCAGAGCTGTTTAAATTTCGAGAACCTGAAATTAAAAAATAAGTATTAGTCATAAGTAGTACGAATAAAATGTGTGCTTACCTCTTTCGATTTTCCTTTGTACATATTAAATAATTGTAATTAATTAGTTGTTATTAAAATATCAGCAAATGTCAGTGGTGGGAGAGACATGTACAAGTAAATTCTTCTTTTTCTTTGTGTATTGGCTTGCAAGCTTAATACATTCGCCAGCGCGTTTCTTTGTATCGCATGAGTCTTGCCCGTGGCAATGATGCAATACATACAAGTAAATTGAAGGTCAGTAATAATGTCAATCGTAGCGACGTCGAGTCGAGTGTGGTTTTCTCCTCCAGTTGAGTTATTTCTATGATGCGGTAGCTGGAATGTCAATCGGTTACAGGCCGAGTCATAGAATTTGAGGATCGGTTGTCTATGTTCTTTCCGAGTTGACAGACTGTTGAAATGACATCAATCTGGTTAGCTTTGTTTTTTTTTTGAAAAATGCTTTCTTTATAAAAATCCGACGATGGAGAAAGGAAGGATTTGTTGGATTTTGTTGTTAGGCTTAGTTGCTTTGATTTTATTACCGTCCCCTTCGTTTCGTACAGGGTAAGTTAGCCTAAGAATAATTTGTTTTGGTATCACAAGAGAACTTTTTCTAATAGGGATCACCTCCACGGCGAATATTGGCCCGCTGACGCGATCAGCTTTGTATGAGGAGAGGCCATTTTGGACAACCGCTATTGCGGCTGTACAACTTTTGATAGTGAGTTTCATGGATCCAGATCGTGGACGGGAGGATATGAAAGATAATCCCTTCCACCAGGACAATAACCTCCAGGTGTAGTTATGCAGGAATAACCCCCACAAGACTGTTAGGCAAGCCCCACAAAGCTTAGACAGGACCACGTGTGTCCGTTTTACTCACACACACAACTGCCGGATGCTCGTAGGATACAGGTTTCAGTTTTTTGTGTAACATTTCCATATATATATATATCACATTTCCGTCATTTTCAACTTAAATTGAAATGTATTTCCTTGTACTATTGCAAATCGATGCATAGACAGGTTTGAAGGATAACTTTCCACCACTAGGATACATATTTCAGTTTTTCGTGTAACATTTCTATATATATATATATATATATATATATATATATATATATATATATATAGGTGGGGATAACGGGGATTTCAGTCCAAAGAAGCAACGCCAAGATCTTTTATTTACAAAATGCCGTCAAGCTTTCGTGTCCTTTTGACACTTCTTCAGGGCACTATAATACATATACAAATATAAATATGATTTAAAAATAGAGAAATAAATATAAGTACTTACATGTAAAATATTTTAAGTAAATTCAATATAAATAATCATTAAAAAATTTGTAAATGTAAAAATAAATATAATTATAATATACTTGATGTCATATTTCACATAAGACAAATCTATACATAATTTGTTTGTTCGTTACTTAGTTATTTTAATTTTTTTAGGTTACTTTGAAATTATTTAATGAAGTTTGAAGTTGAGGTTAGATTATAACCTTATAAAATGACTTTGACAGATAATTTGGTTTTGACGTTAATAGTAAAGGAGATAAGGTTAGATTATAACCTGTGAAAATGACTTTGACAAATAATTTCTTATATTTTGACCTTAATAGAAGTGAATTTAATTTTTATGAAATAATCATATAAATAATGAAAAATTATCTATTTTGTCTAATATTCAAAAGGTAGCTATAAATATTACTAAGATTTTCAATGTCACTTTTCTTATTCATACTATTATTTGCCTTGTTGATTTCAACCATTTCAAGAAAATATCTTTTAGACATATTTTGTTCAGTATGTAGAACTTTAGCTTCATTAAATAACATTTTATGGCCTGTTTCGATGGAATGCTGTGTTAATGCACATGATTTTTTGTTAAGTTTCATATCACTTTTATGAGATGTGATGCGATTAGTCAAATTTCTAGAGCTGGTACCGATGTAGTTAAGATCACAGTTATTGCATTTTATTTCATAGACTACATTTTATTTTTTTTAAGTCAGGTGTAGAATCTTTCAATTTACTATTCAAATTTCCAATCGTTTTTATATTTTTCTCTGTTATCTTTATATTAGTTTCATTTTTGAAAAGTTTTATTATGTTCTTTAATAAATTTTCAATATTTGGAATTGATAGGTAATTAATATTTTCTACATTTGTATTCCTATCTGTTTCATTGCTAGAGATATTATCATGAATAGTTCTATCAGAAATAGTGTTGAAAAGAATTCTATTTAGAAGTGATTTAGGATAAGAATTTTCTAATAAGATATCACGTAAAATTCTTAAATTTTTTTGTTTTAAAGAAGGGTGAACTAGTTTTTCAATTCTATTTTTTAAACAAATAATGAGATTAATTTTCATTTTCTTTCTATTATCTCATTATTTGTTTAAAAAATAGAATTGAGAAACTAGTTCACCCTCCTTTAAAACAAAAAAATTTAAGAATTTTACGTGATATCTTATTAGAAAATTCTTATCCTAAATCACTTCTAAATAGAATTCTTTTCAACACTATTTCTGATAGAACTATTCATGATAATATCTCTAGCAATGAAACAGATAGGAATACAAATGTAGAAAATATTAATTACCTATCAATTCCAAATATTGAAAATTTATCAAAGAACATAATAAAACTTTTCAAAAATGAAACTAATATAAAGATAACACAGAAAAATATAAAAACGATTAGAAATTTGAATAGTAAATTGAAAGATTCTACACCTGACTTAAAAAAATCAAATGTAGTCTATGAAATAAAATGCAATAACTGTGATCTTAGCTACATCGGTACCAGCTCTAGAAATTTGACTAATCGCATCACATCTCATAAAAGTGATATAAAACTTAACAAAAAATCATGTGCATTAACACAGCATTCCATCGAAACCGGCCATAAAATGTTATTTAATGAAGCTAAAGTTCTACATACTGAACAAAATATGTCTAAAAGATATTTTCTTGAAATGGTTGAAATCAACAAGGCAAATAATAGTATGAATAAGAAAAGTGACATTGAAAATCTTAGTATTATTTATAGCTACCTTTTGAATATTGAACAAAATAGATAATTTTTCATTATTTATATGATTATTTCATAAAAATTAAATTCACTTCTATTAAGGTCAAAATATAAGAAATTATTTGTCAAAGTCATTTTCACAGGTTATAATCTAACCTTATCTCCTTTACTATTAACGTCAAAACCAAATTATCTGTCAAAGTCATTTTATAAGGTTATAATCTAACCTCAAATTCAAACTTCATTAAATAATTATAAAGTAACCTAAAAAAATTAAAATAACTAAGTAACGAAGAAACAAATTATGTATCGATTTGTCTTATGTGAAATATGACATCAAGTATATTATAATTATATTTATTTTTACATTTACAAAAAAATTTTGTAATGATTATTTATCTTGAATTTACTTAAAATATTTTACATGTAAGTACTTATATTTATTTCTCTATTTTTAAATCATATTTATATTTGTATATGTATTATAGTGCCCTGAAGAAGTGTCAAAAGGACACGAAAGCCTGGCGGCATTTTGTAAATAAAAGATCTTGGCGTTGATTCTTTGGACTGAAATCCCCGTTATCCCCACCTATATAGCATTTTTCAGTCGTTATTTAAAAAAATTTTATATATATATATATATATATATATATATATATATATATATATATATTTATATATATATATCATTTCAGTTATTTTCAACTTTAATTAAAATGTATTTCCTTGTACTATTGCAAATCGATGCATAGACAGGTTTGAAGGATAACTTTCAGCCACTAGGATACATATTTCAGTTTTTTGTGTAATATTTCTATATATAGGACATTTAAGTTATTTTCAATTTACATTTGAATGTATTTTCTTGCGCTATTGCAAATCGATGCATAAATGTATGAGTATATAATTTAATAATTTGGGAACATTTTTAAATCTAAATTTGAATTTGGAATATCAAATTCTATAAGTAGTTGACAGAAACACATTATAGCTATAATATGTAGAAACTACATTTTGGCATGTTGTGATCAACTTTACTTAATTTCGAGTGTTCAAGTAGAAAATTTCAGTGGGTGAGTACCCTATTTTTGTTAAACTTTGATATTATCAACATATTACATGTTGTGTGGGGTTGTCAATAGTATAATATTTTTGTTAAAGTTGCTTATCATTTACATACTGCTTGTTCGGTGCGTTATCCATCAGTACATAATTTTTTATTGTTCAAATAAATGTAGTAGCAACAACTAATCTGTGTTTATTCTTATGGTTCACACTTTTAATATTTTCATAATCTTTTTAGTAAACTTCTAAATTACCTTATCTTCATGTGTCTTTATTTTCGTGAGGTTTATAACTACTGGTAAAAATAAAGTGGCGCTCACGGGTAGACTATTTTCCATTCATCATATTTTCAAGTACTCTCAGAGTAAGCAACAGTTCCCATGGCGTATGCTCGCCGACCAAAAGCTGCCGTTCGCACATATGTAACAAACATTGGAGTTGCTACATAATATCAATAAAAATATAAAAAAAAATTGTTACAAACAAAATGGCGCCCAACGTGGGCGTTCGATAAAATGCTGGAATCCTAGATACGCAGGGCGTGAGATTCCGTGAAATACGGAACAAAGTGTCTCAGGGGGAGACACAAAAAATAAACGGTGAGTGATGCCTACCTAGAATTGATTGTGAATATAATTCCGTCGTAATTCTAATTATTTCATAAATCAGCCTAATGTTCAGCCAGTAAAGTAATAAAGATTTGTCATGGTGATGGATACCACTTAACTAGCGAACGATTATTTGGCAGGGCGACAACACTTATGGTGTTTCACAAGTAGCGTTTCCCAAAAAAGTTACGATAACGGTAGGTAGTGTACAAATAGCACAATGCCGCAACGCAAAACTTATGTTAAGGGAGTCAAAAAAATACATCGATACTGAAATGTTCTGAAAGGTAAATCAATGTAGAAATAAGAGCGTGTGTGGGCAGGAATAGTTTATGGCGCCAAAATAAAAATATCAAAGGTATTGTTATTAACATTATACCCATGATCTGTCAGGGAATACGGTACATCGGTCCAGAGCTCTATAGGAGTGTGGCCAACCTGGTCAATAAAGAAAAAAAACGACCAATAATTAAGTAAGTACTGCCATTCAAGGCAAGGAAAGGGAAGAGGTTGCTATAGAAGCCAGTGTGAACAAAAATAGCGACTAAGCAGTCATTTTCAAACCTATTGTGTTTGTAAAACGAGCGCAATCCGCCATAAGCAAAGGCCAGCCCGGTCTAATTGGGGCTAACGTCTTACGGTACGCCAATCGAGACTCTACGTTAGTTAGGAAAAGCAAAATTTGGTTGAGAAACGGTAGGAAAACTCGGGACAACAAAAATATATTCAACAAAAAGAGAGACCAAACATTTGAATGACGTAAAATCCATTTCTGCAATGGAGAGCTTTCAGGGTGTCTAGCCGGTATTTTATGTTTTTTGTAAAAGAATGAATGAAGTGCGGGATAAGAAAAGGAGCCATTTTGTTCGTAGAACGGTATAAACTCCAATGTAGGTTGGTCTACTTCCTTTTCTACGCGGTGGATAAGTATGGTTGGAACCAAGTTGAGTATTAGTTATGTAATCGGTACGGTAAGTAACACGGTTGCCTGTGAGAAGAAAAGCGAAAAAAAAGAAAACTATTATGGTGTATCGTTTTTGTAGGAGAACGATAGCGTAACTCCAAGTAAATGATGTGGTTACCTAAGGTGAGGAAGAAAACGAAAACGGAAATAATAATATTAATAATCAACTAAAACTCAATTGTACCTTTTTTTAGGAGAACGATAGCGAAACTCCAAGTAAATGATGTGGTTACCTAAGGTGAGGAGGAAACCGAAAACTGAAATAATAATAATAATAATGAACTAAAAGTCAATTGTACCGTTTTTATAGGAGAACGATTTCGAAACTCCAAATAACTGAAGGGGTTCCTGAAGTAAGGGACTCTACGTTAGTTAAGAGTTAGTGAGCAATGGGGTTATTCTACATTAACTGTATCAATAACATTGTCTTGTTCATGGTCTAAGTCATCCGGAAGGTTTTCGTTAACGTCAATAAATTGGTTTTTGCAAGTCTGAAATATACCAATTTTCAAGGTCATTACCTGAAAGATCTCTGAGATTATAAACTAGTCTAGAAATTACTTTATGGACGATGCAAATTTGGCTGCAAAGTTATCAGTTTAGGATGAGAGTACATAATTATTTTTCCATATAACAGCGTAATGCCGTAACTATAGTTTTATTGGTTCGTTCTGTATGATTAGCTTGTGGGTGATAGCGTGCATTGTAGAAAATTTTTTGTACTTTATACTGATCCATCAAATTTTTGAAGAGGGTAAAGAGTGTGCCATTGTCGACGGAAAATATTGAACTTGATTTTCGATAAATTGAACAATATCATCAGCTATGGCATCTTGCATGTGGTGAACAAGACAAAATTTAGTAAACCAGTCTGTTATAACGAGAACAAATCTATTGCCATTTTTAGATCTGGGGTATGAACCTAATAAATTAGCCGAGATCCATTGCCAAGGAGAATTAATATCTTTATACTGACCCATTATGCCAGCTTTAGGTAAATTTTTGGGTTTTACAGGGAGAACAAACGGAACATTTATTGATGTAACGAGATACCGTGCTTCTAAGTCTTGGTCAATAGTAGATTTCAGAAATTCGAGCGATGGTTTTGGAAATGCCGAGATGTGCACTAGTTTGATCGTCATGAAAAGGCTTTTTGACAATATTCCTATTTGGGTTAGAGACTACAATTTTTCATTTGGACTAATTACTAAATATGGGGTTTGGAGAGAAGACATGTTTGTAGAGGACATTCTTTTCTATCTTAAAAGTGGGAAATGACTCGGGGTTATTATTGATTTTATCAATCATAGCGGTATTCCAAGTGCCTGGTTTGAAGCATAAATCACTGAGATATCCGGAAATTAACGGCAAAGTGCATCACTGACAACCATAAAGGTTCCTTTACTATGTTTGATTTCAAAATTAAATTGCGATATTCTGAGACAAAGACTAGCTAAACGTCCAGAGGGGTTAGAAAGTTTTGATAGATACTGTGTGGTCAATTTCGAGTGTGAAATGAGTTCCTTCCAGATAGCGTCCAAGTTTATCTACGCCGAAAATTACATCCAACAGTTCTTTTGCAGTGGTACTGTATTTTTTTTCGGTTTTGTTCAGGGTACGGCTTACATATGCAAGAGGGTGTGCAATACCATCACACTGTAGATATAAGGTTGCACCCAGTGCGGTGTCACTAGCGTCAGTCTGTATAATGAATTATCTCAGCGATTACTTTGAAGGAAGCTTAGTAATTATGGAATATGACTTTGGACTTACCACAGCAAATTAAGGAAGGTTTCCAAGTAGAAACACGAGAAAATGTAGACACGTGTCGTCTCTGTAACGTCGGTATGCGGAAAGGACTGATTTCTAGCATGTAACAAACAGGGGGGAAGTGACAACTGTCAATTGTCTCAGTTTCAATTCTGTGGTTGGGAGTGGCTAATGAGACGGCGAGCAGGAATTACACTGAATTTATTATAAGAAATTAGTTACATTATATTGCAAATATTGAAGATTAGATATTATTGGCCCTTCGGAGATATCCTGGATATCTTTTTTCATATCATCAGTATAACTATGCAATGCTAAAGGAAACAAAGAAAAACTTGTATCTGCTGATTCTCACAATTATTACATAAGAAGACAGTTCAATGGCGGAGAATTCTCTACATTTATTTGTTCATTGACGAATTCGTAATGTGAGACACTTAAGTGTCTCCTCATATCTCGTTCCTCAAGGAAATCTTGTTCTTGTTTCTTGTCACAAATATGTAGTACTTCTAAATCTGTGTTAATGGATGTTTGGTGTCAAGTAGATGGTGCAATCGCACACCAAAATAGGTAGTAGGTTTTATAGAGATGCAAATTATATTTTCGTTTTCGAAAAGTTAGGTTTTGAAAACAAAAATTCAAAAAAAATATATTACATGAACTAAAAATAACAAAAGTGAAATTACAAAATGAAATATGTATGATTAGTTCAGGTTCTATAATGAATGTTTATCTCGGGAATTTATATCATTAAAATGCAAAGTCCGCATTATCAGCTCCTTTCCTGAAACAATATACAACTGATTGCAACAATGTATCATTTCTACACAATACACTCATTTACTGTTACAATGTTACTTTTCCATCCCCGAGAGAAGTTTTATAAGGGAAGAATAAAACAGAAGGAACTTCTTGTTGTGGAGATGAAGTATATTCTCGTTCTTTTTACCTGATGAGATTTTGAAAGCAATGTCGGTACATATACACAATCATGAGGATGCTTATGGTAATCACAATGAATACAGGGGCTGTTCAGAAGTGTGTAACGTCGGGAGCATATTCTTCGTAAGAGATAGGTTGTAGGAGTTGGTGTTCTTTATGTATTCGCTGGAGTTCATCTAGAATTTTTTTTTCTAATCTGTCTGCTTAAGGTTTCGCCAGATAATAATATGCAACTATGTGGACGTTTGGAAGGGAGAGTGATTCTTTCGATGTAATCATATTTAACTAGGTTTTTCATCAATAGTTGGTAAACTGAAAACGTTCTTTACATCAGATTGTGGAAGAGCCATTGTATTTTTGTTTTTACGCAATTATTTATATTTGAATTATTTTCTCTTATTCTCAAATATGATATGTAAGTTGTTGATAAATCTCCACATAAATTACTGAAAGGATTGAAATCAGAGGAATCTGACATAGGTACCTACAGAATAAAGGCGACGATTAAATTCATTCACAAAAACTGCGGGTGGTCATTGTTCATTGATCTGGCTGGATGAAAACTTCAAATGTTGTCCTTCCAGGAAGATTCCACTTTCTAGAATAATCTAGATGCTGAGTGTTGCGAACATTATACAACACGAAATACACTTAAATTTATAAGTGTGAAGTTCTTATTCTAGATGTCGTCTACGGCAAGCATCTGAGGCTGAATCACGCGCAGAGCAAAAGATAGCCTGCGGCAGTATAACACAAAACATGGTGCGAAAAAGAGCTCTCGCGTACGAACGTGTTGTAACTACGCTGAACCATAATTTCAAGTATTAAGAGAATCGGGCTAGTTCCCACAAGTAGTCAAGTGTTTTAATAGACATACAATCGGGCCAGTACCCATAAATAAAAACCTTTTCAACAGTGCTATTGATGTGAATATATGTTAGTGTAAATAAACCAGTGTAAATATATGTAAATAAATTGTACATATCAAGTGATCGAAGGAAATTTATTTCAGTCCACAAACCCAATGATTGATATGTGCGAAATCGAATCGTACATGACAAACACTGAGCTTCAAACGCTGTTGATTCAAAATTGCACTTTATCTCTCATTCTTACATTTCGAAGAGTTATGTTTTTAATGTTCACTTTATACACTTTTTAAAGTTAGAATGCGAACGTTTAAAAAGGACGAGTTTCTGCCAAAAAGGACTCTTTCGCGATCCTACTGACTGCGCCAATTATATTTTCGTTTTTGTATAGTTAGTTTTTAAAAACAAAAATTACGAAAAATATATTACGTGAACTACAAATAACGGAAGTGAAACTACAGATTACAGATGATTAATTCAGATTCTATAATGAATGTCTATCTCGACAATTTATAACATTATTATGCAAAGTGCGCATTATCAGCTTCTTTTCTGAAACAATACATAACTCATTGCAACAATGTATCATTTCTACACAATAAACAACATTCATTGTTGCAATGTAACTTGCATTTTATTTTATTTCCATATTATTGGTATCAACTCCACGAAGCGGTTATATAAGCTTCTATTTTAGCTATTTCAGCTATTTCTCTCCATGTTTTTCCTTGTTCCTCTAGCTCTTGTTGACATAATTACCTCCAGTTGGATGTGTGTTTTTCCCTACTTCTGTGTCCTATTGACGTCCATTTGTATAGTGCGACTCTGGTAATATCTCCTGTGGGGTTTCCTAATATGAGACCAACTCATATTTATACTTTGATGACGCTCAAAATTTGTTTCTGTCCTGATCGATTCCATAGTTCTTCATTTGTATTCTTAATGTCCTTCGCCGATCCTCATTTCACAGTAATGATGTTTGCCAAGTAGCTGACTTCTTCTGACCTTCAGTTTGTCCTATATGTATTTTTTCATTTGAATTTCTCCTATTCTCAGTTCTTTAGTTTTATCTTCATTTATTTGGAGACCAATATTTTGTGCCTCTAGTGGGAGATTTTCTAGAATAGTTTTTATGTCGTTAATATTTTTAGATAACAAGCATATATCATCAACATATTCAGGATCTGACAGTATTTTGTTTTGTAGATTATTCCGTGTTAACCCGTTATTTCTTTGGAAACTTTGTTTAAGTACATAATCGAGGCAAATATTGGATACTAGAGGGGATGTGATGAGCTCAAAAAGACCTTATTAGATTTAATTAGATATGAATTTCAACTATTGCTAGCGGCCAGTGAACTTGAAGGTCACCGGTAAGGTGTAGTAAAGTCAATAGCGTATTAAAGAATCACACGCTTTATAAATAATGCGTCGACAAGGTCGAGGAATAGATCGTTGACTGTGTTTGTATAACAGTAAAATTTCCTTATATATAGAGAGAGTTCATTTCTCTTGATAATAATTAATAGAACAAACGTTATATTCTGTGTTACACATGGTCAGTAATTTTGTATACATAGTTTTGAATATATGTTGTCCCAGTGAGTTTTTATAAACGATGTTACTTATTTAACCCTAAAGAATTGTTCAAGTGGTAAGTGTTTCCCGAAGATGAATGGTTCGATGGTTCACGACGTACATACGAGGGGCACTTGCTAAGTAACCACCACAGGGATACTATGCAGTTATGCTTCGTTCTTTTCGCAATTTTAACCCTCATGTTTGATATGTATAGGTTAATCCAATTAATTTTAGTGGTATTCCAAATTATTTCAAAATGTCCCAAATTTTTTATAGTTTTAACATGTCAAAGGCCTTAGTGAAATCTATGAACACTAATTCTGAACTTTTGTTAATTTCTTCAGTTTGTTATATTATTACTCGTAGTGTGGCGATTTGGTCTTTGCAATATTTTCCCCTTCTATATCCTGCTTGTTCCTTTCGGATTTTGTTTTCTGCTTTTTATTTTATTAGTCTATCAATTATATTAGTTAATAATTTTAGCCTGCTCTCTAGTAAATATATACCTCTCCAATTATTGCAGTACGTAATGTCTATTTACCAAAATTCTCCTGATATATTGTCGCTATCAGCACATTTCCATTCCTTAATTACTTTCTCTAATTTCCTCTTATATTGGTTTAGTCTGTTCAATTTTTAATTGATTATTGTTGTCTCTATTCATTCATTCAAATTGTTCGTCTTGTCCTGTATCGACACATGCCTAACATCTTATGTTGTTGATGCTTGTCTACACGATGTGGATTTTTCTGAAACTAATGCATCATATTTAATTTGATAACATCGCTCAGTGCATTGGCAGCTGCTTTCTTTCTGTCCAAACTCGCGAGACTACTTATCTGTTTCACTATTTGTCCCTTGGGGTATAGGCGGCAAATGCGGAAATTTTTCATGAAATAGACGAGCAACTTTCTGTTTTGGTCGGGTTTTATCTCCGTAATCAATCATTTGTAAAACTGTTGTTTCATGAATTTCTGTTAATATAACCATTTTTCTAATTAACATTTAAACGGAAATTATAACACACAAATATAAAAGAGTTTGCTTAGTTTTGAATAAGCCAATATTGCCATGGAAACTGTTCAATATATTTTTAATGGATAGCATCTAAAAAGAACACTGTTGTGGTTTTCCACATCCTCTCCTTATCAAGACCTAAGCAGGAAATAAGTTGTGAGTATATTGCAATAAGTTTTGAGGATACTGTGGAGGTTTTCGTAATCAGACGGTTTCATTTTTTTGTTAGTTTTCGCAATAAATTTGAAAACTATGTTTGAATTGAGATAGAGGCATAAAAATAGGATATCTAAATGACAAGGCACTACAGCACTACAAGAAACAGACAAGGAAGAAACTTGGAATTATATAATAGAAACATATCCGTTATATTAAGCGATACAACCACAAAAACCGACACACTACCCACCACAAGGAGGACAACCCGACGTCTTAGATATTGCTGTGTTGAAAGACAGC